>CM051237.1:475057474-475714974 GCA_027917425.1 Gastrophryne carolinensis | reverse complement strand
CCTATCAGGGGCAAAGCTGGTGATAGCTGGGGCTTGGAGGTCCCTCACCTTGTATTATATCCTATCAGGGGCAAAGCTGGTGATAGCTGGGGCTTGGAGGTCCCCCACCTTGTATTATATCCTATCAGGGGCAAGGCTGGCGATAGCTGGGGCTTGGAGGTCCCCCACCTTGTATTATATCCTATCAGGGGCAAAGCTGGTGATAGCTGGGGCTTGGAGGGCCCCCACCTTGTATTATATCCTATCAGGGGCAAAGCTGGTGATAGCCGGGGCTTGGAGGTCCTCCACCTTGTATCATATCCTATCAGGGGCAAAGCTGGTGATAGCCGGGGCTTGGAGGTCCCCCACCTTGTATTATATCCTATCAGGGGCAAAGCTGGTGATAGCCGGGGCTTGGAGGTCCCCCACCTTGTATTATATCCTATCAGGGGCAAAGCTGGTGATAGCCGGGGCTTGGAGGTCCCCCGCCTTGAGCTTCAACACCTTTAAAAACAAGGTTAACTGCATTATGGCCATGGAAAAAATGTCCACCATTCACAACGGGACTTTGGAGCTGTTCAGGGAGGTGCGGAATCCTTGGGTTCGGAATTTTCTGCCTACAGATTTTGATGTAAACCTAACGAGCATCTGAAACTTCCTTGACCCCTTCTTTCCCCCCCCCCCCTTACCTCATTTCCCCCCTCATAGGGGTTGTTATTTTTATTTGAATTGAACTTCTTTAGTAACTCTTGAATCTTATCGATTATCGATTTTCTTGTCTGCAGTGAATAAGCTTCTGATTGTGACTTAAGATGTCTGAAATCTTTAAATTCTGTGTATGAACAGTATTATGCTTATACAATAATGTTCCCAATATACACTATAAAAAGACTGATAAAGAAAACTGAAGGTGAGAAATATGGGCACTTCCGTAACCGGTGAGCAGGGGCCCCTGTTCTTGTGGCCAGCACCCTGCCCCTGTCCTTGTGGCCAGCACCCTGCCCCTGTCCTTGTGGCCAGCACCCTGCCCCTGTCCTTGTGGCCAGCACCCTGCCCCTGTCCTTGTGGCCAGCACCCTGCCCCTGTCCTTGTGGCCAGCACCCTGCCCCTGTCCTTGTGGCCAGCACCCTGCCCCTGTCCTTGTGGCCAGCACCCTGCCCCTGTCCTTGTGGCCAGCACCCTGCCCCTGTCCTTGTCGCCAGCACCCTGCCCCTGTCCTTGTAGCCAGCACCAGCACCCTGCCCCTGTCCTTGTGGCCAGCACCCTGCCCCTGTCCTTGTGGCCAGCACCCTGCCCCTGTCCTTGTGGCCAGCACCCTGCCCCTGTCCTTGTGGCCAGCACCCTGCCCCTGTCCTTGTGGCCAGCACCCTGCCCCTGTCCTTGTGGCCAGCACCCTGCCCCTGTCCTTGTGGCCAGCACCCTGCCCCTGTCCTTGTCGCCAGCACCCTGCCCCTGTCCTTGTCGCCAGCACCCTGCCCCTGTCCTTGTAGCCAGCACCAGCACCCTGCCCCTGTCCTTGTGGCCAGCACCCTGCCCCTGTTCTTGTGGCCAGCACCCTGCCCCTGTCCTTGTGGCCAGCACCCTGCCCCTGTCCTTGTGGCCAGCACCCTGCCCCTGTCCTTGTCGCCAGCACCCTGCCCCTGTCCTTGCCACCAGCACCCTGCCCCTGTCCTTGTGGCCAGCACCCTGCCCCTGTCCTTGTCGCCAGCACCCTGCCCGTCCTTGTCGCCAGCACCCTGCCCCTGTCCTTGTCGCCAGCACCCTGCCCCTGTCCTTGTCGCCAGCACCCTGCCCCTGTCCTTGTCGCCAGCACCCTGCCCCTGTCCTTGTCGCCAGCACCCTGCCCCTGTCCTTGTCGCCAGCACCCTGCCCCTGTCCTTGTCCATTGGGTAGGATGGGACAGTTCTGCTTTAGATTGAGATGAATTATGCACAACAAACACAGCTGCCCTGATAAGCAAAAGGGTATTCACCCTTTAATCACTGTGAGGCCCAGCCATCCTGGGGATCAGGGAGCCATAAACATGTAAATCGAGCCATTAGCAGACAGGCAATGTTGTGTTTCCATGAGTGCTTTTGACACTTCATGGCACAGTCAGCAAATGGGAATGAGGTGAATTGCATGGCTCCGCCTACTCGTTAAGAATGATGGGAAATCTGTGTAATTTGCATACATTTTCCTTGAAGTGGACCAAAACCCAGGATTTTGACTATCCTGGGTTTTGGTCCTTTCCCCAAGGCACTCTGCTCAGGGGTGCACGCCTACGTGAAACCAGCAGAAAATAGTTCCCTGCACTGAGCTGCCAGCGGCTGTGCTTGGTGGCTTATGTGCAGTGACAGCTCTGCACCCATCACTGTAGCATTGCCCTGTAGTGGCAAAAAGAAAAAAGGCTTGCCCGGGCGGGGAGGGGCCCCCACTGCCACTGATAGCTTTGTTGATGGCCCCGTGGCCCATCAGCCCAAAAATTGAAAAGCCTCCTTAACCGGACCATAACCCAAAGATTGGTGGAGGCCCCATCTACAGGGCAAGTGGTGGAGGCCCCTTTGCACCCCCCTCATAATCCAGCCCTGACCGCAATGCACACTGGAAGTCACATTGGCTTCACCGAATATTTTGCATGACCCCCCCCCCCCCCCCCAATGTCCCCAGCTGTCAAGGAACTACCAATCCCACCCAGCATGCCATTTATTATACAGAGAAAGTCAGGCAGCCGTTTGATTGCTGGTGTCAGGATCTATTATGACAGGCCCTGTTAGTATATACTGTGTTTGGGGGGTGAATATGGTCAGATGTGTTGGCGAGGTCTTTTATTGGTCATTATGTTTATATTGCTTTATATGCCTATTTGTCTTATAGGTGGATTCCGAGACAAAGAACATGAACAACTATGGAGAGGTGTATGAAGTGCAATGCTCTGCACAGGTGGGTACATGGCATCACATAGTGTCCCACCATTATACTCATTAAGCCATTGTAGAAGATCACATCTATTAGGGAAGAGGTGAGTTTGTTCAGGCGACCTGGAGTGTCCCGGGGGCAATTACCAAAGCCTGGGATAGTCAAAATCCTGGGTTTTGGTCCACTTTAAAGGTACATTCCCGGCAAAGAGTTAAATGAGCCTGCTTTCCTCTAACCTCATGCTGGCTGTCAGTGGCTGCATCTTTCATTCACCAGATAAACCCTGTAGAACTTGCTCCCTCCTGCTGACTCATTTATCAGGGTCCCAAAAAGGAATTGACTGCAGAGGGTACAGGGTTCACTAGGAGTTATTTAAAATATAAAAATGATAGATAGATAGATAGATAGATAGATAGATAGATAGATAGATATAAAGAAGAAACCCCTGACAGCCAACATAGGGAGAGCACAAAGCCGGAGAATGTAACCCTTAGCATGGTATGCCCCATTAATACTCCACTCACAGACCCCTGACAAACAGTCATTACCCATCTCTCATATAAAAACACTCCACAATATACAGATATAAGGAGATCTCCCTGCAATCCGCCTTCAAGTCTCTCCCTCCTTTTTACTTTTTTTTCTTTTATAACTGTTTCTGAACTGGTAAGGGGTTTCCAGAGCCCCTAGTCCAGTTCCCGGGGTAGTGATGACGGGTAGGGATGAGCGAACCGGTTCGAACGAACCGGAATTCGCTCCGAATTTCAGGGAAAATTAGATTCGGCACGAACCCGAATTTTTTTTGGGTTTGTGCCGGTCGAATTTTCCCCGAAAAAAAAAAAAAAAATGCCGGCATGGTGGGAGCGGGCAGGCCAGCTGCGCTGTCAGCAGGCGAATCGCCCGAATCGAACTTTCAAGAAGTTCGCTCATCTCTAATGACGGGCATGCCACGTGCCGGCACTACCTGGTGGCATGCCTGATAATTTGCCGGGATGGAGTAAACTGAAGCGATTTAGCAAAAATGTTGCTTCGTCCTGAAGCTCCTCACTTGTTATGATTTGATCATCCAAAGCCTAATCTAATAAGGAAGAAAAGTAATCCAGACTGTGCCCCTTGCTGTGGTAAGTACCTCTGCGCCTCCTGTAGCTAAACCACTGACTGTCTATAATTTTCAGAAAAGATTGTGGCCCCAGCAACCACACAGCAGGAAGAATTACTAAGGGGGTTATTTAAAAAGGGATAGCGTCAGGTAGCGCCTGGTTAATGAGAGGTAGCGACAGATAGCGACTGGTCAACGCCGGACATGGCACGCAATTACACATTTATCAAGCAGAATCTGTTTAGCGACTGGGATAGCGCCATGTAGCGTCTGATTCATCATTTTCACAGCCTCAGCGAACAGCGCCGGCGTACAGCCTTGCAAAGCGCCAGATATGACCTCTCGCTACCTGTCGCTCTCTCCCATACATTTCAATGGACGATCCTTTTCTTCTCTTTAAACGGGGAATTTTTTTTTTTTTTCCCCAAAAAATCATAAATAATTCTGTGACCTCTTCTGGCATTGAAAAAGCAGTTTTTTTCACAATTTTTCCATTTTTTATATATTTCCTCAGAAATGACATTACAGGTCTGGCATTAAGGTGTTCATGTTACAATGTTGCTACAATGTAATTCCATATGTTTTCGCTTTGTTACTACATAGAAACATAGAAACATAGAAGGGTGACTGCAGAAGGAGACCATACGGTCCATCTAGTCTGCCCTTATGTATATACTGTATGTTCTCTGTATCTTATGTGTATACTGTATGTTCTCTATATCTTATGTGTATACTGTATGTTCTCTGTATCTTATGTGTATACTGTATGTTCTCTGTATCTTATGTGTATACTGTATGTTCTCTGTATCTTATGTGTATACTGTATGTTCTCTGTATCTTATGTATATACTGTATGTTCTCTGTATCTTATGTATATACTATATGTTCTCTGTATCTTATGTATATACTGTATGTTCTCTGTATCTTATGTATATACTATATGTTCTCTGTATCTTATGTGTATACTGTATGTTCTCTATATCTTAGGATAGATGTGTGCTTATCCCAGGCATGTTTAAATTCAGTGACTGTCGATTTTTCAACTACCTCTGCTGGAAGTTTGTTCCAAGCATCTACTACTCTTTCTGTAAAAATAATATTTTCTAACATTGCTCCTGATCTTCCCCCCCGACTAGCTTCAGGTTGGGTCCCTTGTTCTATCATTAAGCTTCTTCTTAAAAACACTTCCCTCCTGAACCTTATTCAATCCTTTCACATATTTAAAGGTCTCAATCATGTCCCCCCTCTCCCTTCTTTCCTCCAGACTGTACAAATTAAGTTCTTTAAGTCTCTCCTGATAAGTTTTAAGTTTAAGTCCTTCCACCATTTTTGTTGCCGGCCTTTGGACCCGTTCTATTTGAATAATGTCTTTTTGCAGGGGAGGTCTCCAGAACTGCACACAGTATTCTAGCTGTGGCCTCACCAGGGCTCTATACAGCGGCATCACAACCTCCCTCTTCCTACTGGTGATGCCTCGAGCTATGCAGCCGAGCATCCTGCTTGCTTTTCCCACTGCCTGGCTACACTGTCCAATCATCTTGCAGCTTTCAGTAATCAGTATCCCTAAATCTCTCTCCTCCGAGGTCCTGGATAACACAGTGCTGCCCATACGGTACTCAGAGCCGGGATTCCTTCTACCCAAGTGCAGGATTTTACATTTAGAGACATTAAACTCTAGCTTCCACAGTTTTGACCATCTATCCAGTAAAGCTAAATCATTTTCCATGTTGCAGACACCTCCAGGAATATCCCCCCTATTACTAACCTTTGTATCATCAGCAAACAGACAAACTTTTCCTACCAAGCCTTCTCCTATGTCACTTACAAATATATTAAAAAGAATGGGGCCCAGGACAGAGCCTTGCGGCACACCACTTGTAACTCGCCTTTGTTCAGATTGCACGCCATTTACAACAACGCTCTGATACCGATCCCTCAGCCAACTGGAAATCCACTGAACTATCCAGGGACTGAGTCCTACCTTCAATAACTTATCTATGAGCTCCTTATGTGGTACAGTGTCAAAGGCTTTGCTAAATTCCAGATAGGCGATATCCACAGCACCACCTTCATCTAACACTTTAGTGACATTGTCAAAGAAATCAATAAGATTGGTCTGACATGATCGGCCCTCAGTAAAGCCGTGCTGTTTTGGGTCCAATAGGTCATTAATTTTTAAATGGGAAATTATCTGTTTTTTTAAGAGTGTTTCCATTAATTTGACCACTATAGATGTTAAACTAACTGGCCTGTAATTACTGGCTTCTTCTCTACTCCCCTTTTTATGGATTGGTACGACATTGGCCATTCTCCAATCATCTGAAACCTCACCAATTGAAAGGGAATGGTCAATGGGCTGCAATCACAAACCTAACTTCCCTTAGAACTCTGGGGTGGATTCCATCTGGACCCATTGCCTTACTTACCTTTAGATGTGCCAGCTCGGATAGGAAATCAGCCTCCAGAAACTCCGGAGCTGTGCCCTCCCAGCGGGATGCTGTGCTATGGCCATGCCTGCTACTATCTGAAAATACCGAACAAAAGTAGCTATTCAGATGGTCAGCCACAGCCTTATCTTCGTCAATATATTTATTTTCCCTATTTCTAATTTTTGAGACTGCATTGTTTTTCTTCTTTCTGTCACCAATATATTGGAAAAAGGTTTTATCTCCCCTCTTCATAGATTTGGCCATTTCTTCCTCCTTTTGCCCTTTAGCAGTCCTTATAATCAGTTTTGCTTCCCTCTGTTTAATTTTATACGCCTCTCTGTCAGCTACACTTCCACTTACTTTATACTTCTTATAGGCAGACTTCTTATCTTTTATGATAGTGTTGACTTCCCTAGTAAACCATAATGGTTTCTTCTTCCTTTTATTCTTGCTAGTTTGTTTCACATATTGCTTAGTTGCCTTTAAGATGTCCATTTTTAATAGTGACCACTGGGCACTCACTTCTGCTACTCTGTTCCACTCACCTAATTTTCTTTCTACATACTCCGCCATTTCCTTGAAGTTTGTCTTCCTAAAGTCTAGCACTTTGGTTCTGGTGTGTGATTGCACAATGTCTGTTTTTATTCTAAACCATAAGCATTGATGGTCACTGGAACCCAGATTTTCTTCAACCCTGACCTCGGACACCAGATCCCCATTGGTCAGACTAAGTCCAGAATGATATCTCCTCTAGTTGGCAATGTCACAAGTTGTTTTAGAGACACTCCATTAAGTGCCTCTAATATAGTCCTGCTCTTGCATGCCGATGCACTTGGGATATTCCAGTCCACATCAGGCATGTTGAAGTCACCTGTAATTACAATGTCCCCCTTCTCTGCCATTCCACTGATTTCATCTATTAATAGGTTATCTAGATCCTCAGATTGTCCAGGGGGCCTATATATCACACCAATTCTGACCACAGCTCCCTCTTTAGTCTGCATGGTAACCCAGAGAGTTTCTAGTTCATTATGTGTATGCTGAATTATTGTTGATTGAAGGGTAGTCTTGACATAAATGGCTACTCCGCCGCCCTTTCTATCCAATCTGTCTTTTCTGTACAATGTGTAACCGGGTATGGCTATCTCCCAGTCACTGTGATCCTTGAACCAAGTTACTGTTATTGCAACAAGATCCAATTCATCTCTGGATATGATAGCCATTAATTCACAGAGCTTGTTGCCCAAGCTGCGAGCATTGGTACACATCATGTGGATGTTGTTGGTATTTTATTTTAGTGTGTCCTTGATCTTTTCCACCTCTAGCCTACCACTGACCAGGCTTCCTGCTTCAATGTCCTGCCTTATCCTAAATGGTAGGGGACAGAAATCACCCTTACAAGTTACATCTCTGTCCCCTTCCTCTAGTTTAAATCAAAACATGCTCTGAGTTCCACTCCAAGTTCTTCTGTGCCTTTCTGTGAAGGATGCAAGCCATCCCTCTTAAACAACTCATTGTTCGACCACCTTCTAACATCATGACTAATACATCCAAAGCCTTTGTCTTCACACCACTGACGTAACCACAAATTGAACTTGGCGATGTTGAGTGCCTTTTTCCCTGATTACATACTGGCAAAACTTCAGAAAAGGTGATGGAACCTGTTATTTTGCAAAGTTCCTCACTAAAATTTTGGAAGTCCGTCTGTACAACAAACAAATCTTTTTGGGATAAGTCATTTGTGGCAAGATGTAGCACAATGTCCACTCGGTTATGTTTGCTTGCAGACTTCACAATATTTATAATTTAAAAACACTGCTGGAAAATTCCCCTATAATCTCCACCCTATTTTTCATATACTGTCAACCTGTTTGGGTATAGAATAAAGTGCACTCAAGCGAAAATACCCTCTATTGTTCAAAAAATACTTTCCAATATTTTTGTGCCGGCACAAAAAAAATCCCTAACAAATAATGTACAAACCACTCTATATACTATTAACTATAATGTGCAAAAGGGTCAAGTATAAAGTGCAATTTTGCAAAGACAAAAAAAATCTCAAAGTGACTAGTGCAATTGCGATAATTTCATAAAATATGTCAAAGATAATTCATGAAGGAATTTATAAAAAATATATAAATGTTTGAATAAATTGCACAGAGCATCTGCAGACGCCACCAACAATGAAATACAATTATAAACACAAAACAGCAATTACCCGACCATGTACGCAGGGTTCATAGAGTGCCAATGCAGGAGAGGGAAACACAGCAAGGAAACAATGTGTGCTTGCTGGGACCACAATCTTTTTTGAAAATGTTTCATTTGTGTGGGAATACCTTGTCGGCACATCATACTCATCACTTATATCATGGTTGGGGAGCATTTTTTTGTCTTATTGTACACTGACTGTCTATAGATGCCACGTCCCTGGGCCATATTTATTACCGGTTGTCTCTTTTCACAGGATACGCCATTCCTGAACACGCATCGGAATAGCCCCTACCTCTGGCTGAAGGACATGATGCGAGTGGATCAGAGCAAGGCACAGGTAATAACAATTTTTTAAAGTGTATTGTCATTGTACGAAGTTTATGTAAAATTTGGTATTCAAGAATAAAGGTATCCAATTATTGTTATTTGGGAGTGGAGGTAAGTCAGCTGTGGAGTTAGTCATGAGCAGTAAGTCGCTAATGAATGGATTCAATGGTAGAAATGGGCAAATCCGAACCGCAAAGTTTGGGTTTGTACCGAACTTTGCGAGTTCAGATTTCTGAACATCGACTTCAGGCAGATGTCCGTGTTAAAGTTCGGCGTCTGGCCAGAACATGGAAAAGCTGGTTCACCTAAGGTTGCAGCAGCAGAAGAGCCCCAATCCTCTACTGTCTGCGGCAGTGGCGTCCTAAACTGGCCCTAGCCGGGGCTTCAGAGAGATGGCCATTAGCTCCCATGAGTGAGAACACTCCTAGTGCTGGCACTTGAAGTGTCCTCACTTATGGTAGCCGGCCTCCATCTTTTTAGTATCCCCATCTGGGGCCAGTTTCAAACACCGCTGCTGCCTGAAGAGGATCGAGGCTCAGGTAAGTTACAGCAATGCTTCTCTTGCACAATCTGCCCCCCTTCCTACCAGCCACAGCCACCCTCCCAAAGTTCAGGTCCCCATTGATTTCAATAGGGACCGGGTTTGGGTTTATTCAAAGTTCGACTGAACTTGCTGAACCCAAATTTTCGGGAGTTCGCCCATCTCTAGTCATTGTTTGTAAGAAGTGTCAGTAATCATCAGTTGTAAGTCAGAAGTGAAGGTATACATGAGTTCTAAGTCGGGGGTTTACAGGTAACCAGAATTGTAGGTTGGGGGTGGATATAGTCATGGGTTAGTCAAGACTCAGGAGTGGAATTGGCCATGTGTTGTAAGCCAGAAGTCGAAGTAGTCATTGGTTGTTACTGGGTAGCGATGGGTTGTGGGTTAGAAATAGAGCTTTTCATGGGTTGTTAGTCAGAAGTGGAGCTTCTCATGGGTTATTACCAATGGAGGAAGTCATGGGTTATTAGTTGGCAGTGGAGGTAGTCCTGGGTTATTAGTTGGGAGTGAAAGTAGTCATGGGTTGTTAATTGGGATTGGAGGTGATTATGGATTGTTAGTTGGGAGTAAAGCTAGTCATTAGTTGTTAGTTGGGATTAGATGTGATCATGGGTTGTTAGTTGGGAGTGGAGGTAGTCATGGGTTGTTAGTTGGGAGTGGAGGTAGTCATGGGTTATTAGTTGGGAGTGGAGGTAGTCATGGGTTATTAGTTGGGAGTGGAGGTACTCATGGGCTTTTAGATGGGAGTGCAGGTAGTCATGGGTTGTGAATTGGGATTGGAGGTGATCATGGATTGTTAGTTGGGAGTGGAGGTAGTCATGGGAGGTAGTCATGGGTTGTAAGTTGGGAATGAAGGCAGTCATAGGTTGTATGTTGGTAGTGGAGAGGTAGTCATGGGTTGTACAGTAGGTCAGGATAATCACAGGTAGTAAGTTGGCAGTGGAGGTAGACATGGTTTGTAATTCAGCAATGGATTTGTAACAAGGTCAGGAGCTGATGTAGTCATGTGTTGTATAATAGTAATGGAGGCAGTCCTCATGTGTTGTATAATAGTAGTGGAGGCAGTCATCCTGGGTTATATAATAGTAATGGAGGCAGTCGTCATGGTTTGTAAAATAGTAATGGAGGCAGTCACCATGGGTTGTAGTGAAGGTACTGTAGTCATGGATTGTAATTCAGGAATAGAGGTAGCCATGGGTTGTAGGTCAGAAGCTGTTGCAGTTATGGGTTGTAAGTCAGCAGTAGAGGTAGTCAGCAGTTGTAAATTGGGAGTGGAGATAGTCATTGGTTGTAAGTCAGTAACGGAGGTAATCATGGGTTGTAAGTTGGTAGTCGCTAAGCTATGCTCCTAGTCACACCCCCAAATAAATAAAGTGAAAGCAGACCCCGGAGTTTCATCACATTTGCTCAGATCCCCAAATAAGAAATGTTACTTGGGATCTGGGCGAACCTTGCTTTATCCTCTGCTGGATCAGCTCCGTCATATGTGGTCTCCACCTGCAGTCGCCATATCTCTTTTTTTCGGGGGCAGTAATAATGTTCTATATTCTGTTTAATTTTCAGGGGAGGAAGATTGGCTCCAACTTTACTTGCGATGACCTCACTCCATCACCTACTGTCCCGACTTCTGGTGAGCAGGATTTTCTCTGCATAACTTTTAGGCTTTACCTGAGATTGGCCGATTAGAAGCCATAAACATGTTCTCACTTTTAGTTCACCAACTGAAGGCAGCAGATTTCAAGATTGTGGCGGCTTTGGGAGACTCAATTACTGTAAGTACAGACTCTCACAATTTCCTAATGTGATGGTTTTGTTGCAAGACTTGCCTTGACCAGCACTGCTTGCCGGTCATTTTTCTGCCCTCTTTGCCTGTTGCATTTTTTGTTCTAGTTTTATGCTTATGGTTGTTATTCTACCCAAAAAAATCTGCTTTTCCACCCTGGACAAACATGCACAAGACAATTAAAAACAAGTGATGACCACCGAGTAACAATATATAACAATGTATCAAATCAATGTATTTACAAGTCCAGACACTAGGTCATTATCATACAAATATAGATATTGTATCAGCTAAACACAAATACTGGCGAGTATATTCCGCGAGGGGCAGCGGAGTGACCACCGACGGAGTATTCACTGGCAATGGCGGTAGCTTGATTTTTACTCATCTTTGTTATGCCGGATTAATATGTGTGCTTTGCAAACCCTTGGTTCCTATTTTGTTTACAGCATAGATACAAATAAGGTGGAGACACACACAGGGTTAGTCTGGTATTGTTTGTTTATATGCCTCACTTTTGCACTAGGCACTTTAGTTCTTATTAAAGGAGCAGTATCGCAAATTTTTCTTGGTGACATATTTAAATGGTACTTTGAATGTAGGTAAGTGTTGGAGTAAGAATTACAAATGTAGAAAAAAATGATGTCTGTGTTGTGCAGCTGGAGACTAATAGCTCATGTTTATGTCTGCTGAGTGTCCGGGCCCGACACTCTGGCCTGTTCCATGCTGAGGAGAGGGGGAAACAATGTAACAAAGTATCAGCTGTTCAGTGCTGGCAGCCGTCCAGCATAAGATAACAACATTGCAACATTGCCTGGCCAGAACTCATATATCTAAAACAGAGAGAAAAGCTCTAGAAGTCATTTAGCTGATTTGGATTTTTGGGTTTACATCCTGTTTTTTTGCTCTAAACATTTTTTATTTTGACAGTTTTCCCTTCATGTTGGCTTTGCTGCAGAATCTTTCAGTTTACCATTTTCTCTTTCATATTCTTATTTTTCATTTTTTTCATATGATCTTTCTTTCAGCTTTGTGTGTTTTGAGCAAAGCCCAACCCAGGATTTTCACTATCTGGAGTTTTGTTTTGTGCCCCTAGGGGCATCCTGACTTGGGATGCCCTGATATGTGAAATCCCCAAGTTCGCCTGTGAAAATGTACCTTTCCCTGTCCCACAGCACATGCGCGGGCTCTCATCCAATCAGCGCTGTTTGCACGCAGATGGGGAGCCTGAGCAGTAACCTTCCTGGCCGCCCGGCCTGTCTAAATGACTATCTGCGTGAGCGCCAGAAAAATGGGGGCATCCTGATTTAGAATGCCCAAGGGGAAGGTCAATGGCCGGGTCTTATAGACTTCAGGGTCGGCCACTCGGGGTTTTGTTCCACTTTAATACCTTTAGATTTTCCTGCACAGTTATTCAAAGAAGAATTTCAGTTATTTTCAGTCAGTTTAGTTTATTTTGTATAGATTTTACACATTTGAGTCACCTGGTCTCATAACAAAAGCAGCACCTCACACACACACAGCCGTTACCACTGATTACAGTGTCAGCCTCTGAGGTAAAGTGTTGCTAGGAGACCAGTGGGCTAAATGAAGCAGCTCACTAAATACAACACAGCAGATCCCCCTATTCAGCAAATGGACTGAGCCATTGTCATTATACAATTTAAAAGAAAGGCAGATATTTTTTCCTTTTTCTATCGCCACATTATTTATACACATGTTAGAAGCTATTGTGTGGCTATTTAATTATTTATCTTTTTTAATGCAAATTTCGCGATACTGCTCCTTTAAATATTAGGATGATGTTGCACATATGTAATTTAACACTGTAGGGATTGGTTAAATATATATTTTTACATGCTTATATATTTGGTTTTGAAATTGACTCTATTTTTCACCAGTGTATTGTAATTATTAATAAAGGGGGTAGTGGGGGGGAGCAGGCACACTCATTGTACATAAATTGATTGTTTGCTATAATAGTGTTCTGTAATCTACTCGCCAGTATATGTGTTTAGCTGATACAATTAGAGATGAGCGAACTTTTGAAAAATTCGATTCGACTGATTCGCCGAATTTTCCGACAAAAATCGTTTCGACCCGAATAAATTCGCGACGAATCGCTATTAAAAACGGCTATTTCTGAGCCTCCTACAGCCTCAATAGGGTTGTAAACCATTCAGCCTTGCTGTAACACGCACAGGATGCGTGCTGGGTTAGTTAAATAATACTTTGAAGAAATATCACATGCAGATCAGAGGCATCGCTAATAGAATCGCAGAGCGGCACAATTGCAGAGAGTTGAAGTGGCATCACTATGAGGGGCAGAAGGAGCCCAAATATACACTGGAGTTGGCCTCAGGAGCCCAAAAATTGGATGAATCACACCCTGGAGTTGGCAGGAGTTGGCAGCAGCAGCAGCAGGAGCCCAAATATACACTGGAGTTGGCTTCAGGAGCCCAAAAATTGGATGAATCACACCCTGGAGTTGGCAGGAGTTGGCAGCAGCAGCAGCAGGAGCCCAAATATACACTGGAGTTGGCTTCAGGAGCCCAAAAATTGGATGAATCACACCCTGGAGTTGGCAGGAGTTGACAGCAGCAGCAGCAGGAGCCCAAATATACACTGGAGTTGGCTTCAGGAGCCCAAAAATTGGATGAATCACACCCTGGAGTTGGCAGGAGTTGACAGTAGCAGCAGCAGGAGCCCAAATATACACTGGAGTTGGCCTCAGGAGCCCAAAAATTGGATGAATCACACCCTGGAGTTGGCAGGAGTTGACAGTAGCAGCAGCAGGAGCCCAAATATACACTGGAGTTGGCCTCAGGAGCCCAAAAATTGGATGAATCACACCCTGGAGTTGGCAGGAGTTGACAGTAGCAGCAGCAGGAGCCCAAATATACACTGGAGTTGGCCTCAGGAGCCCAAAAATTGGATGAATCACACCCTGGAGTTGGCAGGAGTTGACAGTAGCAGCAGCAGGAGCCCAAATATACACTGGAGTTGGCCTCAGGAGCCCACAAATTGGATGAATCACACCCTGGAGTTGGCAGGAGTTGGCAGTAGCAGCAGCAGGAGCCCAAATATACACTGGAGTTGGCCTCAGGAGCCCAAAAATTGGATGAATCACACCCTGGAGTTGGCAGGAGTTGGCAGCAGCAGCAGCAGGAGCCCAAATATACACTGGAGTTGGCTTCAGGAGCCCAAAAATTGGATGAATCACACCCTGGAGTTGGCAGAAGTTGACAGTAGCAGCAGCAGGAGCCCAAATATACACTGGAGTTGGCCTCAGGAGCCCAAAAATTGGATGAATCACACCCTGGAGTTGGCAGGAGTTGACAGTAGCAGCAGCAGGAGCCCAAATATACACTGGAGTTGGCCTCAGGAGCCCAAAAATTGGATGAATCACACCCTGGAGTTGGCAGGAGTTGACAGTAGCAGCAGCAGGAGCCCAAATATACACTGGAGTTGGCTTCAGGAGCCCAAAAATTGGATGAATCACACCCTGGAGTTGGCAGGAGTTGACAGTAGCAGCAGCAGGAGCCCAAATATACACTGGAGTTGGCTTCAGGAGCCCAAAAATTGGATGAATCACACCCTGGAGTTGGCAGAAGTTGACAGCAGCAGCAGCAGGAGCCCAAATATACACTGGAGTTGGCTTCAGGAGCCCAAAAATTGGATGAATCACACCCTGGAGTTGGCAGAAGTTGACAGCAGCAGCAGCAGGAGCCCAAATATACACTGGAGTTGGCCTCAGGAGCCCAAAAATTGGATGAATCACACCCTGGAGTTGGCAGAAGTTGACAGTAGCAGCAGCAGGAGCCCAAATATACACTGGAGTTGGCCTCAGGAGCCCAAAAATTGGATGAATCACACCCTGGAGTTGGCAGGAGTTGACAGTAGCAGCAGCAGGAGCCCAAATATACACTGGAGTTGGCCTCAGGAGCCCAAAAATTGGATGAATCACACCCTGGAGTTGGCAGGAGTTGACAGTAGCAGCAGCAGGAGCCCAAATATACACTGGAGTTGGCTTCAGGAGCCCAAAAATTGGATGAATCACACCCTGGAGTTGGCAGGAGTTGACAGTAGCAGCAGCAGGAGCCCAAATATACACTGGAGTTGGCTTCAGGAGCCCAAAAATTGGATGAATCACACCCTGGAGTTGGCAGAAGTTGACAGCAGCAGCAGCAGGAGCCCAAATATACACTGGAGTTGGCCTCAGGAGCCCAAAAATTGGATGAATCACACCCTGGAGTTGGCAGAAGTTGGCAGCAGCAGCAGCAGGAGCCCAAATATACACTGGAGTTGGCTTCAGGAGCCCAAAAATTGGATGAATCACACCCTGGAGTTGGCAGAAGTTGGCAGCAGCAGCAGCAGGAGCCCAAATATACACTGGAGTTGGCTTCAGGAGCCCAAAAATTGGATGAATCACACCCTGGAGTTGGCAGGAGTTGACAGTAGCAGCAGCAGGAGCCCAAATATACACTGGAGTTGGCCTCAGGAGCCCAAAAATTGGATGAATCACACCCTGGAGTTGGCAGGAGTTGACAGTAGCAGCAGCAGGAGCCCAAATATACACTGGAGTTGGCTTCAGGAGCCCAAAAATTGGATGAATCACACCCTGGAGTTGGCAGGAGTTGACAGTAGCAGCAGCAGGAGCCCAAATATACACTGGAGTTGGCCTCAGGAGCCCAAAAATTGGATGAATCACACCCTGGAGTTGGCAGGAGTTGACAGTAGCAGCAGCAGGAGCCCAAATATACACTGGAGTTGGCTTCAGGAGCCCAAAAATTGGATGAATCACACCCTGGAGTTGGCAGAAGTTGGCAGCAGCAGCAGCAGGAGCCCAAACATTACTTTAAACAGACCCTGGGGTTGGCCTCAGGAGCCCAAAAATTGGATGAATCACACCCTGTGGAGAGTCATGTGGAGAAAAAGTAGCTTAGTTAGTAATATCTACATAAAATTATGAATAAACAAATGCAAAAGTTTGCCAAAGTGAAGTTTTGTTTGAGGGTGTGTTTCCACCTTTTAATTAAATCAGAAACAAGAAGGTGTCATTGCCTCTGACTAATTAGCCCTCAAAAATTCTTGGAATTTTTAATCTGGAATCATGTCTGATCCGTCTTATCCGAAGAATATTAATAAAAAGTAAGAGTAACGTAAAGGATTTTTTATCAATACTTACTTGTGGTCCGATGCGGAGGAATGTCTGTAACTTGAGAGCAGCGCCTTAAATCTGTTTTGCACGATCCATCTTTCTTGGTCTGGCCCCGTCATCAATCTACTGGAATACATCAGGCATTGTTGGGAGGAAAGCTTGGCTGATCCATGCGCCATTCATTTCCACGCAGGGCAGTCTCTGGAAAAAAAAAGTCTGTATAAACCAGGGTCTTTTTCATATAAAAACAAATGGTTATTCTTGCTTTTCAACCATATGTTCCACAGCTTTACCAGTCATTGTGTCAGCCAATGAAGCAACTTTGTCTGGAAGTGCTGCAAAAGCAGTCCACTGCATCACAAGTGGCATCTGACACCCCCAGTCAACTGTCTGCCTGTTATGCTTTGGGTTCAGCTCCACTATCCATTGATCTGATATCCAAGATCTGATAATCATAAAATTCAGCAGCTACTGCCCAGCCAAGAAGTGGAGGAGACACTCGCCTCTTCTTCCACTATCCGGCAACTAGTGATGAGGAGAGTGTCGTGGGAGGAGGTGTTGCAAGCCGAGGTAGTGGAAGAGGGTCCCTGGAGTCTGCGGCGGTGGCGGCGGCAGCAGCAGCGAATTATTGCGGACTGTTGGTAGGAAAAATCAGCTACTCAGCGATGTGGCAGTGTTCCATGCAGCATCCTGTGGAGAAAAAGTAGGTTAGTTAGTGTATATACATAAAATTATGAATAGACAAATGCAATAGTATTGCGAAAGTGAAGTTTTGTTTGAGGGTGTGTTTCCACCTTGCAATTAAATCAGAAACAACTAGCTATCATTTGCCTCTGAATAATTAGCCCTCAAAAATTCTTGGAATTTTTAATCTTGATGTCTGAGGGATTTCTCCTCTCAGACAGCGTCACCATAAGTCCAGCCTGCTGCATTACCCAGTGGTGGACCTTTCAGAGAACTGATGGCTTGTGCCGAGCCGAGGTGGAGAGTCACATGGCATGGTTGTTGAACAGAAGGTGGGCCAGTCCTTTAGCCTGTCAGTGTGTACCAAAGTGCACAGTGTTGTCTACGCCTGGAGCTGTAACTATAGACTCATGGTGGACAATATATATCCTTTTAGGCCCCCTTGGTGATTGTTGTTTCACGCTGTTCTTCACATGGTTTTCCTTGACCATCAGAGTCACACATGGGAGGAACTACTAAAAATGAGAACTCAATCCATGAAAGCATTGCTTAATCCACGAAAACTGCAAATTTGGACCCATGGTGACTGACACTTGGAAGAACATCTTGTTTGCGCTGCGACAAGGAAGCCAGAGTCATGCGTCCTGACATGGCACACGTGTTCAGTCTAGTTTTGAAGTCTTGCCCCCATCTGAAAGACATCCGAACAACAGGAAAGAAAGTTAGCATGCACTTCTGGCACTCCTACACCACCAAGCACAACCTTATTGAGCCTCAGCGTCACAAAGGTGTACCCCACCATAGTCTGATTTGCGATGTTTCCACCCGTTGGAATTCCACCCTCCATATGCAGGATCCACTATAGCAGTGGTCCCCAACCCTGTCCTCAAGGCCCACCAACAGGCCAGGCTTTGCAGATCTCCACAAAGATGCTCAGGTGGAGTAATTAGTGCAGCTGCAGAGCAATAGAGCTGGCTATTTGGAGATCCAAAAAACATGACATGTTGGTGGGCCTTGAGGACAGGGTTGAGGACCACTGCACTATAGGAACAGAGAAAAGCCATCACGGATTTCTGGATGATCCAAACGGATAGGGGGACACCCCTGTGTAAATTCAATGTAAACCATTGGCAGCTCATACGTGACACCGACCGTTTGTTTAGGCCCTTTGAGGAAGCTACATTATTAGTCAGTTGCCAGGACTATGAGATGAACGATGAGATTCCACTGCTTCATGTACTACAACACATGTTGGAAAGCATGGCTGGTCAGGGCACTGGAGACATGGCACATACATTTCACAGCCACATGAAGCCTGTGGGGGCTGAAGTGGAGGAGGAGGAGGGGGTGGGGCACAGCAAACCACAGTTTAGGTTTCACAAAATGACCATTTTATCTAGTCATCTGACAGGAGAGGAGGTGCAGCCACAGGAGCTAGAGGGTTGTGAGTAAGGCGAGACAGAGGACCCAGACACACCATGGCAGTTTACAGTGGAGATGGAGACAGGTAGTCCCTCCGAGTCACTTGCACAAATGGCACGATGCATGCTCACATGCATGCGTACTAGTGAGCGCAGAATTGTCTCCATTTGTCAGCGGGAAGACTTCTGGCTCTCCAACTTATTGGACCCTCGCTTCCGGCACAAAATGGGGGCATTTTTTACGCCCACTGAGAGGGAGGAAAAACTGACCTACTACAGAGACATCCCACGTAGTCAGTTGGGCGATGTCTATTTGCGCCATGGCCCATACTCCCGCAGGTCTGACTCTAGGGGAACTTTGCGATCACCTTCCACTGCCATGGCTGCTGGGGGGGTGGAAGGAGCAGCAGCAGCTCCATCAGCAGCAACCTCAGTCTTCAGTCGCTAGTGAGTAGCTTTCTACACCCGCATAGTGAGTCTACTCATGAGAAGCAGGAAGACCTGGAGCTGGACCTCAAACAGCAGGTCATGTCATACCTTGACATGACCATGCCAACACACCTTCAAGATCCACTGGATTTGCTGGGAAGCCAAACTTGACTTGTGCCCGCAACTAGCAGAGTTTGCCCTGGAAAAGCTGTACTGGCCGGACAGTAGTTGATTTAGATGGCAACTGGGCTGCTCTATATAACGAAGCAAAATGGCAAATTTACCTCACTATATAAGCTATTGCCCCTCAGATTTACACAGGGGCTGCTCTATATTATGCTGCAAAATGGCAAATTAACCTCACAATATAAGCCATTGCAGCTCTATATAAATAAAAATAAATAAATAAAAAAAGGGCCTGTAGAAGCTTATTTAGTATAACAGATAGGGTGACATGTGCTGGTTTGGGATGCCCATATGGGCTAGTGTTTTGGCAGCAGTACAAAAACCAATGCAAAATGCAATAGCTTAATAAAGCTGATGCTGATCAACGCTTATTTAGTATAACAGATGGGGTGCAACATGCAGGTTTGGGATGCCCTGCGGCCTGGTGTATTTAAAGCAGACCAAAACCAATTCAAAATGCAATAACTTAATAAAGCTGAGGCTGTAGATGCTTATTTAGTATAAACAGGTAGGGTGCAAGGTGCAGCTTTGGGGTGCCCTGCGGCCTGGTTAAATGAAAGCAGTCAAAAAGGAAGTGCAAACTGAAGTAGCTTAATGAAGCTGATGCTGATCAACGCTTATGTTGTATACCAGATAGGGTGCAAGGTGCAGCTTTGGGGTGCCCTGCGGCCTGGTTTATTAAAATCAGTCAAAAACAAGTGCAAACTGAAGTAGCCTGATCAACGCTTATGTTGTATAACAGATAGGTTTAAAATAGCATGTGCCTTGGGATGCCCGTGTGGCCTGTTATATTTCAAGCTGAACAAAAAGTAACAATAATCCAAGTATGAGACATCATTTTGACCTTCTTCACAGCGCCATACTTTGAAAAAAAAAAATTAATTTCATGCCGATCAATCCAAAGGTCAATGCCCCTAACAAAAATAGTGTTCGGTATAAGTTTTCCTTCTGGAAGGACGTAACCTTTAGTTTACATGGTTGGGGTAGGTTATCTTACAAATTGGGATACCCCACTGTATATGAAACCGAATATAAATGCACACCCAAAAGTGGACACTCAGCCTCCAAGAGGCCTGCTTAGTTTAAATAAGAGAGCTGCTTAGTATGGTAGGTAGGTTATGTTATGTTACAGAATGGGATGCCCCAAGCAGACTTGAGATCAGTATATATGCACACAGCAGCAGTGTGTTAGCAGGCTCATACAGGCCAAATTTCTTTAAATAAATGTGCAGCTTACAGTAAATGCAGAGGCTAATGGTATGTTAAAGAATGGGATGTCCCAAAAACCAGAGAGCACCTGGCAGGCAGCAGTAAGACTATGCACAGCAAAAGTGTCTTTATCATGCCTAATTTCAATTAGAATAGGTGCAAATGGTTAGGTTCTTAAATAGAGGCTGGTGTAGTCACAGAATGGGATGCCCTAAAAACCAGCAGTAAGTACACCTGGCAGGGTCCAGTAGTGCTATGCCCAGCAAAAGTGTCTTTATCAGGCTAATTTCAAATATGATAAGAGCAAATGCTTATATGGTCTTAAACAGAGGCTGCTTTAGTCACAGAATGGGATGCCCCGGGCAGGAATCGAGCTGGCAGGGTCCAGTAGTGCTTTGGCCAGCAAAAGTGTCTTTATCAGGCTAATTTCAAATATGATAAGAGCAAATGCTTATATGGTCTTAAACAGAGGCTGCTTTAGTCACAGAATGGGATGCCCTGGGCAGGAATCGACCTGGCAGGGTCCAGTAGTGCTTTGGCCAGCAAAAGTGTCTTTATCAGGCCTAATTTCAAATATGATAAGAGCAAATGCTTATATGGTCTTAAACAGAGGCTGCTTTAGTCACAGAATGGGATGCCCTGGGCAGGAATCGACCTGGCAGGGTCCAGTAGGGCTTTGGCCTGCAAAAGTGTCTTTATCAGGCTAATTTCAAATATGATAAGAGCAAATGCTTATATGGTCTTAAACAGAGGCTGCTTTAGTCACAGAATGGGATGCCCTGGGCAGGAATCGACCTGGCAGGGTCCAGTAGGGCTTTGGCCAGCAAAAGTGTCTTTATCAGGCTAATTTCAAATATGATAAGAGCAAATGCTTATATGGTCTTAAACAGAGGCTGCTGTAGTCACAGAATGGGATGCCCCGGGCAGGAATCGAGCTGGCAGGGTCCAGTAGTGCTTTGGCCAGCAAAAGTGTCTTTATCAGGCCTAATTTCAAATATGATAAGAGCAAATGCTTATATGGTCTTAAACAGAGGCTGCTTTAGTCACAGAATGGGATGCCCCGGGCAGGAATCGAGCTGGCAGGGTCCAGTAGTGCTTTGGCCAGCAAAAGTGTCTTTATCAGGCTAATTTCAAATATGATAAGAGCAAATGCTTATATGGTCTTAAACAGAGGCTGCTGTAGTCACAGAATGGGATGCCCCGGGCAGGAATCGAGCTGGCAGGGTCCAGTAGGGCTTTGGCCAGCAAAAGTGTCTTTATCAGGCCTAATTTCAAATATGATAAGAGCAAATGCTTATATGGTCTTAAACAGAGGCTGCTTTAGTCACAGAATGGGATGCCCTGGGCAGGAATGGACCTGGCAGGGTCCAGTAGGGCTTTGGCCAGCAAAAGTGTCTTTATCAGGCTAATTTCAAATATGATAAGAGCAAATGCTTATATGGTCTTAAACAGAGGCTGCTGTAGTCACAGAATGGGATGCCCCGGGCAGGAATCGAGCTGGCAGGGTCCAGTAGTGCTTTGGCCAGCAAAAGTGTCTTTATCAGGCCTAATTTCAAATATGATAAGAGCAAATGCTTATATGGTCTTAAACAGAGGCTGCTTTAGTCACAGAATGGGATGCCCTGGGCAGGAATGGACCTGGCAGGGTCCAGTAGGGCTTTGGCCAGCAAAAGTGTCTTTATCAGGCTAATTTCAAATATGATAAGAGCAAATGCTTATATGGTCTTAAACAGAGGCTGCTTTAGTCACAGAATGGGATGCCCCGGGCAGGAATCGAGCTGGCAGGGTCCAGTAGTGCTTTGGCCAGCAAAAGTGTCTTTATCAGGCTAATTTCAAATATGATAAGAGCAAATGCTTATATGGTCTTAAACAGAGGCTGCTGTAGTCACAGAATGGGATGCCCCGGGCAGGAATCGAGCTGGCAGGGTCCAGTAGGGCTTTGGCCAGCAAAAGTGTCTTTATCAGGCCTAATTTCAAATATGATAAGAGCAAATGCTTATATGGTCTTAAACAGAGGCTGCTTTAGTCACAGAATGGGATGCCCCGGGCAGGAATCGAGCTGGCAGGGTCCAGTAGTGCTTTGGCCAGCAAAAGTGTCTTTATCAGGCTAATTTCAAATATGATAAGAGCAAATGCTTATATGGTCTTAAACAGAGGCTGCTTTAGTCACAGAATGGGATGCCCTGGGCAGGAATCGACCTGGCAGGGTCCAGTAGTGCTTTGGCCAGCAAAAGTGTCTTTATCAGGCCTAATTTCAAATATGATAAGAGCAAATGCTTATATGGTCTTAAACAGAGGCTGCTTTAGTCACAGAATGGGATGCCCTGGGCAGGAATCGACCTGGCAGGGTCCAGTAGGGCTTTGGCCAGCAAAAGTGTCTTTATCAGGCTAATTTCAAATATGATAAGAGCAAATGCTTATATGGTCTTAAACAGAGGCTGCTTTAGTCACAGAATGGGATGCCCTGGGCAGGAATCGACCTGGCAGGGTCCAGTAGGGCTTTGGCCAGCAAAAGTGTCTTTATCAGGCTAATTTCAAATATGATAAGAGCAAATGCTTATATGGTCTTAAACAGAGGCTGCTGTAGTCACAGAATGGGATGCCCCGGGCAGGAATCGAGCTGGCAGGGTCCAGTAGTGCTTTGGCCAGCAAAAGTGTCTTTATCAGGCCTAATTTCAAATATGATAAGAGCAAATGCTTATATGGTCTTAAACAGAGGCTGCTTTAGTCACAGAATGGGATGCCCCGGGCAGGAATCGAGCTGGCAGGGTCCAGTAGTGCTTTGGCCAGCAAAAGTGTCTTTATCAGGCTAATTTCAAATATGATAAGAGCAAATGCTTATATGGTCTTAAACAGAGGCTGCTGTAGTCACAGAATGGGATGCCCCGGGCAGGAATCGAGCTGGCAGGGTCCAGTAGGGCTTTGGCCAGCAAAAGTGTCTTTATCAGGCCTAATTTCAAATATGATAAGAGCAAATGCTTATATGGTCTTAAACAGAGGCTGCTTTAGTCACAGAATGGGATGCCCTGGGCAGGAATGGACCTGGCAGGGTCCAGTAGGGCTTTGGCCAGCAAAAGTGTCTTTATCAGGCTAATTTCAAATATGATAAGAGCAAATGCTTATATGGTCTTAAACAGAGGCTGCTGTAGTCACAGAATGGGATGCCCCGGGCAGGAATCGAGCTGGCAGGGTCCAGTAGTGCTTTGGCCAGCAAAAGTGTCTTTATCAGGCCTAATTTCAAATATGATAAGAGCAAATGCTTATATGGTCTTAAACAGAGGCTGCTTTAGTCACAGAATGGGATGCCCTGGGCAGGAATGGACCTGGCAGGGTCCAGTAGGGCTTTGGCCAGCAAAAGTGTCTTTATCAGGCTAATTTCAAATATGATAAGAGCAAATGCTTATATGGTCTTAAACAGAGGCTGCTTTAGTCACAGAATGGGATGCCCCGGGCAGGAATCGAGCTGGCAGGGTCCAGTAGTGCTTTGGCCAGCAAAAGTGTCTTTATCAGGCTAATTTCAAATATGATAAGAGCAAATGCTTATATGGTCTTAAACAGAGGCTGCTGTAGTCACAGAATGGGATGCCCCGGGCAGGAATCGAGCTGGCAGGGTCCAGTAGGGCTTTGGCCAGCAAAAGTGTCTTTATCAGGCCTAATTTCAAATATGATAAGAGCAAATGCTTATATGGTCTTAAACAGAGGCTGCTTTAGTCACAGAATGGGATGCCCTGGGCAGGAATCGACCTGGCAGGGTCCAGTAGGGCTTTGGCCAGCAAAAGTGTCTTTATCAGGCTAATTTCAAATATGATAAGAGCAAATGCTTATATGGTCTTAAACAGAGGCTGCTGTAGTCACAGAATGGGATGCCCCGGGCAGGAATCGAGCTGGCAGGGTCCAGTAGTGCTTTGGCCAGCAAAAGTGTCTTTATCAGGCCTAATTTCAAATATGATAAGAGCAAATGCTTATATGGTCTTAAACAGAGGCTGCTTTAGTCACAGAATGGGATGCCCTGGGCAGGAATGGACCTGGCAGGGTCCAGTAGGGCTTTGGCCAGCAAAAGTGTCTTTATCAGGCTAATTTCAAATATGATAAGAGCAAATGCTTATATGGTCTTAAACAGAGGCTGCTTTAGTCACAGAATGGGATGCCCCGGGCAGGAATCGAGCTGGCAGGGTCCAGTAGTGCTTTGGCCAGCAAAAGTGTCTTTATCAGGCTAATTTCAAATATGATAAGAGCAAATGCTTATATGGTCTTAAACAGAGGCTGCTGTAGTCACAGAATGGGATGCCCCGGGCAGGAATCGAGCTGGCAGGGTCCAGTAGGGCTTTGGCCAGCAAAAGTGTCTTTATCAGGCCTAATTTCAAATATGATAAGAGCAAATGCTTATATGGTCTTAAACAGAGGCTGCTTTAGTCACAGAATGGGATGCCCTGGGCAGGAATCGACCTGGCAGGGTCCAGTAGGGCTTTGGCCAGCAAAAGTGTCTTTATCAGGCTAATTTCAAATATGATAAGAGCAAATGCTTATATGGTCTTAAACAGAGGCTGCTTTAGTCACAGAATGGGATGCCCCGGGCAGGAATCGAGCTGGCAGGGTCCAGTAGTGCTTTGGCCAGCAAAAGTGTCTTTATCAGGCTAATTTCAAATATGATAAGAGCAAATGCTTATATGGTCTTAAACAGAGGCTGCTGTAGTCACAGAATGGGATGCCCCGGGCAGGAATCGAGCTGGCAGGGTCCAGTAGTGCTTTGGCCAGCAAAAGTGTCTTTATCAGGCCTAATTTCAAATATGATAAGAGCAAATGCTTATATGGTCTTAAACAGAGGCTGCTTTAGTCACAGAATGGGATGCCCCGGGCAGGAATCGAGCTGGCAGGGTCCAGTAGTGCTTTGGCCAGCAAAAGTGTCTTTATCAGGCTAATTTCAAATATGATAAGAGCAAATGCTTATATGGTCTTAAACAGAGGCTGCTGTAGTCACAGAATGGGATGCCCCGGGCAGGAATCGAGCTGGCAGGGTCCAGTAGGGCTTTGGCCAGCAAAAGTGTCTTTATCAGGCCTAATTTCAAATATGATAAGAGCAAATGCTTATATGGTCTTAAACAGAGGCTGCTTTAGTCACAGAATGGGATGCCCTGGGCAGGAATCGACCTGGCAGGGTCCAGTAGGGCTTTGGCCAGCAAAAGTGTCTTTATCAGGCTAATTTCAAATATGATAAGAGCAAATGCTTATATGGTCTTAAACAGAGGCTGCTTTAGTCACAGAATGGGATGCCCCGGGCAGGAATCGAGCTGGCAGGGTCCAGTAGTGCTTTGGCCAGCAAAAGTGTCTTTATCAGGCTAATTTCAAATATGATAAGAGCAAATGCTTATATGGTCTTAAACAGAGGCTGCTGTAGTCACAGAATGAGATGCCCCGGGCAGGAATCGAGCTGGCAGGGTCCAGTAGGGCTTTGGCCAGCAAAAGTGTCTTTATCAGGCCTAATTTCAAATATGATAAGAGCAAATGCTTATATGGTCTTAAACAGAGGCTGCTTTAGTCACAGAATGGGATGCCCTGGGCAGGAATCGACCTGGCAGGGTCCAGTAGGGCTTTGGCCAGCAAAAGTGTCTTTATCAGGCTAATTTCAAATATGATAAGAGCAAATGCTTATATGGTCTTAAACAGAGGCTGCTTTAGTCACAGAATGGGATGCCCCGGGCAGGAATCGAGCTGGCAGGGTCCAGTAGT
The DNA here is from genome assembly GCA_027917425.1 of Gastrophryne carolinensis. NCBI lineage: Eukaryota > Metazoa > Chordata > Amphibia > Anura > Microhylidae > Gastrophryne > Gastrophryne carolinensis. The sequence goes on along the minus strand of CM051237.1, from coordinate 475,688,887 downwards.
GCTTTGGCCAGCAAAAGTGTCTTTATCAGGCTAATTTCAAATATGATAAGAGCAAATGCTTATATGGTCTTAAACAGAGGCTGCTGTAGTCACAGAATGGGATGCCCCGGGCAGGAATCGAGCTGGCAGGGTCCAGTAGTGCTTTGGCCAGCAAAAGTGTCTTTATCAGGCCTAATTTCAAATATGATAAGAGCAAATGCTTATATGGTCTTAAACAGAGGCTGCTTTAGTCACAGAATGGGATGCCCCGGGCAGGAATCGAGCTGGCAGGGTCCAGTAGTGCTTTGGCCAGCAAAAGTGTCTTTATCAGGCTAATTTCAAATATGATAAGAGCAAATGCTTATATGGTCTTAAACAGAGGCTGCTGTAGTCACAGAATGGGATGCCCCGGGCAGGAATCGAGCTGGCAGGGTCCAGTAGGGCTTTGGCCAGCAAAAGTGTCTTTATCAGGCCTAATTTCAAATATGATAAGAGCAAATGCTTATATGGTCTTAAACAGAGGCTGCTTTAGTCACAGAATGGGATGCCCTGGGCAGGAATCGACCTGGCAGGGTCCAGTAGGGCTTTGGCCAGCAAAAGTGTCTTTATCAGGCTAATTTCAAATATGATAAGAGCAAATGCTTATATGGTCTTAAACAGAGGCTGCTTTAGTCACAGAATGGGATGCCCCGGGCAGGAATCGAGCTGGCAGGGTCCAGTAGTGCTTTGGCCAGCAAAAGTGTCTTTATCAGGCTAATTTCAAATATGATAAGAGCAAATGCTTATATGGTCTTAAACAGAGGCTGCTGTAGTCACAGAATGGGATGCCCCGGGCAGGAATCGAGCTGGCAGGGTCCAGTAGTGCTTTGGCCAGCAAAAGTGTCTTTATCAGGCCTAATTTCAAATATGATAAGAGCAAATGCTTATATGGTCTTAAACAGAGGCTGCTTTAGTCACAGAATGGGATGCCTCACAGCAGACTTAAGATCAGTTCAGTATATATGCACAGTTAGTTACTATAAGCAGCCTGAAAACGCTAACAAAGGCTGGATGAAAAAAAAAAAATCTCCCTGTCAGCCAGCTCCGTTTTTCCTACCTTTCCCTGGCTTTCTGTCTGTCTCCTGTCTGTCTCCTGCCTGTCTCCTGCCTGTCTCCAGCCTGTCCCTGTCTGTCCCTGTCTCCAGCCTGTCTAACTGCCTCAGCTACACAGCGTTCTGTCTGTCTGTCACGAATGCAATAGAGAAATGAGGAAAAGCAAGATGGCCGCCGTTAAATACCGCTGTGTGACGTCACCGGGCTTGCTGGCTGCTGATAGGCTGCATGTGACTGCCCCAGCTTGCACTGGCGCGGGATACATGTCCAGACATGTCCCGTCCGCCATCTTAGAATGCCTGTAATGTAAATGAATGGATGTTAAAGGAAAACTTCGAGTGATCGAATCGCGGGGAAATTCGGATTCGATCCGAATCGAATTTTTCCTGAAATTCGGATCGAATCCGGGTTCGTCCGGATCGATTCGCTCATCCCTAGATACAATATCTATATTTGTATGGGAATGACCTAGTATCTGGACTTGTAAATACATTGATTTGATACATTGTTATATATTGTTACTCGGTGGTCATCACTTGTTTTTAATTGTCTTGTGCATGTTTGTTATGTGTTTTTTATGAAATAGTATTATCCAATAAAATAATCTTTATATCTCTTTATCAGTCTGGTGGAGTGCGCACTTTATGCTGAATTCCTTGTTTTTTGCTTAGATACTTCAAGTTGTTGTTTTCTGGAATTCATGGTGCACCTACCGGTTGAATTATTTGCTCTTAGTGGTGCCCTTACGGTTTACTTTTTTTCCACCCTGGACCTGCAACTGTCAGCCTGAGTAACACTGGGTTATACATCCAGTGAATCTTACTGTTACTGTGATTCTGTTATGTGATTGTTGTCTGGAACTTCCACAATGGTTGTGGTGCTAACTGTCACCCTTATCAGCATTCAAAGAGGAACTAAAAAGAAGTAGATCAATGCTTACCGATTCCTTATTCCCTTGTATGGCTGTCACTCATGGGACTGCCATAGACTGTGCACCCATTTGTCGGTAGTCACATACTCACTGATCATATTTCCCAGTCCACTGGTGATATTTCCACTAAAGACATTTTCCATCCCACTGGAGACATTTCCCATCCCACTGGAGACATTTCCCATCCCACTGGTGACATTTCCCATCCCGCTGGTGACATTTCCCATCCCGCTGGTGACATTTCCCATCCCACTGGTGACATTTCCCATCCCACTGGTGACATTTCCCATCCCGCTGGAGACATTTCCCATCCCGCTGGAGACATTTCCCATCTTGCTGGTGACATTTCCCATCCCGCTGCAGACATTTCCCATCCCGCTGGAGACATTTCCCATCTCGCTGGAGACATTTCCCATCTCGCTGGTGACATTTCCCATCCCGCTGGAGACATTTTCCATCTTGCTGGTGACATTTCCCATCCCACTGGAGACATTCCCCATCTCACTGGAGACATTTCCCATCCCGCTGGAGACATTCCCCATCTCACTGGAGACATTTCCCATCCTGCTTGAGACATTTCCCATCTCACTGGAGACATTTCCCATCCCGCTGGAGACATTCCCCATCTCACTGGAGACATTTCCCATCCCACTGGAGACATTTCCCATCCCACTGGAGACATTTCCCATCCCGCTGGAGACATTTCCCATCCCGCGGCAGACATTTCCCATCCCACTGGAGACATTTCCCATCCCGCTGCAGACATTTCCCATCCCACTAGAGACATTTCCCATCCCACTGGTGACATTTCCCATCCCGCTGGAGACATTTCCCATCCCGCTGCAGACATTTCCCATCCCACTGGAGCCATTTCCCATCCTGCGGCAGACATTTCCCATCCCACTGGAGACATTTCCCATCCCGCTGGAGACATTTCCCATCTCACTGGTGAAATTTCCCATCCCGCTGCAGACATTTCCCATCCCGCTGCAGACATTTCCCATCCCACTGGTGACATTTCCCATCCCACTGGTGACATTTCCCATCCCACTGGACAAATTTCCCATCCCGCTGGAGACTTTTCCCATCCCGCTGGTGACATTTCCCATCCCGCTGGTGACATTTCCCATCCCGCTTGAGACATTTCCCATCCCACTGGAGACATTCCCCATCTCACTGGAGACTTTTCCCATCCCGCTGGTGACATTTCCCATCCCGCTTGAGACATTTCCCATCCCACTGGAGACATTCCCCATCTCACTGGAGACATTCCCCATCTCACTGGAGACATTCCCCATCCCGCTTGAGACATTTCCCATCTCACTGGAGACATTCCCCATCTCACTGGAGACATTCCCCATCTCACTGGAGACATTTCCCATCCCGCTGGAGACATTTCCCATCCCGCTTGAGACATTTCCCATCCCGCTGGTGACATTTCCCATCCCGCTTGAGACATTTCCCATCCCACTGGAGACATTCCCCATCTCACTGGAGACATTTCTCATCCCGCTGGAGACATTTCCCATCCCGCTGGAGACATTTCCCATCCCACTGGAGACATTTCCCATCCCGCTTGAGACATTTCCCATCCCACTGGAGACATTCCCCATCTCACTGGAGACATTTCTCATCCCACTGGAGACATTCCCCATCTCACTGGAGACATTTCTCATCCCGCTGGAGACATTTCCCATCCCGCTTGAGACATTTCCCATCCCGCTGGTGACATTTCCCATCCCGCTTGAGACATTTCCCATCCCACTGGAGACATTCCCCATCTCACTGGAGACATTCCCCATCTCACTGGAGACATTTCCCATCCCGCTTGAGACATTTCCCATCCCACTGGAGACATTCCCCATCTCACTGGAGACATTTCTCATCCCGCTGGAGACATTTCCCATCCCGCTGGAGACATTTCCCATCCCGCTTGAGACATTTCCCATCCCGCTGGTGACATTTCCCATCCCGCTTGAGACATTTCCCATCCCACTGGAGACATTCCCCATCTCACTGGAGACATTCCCCATCTCACTGGAGACATTTCCCATCCCGCTTGAGACATTTCCCATCCCACTGGAGACATTCCCCATCTCACTGGTGACATTTCCCATCCCGCTGGAGACATTTCCCATCCCGCTGGAGACATTTCCCATCCCGCTGGAGACATTTCCCATCTCGCTGGTGACATTTCCCATCCCACTGGAGACATTTCCCATCTCGCTGGTGACATTTCCCATCCCACTGGAGACATTTCCCATCCCGCTGGAGACATTTCCCATCTCGCTGGTGACATTTCCCATCCCACTGGAGACATTTCCCATCCCACTGGAGACATTTCCCATCCCGCTGGAGACATTTCCCATCCCGCGGCAGACATTTCCCATCCCACTGGAGACATTTCCCATCCCGCTGCAGACATTTCCCATCCCACTGGAGACATTTCCCATCCCGCTGGAGACATTTCCCATCCCACTGGTGACATTTCCCATCCCGCTGGAGACATTTCCCATCCCGCTGCAGACATTTCCCATCCCACTGGAGAAATTTCCCATCCCACTGGAGCCATTTCCCATCCTGCGGCAGACATTTCCCATCCCACTGGAGACATTTCCCATCCCGCGGCAGACATTTCCCATCCCACTGGAGACATTTCCCATCCCGCTGCAGACATTTCCCATCCCACTGGAGACATTTCCCATCCCGCTGGAGACATTTCCCATCCCACTGGTGACATTTCCCATCCCGCTGGAGACATTTCCCATCCCGCTGCAGACATTTCCCATCCCACTGGAGAAATTTCCCATCCCACTGGAGCCATTTCCCATCCTGCGGCAGACATTTCCCATCCCACTGGAGACATTTCCCATCCCGCTGGAGACATTTCCCATCTCACTGGTGACATTTCCCATCCCGCTGCAGACATTTCCCATCCCGCTGCAGACATTTCCCATCCCACTGGTGACTTTTCCCATCCCACTGGTGACATTTCCCATCCCACTGGAGAAATTTCCCATCCCGCTGGAGACATTTCCCATCCCACTGGAGACATTTCCCATCCCGCTGGAGACATTTCCCATCCCGCTGGAGACATTTCCCATCCCACTGGTGACTTTTCCCATCCCGCTGGTGACATTTCCCATCCCGCTGGAGACATTTCCCATCCCGCTGGAGACATTTCCCATCCCACTGGAGACATTTCCCATCCCGCTGGAGACATTTCCCATCCCGCTGGAGACATTTCCCATCCCACTGGTGACATTTCCCATCCCGCTGGAGACATTTCCCATCCCGCTGGAGACATTTCCCATTCCGCTGCAGACATTTCCCATCCCACTGGTGACATTTCCCATCCCGCTGGTGACATTTCCCATCCCACTGGTGACATTTCCCATCCCACTGGTGACATTTCCCATCCCACTGGAGACATTTCCCATCCCGCTGGAGACATTTCCCATCCCACTGGTGACATTTCCCATCCCACTGGTGACATTTCCCATCCCGCTGCAGACATTTCCCATCCCACTGGAGACATTTCCCATCCCGCTGGAGACATTTCCCATCCCACTGGAGACATTTCCCATCCCGCTGGAGACATTTCCCATCCCGCTGCAGACATTTCCCATCCCACTGGTGACATTTCCCATCCCACTGGTGACATTTCCCATCCCGCTGGAGACATTTCCCATTCCGCTGCAGACATTTCCCATCCCACTGGTGACATTTCCCATCCCACTGGAGACATTTCCCATCCCACTGGTGACATTTCCCATCCCGCTGCAGACATTTCCCATCCCACTGGTGACATTTCCCATCCCACTGGTGACATTTCCCATCCCACTGGTGACATTTCCCATCCCGCTGGAGAAATTTCCCATCCCGCTGGAGACATTTCCCATCCCGCTGGAGACATTTCCCATCCCACTGGAGACATTTCCCATCCCGCTGGAGACATTTCCTATCCCACTGGAGACATTTCCCATCCCGCTGGAGACATTTCCCATCCCACTGGAGACATTTCCCATCCCGCTGCAGACATTTCCCATCCCACTGGAGAAATTTCCCATCCCACTGGAGACATTTCCCATCCCGCTGGAGACATTTCCCATCCCGCTGGAGACATTTCCCATCCCGCTGGTGACATTTCCCATCCCGCTGGAGACATTTCCCATCCCACTGGAGACATTTCCCATCCCGCTGGAGACATTTCCCATCCCGCTGGAGACATTTCCCATCCCGCTGGAGACATTTCCCATCCCGCTGGTGACATTTCCCATCCCACTGGAGACATTTCCCATCCCGCTGCAGACATTTCCCATCCCACTGGAGAAATTTCCCATCCCACTGGAGACATTTCCCATCCCGCTGGAGACATTTCCCATCCCGCTGGAGACATTTCCCATCCCGCTGGTGACATTTCCCATCCCGCTGGAGACATTTCCCATCCCGCTGGAGACATTTCCCATCCCGCTGGAGACATTTCCCATCCCGCTGGAGACATTTCCCATCCCGCTGGTGACATTTCCCATCCCGCTGGAGACATTTCCCATCCCACTGGAGACATTTCCCATCCCACTGGAGACATTTCCCATCCCGCTGGAAACATTTCCCATCCCACTGGAGACATTTCCCATCCCACTGGAGACATTTCCCATCCCGCTGGAGACATTTCCCATCCCGCTGGAAACATTTCCCATCCCGCTGGTGACATTTCCCATCCCGCTGGAAACATTTCCCATCCCACTGGAGACATTTCCCATCCCGCTGGAAACATTTCCCATCCCACTGGAGACATTTCCCATCCCGCTGGTGACATTTCCCATCCCACTGGAGACATTTCCCATCCCGCTGGTGACATTTCCCATCCCGCTGGAGACATTTCCCATCCCGCTGGAGACATTTCCCATCCCGCTGGTGACATTTCCCATCCCGCTGGAGACATTTCCCATCCCGCTGGTGACATTTCCCATCCCGCTGGTGACATTTCCCATCCCGCTGGAGACATTTCCCATCCCGCTGGTGACATTTCCCATCCCGCTGGAGACATTTCCCATCTCGCTGGTGACATTTCCCATCCCGCTGGTGACATTTCCCATCCCGCTGGAGACATTTCCCATCTCGCTGGAGACATTTCTCATCCCGCTGGTGACATTTCCCATCCCACTGGAGACATTTCCCATCCCGCTGGTGACATTTCCCATCCCGCTGGAGACATTTCCCATCTCGCTGGAGACATTTCTCATCCCGCTGGTGACATTTCCCATCCCACTGGAGACATTTCCCATCCCGCTGGTGACATTTCCCATCCCGCTGGAGACATTTCCCATCCCGCTGGTGACATTTCCCATCCCGCTGGTGACATTTCCCATCCCGCTGGTGACATTTCCCATCCCGCTGGAGACATTTCCCATCCCGCTGGAGACATTTCCCATCCCGCTGGTGACATTTCCCATCCCGCTGGAGACATTTCCCATCTCGCTGGTGACATTTCCCATCCCGCTGGAGACATTTCCCATCCCGCTGGAGACATTTCCCATCCCGCTGGAGACATTTCCCATCCCGTTGGTGACATTTCCCATCCCGCTGGAGACATTTCCCATCCCGCTGGAGACATTTCCCATCCCGCTGGTGACATTTCCCATCCCGCTGGTGACATTTCCCATCCCGCTGGAGACATTTCCCATCCCGCTGGAGACATTTCCCATCCCGCTGGTGACATTTCCCATCCCGCTGGAGACATTTCCCATCCCGCTGGAGACATTTCCCATCCCGCTGGTGACATTTCCCATCCCGCTGGAGACATTTCCCATCTCACTGGAGACATTTTCAATTCCACTGGAGACATTTTCCTGCTCAATGGAGACATTTACCATCTCAATGGCAGCCATTGCCCTGCTCACTTTCCCTATTCCCTATTTCACTGTTAACACAACATTTCTCAAATCACTGGTGATATTTCCCAACTCCATAAATGTGATTTCTTATAATGTAATTTATACCTTGTTCCTTCTGTTTCTCTAACATGGCAGCAATCATGCAGATTTCTTTTTTCATATCCTGTCAGTGTATGTTATCAGAAATTGATAAAGACTAGTGAGTACGACACTGGTATTTGACTTATATCATGTGCAAAAGGGAGGAAGAACGAACACCCATAACAGCTATGCAATCAAAAGAGAAAGGTTTACTGCTGGTGATGGTATAGGTATAACATAATAAGGGACAATATATCACAATATTAATACAGTGTATACACTTACAGTATATATATATATATATATACACAAAAGGAAAAAGTAGACTGCTTAGTTAGGTAAAGGATGAGTTTCCAGCATTCAGGGGGTGACTGTCCATATGTAGTGCCCCTATGGGTAGTTCAAGTCCAGATAAATGCAGCAATTTTAGTCAAGATGAAAAGATTCCCAAAGGAGCAGTTTTGGATAGGCACCCAGTTCTAGTTGCTTAGCAGAAGTCACATACAATAAATAGTCAGCTTAGAAGTTCAAAGAGAGAGCAATTGAATCAGGCTTTCAGACTGGAACACCAGGGGGCTAAACAGTAGAACCCTCAACGTTTCGGTTGGAAAAACCTTTATCAAGAGGAGCGATCCCTTATTATGTTACACCTAGGGGTGGAGTGGCCATAGGGAGACCCGGGGCAATGCCTGGTGGGCCGCACTGCTTTGGGGCCAGTTGGGCTGCTGCTTTTAACACCCACCTTTAAATCCTGCCCACTTACAGGCTTATTCATTACTAGCGCCAGGTACCGACAGATGAACATCTGTAGTGAGGCATTGAGAGCGACCGCTATTAGTCGCTGTGCTCCACCATGGTTCGCTGTTTTAGAGCGTCTCAGTCGCTGGCCGGCCTTGATGAATATATTGTGTGAGTCGCTATAACACCAGTACATCGCTGGGAGCGAACGATAGCGCCAGCTCAGTGCGACCGACTCACACCATATTCATAAAAAAAAACATCCTCACACAGCGCCGGCGCTCAAAATCGGGTCTTGTAGCCCAGAGCGCCAGCCACTGTGTGATTAAAGTGTTTTTGAACACATATCCACCAGTAACAAAGCGAAAACATATGGAATTACATTGTTATTACATTGAACATTAACACTTTAATACCAGACATGTAATGACAATTCTGCATAAAAATCTAATAAATCAAAAAAGTTTTCAAAAATGACTTTAAATAGGCCAGGAGAGGTCACACAATTATTTGATCATTTTCAAAAATAAATAAATAAATTACAGTAAAACCCTAGAGAAGAATAGGATCATCCATTGAAATGTACGGGAGAGTGTCAGGTAGCGACACGTAATACCAGGCTCTGGAAGCCAGAGCGCAGGCGCTATACGGTGAGCCATCTGTGATGATGAATCAGTCGCTACGTGTCGCTGTTAGAGTCGCTCACCAGTTTCGCTTTGATAAATGTGGTATTGCTTACAGCGCCCATCTGTCACCGTTCGCTACCCGTTGTTACCTGTCGCTGCCAGTCGTTACCTGGCGCTATGGCTTGATGAATAAAGCCCTTAGTCTTACTATCAGCCCCCTGTACCCAGCCTCACTGTACCCACAATCCAAGGAACCCCCAATGCTATAGCCCCGGCATCACGGTGGAGTGGCCTTAGCAAGGACGTCCCGGGCCGGCCAGTGGCTGCTAAAATCCAGGGCTGATTTTTGGTCCCAGTCCACCACTGGTTACACCTATACCATCAACGGCATTAAACCTTTCTCTTTTGATTGCATAGCTGTTATGGGTGTTTGTTCTTCCTCCCTTTTGCACATGTGTCTCATTGGTATGTATAGAGTGGGTGTACTTTGGAACCTCTGAAACCCTTCTTCACATTATTGATTCCAGTTAGGCTTACCACACTATAATTATTTATGTCCAGTGTGCTTCAAATTGTCCTTAACATTAAACTAATGTCACTCATTAATCATCTTGATTGGGGTGCCCGGTGTCTTGACCATGCCAGTGACCCCCAAGGCTTATCTGTGACAAAAACATTAAAGTGGACCAACACCCAGGGGGGATCGGCCCGGGAATCTCTAAGATTCCGGGGCCGATCAGATCCCTCCCCGCGGGGCATCCGAAATTGGGATGTCCCGCGGGGTGAAACCCCCCAGGAAGGCCACAATCCTACCTTTTCCACGTTCCAGCAGCGCATGCACGTCCGCCACCTCCCGCGCGTCCCTCTAGCAGGGCGCGCTCTGCTTGTCCGGCGCTGCCTCTCGCTTGTCCGCCGGCGGGGATTGGCTGCAGCGGTCACGTGGGAGCGGGGAGAGGTGAGTTTTCGGGGCTTTCTGGGGAGTTTGACACAGCGGGTCACCCCCGATCAGGGTGCCCCACCGAAGTGGACCAAAACCCAGGATAGTCAAAATCCTGGGGGTTGGTCCACTTTAAGTGGTCCTAATCATCAAAAATCATCTGAGCTGGCCCTACCCTAGCTAAAAAAACCCCGGAGTTGTGCTTTAAGTCTAACCTAGATTCACATTTGTCGCTGCAGGCTGGAAATGGTGCCGGAGCTTTTGTCTTAGATCTGCTGGACGTGGTTACTGAATATCGTGGAATATCGTGGAGGTCAGTGGAAAAATCTATAAACTCCTTTCAAAACTTTTTAGCTTATTGCATACGGCAAGTAAGAGTTGGTGCAAAAGCTATGGAAATGCCTGAAATTGGGGGGGATTGACTCACCCGCTCTGTGCTCCCACCAACCACATAAACCGAATAGATAGACCATATGGTCTTCTTCTGTTGTCACCCTTCTATGTTTCTATCAATTGTTTAATATTCAGCAAGTAACTGTGACTGTTCTTTGTTGCAGCATCGGGGGAGACGGAGACCTCAGCAACACAACAACCATAGCAAGTATGTTTTTTTGCAGAAATGACGTTGTTATCTATGCACATCTGGGTTATGTAGTGCGTGTATCCAGTGGCGGACTAGGGCCAAAAATCAGCCCTGGATTTAACATCCCCTGGCCGGCCCAAGACATCCCTGCTGAGGACCCCTAACCATGATGCCGGGGCTATAGAATTGGGTGCTGGGGTTCCTTGGCTTGTGGGTACAGTGGGGCTGGGTACAGGAGGCTGAGAGGGAGACTAAGGGGGCAGGGATTGAATGTGGGTATTAAAAGCAGCAGCACAACTGGCTCCAAAGCAGTGCGGCCCACCGGGCATTGTCCCGGGTCTCCCAATGACCACTGCGTGTATCTCTAGATCAGGGGCACTTTTCACCCAGGGCCACATCAGCATTCTGGTCGCCTTCAGGGGGCCGGTACATAACAAATGCAAAACAAAATGCAAACATGACCATTCAACTGTACGGTTACAGACACAGAAATATTTAGTCCAGGACAAATGCTGGTGCTGAATTATTTTGCCAAGAACAGCCGCAGAATTATTTTGCCAAGAACAGCCGCAGAATTATTTTGCCAAGGACAGCCGCAGAATTATTTTGCCAAGGACAGCCGCAGAATTATTTTGCCAAGGAAAGCCAGAGAATTATTTTACCCAGGATTACCACACACTTATTTTGCCGAGCATAGATGCAGATGTTGAGCATTTTCTTTCCAGGACAGCCATAGAATTATTTTTACCCACCCCACCTGGCATCAGCTAGCAATAACACCTGCAGTAGCTGTGGCGCCCTCTGCTGTGGCAGTAGTTTGGATGGGTTAGGTGGGCCCTGCCTTGCATGGTGAGAGCTGGTTGCACAGAGACCCAGATCAGTTGCAGGCACTGCTCTCCTCTCCCCCAGAACATTTAAGTGGACCAAAACCCAGGATTTTGACTATCGTGGGTTTTGGTACTTTCCACCGGGGGAACCCTGATCGGGGATGCCGCGCTGTGTGAAACCCCTCATATCGCGAGGGCAACTCTCCTCTTCCCGGTCCTTCGGCGCATGCGCGGACGCTCGTCCAATCAGCCCTGATGTCATGGCGTCTAAGCCAGCGTCGGGGAGGCCGATTCATTAATAGCGCCAGGTAGCGCCAGATGAGCGACTGTAGCGTGATTTTTTCAGCGCCAGCCATTATTCGCTGTGCTTGGCCGGCGTTAGCTTGATGACAGCGACTCAGTCGGTGTGCGGTAATGTTGAATACGGGCTGGGGGGTTGCTGTTTCACAGGTTCAGCGTTGTATGTGAGCGCCTGACAACGAATGGCCAGAGCGAACGGCTAGCTTCATATTCATATAACAAATCACGCTCCGAATGTGCTGTCGCTTTCCATTCCTTGTTTAAACCCCAGAGCGCTGGCGGCGATGGGTGTTAACTAGTTTTTAACCCCTAAACAACCATATTTTTTGAATGTAACATTATACATGTTTATAGAATCATTTTGTAATATGAATAAATTAATATCAGACCTGTTAGATCAATTCTGCACAAATTTTTTTTTAAATTTTTTTGACTTAAAAATAAATCCTAACATTGCAGAAGTGGTCTCCGAATTTTTGACATAAAAAAAAAAAAAAAAAATTAATACCAATTAATTATGATTAATGATAGATTGCTCCATTGAAATGCATTGGACATCGCCAGGGAGCGACAGCTCATACCTGGCGCTGTGAGGGAATTTGCAGCGGCGCTGTTCGGTCCAGGTCGCTCTCGCCGGTGCTAGCCTCATTTTGCTTGATAAATGCGTCATTGTGACCGCCGCCGGGCGTACTTGAGTCGGTAGTCGCCGTTAGGTGCCGCTACCTGGCGCTCGTCAGACACTACCTGGCGCTAGCCCGTGATAAATAAGGGCCTAAGTCAGCAGCTCTGAGCGCGCTGGCGGCCGCATCCCCCGATTCCCTCTAACAGTGAGCGTGCCCGCGCTGGCCATTCACAATTGGGATGCGGCTGCAGCTTACACATGCGCCGTTGGACCGGGAAGCAAGGTAAGTGTAGCAGGCCGACCTGGGGGGGTTTTCACACAGCAGGGCATCCTGATTTTGGTTGCCCCGGGGGTAGAGAATCAATTGGCCTGGGAATCTTATAGATCCCAATCATGGTGGGTTTTGGTCCACTTAAAACATCTCCGTCTGCTTTTAAAGGCACCACACCTGCGGCTAGGATTAGAGGCAGTGCTGTGCTCTGCAGTGGAGTGGAACATACTAGCGCCGCACTCAATCGCAACACAGATGTGAAAACTCGCTGCTACTGTCGGAAGCTTTGGCACGACGAGCTGGTCTGGCACCTGTCAGAGGGCCACACAGGGCCGGCTGATAAGGGGGTGCAAGGGGCAAGTGCCCTGGGCCTCCACCCCTCGCCCTGCAAAGGGGGCCTCCACCAACCTTTGGGTTATGGTCTGTTCCAGGAGGCTTTTAAGTCTTTGGTCTGACGGGCGGCGGGCCAGCAACAAAGCTATCGCAGGAGTGGGCCCCCCCTCCGCGCCTGGGCAGCCAAAGCCTCCACAGGGCAGGACGTAGAGTCTAGAGCAGCAAAGCCGCCGCCAGCAACGCTACAGTGATGGGTACGTGCAGAGCTGTCAATCGGCAGCCGCTCACTACACATTAGCCACCAAGCACGTCCTGCCCTGGGGTGGCTTTGGCTGCCCAGACATGCGGAGGGCCCCTACTGCCGCCGATAGCTTTGTTGCTGACCCGTGGCCCGTCAGGCCAAAGACTGAAAAAGGCCTTTTGAACTAGACCATAACCCAAAGGTTGTTGGAGGCCCCCCTTTGCAGGGCTAGTGGTGGAGGCCCTGCGGCGTGCACCCCTTGCACTCCCCTTATAATCCCAACCTGCAAATTGAGATGTCCCTCTGTGTGGCACAACACACGCGTCTTGCGGCTGAGATGCGTTATTGTTCCTAGCCATTCAGATAGACTGGGGGGCGGGAGTGCGACACAGATCGCAGGGAGACCGAGGGTGCGGCTGCTCCACTTTCTCTATGCTGTATCTCTATCTCTGTATTGCCATGGATTAATATATATATATATTTCTTTTCCCAGACATTCTGCGGAAGTATAATCCCGACTTACAGGGTTACTCGCTGGGGAAAGCCTCCCATCACCTGAAGAAATCCATGCTGAACCGCGCCGTACCTGGAGCCAAGGCAGAGTAAGGCGTCATCCAATGATATGCGACAAAGCACCGATATTTCTAAAACAAATCCATCTCAAGGTCACCTAAAGTGGCAACAACTACCATCCCCAGCGGCGTGATTTGCCACCATGCAACCCATGCTATTGCAGGGGGCCCCCAAACCTAAGGGCCCCCCTAGAACTCTACTGAGGGCCTTATTCATGAAGCTCTAGCGCCAGGTAGTGCCTTGTAAGCGGCAGGTCGTGTCAGGTAGCGGCAGGTGAACGCCGGACACGGCAGCAATTCCACATTTATGAAGCCGAATCTAGTGAGCGACTAGAACAACGCCATGTAGCGTCCGATTCATCATTATCCCAGGCTTACAGCGCCGGCATTCAGCCTTGCAGAACGCCACGTATTACCTGTCGCTACCTGGCGCTCTCCCATACATTTCTATGGACGATCCTTAAATCTCTTTCCTGATCCCAATTTTTTTTTTTTATAAAATCTCAAATCTTTCCGACATGTTTCCTGGCCTAGAAAATGACATTTTTTGAAAACTTTTTTGATTAATAATATTTTTATGCAGAATTGTCCTGACATGTCTGGTGATACATTGTAACATGAACACTTTAATACCAATGTAATTCCATATGTTTTCGCTTTGTTACTAGTGGATAGATGCTGAAAAACAGACTTTCATCACACAGCCTCCTGCGCTCTGGGCTTCAGAGAAGTATTTTTCAGCGCCAGAGATTTGTGAGGCTGTTTTTATTCCTGAATATGGTGTGAGTCGGTCGCTATGAGCAGTCGCTAACATGCGCTCCCATACAGCGCTGTACTGGTCAAATAGCGACTCGTCACAATGTATTCAACATTACTGCACAGCGACTGAGTCGCTATAAACTAGCGACCCACGGCCGAGCACAGCGACTACTAGCGGGCGCTCTGAAAATGCCTGCTACAGACGCTCATCTGGCGCTACATGGCGCTAATGATGAATCAGCCTGACATCTACAAAATAGACATGGCTGCCTGTACTCATGGGCCGGCCTTTGATTGATCCGCTGGCCCAGAATCCCTTATTTTCTCTACATTCCCTTTACTAGATTTTGTTTCACATTCCCTCCTTCCCCCCTTTTTATAAAATTACATTTGACTTTTTATTAATCTTCCTCTCTTTTCCATTTGTACTACATTTTTAACATGTCCTCAGTCTTTCTCCCTTTGTCACATTCCCTCCATCTTTCTTTTTCCCACATTTCTAACCTCCTTATATCTTTTTTCCTTTAATCTGTTCTACTTTTTTTAAATCCTTCTACCTTCCTTTTGTCTTCCTCTTTCTTCCACATTCTCTGCATCATTCCCTTTTTTCCACATTATCTCCTTTTTTTCCACATTCCCTCGTCTTTTCTTTTTTATATTCCTTCTGTCTTCCTCAATCTGTCTTTCTTTCTTTTCCACATTTACCCCTTTTCCCCATCCCCCTCCTTATTTGTTACTAGTGTTTTTTTTTTCATATTTCCTTTATCTTGCTATTTTTTTTTTTCATTGTGGAGGCTGATTCACTACTAGCGGCAGGTATTGCCAGATGAGCGTCTGTATAGCGGCGCTTAGAGCGACCGCTAGTAGACGCTGTAAGCGGGTATCGGGCGCTGTGACCTAGCATTGTGGGCGCTGTAGTAACCTGGCCGGCATTGATGAATGTGATGTGTGTTGGGCGCTGTAACAACAGTACAGTGCTGCAGCGAGCGATAGGTAGCGCCAGCTCAGTGAATCCGGCACTCAGCGCTCC
The DNA here is from genome assembly GCA_027917425.1 of Gastrophryne carolinensis. Taxonomy (NCBI): domain Eukaryota; kingdom Metazoa; phylum Chordata; class Amphibia; order Anura; family Microhylidae; genus Gastrophryne; species Gastrophryne carolinensis. The sequence continues at coordinate 475,673,068 of CM051237.1, read as the reverse complement.
ACACCCTATTTAACAAAAAAGGACACACACACAGCGTTGCCGTTCTAAAGCTGGGCGCTGTAGCATAGAGCGCCAGACGCCGTGTGATTAAAGTCTGTTTTTGAACACATATCCACCAGTAACAAAGCGAAAACACATGGAATGACATTGTTATAACACTGTGACATTAACACTTTAGTGCCAGACCTGTAATGACAATTCTGTATAAAAATATAAAAAGTTCCAAAAATGTATAAAAGTGTTTGTTTGCAGCCGGGAGACGTCACACAATGATTGGAGCAAAAAAAATTAAATTGCCAAACACGCAACTAATGAACAGCCATTGAAATGTATGGGAGAGCGACACAGAGCGACAAGTACTACATGGCGCTCCTGAGCCTAGAGCACCGGCGCTATACACTGAGCCGCCTGTAATAATACATGTGACACTACATGACGCTGTTAGAGGTGCTATACACTGACCTGCCTGTAATAATACATGTGACGCTACATGGCGCTGTTAGAGGCGCTATACACTGACCTGCCTGTAATAATACATGTGACGCTACATGGCGCTGTTAAAGGCGCTGTTAAAGGCGCTATACACTGAGCCGCCTTTAATAATACATGTGACGCTACATGGCGCTGTTAGAGGCGCTTACCAGATTCGTCTAGATAAATGTGGTTTTGTGTACAGCGCCCGGCGTTCACCAGACACTACCTGCCGCTATGAAGCGCTAACTGGCGCTATCCCTTCCTAAATAATCCCCATAGTTATCTTGCTCCTCCCCCACATTCCATCTGTCTTTATCTCTCTTTTCCACATTTATTCCTTTTTTCCACATTCCCTCTTTTTTCCCAACATTCCCTTCTCTTCCCCTTCTGTAACATTCCATTTGTCCATTTGCCTCTTTCTTTCACATTCCCTCAGTCTTTCTCTGTTGCCTGGAGTTTGTCTGTCTTGTTTCATAATGCAGAGGACCTGAACAGTGTCATAGATGAGGATGATGATGTCATATCACCTATGTGTGTGGGTGGTAAGTGCTCCTCACCTGTCTCTCCCTATCTCTTTGCAGTGACATGCTGGAGCAGTCTGAGAACCTGGTGAAGGCGTTGAAGAGGATGAACATGACTGGAGTGAGTAGACCTGATCTGATTCTGATTTTCTACACGTCAAACCTATGATGGATATGGGGCGAAGGGGGGGGGGGGGGGGGGACAGCACAGAGGTACCAGACTATTAAAGCGGAACTAAACATAGAAACATAAAAGGTTGACGGCAGAAGGAAACCATACGCTCCATCTAGTCTTTGCCCTTATGTATATACTGTATGTTCTCTGTATCTTATGTGTATACTGTATGTTGTCTTTATCTTATGTGTATACTGTACGTTCTCTGTATCTTATGTGTATACTGTATGTTCTCTGTATCTTATGTGTATACTGTATGTTCTCTGTATCTTATGTATATACTGTATGTTCTCTGTATCTTATGCATATACTGTATGTTCTCTGTATCTTATGTGTATACTGTATGTTCTCTGTATCTTATGTGTATACTGTATGTTCGCTATATCTTATGTGTATACTGTATGTTCTCTGTATCTTATGCATATACTGTATGTTCTCTGTATCTTATGCATATACTGTATGTTCTCTGTATCTTATGTGTATACTGTATGTTCTCTGTATCTTATGTGTATACTGTATGTTCTCTGTATCTTATGTATATACTGAATGTTCTCTGTATCTTATGTGTATACTGTATGTTCTCTGTATCTTATGTGTATACTGTATGTTCTCTGTATCTTATGTGTATACTGTATGTTCTCTGTATCTTATGTGTATACTGTATGTTCTCTGTATCTTATGTATATACTGTATGTTCTCTGTATCTTATGTATATACTGTATATTCTCTGTATCTTATGTATATACTGTATGTTCTCTGTATCTTATGCATATACTGTATGTTCTCTGTATCTTATGTGTATACTGTATGTTCTCTGTATCTTATGTGTATACTGTATGTTCTCTGTATCTTATGTGTATACTGTATGTTCTCTGTATCTTATGTATATACTGTATGTTCTCTGTATCTTATGCATATACTGTATGTTCTCTGTATCTTATGCATATACTGTATGTTCTCTGTATCTTATGTGTATACTGTATGTTCTCTGTATCTTATGTGTATACTGTATGTTCTCTGTATCTTATGTGTATACTGTATGTTCTCTGTATCTTATGTGTATACTGTATGTTCTCTGTATCTTATGTGTATACTGTATGTTCTCTTTATCTTATGTGTATACTGTATGTTCTCTGTATCTTATGTGTATACTGTATGTTCTCTGTATCTTATGTGTATACTGTATATTCTCTGTATCTTATGTATATACTGTATGTTCTCTGTATCTTATGCATATACTGTATGTTCTCTGTATCTTATGTATATACTGTATGTTCTCTGTATCTTATGCATATACTGTATGTTCTCTGTATCTTATGCATATACTGTATGTTCTCTGTATCTTATGTGTATACTGTATGTTCTCTGTATCTTATGTGTATACTGTATGTTCTCTGTATCTTATGTGTATACTGTATGTTCTCTGTATCTTATGTGTATACTGTATGTTCTCTGTATCTTATGTGTATACTGTATGTTCTCTTTATCTTATGTGTATACTGTATGTTCTCTGTATCTTATGTGTATACTGTATGTTCTCTGTATCTTATGTGTATACTGTATATTCTCTGTATCTTATGTATATACTGTATGTTCTCTGTATCTTATGTGTATACTGTATGTTCTCTGTATCTTATGTGTATACTGTATGTTCTCTGTATCTTATGTGTATACTGTATGTTCTCTGTATCTTATGTATATACTGTATGTTATCTGTATCTTATGTGTATACTGTATGTTCTCTGTATCTTATGTGTATAGTGTATGTTCTCTGTATCTTATGTGTATACTGTATGTTCTCTGTATCTTATGTGTATAGTGTATGTTCTCTGTATCTTATGTGTATACTGTATGTTCTCTGTATCTTATGTGTATACTGTATGTTCTCTGTATCTTATGTGTATACTGTATGTTCTCTGTATCTTATGTGTATACTGTATGTTCTCTGTATCTTATGTGTATACTGTATGTTCTCTGTATCTTATGTGTATACTGTATGTTCTATGTATCTTATGTGTATACTGTATGTTCTCTGTATCTTATGTGTATACTGTATGTTCTCTGTATCTTATGTGTATACTGTATATTCTCTGTATCTTATGTATATACTGTATGTTCTCTGTATCTTATGCATATACTGTATGTTCTCTGTATCTTATGTGTATACTGTATGTTCTCTGTATCTTATGTGTATACTGTATGTTCTCTGTATCTTATGTGTATACTGTATGTTCTCTATCTTATGTATATACTGTATGTTCTCTGTATCTTATGCATATACTGTATGTTCTCTGTATCTTATGCGTATACTGTATGTTCTCTGTATCTTATGTGTATACTGTATGTTCTCTGTATCTTATGTGTATAGTGTATGTTCTCTGTATCTTATGTGTATACTGTATGTTCTATGTATCTTATGTGTATACTGTATGTTCTCTGTATCTTATGTGTATACTGTATGTTCTCTGTATCTTATGTGTATACTGTATATTCTCTGTATCTTATGTATATACTGTATGTTCTCTGTATCTTAAGCATATACTGTATGTTCTCTGTATCTTATGTGTATACTGTATGTTCTCTGTATCTTATGTGTATACTGTATGTTCTCTGTATCTTATGTGTATACTGTATGTTCTCTGTATCTTATGTATATACTGTATGTTCTCTGTATCTTATGCATATACTGTATGTTCTCTGTATCTTATGCATATACTGTATGTTCTCTGTATCTTATGTGTATACTGTATGTTCTCTGTATCTTATGTGTATACTGTATGTTCTCTGTATCTTATGTGTATACTGTATGTTCTCTGTATCTTATGTGTATACTGTATGTTCTCTGTATCTTATGTGTATACTGTATGTTCTCTGTATCTTATGTGTATACTGTATATTCTCTGTATCTTATGTATATACTGTATGTTCTATGTATCTTATGTGTATACTGTATGTTCTCTGTATCTTATGTGTATACTGTATGTTCTCTGTATCTTATGTGTATACTGTATATTCTCTGTATCTTATGTGTATACTGTATGTTCTCTGTATCTTATGTATATACTGTATGTTATCTGTATCTTATGTGTATACTGTATGTTCTCTGTATCTTATGTGTATAGTGTATGTTCTCTGTATCTTATGTGTATACTGTATGTTCTCTGTATCTTATGTGTATAGTGTATGTTCTCTGTATCTTATGTGTATACTGTATGTTCTCTGTATCTTATGTGTATACTGTATGTTCTCTGTATCTTATGTGTATACTGTATGTTCTATGTATCTTATGTGTATACTGTATGTTCTCTGTATCTTATGTGTATACTGTATGTTCTCTGTATCTTATGTGTATACTGTATATTCTCTGTATCTTATGTTTATACTGTATGTTCTCTGTATCTTATGCATATACTGTATGTTCTCTGTATCTTATGTGTATACTGTATGTTCTCTGTATCTTATGTATATACTGTATGTTCTCTGTATCTTATGCATATACTGTATGTTCTCTGTATCTTATGTGTATACTGTATGTTCTCTGTATCTTATGTATATACTGTATGTTCTCTGTATCTTATGCATATACTGTATGTTCTCTGTATCTTATGTGTATACTGTATGTTCTCTGTATCTTATGTGTATACTGTATGTTCTCTGTATCTTATGTGTATACTGTATGTTCTCTGTATCTTATGTGTATACTGTATGTTCTCTGTATCTTATGTGTATACTGTATGTTCTCTGTATCTTATGTGTATACTGTATATTCTCTGTATCTTATGTGTATACTGTATGTTCTCTGTATCTTATGTGTATACTGTATGTTCTCTGTATCTTATGTGTATACTGTATGTTCTCTGTATCTTATGTGTATACTGTATGTTCTCTGTATCTTATGTATATACTGTATGTTATCTGTATCTTATGTGTATACTGTATGTTCTCTGTATCTTATGTGTATAGTGTATGTTCTCTGTATCTTATGTGTATACTGTATGTTCTCTGTATCTTATGTGTATACTGTATGTTCTCTGTATCTTATGTATATACTGTATGTTCTCTGTATCTTATGTGTATACTGTATGTTCTCTGTATCTTATGTGTATACTGTATGTTCTCTGTATCTTATGTATATACTGTATGTTCTCTGTATCTTATGTGTATACTGTATATTCTCTGTATCTTATGTGTATACTGTATGTTCTCTGTATCTTATGTGTATACTGTATGTTCTCTGTATCTTATGTGTATACTGTATGTTCTCTGTATCTTATGTGTATACTGTATATTCTCTGTATCTTATGTGTATACTGTATGTTCTCTGTATCTTATGTATATACTGTATGTTATCTGTATCTTATGTGTATACTGTATGTTCTCTGTATCTTATGTGTATAGTGTATGTTCTCTGTATCTTATGTGTATACTGTATGTTCTCTGTATCTTATGTGTATAGTGTATGTTCTCTGTATCTTATGTGTATACTGTATGTTCTCTGTATCTTATGTGTATACTGTATGTTCTCTGTATCTTATGTGTATACTGTATGTTCTATGTATCTTATGTGTATACTGTATGTTCTCTGTATCTTATGTGTATACTGTATGTTCTCTGTATCTTATGTGTATACTGTATATTCTCTGTATCTTATGTATATACTGTATGTTCTCTGTATCTTATGCATATACTGTATGTTCTCTGTATCTTATGTGTATACTGTATGTTCTCTGTATCTTATGTGTATACTGTATGTTCTCTGTATCTTATGTATATACTGTATGTTCTCTGTATCTTATGCATATACTGTATGTTCTCTGTATCTTATGCATATACTGTATGTTCTCTGTATCTTATGTGTATACTGTATGTTCTCTGTATCTTATGTGTATACTGTATATTCTCTGTATCTTATGTATATACTGTATGTTCTCTGTATCTTATGTATATACTGTATGTTATCTGTATCTTATGTGTATACTGTATGTTCTCTGTATCTTATGTGTATACTGTATGTTCTCTGTATCTTATGTGTATACTGTATGTTCTCTGTATCTTATGTGTATACTGTATATTCTCTGTATCTTATGTATATACTGTATGTTCTCTGTATCTTATGTATATACTGTATGTTATCTGTATCTTATGTGTATACTGTATGTTATCTGTATCTTATGTGTATACTGTATGTTCTCTGTATCTTATGTGTATACTGTATGTTCTCTGTATCTTATGTGTATACTGTATGTTCTCTGTATCTTATGTATATACTGTATGTTCTCTGTATCTTATGTGTATACTGTATGTTCTCTGTATCTTATGTGTATACTGTATGTTCTCTGTATCTTATGTATATACTGTATGTTATCTGTATCTTATGTGTATACTGTAAGTTCTCTGTATCTTATGTGTATAGTGTATGTTCTCTGTATCTTATGTGTATACTGTATGTTCTCTGTATCTTATGTGTATACTGTATGTTCTCTGTATCTTATGTATATACTGTATGTTCTCTGTATCTTATGTGTATACTGTATGTTCTCTGTATCTTATGTGTATACTGTATGTTCTCTGTATCTTATGTATATACTGTATGTTCTCTATATCTTATGTGTATACTGTATGTTCTCTATATCTTATGTGTATACTGCATGTTCTCTTTATCTTATGTATATACTGTATGTTCTCTGTATCTTATGTGTATACTGTATGTTCTCTGTATCTTATGTATATACTGTATGTTCTCTATATCTTATGTGTATACTGTATGTTCTCTGTATCTTATGTGTATACTGTATGTTCTCTGTATCTTATGTATATACTGTATGTTCTCTATATCTTATGTGTATACTGTATGTTCTCTGTATCTTATGTATATACTGTATGTTCTCTGTATCTTATGTGTATACTGTATGTTCTCTGTATCTTATGTGTATACTGTATGTTCTCTGTATCTTATGTATATACTGTATGTTCTCTATATCTTATGTGTATACTGTATGTTCTCTGTATCTTATGTATATACTGTATGTTCTCTATATCTTATGTGTATACTGTATGTTCTCTGTATCTTATGTATATACTGTATGTTCTCTGTATCTTATGTGTATACTGTATGTTCTCTGTATCTTATGTGTATACTGTATGTTCTCTGTATCTTATGTATATACTGTATGTTCTCTGTATCTTATGTGTATACTGTATGTTCTCTGTATCTTATGTATATACTGTATGTTCTCTATATCTTATGTGTATACTGTATGTTCTCTGTATCTTATGTATATACTGTATGTTCTCTATATCTTATGTGTATACTGTATGTTCTCTGTATCTTATGTATATACTGTATGTTCTCTGTATCTTATGTGTATACTGTATGTTCTCTATATCTTATGTGTATACTGTATGTTCTCTGTATCTTATGTATATACTGTATGTTCTCTGTATCTTATGTGTATACTGTATGTTCTCTGTATCTTATGTATATACTGTATGTTCTCTGTATCTTATGTGTATACTGTATGTTCTCTGTATCTTATGTATATACTGTATGTTCTCTTTATCTTATGTGTATACTGTATGTTCTCTGTATCTTATGTATATACTGTATGTTCTCTGTATCTTGTGTATATACTGTATGTTCTCTTTACCTTATGTGTATACTGTATGTACTCTTTATCTTAGGATAGATGTGTGCTTATCCCAGGCATGTTTAAATTCAGTGACTGTTGATTTTTCAACTACCTCTGCTGGAAGTTTGTTCCAAGCATCTACTACTCTTTCTGTAACATAATATTTTCTAACATTGCTCCTGATCTTCCCCCCGACTAGCTTCAGGTTGGGCCCCTTGTTCTATCATCAAGTTTCTTCTTAAAAACACTTCCCTCCTGATCCTTATTCAATCCTTTCACATATATAAAGGTCTCCATCATGTCCCCTCTCTCCCTTCTTTCCTCCAGACTGTACAAATTAAGTTCTTTAAGTCTTTCCTGATTTTAAGTTTAGATCCTTCCACCATTTTTGTTGCCGGCCTTTGGACCCGTTCTATGTGAATAATGTATTTTTGCAGGGGAGGTCTCCAGAACTGCACACAGTATTCTAGCTGTGGCCTCACCAGGGCTCTCTATACAGCGGCATCACAACCTCCCTCTTCCTACTGGGGATGCCTCGAGCTATGCAGCCGAGCATCCTGCTTGCTTTTCCCACTGCCTGGCTACACTGTCCAATCATCTTGCAGCTATCAGTAATCAGTATCCCTAAATCTCTCTCCTCCGAGGTCCTGGATAACACAGTGCTGCCCATACGGGGCTCAGAGCCGGGATTCCTTCTACCCAAGTGCAGGATTTTACATTTAGAGACATTAAACTCTAGTTTCCACAATTCTGACCATCTATCCAGTAAAGTAAAATCATTTTCCATGTTGCAGACACCTCCAGGAATATCCCCCTATTACTAACCTTTGTATCATCAGCAAACAGACAAACTGCACCTACCAAGCCTCCTCCTATGTCACTTACAAATATATTAAAAAGAATGGGGCCCAGGACAGAGCCTTGCGGCACACCACTTGTAACTCGCCTTTGTTCAGATTGCACGCCATTAACAACAACGCTCTGATACCGATCCCTCAGCCAACTGGAAATCCACTGAACTATCCAGGGATTGAGTCCTACCTTCAATAACTTATCTATGATCCTTATGTGGTACAGTGTCAAAGGCTTTGCTAAAATCCAGATAATAGGCGATATCCACAGCACCACCTTCATCTAACACTTTAGTGACATTGTCAAAGAAATCAATAAGATTGGTCACATGATCGGCCCTCAGTAAAGCCGTGCTGTTTTGGGTCCAACAGGTCATTAATTTTTAGATAAATGGCCCCAGGACATCCCAAACTGTGCCGGTATTCGCTCACCTCTCCCTGGTCTAGTGGCGCATGCGCTGGCTCTCGTCCAATGAGATCTGTTTGCCGTCCATATGTCTTTCGGCAAACGACTCTCATTGTTTTCAATGGGGAGGACAAGCTGCCTCATTCCCTGTATCATCGAGCTGTGCGCATGCTCCCGCCCCAGTCATCCACATAGGCTGGGATGGGAGCGCGCGCGTGGCGCAAGGGCGTAGAGGAGAATGAATGCCGGCTTTCTGGGGGTTTCACACAGCGGGGAAAGGCCAGCGGCCAGCTCTGGAGTATACAAAAATAAGAGGGGGACATGGAAAAGAAAGAGATGGGAAAGCAGGAGACGGAAAGAGATAGAGGGAACATGGAAAAAGAGAGCAAGAGACAAGGGGAAGAGATGGGGGAGCAGGAGCGGGGAAAAGATGGAGGAAATAGAAAAGAGAACTGGAGACCAGGAAGAGAGTGAAATGCGGAAGCAGAGGAGGGGAAAAGATAAAGGGGAGGTTAAAAAAAGAGTGCCAGATAAAAGGAAAGGAAAGAGATGGGGGACCAGGAGACATGGAAAAGGAGAGCAAGAGACAAGGGGAAGAGAAGGGGGAGCAGGAGCGGGGAAAAGATGGAGGAAACAGAAAACAGAACTGGAGACATGGACAAGAGTGAAATGTGGAAGCAAAGGAGGGGAAAAGATGAAGGGGAGGTAAAAAAAAAAAAAAATGCCAGGTAAAAGAAAAGGAAAGAAATGGGGGACCAGGAGGCATGGAAAAGGAGAGCAAGAGACAAGGGGAAGAGAAGGGGGAGAAGGAGACATGGAAAAGGAGAGCAAGAGACAAAGGGAAGAGAAGGGGGAGCAGGAGTGGGGAAAAGATGGAGGAAACAGAACAGAGAACTGGAGACAAGGAAGAGAGTGAAATGCGGAAGCAGAGGACGGGAAAAAATGAAGGGGAGGTTAAAAAAAGAGTGCCAGATAAAAGGAAAGGAAAGAGATGGGGGACCAGGAGACATGGAAAAGGAGAGCAAGAGACAAGGGGAAGAGATGGGGGAGCAGGAGCGGGGAAAAGATGGAGGCAACACAGAAAAGAGAACTGGAGACAAGGAAGAGAGTGAAATGCGGAAGCAGAGGAGGTTAAAAAAAAAAAAAAGTGCCAGGTAAAAGAAAAGGAAAGAGATGGCGGACCAGGAGAGGGGAAGAAATAGAGATGGAGAGATAATAAGGAGAGAAATAAGGAGGGAAAGATAATAAGGAGAGAAAGATAATGAGAGAAAGATGGGGATACACAGGAAGGGGGAACAGATAGAGAGAACATTTCAAAGAGAGCATGATAAAACAGGGGTGGAAAGAGAGAAGATATAAAGGGAACATAAAAAAAGAACGAGAGGTAGGAAACATAGAGAGATTAGTGATAGGCAAACATGGAAAAGAGAGGAATCAGAGGTAAAAGGAAAGGAAAGAGATGGGGGACCAGGAGAGGGGAAGAAATGGATGGAACATGGAAAAAGAGAGCAAGAGACAAGGGAAAGAGATGGAAAAAACGTAGGAATAAAAAAAAAAAGAGAGGAGGACATAGAATTGAGAGAGATGGAGGGAGCATAATAAGGAGAGAAAGATGGGGATACGCAGGAAGGGGAAACATATAGAGAGAACATTCCAAAGAGAACATGAGAAAGCAGGCGTGGGAAAAGAGAAGATATAAAGGAAACATAAAAAATAAAGAGAGGTAGGAAACATAGGGAGATTTGGGGTAGGGAAACATGGAAAAGAGGGGTCAGACAAATGAGTTTAATCCAGATTAACAGATGATATATGAATTGAGTGTGCGCCCGTGCTCTGTGCTTTATTTCCTGTGTCTCTTTCATTGTGTTTATTAATAAATTAATTAATTTCGTCTAGAAAATAAATTATGCTGAAGACTGGAAGCTCCTCACTATCTTCATTGGAGGAAACGATCTCTGCGGCATCTGCAAAAACCCAGTAAGTGATGTCACTTGTGCTGGTCCAATGGTGTCATCTCAGTACAATCTGACCGCTTCCTCCTTTTTCAAGTGGACACAAAACAGGACCCAGAGACTATGAGGCTGATTCATTACCCGCGCCAGGTATCGTCAGATGAGCGTCTGTATAGCGGCGCTAAGAGCGACCGCTAGTAGACGCTGTGATCAGCTATCGGGCGCTGTAACAGAGCGTCTCATTCGCTGTAGTAACCTGGCCGGCATTGATGAATGTGATGTATGTTGGGCGTTCTAACACCAGTACGGCGTTGCAGGGAGCGAAATGTAGCGCCAGCTCAGTGCGACCGACTCTCAGCGACTCACACCATAGTCAACAAAAAAAACAGACTCACACAGCATCGGCGCTCTGGATCTTGGCGCTATAGCATAGAGCGCCAGACGCTGTGTGATTAAAGTCTGTTTTTGAACACATATCCACCAGTAACAAAGCGAAAACACATGGAATGACATTGTTTGTAACATTGTGACAATAATACTTTAGTGCCAGACCTGTAATGACAATTCTGCATAAAAATATAAAAAATCAAAACTTTCTAGACCAGGAGACGTCCCTGGTGAGTTCCCCCAACCATGATGCTGGGGACCCTTGGCTTGTGGGTACAGTGGGACTTGGTACAAGTGGCTAAGAGAGTGCGGACTGGGGCCAAATATCAGCCCTGGAATTTACCAGCTCCTGACCGGCCCGAGACATCCCTGCTAAGGCTCCTCCACCATGATACCAGGGCTATAGCATTGGGGGCTGGGGTTCCTTGGCTTGTGGGTACAGTGGGGCTATAGCATTGGGGGTTGGGGTTCCGTGGCTTGTGGGAACAGTGGGGCTATAGCATTGGGGGTTGGGGTTCCTTGGCTTGTGGGTACAGTGGGGCTATAGCATTAGGGGCTGGGGTTCCTTGGCTTGTGGGTACATTGGGGCTATAGCATTAGGGGCTGGGGTTCCTTGGCTTGTGGGTACAGTGGGGCTATAGCATTGGGGGCTGGGGTTCCTTGGCTTGTGGGTACAATGGGGCTATAGCATTGGGGGCTGGGGTTCCTTGACTTGTGGGTACAGTGGGGCTATAGCATTAGGGGCTGGGGTTCCTTGGCTTGTGGGTACAGTGGGGCTATAGCATTGGGGGTTGGGGTTCCTTGGCTTGTGGGTACAGTGGGGCTATAGCATTGGGGGCTGGGGTTCCTTGGCTTGTGGGTACAGTGGGGCTATAGCATTGGGGGCTGGGGTTCCTTGGCTTTCGGGTTCAGTGGGGCTATAGCATTGGGGGGCTGGGGTTCCTTGGCTTGTGGGTACAGTGGGGCTATAACATTGGGGGCTGGGGTTACTTGGCTTGTGGGTACAGTGGGGCTATAGCATTGGGGGCTGGGGTTCCTTGGCTTGTGGGTACAGTGGGGCTATAGCATTGGGGGCTGGGGTTACTTGGCTTGTGGGTACAGTGGGGCTATAGCATTGGGGGCTTGGGTTCCTTGGCTTGTGGGTACAGTGGGGCTATAGCATTGGGGGTTGGGGTTCCTTGGCTTGTGGGTACAGTGGGGCTATAGCATTGGGGACTGGGGTTCCTTGGCTTGTGGGTACAGTGGGGCTATAGCATTGGGGGTTGGGGTTCCTTGGCTTGTGGGTACAGTGGGGTTATAGCATTGGGGGCTGGGGTTCCTTGGCTTGTGGGTACAGTGGGGCTATAGCATTGGGGGCTGGGGTTCCTTGGCTTGTGGGTACAGTGGGGTTATAGCATTGGGGGCTGGGGTTCCTTGGCTTGTGGGTACAGTGGGGCTATAGCATTGGGGGTTGGGGTTCCTTGGCTTGTGGGTACAGTGGGGCTATAGCATTGGGGGTTGGGGTTCCTTGGCTTGTGGGTACAGTGGGGCTATAGCATTGGGGGCTGGGGTTCCTTGGCTTTCGGGTTCAGTGGGGCTATAGCATTGGGGGGCTGGGGTTCCTTGGCTTGTGGGTACAGTGGGGCTATAGCATTGGGGGCTGGGGTTACTTGGCTTGTGGGTACAGTGGGGCTATAGCATTGGGGGCTTGGGTTCCTTGGCTTGTGGGTACAGTGTGGCTACAGCATTGGGGGTTGGGGTTCCTTGGCTTGTGGGTACAGTGGGGCTATAGCATTAGGGGCTGGGGTTCTTTGGCTTGTGGGTACAGTGGGGCTATAGCATTGGGGACTGGGGTTCCTTGGCTTGTGGGTACAGTGGGGCTATAGCATTGGGGGCTGGGGTTACTTGGCTTGTGGGTACAGTGGGGCTATAGCATTGGGGGCTTGGGTTCCTTGGCTTGTGGGTACAGTGGGGCTATAGCATTGAGGGTTGGGGTTCCTTGGCTTGTGGGTACAGTGGGGCTATAGCATTGGGGACTGGGGTTCCTTGGCTTGTGGGTACAGTGGGGCTATAGCATTGGGGGTTGGGGTTCCTTGGCTTGTGGGTACAGTGGGGTTATAGCATTGGGGGCTGGGGTTCCTTGGCTTGTGGGTACAGTGGGGCTATAGCATTGGGGGCTGGGGTTCCTTGGCTTGTGGGTACAGTGGGGTTATAGCATTGGGGGCTGGGGTTCCTTGGCTTGTGGGTACAGTGGGGCTATAGCATTGGGGGCTGGGGTTCCTTGGCTTGTGGGTACAGTGGGGCTATAGCATTGGGGGTTGGGGTTCCTTGGCTTGTGGGTACAGTGGGGCTATAGCATTAGGGGCTGGGGTTCCTTGGCTTGTGGGTACAGTGGGGCTATAGCATTAGGGGCTGGGGTTCCTTGGCTTGTGGGTACAGTGGGGCTATAGCATTGGGGGTTGGGGTTCCTTGGCTTGTGGGTACAGTGGGGCTATAGCATTGGGGGTTGGGGTTCCTTGGCTTGTGGGTACAGTGGGGCTATAGCATTGGGGGCTGGGGTTCCTTGGCTTTCGGGTTCAGTGGGGCTATAGCATTGGGGGGCTGGGGTTACTTGGCTTGTGGGTACAGTGGGGCTATAGCATTGGGGGCTTGGGTTCCTTGGCTTGTGGGTACAGTGTGGCTACAGCATTGGGGGTTGGGGTTCCTTGGCTTGTGGGTACAGTGGGGCTATAGCATTGGGGGCTGGGGTTACTTGGCTTGTGGGTACAGTGGGGCTATAGCATTGGGGGCTTGGGTTCCTTGGCTTGTGGGTACAGTGTGGCTACAGCATTGGGGGTTGGGGTTCCTTGGCTTGTGGGTACAGTGGGGCTATAGCATTGGGGGCTTGGGTTCCTTGGCTTGTGGGTACAGTGTGGCTACAGCATTGGGGGTTGGGGTTCCTTGGCTTGTGGGTACAGTGGGGCTATAGCATTGGGGGCTGGGGTTACTTGGCTTGTGGGTACAGTGGGGCTATAGCATTGGGGGCTTGGGTTCCTTGGCTTGTGGGTACAGTGTGGCTACAGCATTGGGGGTTGGGGTTCCTTGGCTTGTGGGTACAGTGGGGCTATAGCATTAGGGGCTGGGGTTCTTTGGCTTGTGGGTACAGTGGGGCTATAGCATTGGGGACTGGGGTTCCTTGGCTTGTGGGTACAGTGTGGCTATAGCATTGGGGGTTGGGGTTCCTTGGCTCGTGGGTACAGTGGGGCTATAGCATTAGGGGCTGGGGTTCTTTGGCTTGTGGGTACAGTGGGGCTATAGCATTGGGGACTGGGGTTCCTTGGCTTGTGGGTACAGTGGGGCTATAGCATTGGGGGTTGGGGTTCCTTGGCTTGTGGGTACAGTGGGGTTATAGCATTAGGGGCTGGGGTTCCTTGGCTTGTGGGTACAGTGGGGCTATAGCATTGGGGGCTGGGGTTCCTTGGCTTGTGGGTACAGTGGGGCTATAGCATTAGGGGCTGGGGTTCCTTGGCTTGTGGGTACAGTGGGGCTATAGCATTGGGGATTGGGGTTCCTTGGCTTGTGGGTACAGTGGGGCTATAGCATTGGGGGTTGGGGTTCCTTGGCTTGTGGGTACAGTGGGGCTATAGCTTTAGGGGCTGGGGTTCCTTGGCTTGTGGGTTCCTTGGCTTGTGGGTACAGTGGGGCTATAGCATTGGGGACTGGGGTTCCTTGGCTTGTGGGTACAGTGAGGCTGGGTACAGGGGGCTGAAATGGAGACTAAGGGGCAGGAATTGAATGTGGGTGTTAAAAGCAGCAGCCAAACTGGCTCCAAAGCAGTGCGGCCCACCGAGTATTGTCCTATGTCCCTATGGCCAGTCTGTCCCGGCCCCAGAGGGATCACAGACCATAGAAGGAAGTGATTATACCCCCCCCCCCCCCATCAAATCCTTTTGTTTCTAGGCTAAAACTTTAATAATATAATTATTCTCTTTCACAGATCTATCATTCCCCAGAACAGTTTGTGTACAGAATCAAGCAAGCTCTGGATTACCTTCAGCAAGAGGTAGGTATCTCCATTTCGCCAGGTACAGTATATGTATTTGCTTTGTGCAGGACAGGTACGTTTGCAGCCACACAAATATACAAAAAAAAAAACTAAAAAAAGGCAAATTTACTTTTCTACTGATCCACATAAATAATGGTACCTCCCAAGTGTCCCTGATTTGGGATTAATAGGGACTGTCCCTCTTTTGAGTCCATGTCCCCCTGCCCCCCGTTGTTCTCATTTGTCCCTCTTTGAGGTGTAACATGCAGATCTGCAGCAATAAATGATTCATTTGCCTATTCAAAGTGTTTCTATTGTTGTAACTGTTACAATGTATCTCCTACCCATCCCTCAATGAGGGGGCGTGGCTTCATATATCCCTCAATGAGGGGGAGTGGCTTCTTATATCTCTCAATGAGGGGGTGTGGCTTCATTTACATATGGTCCCTCTTTGAGGTGTAACATGCAGATCTGCAGCAATAAATGATTCATTTGCCTATTCAAAGTGTTTAGCTGTTACAATGTATCTCCTATCCATCCCTCAATAAGGGGACATGGCTTAAACCAGACCAACAGCCTGGCACAGTTGGAAAAGAAAGGTAGCAGCCATATTGGAGCTTCCTCTCCCAACTGACAGAACTGAAATACACAGTAACAGGAAGCCCAGATGTTTACAGGTGGCCTGCAAGCCCATAAACGGCCATCTTGTTTTTAAAATTTACCCCAGCAGGCATTAGAAAAAGGTAAGTTACTTTTTATGTGCAGCATTCTAAATTGCCCCGGGGAGCAATGTATATGAGCACTTTGTTGTGTTGGTCTGATTTAATTCATTTTTGACTGTTGGTCTGCTTTAAATTAACAATTGTCCCTTTTTGCCACCCTGAAAAGTTGGGAGGTATGGGTGAACCTCATAAAGTTTGTGGGATACATATCAGGGGGATTATTGCCAATTAAAATGGACCAAACCCCTTATTGTTTTCTGGGATTTTTGCACACATTGGCACTTTATTGTATATATATTTCTGAGATTGATCTGCACTATTTTTATACTATATTTTTAGAAACTGTGGAGAGGCATATTTACTGTATAAGCTTTTGTATAGGTTCATGTTGGTTGCCTGCCCGAGCGTGATTATTAAAGTGGACCAACACCCAGGATTTTGACTATCCTGGGTTTTGGTCCACTTTGGGGGGGCACCCCGATTGGGGGTGCCCCGCTGTGTGAAACCCCCCAGAAAGCCCCAAAAACTCACCTCACCACGCTCCCATGTGACCGCGCCGTCCAATCCCCGCCGATGGACAAGCGGGTGACAGCGACGGACAAGACAGCACGTCCGCCGCCGCCTCCCGCACGTCACTCTTACAGGGCGCGCGTCTGCGCCGGCCATTCACAAACGGCCGGCGCGGGTGCGCGCACGTCTAGAGGGGCGCGCGGGAGGCGGCGGCAAGGTTTTTTTGGGGTTTTGGGGGGTTTCACCCCGCGGGACATCCCGATCTCGGATGTCCCGCGGTGAGGGAGGTGATCACCCCTGGGTGTTGGTCCACTTTAAGTATTGGATATACCAGCATGGTCCAGTTTAGGTGTTGTTTTAAATCACGCCTTCTTGTGCTTTATGGTTGTCTTTTAATCTGTTTTGCGGCAAATATAAATAGTTTATTACTTGTATGGCATCTTTATGGTGATTTCTAGACTCTATTTGGTTCTTTCTTTAGTTACTGTGCATCTTGAGTGCAGGGGAAGCACCGCCATTTTTTATTTGTTGTTCTAGTGGTGCGCACTGGTTGTAGTCATCCTGGTAAATGTCGCCGTGCTTATCTCTCACCTCAGGTACCTCGAATGTTTGTGAATCTGGTGACGATATTGGACATTATCCCCCTGAAGCAGCTGTACGATGATGAGAGGACGCACTGCCCCCGGAGAATCATGAGGTTAGGCCTTGTTGTGACCTCGTCGCGCCCGTGTAAAATGTGTTCAGAGCCTGACTGTGTGAAACCCCCCAGATCGCCGAGCACAACTCACCTCTTCCTGGTCCTATGGCGCATGCGCGGCTGCTCGTCCAATCAGACGCTGCTGACATCACGTCGGCTAAGCCTTCGCCTAAGGCCAGCGGCTCTGAGCGCGCTGGCGGCTGCATCACCCGCTTCTCACGCTTCGCAGCCTTCCTGCGCCGGCCATTCACAAATGCCTGGCGCGGGCACATGCCCTGCTAGAGAGATAGCGGGGATGCGGGCGCGGCTCGCGCATGCGCCATTGGACCGGGAAGCAAGGCAAGTGTACTAGGTGACCTGGGGGGTTTCACACAGCGGGGGCATCCTGATTTTGGATGCCCCGAGGGGAGGGAGACGATTGCGCTGGGTTTTTGGTCCACTTTAAAGCGGTCCTTCACTCTGAATAATAGTCTATCTTATATGTTTCCCACACCCTGTACATACAGATTGCTCACATTAATCCGGACCCTCACCCTGAATACGAGTCTATCTTATATGTTTCCCACACTCTGCACATACAGATTGCCTATATTAATCCGGACCCTCACCCTGAATACGAGTCTATCTTATATGTTTCCCACACTCTGCACATACAGATTGCCTATATTAATCCGGACCCTCACCCTGAATAAGAGTCTATCTTATATGTTTCCCCCCTGTACATACAGATTGCCCACATTAATCCGGACCCTCACCCTGAATAAGAGCCTATCTTATATGTTTCCCACACCCTGTACATACAGATTGCTCACATTAAAAATCATCCCACCTGCACATACTGCATGTTATGAGCCTTTAAACATCCAAGACGGCGGCTCATGAAGCATCAGGCAGCCTGCAGACAGGAATGCCTTCTGACTGTGCCGCTCTGCATTCTGGGATTGCTGACCTTTTCCTGACCCCAGCTCTGCTCTGTCTGAGCAAAGCACAGCTATAGCTCGCCCCCCTGGACTTTATCCCGCTCTCCTCTCCTTAGTATGTGATGCTTCTGAGGCAAGATGGCGGCGCCCGCATGCTAGAGTCCTGAACAGAGTTGCAGCCCAGTGGGGGAAAGAATAATAAGTAAGTGACTAAAAACTTAAAATATATTAATTTTAGATGCTGGGGAATCGTTTTTTAAGGATTTGGGCTTTTCAATAAATCATGGTGAAGGTCCGGTTTAAGTGCAGGTGCAGCCGTAGGTAGACCTGGGAGAATTCCCATTGGGCCGCACTGCTTTAAAGTGGACCAAAACCCGAGATTTTGACTATCCCGGGTTTTGGTCCTTGCCCCCCCGGGCACTCCGATCGGGGATGCCCTGCTGTGTGAAACCCCCTCAGTTCGCCCAGTCTAACTCACCTTTTCTCACCTTGTCCAATCAGCGTGCTTGGATCCACTCACGCCCACTCGTCCTAAGACTCGGCTCCATCCGAGTTTAGCTGAGTGGCCCCGAGTGCGCCAGCAGCCGCATCCCCGCTGCCCTTTAACAGGGACCGTCACTGCCTAAGCATTGTCAGGCTATATTCAGCGTTCGCTGACCTGACACCTGAAGTCTGGAGAAATAAAATGGACCTCTCATTAAGGTGGACCAACACCTGTGATTTTCACTATCCTGGGTTTAGGGGCATCCCAAATTGCTGCATGAAACCCTGCCAGTCACACGCTTCTCTTACCTTTCCATTGAGCCCATGGCGCAGGCACGGCTCTCCTCCATTCAGCTTTTCGGACGCGCATATTGATGTGCGGCTGGAGAAGCGAAATGGGATTCTAGCCGAACACACAATGGGCGCCCCCTCCGTCCTTAGGCTGTGCGTAGCCATACCAGCCATTCAGATAAGGGGGCATGGACACGCACAGCCCCAGAAGCATGTCAGTGATGCCGCTCCGGCTGCACATGCGTTGTGCGCTCTTTGTTGATTGGGGGAGTTCACACAGCAGGGCATCCCAAATTGGCATCAACTTATGGATGCTAGGCCCAGTTTTGGTCCACTTTAAACAAAAAAACTTGTAACGGCCATTCACAAATGCCTGGCGCGGGCATGCACCCTGCTAGAGGGATAGTGGGGATGCAGCCGTTGGACTGAGAAGCAAAGTAAGTGTATGGGGCGATCTGGAGGTTTTCACATAGCGGGGCATTCCGATTCTGGATGCCCTGTGGGGAGGAAATCGATTGGTCCGGGAATCCGCATGCGCAGGCTCTCGTCCAATGAGCACTGTATGCAACAGTTAGCAGGAGCGACCGCATCCCCAGTTTCCCTTTAGATGTGGGTGCTCTCCCACACCCAGCCTATGAAAATAGCTTGGTCACGGGAACGGGGATGTGGCTGGCAAGAGATTAGCGGTGACCTGAGGGGGGCCCACACATCGGGGCATCCCAATGAGGTCTGCCTTGGAGTCTTTTAGAATCCAGTGCCGGCAGCACAGGGTTTTCTTCTGAGTCCCCCTATACGCCCCCTGCCTGTGTTCTACACCTATTGTACTTTCCCCATTCTGGCCCCTATGGGTGGGGAACAATAGGCCGGGTGCCATGAAAGTATGAAGGGGACCTAAGGATTTGTTATGTGTCTCGGCAGCTCGCTGTGCGGTTGTGTGGTGGACTACGCCGATCACGAGGTGCAAATCGCAACCCTAAAGACGTTCAACAAACAGTACCAGGTAAGTGCCCCGCTATAGGAAGACCTAAGTGCCCGCTATAAGGAGGCCTAAGTGCCCGCTATAAGAAGACCTAAGTGCCCGCTATAAGGAGGCCTAAGTGCCCGCTATAAGGAGACCTAAGTGCCCGCTATAAGAAGACCTAAGTGCCCGCTATAAGGAGGCCTAAGTGCCCGCTATAAGGAGGCCTAAGTGCCCGCTATAAGGAGGCCTAAGTGCCCGCTATAAGGAGGCCTAAGTGCCCGCTATAAGGAGGCCTAAGTGCCCGCTATAAGGAGGCCTAAGTGCCCGCTATAAGGAGGCCTAAGTGCCCGCTATAAGGAGGCCTAAGTGCCCGCTATAAGGAGACCTAAGTGCCCGCTATAAGGAGGCCTAAGTGTCCGCTATAAGGAGACCTAAGTGCCCGCTATAAGGAGACCTAAGTGCCCGCTATAAGGAGACCTAAGTGCCCGCTATAAGGAGGCCTAAGTGCCCGCTATAAGGAGACCTAAGTGCCCGCTATAAGGAGGCCTAAGTGCCCGCTATAAGGAGGCCTAAGTGCCCGCTATAAGGAGGCCTAAGTGCCCGCTATAAGGAGGCCTAAGTGCCCGCTATAAGGAGGCCTAAGTGCCCGCTATAAGGAGGCCTAAGTGCCCGCTATAAGGAGGCCTAAGTGCCCGCTATAAGGAGACCTAAGTGCCCGCTATAAGGAGGCCTAAGTGCCCGCTATAAGGAGGCCTAAGTGCCCGCTATAAGGAGGCCTAAGTGCCCGCTATAAGGAGGCCTAAGTGCCCGCTATAAGGAGGCCTAAGTGCCCGCTATAAGGAGGCCTAAGTGCCCGCTATAAGGAGGCCTAAGTGCCCGCTAGAAGGAGGCCTAAGTGCCCGCTAGAAGGAGGCCTAAGTGCCCGCTAGAAGGAGGCCTAAGTGCCCGCTAGAAGGAGGCCTAAGTGCCCGCTAGAAGGAGGCCTAAGTGCCCGCTAGAAGGAGGCCTAAGTGCCTGCTATAAGGAGGCCTAAGTGCCCGCTATAAGGAGGCCTAAGTGCCCGCTATAAGGAGGCCTAAGTGCCCGCTATAAAGAGGCCTAAGTGCCCGCTATAAGGAGGCCTAAGTGCCCGCTATAAGGAGGCCTAAGTGCCCGCTATAAGGAGGCCTAAGTGCCCGCTATAAGGAGACCTAAGTGCCCGCTATAAGGAGGCCTAAGTGCCCGCTATAAGGAGGCCTAAGTGCCTGATATAAGGAGGCCTAAGTGCCCGCTATAAGGAGGCCTAAGTGCCCGCTATAAGGAGGCCTAAGTGCCTGCTATAAGGAGGCCTAAGTGCCCGCTATAAGGAGGCCTAAGTGCCCGCTATAAGGAGGCCTAAGTGCCTGCTATAAGGAGGCCTAAGTGCCCGCTATAAGGAGGCCTAAGTGCCCGCTATAAGGAGACCTAAGTGCCTGCTATAAGGAGACCTAAGTGCCTGCTATAAGGAGACCTAAGTGCCCGCTATAAGGAGACCTAAGTGCCCGCTATAAGGAGACCTAAGTTCCCATTGTAAGGAGACGTCAAGTCGGCTTGATACTGCACATTAGGATGCACGGAATAAAACGCTGGTTAAATGAGCGCATGTGCCATAGGTACGGGGAAAGGTGAGTGAAAGCGGAGAGTCACGCATAGGGGGGCATCCTACATCGGGATGCCCCTGGGGCAGGGACCAATTACCAGGACAGTCGAAATCCTTGTGATTGGTCCACTTTACTGGTATGGAATCTTTAGTATTGTAGGGGCAGATAATGTGGCCGGGATGGGTGTGGCTCCGCAAAGGCAGACAATAGGCTGCCATTCCTTGGCTGGGGCTACAGTGGAGCCAGGTACAGGGGTCTGATGGGGAGAATAGGGAGGCAGGGATTGGATGTGGGGTTTTAGTAGCAGCAGACCACCAGGCCCCAAAGCGGTGCTACACACGGGGAATTCTGTTGTATTCTGGAACAGAACATTTACCTTTCCTATCATGGCTGTTGATACCAATTTTTTCCCCTTCATTTAGGAAAAAACTCGGCAGTTAGTAGAGACCGGCCTGTACGACACCACTGAGGATTTCGCTGTTGTCATTCAGCCATTTTTGGAACATCTTGTGATTCCACAAAATCCGGTAAAAAAAAACAAAAATTGCATTGAAAATGTTACTATGCTTATTTGTAATATATATTTTTTACTGATGTTACACATATAGATATATCCCATAGAAACCAGATAAATTATGTATATTCAAGCAAGCTTAAAATATATGCCTTCACATGTATATAAATGTATATATTATATATAAACTATATTATAATAAAACTTTTTTTATGTTTGCTTGAGATATACCGGTATGTACATCATTCATTATTTTGCCATACATTTTGCTTTGACATTTTTGTATAAATACAGAAACTCCAAATTATTCATTGTAGTTTTTACTAGTCCTTACAATCATTAACTTTACAGGATGGAGTCCCTGATCGATCTTACATGGCACCGGACTGCTTCCATTTTGGGGAAAAAGCTCACTCTCAGTCAGCCCTTGCCTTGTGGAAAAACATGGTGAGAACTTTTAATATGCTGCCACTATCTATCTATCTATCTATCCCACATCTATCTATCTATCCCACATCTATCTATCTATCTATCTATCTATCTATCTATCTATCTATCTCATATCTATCTATCTATCTATCTATCTATCTATCTATCTATCTATCTCATATCTATCTATCTATCTATCTAATCTAAACTATCCTCTATCTAATTTATCTATCAATGTTCCTCTATCCTCTATCTAATTTATCTATCAATGTTCCTCTATCTAATTTATCTATCAATGTTCCTCTATCTAATTTATTTATCAATGTTCCTCTATCTAATCTATCTATCAATGTTCATCTATCTATCTATCTATCTATCTATCTATCTTCTATCTAATCTATCAATGTTCCTCTATCTATCTATATCTATCTATCTATTTATACTCTATCTAATCTATCTATCTATCCTCTATCTAATCTAATCTATCTATCCTCTATCTAATCTATCTATCAATTTCCCTCAATCTAATCTATCTATTTATACTCTATCTATCTTCTATCTAATCTATCAATTTTTATCTATCTATCTATCTATCTATCTATCTATCTATCTATCTATCTAATGTCTCTGTGGAACAGGAAATCCCTGGCACACACTTCCTGGGAAGGTTAGGCTTTAATGTTATGGCTCTTCTGTTATATGTTCATTTTGTCTTTGTAGTTTGAACCCGTTGGTCAAAAGACCATCGACCAGCCTCTGAATCAAGACATCGGCGTGGTTTGCCCACCAAAGGTAGGAAATAAGTGGAGTGTCAGCATGTTACTAAAATACCAACGTGAAATATGCCTATAGGGAATGAGAGGGGGTGCCACGCTGCTTATAGGGATTGGGAGGGGGGGCGCCACACTGCCTATGGGGAATGGGAGAGGGATGCCACACTGCCTATAGGGAATGGGAGGGGGGATGCCACACTGCCTATAGGGAATGGGAGGGGGGATGCCACACTGCCTATGGGGAATGGGAGAGGGATGCCACACTGCCTATAGGGAATGGGAGAGGGATGCCACACTGCCTATGAGGAATAGGATGGGGGAATGCCACACTGCCTATGGGGAATAGGATGGTGGAATTCCACATTGCCTATGGGGAATAGGATGGTGGATTGCCACACGGCCTATGAGGAATGGGAAGGGTAATGCCACACTGCCTATGAGGAATGGGAAGGGGAATGCCACACTGCCTATGGGGAATGGGATGGAGAGAATGCCACACTGCCTGTGGGGAATGGGAGGGAGGTTCCTCTTTAAGGTGTCTATTTTTTGGCATTGGTAATGTAGCTGCACAGAGATGGCTGCTTAACTTTATTGCATTGTCTTCTTGAAGTGGGTATCTAAAAATCTTAGGTAGGGCAGCGATTATGGAGCTGAAAGTGTCTGGTTAGAAATGGCTGCAGAAGGGAGTAGGGTGTGTAATTGGCTTATCAGGTTGAATTCTGTGCTATGGCAACTCAGTGACTCACATTTATATGGACCATGCAAAAAACATGGAAGACTTGGCAAGGCCAAGCAATCTGACTCCTTCTTAAACCTTTTTATTCCAAGTACCCCCTAACAACAAGAAGCTTTATCCCAGTACCCCCAAGGAGGTGATCAGTTATAAATGTTACTAAAATACTGTAGGTAGGTCATGGTCCTCATAGCAAGAATGAAAAATGTTTGAATGGTAAAAAAATATACCAGACCCATCAGAACCCCCTCTGCCGGTGCACCCCTAAACACCACCACGTGCCCCCTGGGATACACGTACCACAGAAAAATAGTGCTCTGAAACGCATTTTTGTTTTCCTTCTCCAGGATGATCCCTATGTAAAGACGGCAAAGAACAGCAACTATGTCTATCCCACCGTCACTCCAGATCTGGTGAGTACCCTGCTGGTAATGATGATGACTGATTGTAATGTACTGGGGGAAAAGGCCAGTATCAAAGCAGACCTAGAGCCTTTTTGGGTATTCTTTCCCTTAAAGAGTTAACGGCATGTCTGCTTTAAGCATAGACTTTCCTGCTGCCTCCTGATCCCTACTGCCTTACTCACTCCCCCCTCCCCCCACTAGGTGTATTGGTGAATAAGACCAATACAATAGGCAGACATTGTAAACAGTAAGGGCATGGCCGTGGCTTCCCTCACAGATGCTGTACACTAATAAATCACCAGAAAGGGTTAAATATAACACCCATTCCTATCACTCGTTTCCCCACCGTCTCTCCCGTTTCCCAACCATCTCTCCCGTTTCCCCACCCTCTCCTATTCCCCTCCGTCGCTCCTACTCCCCTCCATCTCTCCCATTCCCCTCCGTCTCTCCCATTTCCCTCCGTCCCTCCCTCCATCCTTCCCATGCCCCTCTGTCCCTCCCTCCATCCCTCCGTCTCTCCTGTTCCCCTCCGTCTCTCCTGTTCCCCTCCGTCTCTCCCATGCCACCCCATCTATCCCGTGCCACCCCATCTATCCCGTTTCCCTCCCTCTCTCCCGTTTCCCTCCCTCTCTCCCATGCCCCCCTGTCTCTTTGTTCCCTTCCTTCTCTCCCATTCCCCTCCGGTCTCTCCAATTACCCTTTGTCTCTCCCTTCTCCCCCTGTCTCTCCTGTGCTCCCCCTGTCTCTCCTGTGCCCCCCCCCCTGTCTCTCCTGTGCCCCCCCCCTGTCTCTCCTGTGCCCCCCCCTGTCTCTCCTGTGCCCCCCCCTGTCTCTCCCGTTTCCCTCTGTCTCTCCGTTCCCTTCCTTCTCTCCCATTTCCCTTCCTTCTCTCCCATTTCCCTTCCTTCTCTCCCATTTCCCTTCCTTCTCTCCCATTATGCTTTGTCTCTCCCGTTTCCCTCTGTCTCTCCGTTCCCTTCCTTCTCTCCCATTTCCCTTCCTTCTCTCCCATTTCCCTTCCTTCTCTCCCATTTCCCTTCCTTCTCTCCCATTTCCCTTCCTTCTCTCCCATTATGCTTTGTCTCTCCCGTTTCCCTTTGTCTCTCCCGTGCCCCCCTGTCTCTTGCGTGCCCCCTGTCTCTTGCGTGCCCCCTGTCTCTCGCGTGCCCCCCTGTCTCTCCCATGCCCGCCTGTCTCTCCCGTGCCCCTCCTGTCTCTCCCGTTCCCCCCTATCTCTCCCGTTTCCCTCTGTCTCTCTGTTCCCTTCCTTCTCTCCCATTACCCTTTGTCTTTCCCGTGCCCCCCTATCTCTCCCGTGCCCCCCTGTCTCTCCCGTGCCCCCCTGTCTCTTGCGTGCCCCCCTGTCTCTTGCGTGCCCCCTGTCTCTCGCGTGCCCCCCTGTCTCTCCCATGCCCGCCTGTCTCTCCCGTGCCCCTCCTGTCTCTCCCGTGCCCCCCTATCTCTCCCGTTTCCCTCTGTCTCTCTGTTCCCTTCCTTCTCTCCCATTACCCTTTGTCTTTCCCGTGCCCCCCTATCTCTCCCGTGCCCCCCTGTCTTTCCCGTGCCCCCCTATCTCTCCCGTGCCCCCCTGTCTCTCCCGTGCCCCCCTGTCTCTCCCGTTTCCCTCTGTCTCTCCGTTCCCTTACTTCTCTCCCATTACCCTTTGTCTCTCCCGTGCCCCCCTGTCTCTCCCGTGCCCCCCTGTCTCTCCCGTGCCCCCCTATCTCTCCCGTGCCCCCCTGTCTCTCCCGTGCCCCCCTGTCTCTCCCGTGCCCCCCTGTCTCTCCCGTGCCCCCCTATCTCTCCCATTTCCCTCTTTCTCTCCCATTTCCCTCTTTCTCTCCCGTGCCCCCCTTCTCTCCCGTGCCCCCCTGTCTCTCCCGTGCCCCCCTATCTCTCCCGTGCCCCCCTGTCTCTCCCGTGCCCCCCTATCTCTCCCATTTCCCTCTTTCTCTCCCATTTCCCTCTTTCTCTCCCGTCCCCCCCCCCTTCTCTCCCGCCCCCCCCTTCTCTCCCGTTTCCCTCCGTCTCTCCTGTTCCCCTCTGTCTCTTCTATTTCAGTACCATTGATGTAACAGAGGGCATATACACTCCTGCCATGATCTGCCGCCTGAAGCGGGCTGGATCTCCCGACACCTATTCACGGGGAGTCAGTCGTCCACAGCCACAACATCAGCTGGAATAAATGGGGCCCAAGACACCACACAGCAGCTTCTGCTGGCATTTCATATATGGGGCCGGGTTTCTTTTAATTACCCTTTCCCATTCTTTTTCCAGGTTCTTGGCAGCAAACTGGACTGTACCGACCGCTCAAAATCCCCAACAATCCCAACCTCCGGTAAGGCTGTGTTAGGCCCCTCCGCCGGGCGAGTGGCAGGGGTGTGAGGAGAAAGGGGGTTCTTGGACCTGGGGTGGATGACACAAGTTAGGTCTAGTGTGGGTTGAGGTGCACTTACTCTTTGCCACTCGTTCAGAAGTTTCTTAGAGGCAACTTCACCTACAGTAGGTAAAATAAAGGCAGACTTTTTTCATCTTTGAGATGTTACATCAGTCGGGCAGATTACTTTTTTTTCCCATTACTTTTTAAATAATACCGTATATACTCGAGTATAGGTCGACCCGAATATAAGCCGAGGCACCTCATTTTACCACAAAAAACTGGAAAAGTTGACTCGAGTATAAGCCTAGGGTGGGAAATGCAGCAGCTACCAGTAAATTTCAAAAATAAAAATAGATACCAATAATGTTTTTGAATACCGTATTTATTTCAAAGAAAAGACTTTTACGGGTACCGTACGGTATCTTTTGAGGCCTAATGCAGGCTGATATTACAGAAAGTGATGACATGACTGTTTGCATAGAGCAGCCTGTGTTAGGGCTCATAATATACATTCTACCAGTGTCCTGCCTGTGCCCATTAAATATACAGCCTGCCTGTGTCCATGAAATATACCGTACAGCCTGCCTGTGTCCATTAAATATAATGCCTGTCTGTGTCCATTAAAGGAAAACTGTCACATACGGTAAGCATAACCGCACTAACCAGTGGCCCAGGCTGGTAGTGCGGTTTATGCTGAGTAAATACCTGGCTCCTGCCGTTTGATTGCCCGATCCGTTCTGCCATTATACCGGTAGTTGATTCCCTCTATACACCCAGAAGCGGCCGCTCGCCAGGCTGGACTGAAGCTGCGCGCTGAAGAGGAAGGGGAGGATGGCGGATCACTGTACGAGAGGAGACGGGACATCGCTCCCGCGGCTGCGCGGGACATCAGCATCATGAGGCCATTCACGAGCGTCACCCAGCGTTATGGCCCTGCCCCTTTTTCTCCTCCATTTCGGCCAAAATTTTCACTGACTCGAGTATAAGCCGAGGCGGCTTTTTTCAGGCCAAAAAGTGGGCTGAAAAACTCGGCTTATACTCGAGTATATACGGTAATATGTATATTCTTTAGTCACTGTTCAATGTACTTACCTGCTCCTGGCAGCCCATTTGTCCCCCTGGTGGTTGCAGCAGATTGGATGCCCAGACTCGGCTCTGTGCACGGCAACTTGAATACCTGTCGGCAGTAGCCCAAGTCTGTTCAGCCTTGCAGCGGCCACCACCAGGGGCATCATGGGAACGAACTATCTGTAAAGACCAGGTGTAAAAAAAAAAAAAGTGTAAGCCCCCAGAATGACTGAGCGGTGGAGGGAGGCCCTAAACTGGACCTTCAGCATCATTTAATGAAAAGCCCAAAGCTTTAAAACTTTAAAAAAACATTCCCCAGCATCTAAAACTAATATATTTTACACTTTTAGCCATTTACTTTTTATTCTTTCCCCCACTGAGCTTCAACTCAGGACTCTAGGATACGGGTGCCGCCATCTTGCCTCGGATGAATCACATACCGAGGAGAGGAGAGGAGGGGAAAGTGCAGGGGGCGGGGTTATAGCTGTGCTTTGCACAGACAGAGCAGAGCTGGGGTCAGGAAAAGAACAGCAATCCCAGAATGCAGAGCAGCACAGTCAGAAGATACTTCATGTCTGCAGGCAGCCTGAGACTTAATGTGCCACCATCTTGGATGTTTAAAGGCTTATAAAATGTAGTAGGATGATTTTTAATGTGGGCAATCTGTATGTACAGGGTGTGGGAAACATAAAAGATAGGCTCTTATTCAGGGATTAGGGTCCAGATTAATGTGGGCAATCTGTATGTACAGGGTGGGGGAAACATATAAGACAGGCTCTTATTCAGGGTGAGTGTCCGGATTAATGGGGGCAATCTGTATGTACAGGGGGGAAACATATAAGAGACTCCATGTTCCGCCATCTTGGATGTTTAAAAGCTTATAAAATGTAGTAGGATGATTTTTAATGTGGGCAATCTGTATGTACAGGGTGTGGGAAACATAAAAGATAGGCTCTTATTCAGGGTGAGGGTCTGGATTAATGTGTGCAATCTGTATGTACAGGGTGTGGGAAACATAAAAGATAGGCTCTTATTCAGGGTGAGGGTCTGGATTAATGTGTGCAATCTGTATGTACAGGGTGGGGGAAATTTATAAGATAGGCCCTTATTCGGGGTGAAGGTCCGCCTTAGAATCAATTTTGCCTAGGGCAAGGTAGGGCATTCCAAAAGTAGTAAGATAGCCAGCAGAAATACAAATAAAAATAAAGTCACTCTATTCAAAAAGCCCACCATAAAAAAACAAGCTCAATCCAATTAGATTTAGTTCCACATAAAACAGTTGATACATTAATTATGACCATTGCAAAAGTCCTGGGGGCTTTTTGGACTATTAGGCAACATTCAAAGTGGACCTCAACAAGAAATCAATCCTTAAGTGGACCAAGAGTGGCCCGACAGCAGTAAATGGCTGGCGCTAGAGGCTAGCGGGGATGTGGCCTTCAATGCAGTCGACGAAATTCGGTCCTTAGCCAAAGTGAATGTGACTTCAGCTGAGCGTGCTGATTGGCTGCGCGTCTGCACATGTTCTAGATTGGCGGCTAGGTACGTTTCATCAGCAATCACAGGGGTATCACTTAACGGGGCGTCTCAAATATGGATGCCCCAGGGAATAGGACCAAAACCCAGGATACTTAAAATACCAGCTTTTGGTCCACTTTCAACTTGACATAAATTCCTAACCAAAAACCTTTTTTTAAGGGACCATCCTGGTAGTGAGAATAATAATATGGTACTTACCTGCCAATCCCCAGACTCGATCCCACAAAGACCTGCAGGCGCCTGGTCTCCGGTTTCATCACTGCCAACTCCATATGCATGTGGAATAAAACCTTTCTCTTAATGTTTATTTCAGTTCATCAGCTGAGGCCGGCTGACATCACCGTAGTAGCGGCAGTTGGCGATTCACTGACGGTAAGAAACGCAAAGACATCAATGCAAGGAAATTTGCGTAAATATGAATTGTATTACTTTTTAGTACATTGATATTTCGCATTCACACTGGAAAAATCATAGAGACAAATGGATTCTTTATATATATATATATATATATATATATATATATATATATATATATATCGTATTTTTCGCCATATAAAACTCACTTATTTGGGGAATGCCAATGCGTCATCAGGTGATTGTAATATAAAAAAAAAAATTACCAAATAGTAAACCCACATCCATGGCTTCCAATGTCCCCACCGTTCGCGCTATCCCGTCGTCCACATTGTCCCCGCCACCGCTGCTCCGTCTCCTGCGGCTCCTGCACACACAGCGTACACATCTGGCTCCATTCAGCGGGTGGGCGTGCCACACTGCCTATATGGGGAATGGGAGGGGGAATGCCACACTGCCTATATGAGGAATGGGAGGGGGAATGCCACACTGCCTATATGAGGAATGGGAGGGGGGATGCCACACTGCCTATATGGGGAATGGGAGGGGGAATGCCACACTGCCTATATGGGGAATGGGAGGGGGGATGCCACACTGCCTATATGAGGAATGGGAGGGGGGATGCCACACTGCCTATATGGGGAATGGGATGGGGGGATGCCACACTGCCTATATGGGGAATGGGATGGGGGGATGCCACACTGCCTATATGGGGAATGGGAGGGGGGGATGCCACACTGCCTATATGGGGAATGGGATGGGGGGATGCCACACTGCCTATATGGGGAATGGGATGGGGGGATGCCACACTGCCTATATGGGAAATGGGATGGGGGGATGCCACACTGCCTATATGGGGAATGGGATGGGGGGATGCCACACTGCCTATATGGGGAATGGGATGGGGGGATGCCACACTGCCTATATGGGGAATGGGATGGGGGGATGCCACACTGCCTATATGGGGAATGGGATGGGGGGATGCCACACTGCCTATATGGGGAATGGGATGGGGGGATGCCACACTGCCTATATGGGGAATGGGATGGGGGGGATGCCACACTGCCTATATGGGGAATGGGATGGGGGGATGCCACACTGCCTATATGGGGAATGGGATGGGGGGATGCCACACTGCCTATATGGGGAATGGGATGGGGGGATGCCACACTGCCTATATGGGGAATGGGAGGGGGGATGCCACACTGCCTATATGGGGAATGGGAGGGGGGATGCCACACTGCCTATATGGGGAATGGGAGGGGGAATGCCACACTGCCTATATGGGGAATGGGAGGGGGGATGCCACACTGCCTATATGGGGAATGGGAGGGGGAATGCCACACTGCCTATATGGGTAATGGGAGGGGGGATGCCACACTGCCTATATGGGTAATGGGAGGGGGGATGCCACACTGCCTATATGGGGGATGGGATGGGTTGAATGCCACACTGCCTATATGGGGAATGGGATGAGTTTAATGCCACACTGCCTATATGGGTAATGGGAGGGGGGATGCCACACTGCCTATATGGGGAATGGGAGGGGGGATGCCACACTGCCTATATGGGGAATAGGAGGGGGGATGCCACACTGCCTATATGGGGAATGGGAGGGGAAATGCCACACTGCCTATATGGGGAATGGGAGGGGGGATATGCCACACTGCCTATATGGGGAATGGGAGGGGGAATGTCAAACTGTCCATATGGGGAATGGGATGGGGGAATGCCATACTGCCTATATGGGGGATGGGATGGGTTGAATGCCACACTGCCTATATGGGGAATGGGATGAGTTTAATGCCACACTGCCTATATGGGTAATGGGAGGGGGGATGCCACACTGCCTATATGGGGAATGGGAGGGGGGATGCCACACTTCCTATATGGGGAATAGGAGGGGGGATGCCACACTGCCTATATGTGGAATGGGAGGGGAAATGCCACACTGCCTATATGGGGAATGGGAGGGGGGATATGCCACACTGCCTATATGGGGAATGGGAGGGGGAATGTCAAACTGTCCATATGGGGAATGGGATGGGGGAATGCCATACTGCCTATGGGGAATGGGAGGGCGAATGGCACACTGCCTAGGGGGATGGGAGGGGGGAATGCCACACTGCCTATGGGAATGGAGGGGGGCTGCCACACTGCCCATGGGAAATGGAGGGGAATAAAACTCTGTCTGCAAGTGGGGGATTCTGGACCTTGCCTATTATTTGGTTCTGGGGGGTGGTGATTTAGCACAACACTTGGTTCAGAATATTTTTCTTCTTATTTTCCTCCTTCAAATCTTAGGTGCGTCCTATGGGGTGAAAAATATGGTGTGTATGTGTAATATATTATATATATATATATATATATATATATATATATATATATATATATATATATATAAAATATATATATATATATATATATATATATAAATATATATATATATAAATAAATTATATATTTTTTCATTGTCCTCAAAACAGGCTGGGAACGGCATTGGCTCAAATCCAAATGATGTCCTGGATGTGATCAGACAGTACCGCGGGTTATCCTGGAGGTAATACACACACACACACACACACCATTTACCAGTGTTCATTTTAGATTTTCAATATTTTATTACTATGATTTGAGATTATCAGTTGACAATTAATCCTATATATATACACACAATATACAAAACTTTCCATCTTAGACAATATACAGAGCTCTAAATTCTTCTAATTTTAAAACATTCTCTTTAGATTTAATATTTATTTGTATTTAATTACATTAGCTCAAAAACAGAAAAACGTTCCCACATGTCTGCTTATGATTAACTTAAAGCGGACCAGCAGTCAAAAATTACTCAAACCAGACCAACACAACAAACAGTGCTCATACGCATCCCTCCCCGGGGCAATTTAGATTGCTGCACATAAAAATTAATGAAACAAAATGGCGGCTCATGCATTTGCAGGCCGCCTGCAAACAGGAAGTACTGCTGGGCTTCTTGTTACTGTGCATTGGCAGTTATGTCAGTTGAGTTCAGGCAGCAGCATGGCTGAGATGCTGGGAGAGGAAGCTCCAAAATGGCTGCCACCTTTCTTTTCCTACTGTGCCAGGCTGTTGGTCCAGTTTAACGAAACAAAGCAAATAAAGCCAAAAAACTGTACCTTAAAAATGAAAAAAAGGAAAAAGAAGTAGAAAGAAAAAGAGAGGGAGAAAAAAATCGCAATATATAGAACCCTGTGATGTTAGCCTCTAGTAAGGCCATCTTGGGGGTCGTTTTTTAATACTGTATCTAACCCCGTAGAAATATCACTGTCCACTCCAAACCCTCTAAAAGAGTGGTTCTCAAACTTTCTATGCCAAGTACCTCCTAGAGTCAAAAGGTTCCAACAGAGTACCCCCAAGCAGGGGCGGACCAGCCATAGGTCATTATGCCATAGATACCCAATGCCATAGGCCAGTATGCCATAGAGGCCAGAGAGACCCGGGACAATGCCCAGTGAGCCGCACTGCTTTGGGGGAACGGGTGTCAACCAATACACATGTTGTACCCTTGTAATACACAACACAATTTTCTTGAAAATGTACATTTTTATATTTAAAAAAAATGCTACAGAATTAAAAAAATAAATTAAAAAACAATCACATATTTCACCCAAAAATATTGAGAAAGCACTAAAAAATGACAAAGAAGACATGTCAGGTTAAAGCTCAGGCCGTGCTGAAAAAAACAATGTATAGTTTTCCTGGAAAACCCTGCAAAAATCACAGTTAAACATATATATAGCGCAAAATACTGACAAATAGTCTGGCAACAGAGGCTGACAAAACCTCTAGGTTGGCTGGCAGTTAAAGGGTTAAAGGTTTTTTTATGTTTATGTGTATATATATATATATATATATATATATATTTATTATTATTATTATTATTAATAATTGTAACATTAAATATAACAATGTTTCCCTTGGTTTCAGTATTGGAGGAGATTCTACACTGGACCACGTCACCACCCTGCCTAGTAAGTATCTGTCACTTTTGGCTGAAAATAGGGGGAGGTCCAACTGATCAGATGCATGCTGGGTAATAGGCCACATTAGTGAGGGACCACAAACTATGCCAGCCAGAGGCTTAGCTAGGCTTTCTGGCACCCGGAGGCAAAGATTCAAAATGGTGCCCCCTACCTGTGCCCCCCTTTGGCGCCCCCCAGACCTGCTGCACCAGGGGCACGTGCCTCCTCTAGCTACGCCCGATGCCAGCAGTGTTGCTGGATGCGATTCCC
Source organism: Gastrophryne carolinensis (assembly GCA_027917425.1). Lineage (NCBI taxonomy): Eukaryota > Metazoa > Chordata > Amphibia > Anura > Microhylidae > Gastrophryne > Gastrophryne carolinensis. The sequence goes on along the minus strand of CM051237.1, from coordinate 475,638,999 downwards.
ACATTTTGGGGAACTTTTTGGTATCCGCATTGCATTCAGTTCTATGCGTAGAAGACTATTCTGGTTGTCTCTGGAAAGCAACCTAAAGCGGGTCAAACCCCTCATGGCCGGGCCCTGGAATCTAAAAGATTTCAGGCTTGGCCGCTAGCCTACCCCTGAGGCATCCAACACCAGATGCCCTGCTGTGTGAAATCCCCCGGGTGCCAGTAATCTTACCTGATTCTGGTGGGTCCCGAAACCTTTGCCAGCGGCCCCATCCCCAGCCGTGCGCAGAGCTCAAACAGCCTACCGGGGATTCAGCCAGCCGGCTGCACCTCGTCACGGTGGTTGGCCGACCGGCTCTCTCAAAAATTGCAGCAGGTCGTGGCTTCGGCGGTGAAAAACTTGGTTTTCTTTGAAAAGTGGGCCACCAGCAAGTCAACAGCAGCACCTGGACTCGGACTAGGGGGTCCCGAAGATTGAGCGGTGGTTTTCAATCCACTTTAAAGAGGAAACTCACCTTCCTTCCTAGTCCAACGCTGTATGCACGAGCAGTGGCCGCATCTCCGCTATCCCTTTAGCAGGGCACGGGGCCATGCCAGGCATTTGTGAATGGCTGATGCGGGCACGCTCCCTGTTAGAGGGTAACGGGGGATGCGGCCAACAGTGCACTCGGCTCCGCTGGCCCTAGATGAAGGGAGAGGAGCAGATCCGAGTGCGCTGATTGGATGAGAGGCCATGCATACGCAGTAGGACCGGGAAGAGGCGAGTTTGTTTGGGCGACCTAGCTGTGTGAATCCCCCCAGGTCGTCCTGTTCACTTACCTTGCTTCCCAGTCCAACGGCGCATGCGCGGCCTGCATCCCTGCTATCCCTCTAGCATTTGTGGCAAGCTCCCTGTTAGAGGGAAGCAGGGGATGCTGCCGTCAGCATGCTCAGAGCCTCTGGCTTTAGACACAGCCTTAGATGGCGTGACGTCAGCGGCTCCCCAAGCGCACTGATTGGATGAGCGGCCGTGCATGCGCCATGGGACCGGGAAGAAGTGAGTTTCTTTGGGCCATCTGGGGGATTTCACACAACGGGGCATCCCCGATCAGCTAGCCCCAGGGTAAATGGCCAAAACCCAGGATAGTCAAAAAAAAAGAGGGTTTTGGGTGTGAGAACAAAATAGTCTAACACAGTGGGGTAACTAAATGTGACGGGGACCTGGTGACAAAAATTAAATGGGGTCCTTTTAAGGCGCATACATCCTGGGCCCCAGTGCAGTTGCACCCTCTGAAATTCCGCCCCTGGTCTGACACCTTCGGCCAGCGGCTTCAGAAATAATCCCGCTACGTTCACAATCCTCTCCTTACACGCTCTAATTTTCTTATTTCCACAGACATTCTTCTGGAGTTTAACCCATTTGTCACCGGATACGCCACCGAGACCGGCAACAAGGAGGCGCACAGCGCTTTCTACAACAAGGCCGTGCCTGGCGCCAAAGCCTTGTAGGACTTCATTACTTCATTTATTATTATGGGTCACAGCTTGTGCGACGTGTGCAGCCAGGGCCGGCTCCAGATTTGTGGGGGCCCTTGGGCAAAAGAGTCTTAGTGGGCCCCAAAGTAGTGAGTAAAATGATGTCCCCTTTCATCTCCACTGCCACAAATGGGTCATCTTCTGCTGCTGATTGTCCTCCCGTCCTTATTGCCTTCCCTATAGCCACCAATCGTCCTCTAGTCCTTATTGCCTTCCCTATAGCCACCAATCGTCCTCTAGTCCTTATTGCCTTCCCTATAGCCACCAGTCGTCCTCCAGTCCTTATTGCCTTCCCTATAGCCACCAATCGTCCTCTAGTCCTTATTGCCTTCCCTATAGCCACCAATCGTCCTCTAGTCCTTATTGCCTTCCCTATAGCCACCAGTCGTCCTCCAGTCCTTATTGCCTTCCCTATAGCCACCAATCGCCCTCCAGTCCTTATTGCCATCCCTATAGCCACCAATCGCCCTCCAGGCCTTATTGCCTTCCCTATAGCCACCAATCACCCTCCAGTCCTTATTGCCATCCCTATAGCCACCAATCGCCCTCCAGTCCTTATTGCCTTCCCTATAGCCACCAATCGCCCTCCAGTCCTTATTGCCATCCCTATAGCCACCAATCGCCCTCCAGTCCTTATTGCCATCCCTATAGCCACCAATCGCCCTCCAGGCCTTATTGCCTTCCCTATAGCCACCAATCACCCTCCAGTCCTTATTGCCATCCCTATAGCCACCAATCGCCCTCCAGTCCTTATTGCCATCCCTATAGCCACCAATCACCCTCCAGTCCTTATTGCCATCCCTATAGCCACCAATCACCCTCCAGTCCTTATTGCCTTCCCTATAGCCACCAATCGCCCTCCAGTCCTTATTGCCATCCCTATAGCCACCAATCGCCCTCCAGGCCTTATTGCCTTCCCTATAGCCACCAATCGCCCTCCAGGCCTTATTGCCTTCCCTATAGCCACCAATCGTCCTCTAGTCCTTATTGCCTTCCCTATAGCCACCAATCGCCCTCCAGGCCTTATTGTCTTCCCTATAGCCACCAATCGTCCTCTAGTCCTTATTGCCTTCCCCATAGCCACCAATCACCCTCCAGTCCTTATTGCTTTCCTTATAGCCACCAATCACCCTCCAGTCCTTATTGCCTTACATATAGCCACCAATCGCCCTCCAGGCCTTATTGCCTTCCCTATAGCCACCAATCACCCTCCAGTCCTTATTGCCATCCCTATAGCCACCAATCACCCTCCAGTCCTTATTGCCATCCCTATAGCCACCAATAACCCTCCAGTCCTTATTGCCATCCCTATAGCCACCAATAACCCTCCAGTCCTTATTGCCATCCCTATAGCCACCAATCACCCTCCAGTCCTTATTGCCATCCCTATAGCCACCAATCACCCTCCAGTCCTTATTGCCATCCCTATAGCCACCAATCACCCTCCAGTCCTTATTGCCATCCCTATAGCCACCAATCACCCTCCAGTCCTTATTGCCATCCCTATAGCCACCAATCACCCTCCAGTCCTTATTGCCATCCCTATAGTCACCAATCGCCCTCCAGTCCTTATTGCCCTCCCTATAGCCACCAATCACCCTCCAGTCCTTATTGCCTTCCCAATAGCCACCAATCACACTCCAGTCCTAATTGCCCCCCCTATAGCCACCAATTGCCCTCCAGTCCTTATTGCCCTCCCTATACCCACCAATCTCCCTCCAGTCCTTATTGCCTTCCCTATAGCCACCAATCACCCTCCAGTCTTTGTTGTCTTCCCTATAGCCACCAATCACCCTCCAGCCATTACTACTTGCTCCGCTGCCACTAAAGACTCCATCATTGCTGTCAGTTGTCACCTGGTTCTCGCCACCTTCTGAGCTTCCATCAATTGCCCCCAATTCCAGGCCACCTTCTCCATTGTTGCTCATAAGCCCCTGTTGCTGAGGCCAGCCATGAGCTGGTCTGCACACACTTCACTGTAAAATACCATGGCCAAGTGTGAGCCTGAGTGGGCCCCCAAAGATACCAGGGGCCCTGGCAATTGCCCAGGTTTGCCCTGTGCTGGCGCCGGCCCTGTGTGCAGCAGCTAATATGATTCCTGATCTCTGGTATTTGTTCTATTAGATAACTGGGCTCCTCATAACCCATAGCTCCTCATGATGAACTCACCCTCTCAGTTAAGTGGTATCCAGGGCCGGACTAAGTGTGGTGGAGGCCCCTGGGCACAAAATCTGGTGGAGGCCCCAGATACAGTATAAAATAATAGTCCAGCCAAGTAACTGATTGGTGGTTGTCTGGCCCCGCCTACTTACTGGAAGATCAGAGCGAGTCCCTTGTGCCCCCCTTGTGCGGGTGCTGCTGCTTTGCCATTCTGGGTGGGGGGTAGTGTAGTCGCCCGGCTGGTTCCCTGCATTGAGCTGCCAGCGGCTGTGCTTGGTGGCTTATGTGCAGTGACAGCTCTGCACCCATCACTGTAGCGTTGCTGGCGGCGGCTTTGCTGCTCTAGACTCTCCGTCCTGCCCTGTGGTGGCTTTGGCTGCCCAGGTGCAAGGGGCCCCCAGTGCCACCCTATGGCCCATCAGACCAAAGACTGAAAAGCCTCCTGGACCAGACCATAACCCAAAGGTTAGTGGAGGCCCCTTTTGCAGGGCAAGTGGTAGAGGCCCCGGTGTGTGTGCCCCTTGCACCCCCCCCCCCCCCCCTCCCCCCAAGCGGGCTCTGGTGGTATCTGCTAAAGTCTGGTAAGCTCTTCAACTCGGGTCCGATCACCCCGCCATTTAGGATGCCCACCACGCTGACCCTAACATGATGCCCAAGGTCAGGCATTGCTACTTACCTGCTGCTGAAACTGGGTGCCCCACATGACTGCCAGGGGCCAATCAAGTGCAGATGAAAGGCTTGCACACTGTCCTGTGCAAGGTCGCCTGGTGGACCCCAGCCGCCATGGGTAGCAAGGCAGCTGCTGCTGGTTTGGAAAAGCAATGTGAGGGTCCCCTCAGAAGGGCGTTCCTTTTGGGGACCCTAAAAAGGTCAGCAGAAAGGGGGCAAGTTTTATAAGGGAATGCAAAGTGCTGGTGGATAAAGGATGCCACACCTGACAGCCTGCATGGGGCAAGCAGAAAGCAGAGCTACTTGTACCTTTTACCTGGAATGTCCCTTTAAACCGGACCTTCAGCATGATTTAATGAAAAGCCCAAACCCTTAAAAAATTATTCCCCAGCATCTAAAATTAATATATTTCAAGTTTTTAGACGTATACTTATTATTCTTTCCCCCACTGGGCTGCAATTCTGTTCAGGGCTCTAGGATACGGGCGCCGCCATCTTGACTCAGAAGCATCACATACTGAGGAGAGGAGAGCTGGATAAAGTGCAGGGGGCGGGGTTATAGCTGTGCTTTGCACAGACAGAGCAGCGCTGGGGTCAGGGAAAGGACATCAATCCCAGAATGCAGAGCGACACAGTCAGAAGACACTTCCTGTTTGCAGGCAGCCTGATGCTCCATGAGCCGCCATATTGGATGTTTAAAGGCTCATAACATGCAGTAGATGCAGGTAGGATGATTTTTAATGTGCGCAATCTGTTTGTACAGGGTGTGGGAAACATACAAGATAGGCTCTTATTCAGGGTGAAGGTCCGGATTAATGTGGGCAATCTGTATGTACAGGGTGTGGGAAACATGATAGGCTCTTATTCAAGGTGAAGGTCCGGATTAATGTGGGCAATCTGTATGTACAGGGTGGGGAAACATACAAGATAGGCTCTTATTCAGGGTGAAGGTCCGGATTAATGTGGGCAATCTGTATGTACAGGGTGTGGGAAACATACAAGATAGGCTCTTATTCAGGGTGAAGGTCCGGATTAATGTGGGCAATCTGTATGTACAGGGTGGGGAAAACATACAAGATAGACTCTTATTCAGGGTGAGGGTCCGGATTAATGTGGGCAATCTGTATGTACAGGGGGGGAGGAACATACAAGATAGGCTCTTATTCAGGGTGAGGGTCTGGTTTAAATCCTTTTTCTAAGTTCTCCCGGCGAGATGCAGGCGCCTTTCAAACACAAGTTGATCAAAACTGGATGTCTGAGCAAAATTCAGACCCTGGGGAGGTCAGTGAAGGCACAAACAGGGACTATGAGGGACAGAGGGGACGTGGGTTCAAAAGTGGGACAATCCCTCAGAATAGGGGACATTGGGGAGAGCTGGGTCAGACCAGTAATGTTCCTCATGACAGGTTCTCTTTAGTGCTGATCATTGTCTGTCTTTCAGTGATATGCCCACACAAGTCCGTGCGCTGATTGACCATATGAAGACAGACAAGGTAACTCGGGGGCGGGTCTCTGCTTTGTGATTGGCTGGAAGGCGATCTGTATTCTATTTTTATTTTTCGGGGATTCATGTTTTTTCTTGTTGTTTTGTAGCGAATCCGATTCAATGAAGATTGGAAAGTCGTCACAATGTTCATCGGGGCAAACGACCTGTGTGCGTCCTGTACAGATAGCGTAAGTCTTTCTATTTGAGGACAGCTTTTACCCATCATGCAATGCGTTGGCCACATATTAGAGTTAAAGTGGACCAAAACCCAGGATTTTGACTTTTTTTTTTGGTCCTTTCCCCACCCCGATCAGGGATGCCCCACTATGTGAAACCCCCCAGATCGCCCAGCGTAAATCACGACGCTCGGAGCTGCTGACTTCACGTCGTCTAAGCCTTCGTCTAAAGCCACCGGCTCAGAGCGTGCTGAGGGCCGCATCCTCTGCTACCCTTTAACCATTCACAAATGCCTGACACAGACACGCGCCCTGCTAGAGGGATAGCGGGGATGCGGCTCGCGCGGGCGCCGCTGGACCGGGCAACAAGGTAAGTGTATGGGGCGACCTGGGGGGTTTCACACAGCAGGGCATCCCGTTTTTGGATGCCCCGGGGGGAGGGAATCAATCAACCTGGTCTTATAGATTCCCGGGCTGATCAAGCTGCATTTCGGTCCGCTTTAAAGCCATCCCCCACTCATTTCCAACATAATGGGTGTGGGGCCGACCGGGACAGTCTCGGGGTGTGGGCATCCAATCCTAGACCCCTGCAATCCTTACCTGAAGCTCGATTGGCTGGCGAAATGGGGCCTCACGATTGTATACCTACCAACTTTTCACTGTGTGAAATAAGGACAGTTGTTAAATTAGGCCACGCCCCCTCATTGAGGGATGGATAAGAGATAGGCTGTGACAATAGAAACACTTTGAATAGGCAAATGAATCATTTATTGATGCAGATCCGCATGTTACACCTCAAAGAGGGACAATATGTAAATGAAGCCACGCCCCCTCATTGACGGATGGATGAAGCCACACCCCCTCATTGAGGAATGGGTGAAGCCATACACCCTCATTCGGGGATGGATGAAGCCACGCCCCCTCATTGAGTGATGGATGAAGCCACGCCCCCTCATTGAGTGATGGATAGGAGATAGGATGTTACAGTTACAACAATAGAAACAATTTGAATAGGCGATTGAATCATTTATTGCTGCAGATCTGCATATTACACCTCAAAGGGGGACAAATGAGAACAACAAGGGACAGGGGGACATGGACTCAAAAGAGGGACAGTCCCTCCAAATCAGGGACACTTGGGAGGTATGCGTCATTGGTCGTCGGTGGTCATGTGGGCAGCAGTCACTTTCCCTTTTCCGCTGGTCCGTATGACTGCCAGAGTCAAATCGAGAGCAGTTTTTTGCTGGGGGATCAATGTTTAGGTAAGAGTTTCTATGGATGAGGGACCTCAGCAATAGGGATGCCCCCCACCCCCAGAATGTCACAATGCAGCCCCACACCCATTATGGGCGCGGCTTTAATACTACTGTTACCCAAAATTCCAAGTGTCCCTGATTAAGATGGACTGTCCCTCTTTTGAGTCCATACCCCCCCCGTCCCTCGTTGTTCTCATTTGTCCCTCTTTGTGGTGTAACATGCAGATCTGCATCAATAACTGATTTTTGCCTATCCAAAGTGTTTCTATTGTTGTAACTGCTACAACCCATTCAATCTCCTATTCATCCCTCAATGAGGGTGTGTGGCTTCATCCATCCCTCAATAAGGAGGCGTGGCTTCATCCATCCCTCGATAAGGGGGCGTGGCTTCATCTATCCCTCAATAAGTGGGCGTGGCTTCATTTAACAATTTTCCCACTTTCCTACCCTGAAAAGTTGGTAGGTATGCTGTAACCCAATCTAGCACAGGGAACTGATACAGAATCGGGATGCCCCGCTGTATGAAACCCCCCAGGTCGTCCGGAAACTCACCTTCTTTCCCGGTCCAACGGTCACATGCGCAAGCAATGGCCGCATCCCCGCTATCCCTTTAGCAGGGTGCATGCCAATGGCCAGCGCAGGCACATTCCCTGTTAGAGGATAGCAGGGAATGCGGGCCGCCAGATCCACTTGCATTAGACAAGCTCCTGGACGCAGGGGCTTGAGCAGACCCGAGCGCGCTGATTGGACGAACGGTCGCGCATGCGCCGTAGGACTGAGAAGAGGTGAGTTTGTTTGGGCGATCTGGGGGGGTTTCACACAGCGGGGGGGCACCCCCGATCGGGGTAACGTACAAAGTAATGGTCAGCTCTACCTGTGCAATACTACGATCCCAGTTGCGGTAGGAAAGCTGACCCGGCGCGGCCACGAGCGCTCTCCTCGTATCCAGTTCAACATAAGAAGTTAAAGCCAGCCAGCGTTCTGCATAAAAACATCCACAATTTTATTTTCAAATGATTTGGAAATAAAATAGTCGATGTTTTTATGCTGAACGCTGACTGGCTTTAACTTCTTATGTTACCCCCGATCGGGGTGCCTGGGGAGCAAGGACCAAAACCCAGGATAGATAAAGATAAAATCCTGGGTTTTGGTCCACTTAAAGTGGACCAACAACCAGGATTTTCACTATCCTGAGTTTTGGTCCACTTCTGCGGGGCACCCCGATCAGGGTGAAACCCCCCAGAAAGCCCCAAAAACTCACCTCACCCTGCTCCTACGCGAGCGCTCATCCAATCAGAGCGCTCAGAGCCGTTGTGGTATGGACGGACAAGCGACGGACAACCACAGCGGCTCTGAGCACGCTGGAGGCCGCCTCTCGCGCTTCCTTCTAACAGGTGTGCGCCCTGCTATAGGGAAGTGCGAGGGACGGCCCCCGCGCATGCGCCGTTGGAACGGGGAGAAGGTAAGGTTTGTGGGCGTCCTGGGGTGTTTCACACAGCGGGACATCCCGATTTCGGATGCCCGCGGGGAGGGAGCTGATCGGTCCGGAAATCTTATAGATTCCCGGGCCGATCGGCCATGGGTGTTGGTCCACTTTAAACTTTTCTGATTTTTGTTTTTTTGTGTCAGAACTTTTGCTACTTTCAATGTGTTCCACAATCCATTGAAAAACGGGGAGGCCGATTCATTAATAGCGCCAGGTAGCGACAGATGAGCGACTGTAGCGTGATTTTTTCAGCGCCAGCCAGTATTCGCTGTGCTTGCCCGGCGTTAGCTTGATGACAGCGACTCAGTCGGTGTGCGGTAATGTTGAATACGGGCTGGGGGGTCGCTGTTTCACAGGTTCAGCGTTGTATGTGAGCGCCTGACAACGAATGGCCAGAGCGAACGGCTAGCTTCATATTCATTAACAAATCACGCTCCGAATGTGCTGTCGCTGTCCATTCCTTGTTTAAACCCCAGAGCGCTGGCGGCGATGTGTATTAACTAGTTTTTAACCCCTAAACAACCATATTTTTTGAATGTAACATTATACATGTTTTTAGAATCATTTTGTAATATGAATACATTAATCTCAGACCTGTTAGATCAATTCTGCACAAATTTTTTTTTAATTTTTTTTGTTACTTAAAAATAAATCCTAACATTGCAGAAGTGGTCTCCGATTTTTTGACATTAAAAAAAATAAAAAAAAAAATAATACCAATTAATTAGGAATAATTATAGATTGCTCCATTGAAATGCATTGGACATCGCCAGGGAGCGACAGCTCATACCTGGCGCTGTGAGGGAATTTGCAGCGGCGCTGTTCGGTCCAGGCGGCTTCATGATGAATGCTGCGCTAGCCGTCGCTCTCGCCGGCGCTAGCCTCATTTTGCTTGATAAATGCGTCATTGTGACCGCCGCCGGGCGTACTTGAGTCGCTAGTCGCCGTTAGCTGCCGCTACCTGGCGCTCGTCAGACACTACCTGGCGCTATCGCTTGATGAATAAGGGCAAAAGTTTTTTTTTTTAAGTAGTGTATAATGCAGGGTACAATGCAGTACAGTCAGCGGTTTCCTCACCAGCTTTAGCAATGTCCAGTGTCTGATAGGTACAGAGTATTGCAAGTCCTCGATATCACAGGTCCACTTTCAGGGCATACAAGCCCAGGCTGCTAATCCACAGGTTAAAAAAAACATAACACGTAAAGTCCTTCGGATGCAGCTCAGACCTGTAGGTTTTGGGAGCAGCAAGGCACGGGCTCCTTATCCCAGTCTCTCCTTCTCCACACTGGAAGCCTCAGCAGCTCCTTTTATTAGGTTTCCTGCCTTTAATTAATCTAATCACCTGGAAAGACCTGGGAGTAGGGGAAAAACCCATAGAGGACCCGAGATGTGGACTGGAGCTCTGTTATCCCAGCATGGATCGTGCCTGGCTGAAAAAACCCAAGGGAAATATAGACACCATCCACCACTTTTCTATACACTTTACCACAGTAGAAACATAAAAATAAAGCATTAAAATAATAATGTGGTGACATTATCCGCTCACCCTTTTCTGAATAGCCTAGTGCTTAGGGAACCGAGCTTGTTACCTGATGAGTTGCAGGTTCGTTTCCCGGTGGTGGCAAGTGGTCTTGAGCAAGGCGTACTCAATGGTGCGGTTCACTTGTCTGTGTTCTCACTGAACGAATGGGATAAACGCAGAACACAAATTCCTATGTATGTGCAAGTGCAAAATAGTGATATAAAACCTATTATTTTTATTTATTTTATTTATATTTTTTTCATAATTTTTTTTATTATATTAATAAAAATATTAAATCGAACCTTCAGCGTTGTTTAATAAAATGCCCAAACCCTTAAAAACTATTCCCCAACATCTTATATTAATATATTTTACGTTTTTAGTCACTTTTTATTCTTTTCCCCACTGCAACTCTGTTCAGGACTCAGGCGCCGCCATCTTACCTCAGAACCATCACATACTGAGAAGTGAAGGGGGCAAGAGTGCAGGGGGCGGGGTTATAGCTGCGCCTTGCACAGACAGAGCAGAGCTGGGGTCAGGAAAAGGACAGCAATCCCAGAATGCACAGTGACATAGTCAGAAAACACTTCCTGTCTACAGACAGCCTGAGACTCTATGGGCTGCCATCTTGGATGTTTAAAGTGGACCAACACCCAGGATTTTGACTATCCTGGGTATTGGTCCACTTCCCCGGGGCACCCCGATCGGGGGTGCCCCGCTGTGTGAAACCCCCCAGAAAGCCCCCAAAACTCACCTCTCCCCGCCACGGACAAGCTGATTGACAGCGACGGACAAGCAGCTTGCCCGTCGGCGCCTCCCGCGCGTGACTCTTGACGTGTGCGCGCCCGCGCCGGCCATTCGAGTGAGGCGGCGGCGACAGCAGCGGCTGGAGAGGTAAGGTTTTTCGGGGGTTTTGGGGGGTTTACACCCCGCGGGACATCCCGATCTCAGATGTCCCGCGGTGTGTGAGCTGATCGGCCCGGGAATCTTATAGATTCCCGGGCCGATCACCTCAGGGTGTTGGTCCACTTTAAAGGCTTAGAAAAGGCATATGCAGGTAGGATGATTTTTAATGTGAGCAATCTTTATGTACAGGGTGTGGGAAACATATAAGATAGGCTCTTATTCAGGGTGAAGGTCCGGATTAATGTGGGCAATCTGTATGTACAGGGTGGGGGAAAAATATATGATAGGCTCTTATTCAGGGTGAGGGTCTGGTTTAATTATTATAAATTTTTTCTTTTTTCTTTATATTGATGGTGGCATTTAGTGTGTTGGGGTAGGAGCCAATCAGCACGGCACATCTAGAATTTGCAGACACATTATTCAAATATAATGGGTCCAAAGGCCGGCAATAAAAATGGTGGAAGGACTTAAAATGAAAACTTATCAGGAAAGACTTAAAGAACTTAAGAGAGAGGGGACATGATGGAGACCTTTATATATGTGAAAGATTTGTATAAGGTTCAGGAGGGAAGTGTTTTTAAGAAGAAACTTAATGATAGAACAAGGGGCCCAACCTGAAGCTAATGGGGGGAAGATCAGGAGCAATGTTAGAAAATATTATGTTACAGAAAGAGTAGTAGATGCTGGGAACAAACTTCCAGCAGAGGTAGTTGAAAAATCAACAGTAAGTGAATGAGCACATGCCTGGGATAAGCCTCCATCTATCCTAAGATAATAGTACATACAGTATACACATAAGATAAAGAGAACATACAGTATACGCATAAGATAAAGAGCACATACAGTATACGCATAAGATACAGAGAACATACAGTATACACATAAGATAAAGAGAACATACAGTATACACATAAGATACAGAGAACATACAGTATACACATAAGATACAGAGAACATACAGTATACACATAAGACACAGAGAACATACAGTATACACATAAGATACAGAGAACATACAGTATATAGATAAGATAAAGAGAACATACAGTATATACATAAGATACAGAGAACATACAGTATACACATAAGATACAGAGAATATACAGTATACACATAAGATATAGAGAACATACAGTATATACATAAGATACAGAGAACATACAGTATACACATAAGATAAAGAGAACATACAGTATACGCATAAGATAAAGAGAACATACAGTATACGCATAAGATACAGAGAACATACAGTATACACATAAGATAAAGAGAACATACAGTATACACATAAGATACAGAGAACATACAGTATACACATAAGACACAGAGAACATACAGTATACACATAAGATACAGAGAACATACAGTATATAGATAAGATAAAGAGAACATACAGTATATACATAAGATACAGAGAACATACAGTATACACATAAGATACAGAGAATATACAGTATACACATAAGATATAGAGAACATACAGTATATACATAAGATACAGAGAACATACAGTATACACATAAGATAAAGAGAGCATACAGTATACGCATAAGATAAAGAGAACATACAGTATACGCATAAGATACAGAGAACATACAGTATACACATAAGATAAAGAGAACATACAGTATACACATAAGATACAGAGAATATACAGTATGCACATAAGATATAAAGAACATACAGTATATACATAAGATACAGAGAACATACAGTATATACATAAGATACAGAGAACATACAGTATAGACATAAGATACAGAGAACATACAGTATACACATAAGATACAGAGAACATACAGCATATGCATAAGATACAGAGCACATACAGTATAGACATAAGATACAGAGAACATACAGTATACACATAAGATACAGAAAACACACAGTATACGCATAAGATACAGAGCACATACAGTATATACATAAGATACAGAAAACACACAGTATACGCTTAAGATACAGAGAACATACAGTATAGACATAAGATACAGAGCACATACAGTATACACATAATATACAGCGCACATACAGTATGCACATAAGATACAGAGAACATACAGTATGCACATAAGATACAGAGATCATACAATATACACATAAGATACAGAGAACATACAGTATACACATAAGATACAGAGATCATACAGTATACACATAAGATACAGAGATCATACAGTATACACATAAGATACAGAGAACATACAGTATAGACATAAGATAAAGAAAACATACAGTATACACATAAGATACAGCGCACATACAGTATGCACATAAGATACAGAGAACATACAGTATGCACATAAGATACAGAGATCATACAGTATACACATAAGATACAGAGAACATACAGTATACACATAAGATACAGAGAACATACAGTATGCACATAAGATACAGAGATCATACAGTATACACATAAGATACAGAGAACATACAGTATACACATAAGATACAGAGAACATACAGTATACACATATGATACAGAGAACATACAGTATATACATAAGATACAGAGAACATACAGTATACACATAAGATACAGAGAACATACAGTATATACATAAGATACAGAGAACATACAGTATATACATAAGATACAGGGAACATACAGTATACGCATAAGATGCAGGGAACATACAGTATATGCATAAGATACAGAGCACATACAGTATACACATAAGATACAGAGAACATACAGTATACACATAAGATACAGAGAACATACAGTATACACATAAGATAAAGAGAACATACAGTATACACATAAGATACAGAGAACATACAGTATACACATAAGATACAGAGAACATACAGTATATACATAAGATACAGAGAACATACAGTATATACATAAGATACAGAGAACATACAGTATAGACATAAGATACAGAGAACATACAGTATACACATAAGATGCAGAGAACATACAGTATATACATAGGATACAGAGAACATACAGTATACACATAAGATACAGAGAACATACAGTATACACATAAGATACAGAGAACATACAGTATACACATAAGATACAGAGAACATACAGTATACACATAAGATACAGAGAACATACAGTATACACATAAGATGCAGAGAACATACAGTATACACATAAGATACAGAGAACATACAGTATACACATAAGATGCAGAGAACATACAGTATATACATAGGATACAGAGAACATACAGTATACACATAAGATACAGAGAACATACAGTATACACATAAGATACAGAGAACATACAGTATACACATAAGATGCAGAGAACATACAGTATACACATAAGATACAGAGAACATACAGTATATACATAAGATACAGAGAACATACAGTATATACATAAGATACAGAGCACATACAGTATACACATAAGATACAGAGAACATACAGTATACACATAAGATACAGAGAACATACAGTATATACATAAGATACAGAGAACATACAGTATACACATAAGATAAAGAGAACATACAGTATACACATAAGATACAGAGAACATACAGTATATACATAAGATACAGAGAACATACAGTATACACATAAGATACAGAGAACATACAGTATATACATAAGATACAGAGAACATACAGTATACACATAAGATACAGAGAACATACAGTATACACATAAGATACAGAGAACATACAGTATACACATAAGATACAGAGAACATACAGTATATACATAAGATACAGAGAACATACAGTATAGACATAAGATACAGAGAACATACAGTATACACATAAGATGCAGAGAACATACAGTATATACATAGGATACAGAGAACATACAGTATACACATAAGATACAGAGAACATACAGTATACACATAAGATACAGAGAACATACAGTATACACATAAGATACAGAGAACATACAGTATACACATAAGATACAGAGAACATACAGTATACACATAAGATGCAGAGAACATACAGTATACACATAAGATACAGAGAACATACAGTATACACATAAGATGCAGAGAACATACAGTATATACATAGGATACAGAGAACATACAGTATACACATAAGATACAGAGAACATACAGTATACACATAAGATACAGAGAACATACAGTATACACATAAGATGCAGAGAACATACAGTATACACATAAGATACAGAGAACATACAGTATATACATAAGATACAGAGAACATACAGTATATACATAAGATACAGAGCACATACAGTATACACATAAGATACAGAGAACATACAGTATACACATAAGATACAGAGAACATACAGTATATACATAAGATACAGAGAACATACAGTATACACATAAGATAAAGAGAACATACAGTATACACATAAGATACAGAGAACATACAGTATATACATAAGATACAGAGAACATACAGTATACACATAAGATACAGAGAACATACAGTATATACATAAGATACAGAGAACATACAGTATACACATAAGATACAGAGAACATACAGTATACACATAAGATACAGAGAACATACAGTATACACATAAGATACAGAGAACATACAGTATATACATAAGATACAGAGAACATACAGTATACACATAAGATACAGAGAACATACAGTATATACATAAGATACAGAGAACATACAGTATACACATAAGATACAGAGAACATACAGTATACACATAAAATACAGAGAACATACAGTATATACATAAGATACAGAGAACATACAGTATACACATAAGATACAGAGAACATACAGTATACACATAAGATGCAGAGAACATACAGTATATACATAGGATACAGAGAACATACAGTATACACATAAGATACAGAGAACATACAGTATACACATAAGATGCAGAGAACATACAGTATATACATAGGATACAGAGAACATACAGTATACACATAAGATACAGAGAACATACAGTATACACATAAGATACAGAGAACATACAGTATACACATAAGATACAGAGAACATACAGTATACACATAAGATACAGAGAACATACAGTATACACATAAGATGCAGAGAACATACAGTATACACATAAGATACAGAGAACATACAGTATATACATAAGATACAGAGAACATACAGTATACACATAAGATGCAGAGAACATACAGTATATACATAGGATACAGAGAACATACAGTATACACATAAGATACAGAGAACATACAGTATATACATAAGATACAGAAAACACACAGTATACGCTTAAGATACAGAGAACATACAGTATAGACATAAGATACAGAGCACATACAGTATACACATAATATACAGCGCACATACAGTATGCACATAAGATACAGAGAACATACAGTAGGCACATAAGATACAGAGATCATACAATATACACATAAGATACAGAGAACATACAGTATACACATAAGATACAGAGATCATACAGTATACACATAAGATACAGAGATCATACAGTATACACATAAGATACAGAGAACATACAGTATAGACATAAGATAAAGAAAACATACAGTATACACATAAGATACAGCGCACATACAGTATGCACATAAGATACAGAGAACATACAGTATGCACATAAGATACAGAGATCATACAGTATACACATAAGATACAGAGAACATACAGTATACACATAAGATACAGAGAACATACAGTATGCACATAAGATACAGAGATCATACAGTATACACATAAGATACAGAGAACATACAGTATACACATAAGATACAGAGAACATACAGTATACACATATGATACAGAGAACATACAGTATATACATAAGATACAGAGAACATACAGTATACACATAAGATACAGAGAACATACAGTATATACATAAGATACAGAGAACATACAGTATATACATAAGATACAGGGAACATACAGTATACGCATAAGATGCAGGGAACATACAGTATATGCATAAGATACAGAGCACATACAGTATACACATAAGATACAGAGAACATACAGTATACACATAAGATACAGAGAACATACAGTATACACATAAGATAAAGAGAACATACAGTATACACATAAGATACAGAGAACATACAGTATACACATAAGATACAGAGAACATACAGTATATACATAAGATACAGAGAACATACAGTATATACATAAGATACAGAGAACATACAGTATATACATAAGATACAGAGAACATACAGTATAGACATAAGATACAGAGAACATACAGTATATACATAAGATACAGAGAACATACAGTATATACATAAGATACAGAGAACATACAGTATAGACATAAGATACAGAGAACATACAGTATACACATAAGATGCAGAGAACATACAGTATATACATAGGATACAGAGAACATACAGTATACACATAAGATACAGAGAACATACAGTATACACATAAGATACAGAGAACATACAGTATACACATAAGATACAGAGAACATACAGTATACACATAAGATGCAGAGAACATACAGTATACACATAAGATACAGAGAACATACAGTATACACATAAGATACAGAGAACATACAGTATACACATAAGATGCAGAGAACATACAGTATATACATAGGATACAGAGAACATACAGTATACACATAAGATACAGAGAACATACAGTATACACATAAGATACAGAGAACATACAGTATACACATAAGATGCAGAGAACATACAGTATACACATAAGATACAGAGAACATACAGTATATACATAAGATACAGAGAACATACAGTATATACATAAGATACAGAGCACATACAGTATACACATAAGATACAGAGAACATACAGTATACACATAAGATACAGAGAACATACAGTATATACATAAGATACAGAGAACATACAGTATACACATAAGATAAAGAGAACATACAGTATACACATAAGATACAGAGAACATACAGTATATACATAAGATACAGAGAACATACAGTATACACATAAGATACAGAGAACATACAGTATATACATAAGATACAGAGAACATACAGTATACACATAAGATACAGAGAACATACAGTATACACATAAGATACAGAGAACATACAGTATACACATAAGATACAGAGAACATACAGTATATACATAAGATACAGAGAACATACAGTATACACATAAGATACAGAGAACATACAGTATATACATAAGATACAGAGAACATACAGTATACACATAAGATACAGAGAACATACAGTATACACATAAAATACAGAGAACATACAGTATATACATAAGATACAGAGAACATACAGTATACACATAAGATACAGAGAACATACAGTATACACATAAGATGCAGAGAACATACAGTATATACATAGGATACAGAGAACATACAGTATACACATAAGATACAGAGAACATACAGTATACACATAAGATGCAGAGAACATACAGTATATACATAGGATACAGAGAACATACAGTATACACATAAGATACAGAGAACATACAGTATACACATAAGATACAGAGAACATACAGTATACACATAAGATACAGAGAACATACAGTATACACATAAGATACAGAGAACATACAGTATACACATAAGATGCAGAGAACATACAGTATATACATAAGATACAGAGAACATACAGTATACACATAAGATGCAGAGAACATACAGTATATACATAGGATACAGAGAACATACAGTATACACATAAGATACAGAGAACATACAGTATACACATAAGATACAGAGAACATACAGTATACACATAAGATGCAGAGAACATACAGTATACACATAAGATGCAGAGAACATACAGTATACACATAAGATACAGAGAACATACAGTATACACATAAGATACAGAGAACATACAGTATATACATAAGATACAGAGAACATACAGTATACACATAAGATGCAGAGAACATACAGTATATACATAGGATACAGAGAACATACAGTATACACATAAGATACAGAGAACATACAGTATACACATAAGATACAGAGAACATACAGTATACACATAAGATGCAGAGAACATACAGTATACACATAAGATACAGAGAACATACAGTATATACATAAGATACAGAGCACATACAGTATACACATAAGATACAGAGAACATACAGTATACACATAAGATACAGAGAACATACAGTATATACATAAGATACAGAGAACATACAGTATATACATAAGATACAGAGCACATACAGTATACACATAAGATACAGAGAACATACAGTATACACATAAGATACAGAGAACATACAGTATATACATAAGATACAGAGAACATACAGTATACACATAAGATACAGAGAACATACAGTATATACATAAGATACAGAGAACATACAGTATACACATAAGATACAGAGAACATACAGTATACACATAAGATACAGAGAACATACAGTATATACATAAGATACAGAGAACATACAGTATACACATAAGATACAGAGAACATACAGTATACACATAAGATGCAGAGAACATACAGTATATACATAGGATACAGAGAACATACAGTATACACATAAGATGCAGAGAACATACAGTATACACATAAGATGCAGAGAACATACAGTATATACATAGGATACAGAGAACATACAGTATACACATAAGATACAGAGAACATACAGTATACACATAAGATACAGAGAACATACAGTATACACATAAGATACAGAGAACATACAGTATATACATAGGATACAGAGAACATACAGTATACACATAAGATACAGAGAACATACAGTATACACATAAGATGCAGAGAACATACAGTATATACATAGGATACAGAGAACATACAGTATACACATAAGATACAGAGAACATACAGTATACACATAAGATACAGAGAACATACAGTATATACATAAGATGCAGAGAACATACAGTATACACATAAGATACAGAGAACATACAGTATATACATAGGATACAGAGAACATACAGTATACACATAAGATACAGAGAACATACAGTATACACATAAGATGCAGAGAACATACAGTATATACATAGGATACAGAGAACATACAGTATACACATAAGATACAGAGAACATACAGTATACACATAAGATGCAGAGAACATACAGTATACACATAAGATACAGAGAACATACAGTATATACATAGGATACAGAGAACATACAGTATACACATAAGATGCAGAGAACATACAGTATATACATAGGATACAGAGAACATACAGTATACACATAAGATACAGAGAACATACAGTATACACATAAGATACAGAGAACATACAGTATACACATAAGATGCAGAGAACATACAGTATACACATAAGATACAGAGAACATACAGTATACACATAAGATACAGAGAACATACAGTATATACATAGGATACAGAGAACATACAGTATACACATAAGATGCAGAGAACATACAGTATACACATAAGATGCAGAGAACATACAGTATACACATAAGATACAGAGAACATACAGTATACACATAAGATACAGAGAACATACAGTATATACATAAGATACAGAGAACATACAGTATACACATAAGATGCAGAGAACATACAGTATATACATAGGATACAGAGAACATACAGTATACACATAAGATACAGAGAACATACAGTATACACATAAGATACAGAGAACATACAGTATACACATAAGATGCAGAGAACATACAGTATACACATAAGATACAGAGAACATACAGTATATACATAAGATACAGAGCACATACAGTATACACATAAGATACAGAGAACATACAGTATACACATAAGATACAGAGAACATACAGTATATACATAAGATACAGAGAACATACAGTATATACATAAGATACAGAGCACATACAGTATACACATAAGATACAGAGAACATACAGTATACACATAAGATACAGAGAACATACAGTATATACATAAGATACAGAGAACATACAGTATACACATAAGATACAGAGAACATACAGTATATACATAAGATACAGAGAACATACAGTATACACATAAGATACAGAGAACATACAGTATACACATAAGATACAGAGAACATACAGTATATACATAAGATACAGAGAACATACAGTATACACATAAGATACAGAGAACATACAGTATACACATAAGATGCAGAGAACATACAGTATATACATAGGATACAGAGAACATACAGTATACACATAAGATGCAGAGAACATACAGTATACACATAAGATGCAGAGAACATACAGTATATACATAGGATACAGAGAACATACAGTATACACATAAGATACAGAGAACATACAGTATACACATAAGATACAGAGAACATACAGTATACACATAAGATACAGAGAACATACAGTATATACATAAGATGCAGAGAACATACAGTATATACATAGGATACAGAGAACATACAGTATACACATAAGATACAGAGAACATACAGTATACACATAAGATGCAGAGAACATACAGTATATACATAGGATACAGAGAACATACAGTATACACATAAGATACAGAGAACATACAGTATACACATAAGATACAGAGAACATACAGTATATACATAAGATGCAGAGAACATACAGTATACACATAAGATACAGAGAACATACAGTATATACATAGGATACAGAGAACATACAGTATACACATAAGATACAGAGAACATACAGTATACACATAAGATGCAGAGAACATACAGTATATACATAGGATACAGAGAACATACAGTATACACATAAGATACAGAGAACATACAGTATACACATAAGATGCAGAGAACATACAGTATACACATAAGATACAGAGAACATACAGTATATACATAGGATACAGAGAACATACAGTATACACATAAGATGCAGAGAACATACAGTATATACATAGGATACAGAGAACATACAGTATACACATAAGATACAGAGAACATACAGTATACACATAAGATACAGAGAACATACAGTATACACATAAGATGCAGAGAACATACAGTATACACATAAGATACAGAGAACATACAGTATACACATAAGATACAGAGAACATACAGTATATACATAGGATACAGAGAACATACAGTATACACATAAGATACAGAGAACATACAGTATACACATAAGATGCAGAGAACATACAGTATACACATAAGATACAGAGAACATACAGTATACACATAAGATACAGAGAACATACAGTATACACATAAGATACAGAGAACATACAGTATATACATAAGATACAGAGAACATACAGTATATACATAAGATGCAGAGAACATACAGTATATACATAAGATGCAGAGAACATACAGTATACACATAAGATACAGAGAACATACAGTATATACATAAGATACAGAGACCATACAGTATACACATAAGGGCTAGATGAAGCGTATGCTCTCCTTCTGCCGTCACCCTTCTATGTTTTCTATCTTTCTATTATACATTGTAGATTTATTTTATGTATATTATTATTATACATCTTTTTGTCTCTCCAGAACGTCTTCTCGGCTGTCAGCTATGTGAATCACATTAGGGAGGCGCTGGACATGCTGCACAAAGAGGTGGGCCTGCCATTCCCTAACCTGCTCCTCAGAATCCATGAACATATCCTGACCTTAACGTCTATCATCGGGGCCCTATTTGGTGTTTGTGATGCCCGGGGCATTTTTTTAGTTCAGTCCTATAAATGAGTTGGGCATCTTGATTTAGGATGCCCCACAACATGAAACCCCTCTGCTTTCCCTGTTATGCTCCACTTGATCCTCAATTTCACTGCTTCCCCAAACATTTGTTGCATTTTGATGCCTTTGGGTATTGGGGCCTGGGCACCCCAATTTGCCCCCCTCCCCCATAATGTCATCCTAGATGGGCCCTGATATTTAGATTATATGGAATCCAGGAATTTCTGATGGCTGCTCCCTCTATTTCACAAATATAGAAATATATCTCATCCCACAAATGGAACAAATCCTGGGTTTTGTTCCTCCTCCTAGAGCATTCCAATTTGGGATGACCCACTGTGTGAAATACCCCAGATTGGAACCTTTTCTGTCGATCCCACTGCGTATTCACAGACTGCCGGGCAATCACCAGCAACCTTTCCATTCAGTTTTCTCTATGGCACGCTGTCTGTGACCCCGCTTAACCCCCTCGTGCCTGCACTACCCCCTGTCTGTACCAAGCATTCCCCAATGGCTGGTGCCAGTATGTGGTGAAACCTTGCGCAAGGCCATCTCCAGGTTTATGTGCGGCATGGTCTCAGTGGCCCCTTTGCGGCGGAGAGTCGCGGCTCAGGGGTCTATAAATTCCATGGCCAAAACTAAGAAGGGCTGCTTGCCCTCCAACCCTCTATTGGAGCTGTATTTTAGTTTAGCCCCACATAAATGGGCAGAATATGGAGGAAGAGGGATGGACAAAACAGGAAGGGGAGGAATGGATGGATGGAGAGAGAGCTGGGAGGAAGAGGGATGAATGGGCAAAATGAAATAGCTGGGTAGAACGGGGGGGGGGGGGGTTAGATGGGCAAAGCTGGGAGGACAGGGATGGAGAGGCTTAGGGGATGGGGCAGAGCTGAGGGTAGAGGGGTGGATGGGATAGAATTGAGGGGACAGGGTTGTGGGGCAGAATGGAGGGGGCAGGGGTGAATGGGGCAGAACTGAAGGGGCATGGATAGGTGGAGCAGAGCTGAGGGGACAGGGATGGATGGGGCAGAGCTGAGGGGACAGGGATGGATGGGGCAGAGCTGAGGGGACAGGGATGGATGGGGCAGAGCTGAGGGGACAGGGATGGATGGGGCAGAGCTGAGGGGACAGGGATGGATGGGGCTGAGCTGAGGGGACAGGAATGGATGGGGCAGAGCTGAGGGGACAGGGATGGATGGGGCAGAGCTGAGGGGACAGGGATGGATGGGGCTGAGCTGAGGGGACAGGGATGGATGGGGCTGAGCTGAGGGGACAGGGATGGATGGGGCTGAGCTGAGGGGACAGGGATGGATGGGGCTGCGCTGAGGGGACAGGGATGGATGGGGCTGAGCTGAGGGGACAGGGATGGATGGGGCTGAGCTGAGGGGACAGGGATGGATGGAACAGAGCTGAGGGGACAGGGATGGATGGGGCTGAGCTAGGGGGACAGGGATGGATGGGGAAGAGCTGAGGGGACAGGGATGGATGGGGCTGAGCTGAGGGGACAGGGATGGATGGGGCTGAGCTGAGGGGACAGGGATGGATGGGGCTGAGCTGAGGGGACAGGGATGGATGGGGCTGAGCTGAGGGGACAGGGATGGATGGGGCAGAGCTGAGGGGATAGGGATGGATGAGGCAGAGGTGACATACAACCAATGGGTCAGAGCTGGAGAGACAGGGATGGATGGAGCAGAGAGACAGAGAAAGGAAGTGTGTGCAGTTCTTTAACCACATTGTGCCAGCTGTCAGTGGGCCCCCTGGGGGGGTGGGGCCCTCGGCAGCTGCCCGGGCTTGCCGGGTGCTATTATAGCAAGGATGCAGCCTCTGCATGCACCATGGGATCGTCAGTGAGGTGGGTTTAGCGGGCGATCCCTGGGGATACACACAGCAGGGCATCCCAGTTAGGCCACTAGTTGCTCTTCTTTAGCTCTTGAAGAGGAACATCGGAGGCCCTGGACTCTAAAAGACACCTGGGTCGTCCATGCTCCTGTCCTTGGGGCTTCCCTAATTGGGATGCCCCACAGTGTGAAACCCCCCAGATGCCCAAATCCACTCACCTTCTCTAAACCCTTGCTGCGTCTCTGCACTGCGGCCGCATCCCCGCTCACCTCTAGCCATGCACGCACCCGGCCTTTCTGAATGGGCGGTACGGGCATGCCACAGCAAGATGAGTGGGGGGTGCGGCTGGCTGTGCACTGGGTGCCACTCAGGTGTTTAGCCGTCCTGGCAGCATCCGAGTTCCTATCCTTGGGGGTCCTGAATTGGGATGCCCCACAGTGTGAAACCCCCCAGATGCCCAAATCCACTCACCTTCTCCCGAGCCCTCGCCATTTCTCTGCACTGCGGCTGCATGGGCGGCATGGGCGGCATGGGCGGCATGGGCATGCCACAGCTGCAAGATAAGCGGGGGATGCGGCCGGCATCCGTCCAGGCAGCATCCGAGTTCCTGTCCTTGGGGCTTCCCGAATTGGGATGCCCCACAGTGTGAAACCCTCCAGATGCCCAAATACACTCACCTTCTCCCGTGTGGCAAGGTGAGCAGGGGATGTGGCTGGTGGTTCCCTGGGTGCCGCTCAGGTGCTTAGCTGTCCAGGCAGCATCCGAGTTCCTGTCCTTGGGGCTTCCCGAGTTGGGATGCCCCACAGTGTGAAACCCCCCAGATGCCCAAATCCATTCATCGGGCCCTCGCAGTGTCACAAGGTGACCGGGGGATGCGCCCTGGGCGCTGCTGAAGTGCTTAGCTGTCAGCGCCACCAAAGGGAGCCAAGTGACAGCGATTGCGCTGATTGGCTGATCGCGCCAGTGCAGTGGAAGGAAGGTGAGTGTATGGGGCAACCTGGGGGGATTCACCTCCCAATTCGGGGGAACCGCCGCGCGTAGGAACAACACACGGGAAAGTTAAATTCCTGTGTGTTGTTCCTCTTTAAATAGAAGCAGGCGCTAAATTAGCCAACTCATTTAGCCCCATCCCTGGACTCATTAGATGGCACAGAGTCTGGGTTTCTGGTTAAAGTGGAACCTTTGCTGGCCCTGGAGTCGTTGCCAGCCAACTAAGTGCCACTGGAGCATCCCGAATCAGAATGCCCCGCTGTGTGAACCCCTCCCCTTCACTAACCTTTCTAGCGGTCCCACACCGCGATCGCGGGCCCCTCCCCTGCAGCTGCTCCCATGCCCAGCCATTCAGATAGGCTGGAAATTGATATCGTCCTCTTTTATTTCTCCCCCTTCAGGTTCCCAGAGCGTTCGTCAACCTGGTGGAGGTGCTGGACATCATCCCACTGAGAGAGGGCGTGCTGGACAAGCGGGTCAAATGCCCCGCGCTCCTCACAAAGTGAGTTATAACCCCCGGGCTGTCAGAGATACTTTGCAACAGTCTCTGAATGTGATTTTGGTACTTTTGCCACATTGACTGCAGTTTACAATTATGGCAGTAGATGGTGCTGTCACCAGTGCTTATCTGTAGTCTCTATATGCATTTTTCTAATGTGCTGTATTTCCTGTATATTTAGTTCTGCTCTATAACTTCTTTTACCTGTAGTTGTTAGCCACCATGTTAAAGCGGAACAAAACCGACCAGCGGCCGTCCCGGAATCTAAAAGATTGCATTTTAATTTTTCTGGGGTACCCCGAATCAGGATGCCCCATTGACCCCCTAGGAAACCCCAAAAAACTCACCTTGCCGCGCTCCAATGGTGCATGAGAAGGTTCTCGTCCAATGAGAGCGATCTACTATGATGTCATTCGGAAGGGAGCTCTCATTGTTTACAATTGGGAGCGCGTGCTGCCGCATCCCCTGCATCCCCAGCATCGTGCGCACGCTCCCGTCCCAGCCATTCAGGGGTGGGAGCACGCACACGGCTGGGGATGCGACAGCAAGCGCTCCTCATGAGAGCCACCTCCCAAATGACGTTGCCATAGCAGATGGCTCTCATTGAACAAGTTCTCATGTGTGCGTCGTTGGAGAGAGGCAAGGTGAGTTTTTCGGAGGGGTTTCACACAGTGGGGCATGCCGCTTTGTGATGCCCTGGGGGCACAGAACAAAACTGAGGAAAGTCAAATTCACAGGTTTTGTTCCGCTTTAAGGTGCCATTCTCATACATGTTCCAGTAAAGCTGGTTCCTGTTATAGCACTAATTTCTATCTGGATTTGACTCAGCTGCACCCAGCACCAACACTCTGCAACAAGGGCTATGTTAACCCTTAGGTACCTACTTACAGGCACTGGGCTTTAAAGGGGACCAAAACCCATGGCGATCGGCCCGAGAATCTCCAAGATTCCCGGGCAGATCGATTCCCTCCCCTCGGGGCTGTGTGAAACCCCCCAGGTCGTCCCATATACTTACCTTCTTTCTTGATCCCACTGCGCATGTGCGAGCCACAGCCACATCCCCGCTATCCCTCTAACAGGGTGTGTTCCCCCGACAGGCATTAGTGAATGACCGGTGTGGGCACACTCCCTGTTAGAGGGTAGCGGGGGATGCGGGCGTGACTGCGCTCGGAGCCGCTTGCCTTAGACGACGTCAGCGGATCCGAGCAATCCCTGATTGGACAAGCGGCAGCGCATGTGCCGTTGGACCGGGAAGAGGTGAGTTGGTTTTGGCGACCTGGGGGGTTTCACACAGCAGGGCATCCCCGATGAGGCAAGGACCAAAACCCAGGATAGTCAAAATCCTGGGTTTTGGTCCACTTTAAGTGGGCCAACGCCCATTATACACCATATGTGCTGGTTCCACACATACACTGTGCTCCAAATTATTATGCAAATTATATTTCCCTGGATTTTCCAGGATGCTGGATGTAATGACAGTCAGGATAATCCTCAGTCATCAGCCATTAGAGGATAAATCACATTTTATGGAACAGCCCCCCAATTACCCACAATGCCCTGCTGCCAAATGATTCTGCAAGCAGAGTGTCAGTACATTGTATAGGTTGTAAAGAAGTGACAATGGTCATTGGTTGGACTTGCAGCAGTAACAGGTCACATTTACTCACATCAAAACCTATTTCCATACAAAACATTCTAACAGGCCAAGTGACGTGTTGACATCGGAGCCCTTCTTTAAATCACCTTCGCTATTCTTCCATCCATTCAACTGCTGTTTTTATGTGAACTGCCTCCCATCCTCCTAGATTTTTTTTCTTTGAGATACTTCAAAGGTTCTCCATAGGGTTGAGGTCAGGGGACGACGGCGGCCACACCATGATTGTCTCTACGTTTTTGCCCATAGCAGCCAATGACCTCGTAGGTATCTTTGCAGCATGAGATGGGGTGTGGTCGTGCATGAAGATGATTTAGCTATCGAAGGCGTGGTTCTTCTTTTGTACAATGGAAGTGGTCCATCAAAAACTATGTAGACATTGCTGAGGTCATTGCACACCCATCAGGGGCACTAAATGGGCCCCCAGCCCAAATCACCCCCTCCTTGCTCCCCGTTCCCTAACAGCCTTGTTGGGACATGGCGGCCACTCACCAGCCATCCACTGCTCCATCCATCTGGAGCATCCACAGTTGCCCGGCTCTCATCAGTAACACATACCTCCCAAGTGTCCCTGATTTCGAGGGACTGTCCCTGCTTTTGAGTACATGTCCCCCTGTCCCTCGTTGTTCTCATTTGTCCCTCTTTGAGGTGTAACATGCAGATCTGCAGCAATAAATGATCCATTTGCCTATTCAAAGTGTTTCTATTGTAACTGTTACAATGTATCTCCTATCCATCCCTCAATGAGGAGGCGTGGCTTCATTTATCCTTCAATGAGGAGGCGTGGCTTCATTTATCCTTCAATGAGGGGGCGTGGCTTTGTTTGGAAATGGCAGGCCGATTCATTAATAGCGCCAGGTAGCGACAGATGAGCGACAGTAGCGTTATTTTCACAGCGCCCGCTAGTATTCGCTGTGCTTGGCCGTTGTTCGGCTGTTGACAGCGACTCAGTCAGTGTGCGGTAATGTTGAATACGGGGTTAGGAGTCGCTGTTTGACAGGTTCCGCGCTGTATGGGAGCGCATGACAGCGAACGGCCATAGCAAACGGCTCCCAGCATATACAGTACATTAACAAATCACGCTCCAAAAATTCTCGTGCTGTGAAATGCATGTTTAAACCCCAGAGCGCTGGCGGCGATGGGTTAAAAGTAGTTTTTTAACCCCCAAACAACCATATTTTTTGGAAAAAAAAAACGTTTTTCAAAACATTTTGTAATATGAATACCTTAATATCAGACTTGTAATATCAATTCTGCACAAATTTTTTTTTTTTTTTTTTAACTTAAAAAAATATCTAACATTGCAGAAGTGGTCACAGAATTTTTGACATTAAAAAAAAAAAAAAAAAAAATTAATAGCAATTAATTATGAATATTTAAAGATTGCTCCATTGAAATGCATTGGAGAGCGCCAGGTTGCGAGAGGTCATACCTGTCGCTGTTCAAGGTCGCTCGCTGGCGCTGTGGGGTGAGGCTGGAATAATAATGAATGATTCGCTATCTGGCGCTCTGTCAGTCGCTAAGCAGGATCGGCTTGATAAATGTGTGATTGCGGAGGGGAGCCGGCGTACTCGTGGTGGTGAGCGTCATTACCGTTCGCTCACCATTCGCTACCTGGCGATATCCCTTGTTAAATAAGGGCCTGAATCTTCATGTATGTCCGGGCCCACTGCAACCGTTTCTGTGAGCACTGGTTTAGGGCTAAACAGAGCCCGACATGCCAGCGGCCACATCCCTGCTAGCCTTTAGCTGGGGGCGTGCCTGCAACAGCCAATCACAAATGCCTAGGGTGGGCTGTTGAGTCCTGTTGAGTTGGATACATTTTACTGGGTATCCAAGAGTTATACACAGCATCAGGATGCCCCAGGGAGAGCCCCAGTTTTCCACTTTAAAGAGGAACAACACACCCGATTTCCACTTTTTCGGGGTGTTGTTCCTTTCAGTGGGGGCATCATGAATCTGGATGCCCCGCTGTGTGTACCCCCCAGGTCGCCCCATTCACTCACCACCCTGTCGCTCCCACAGCGCAGACTTGGGCAAGAATGAGCATGCTGATTGGCTAAGCGGCCGTTCATCCAATTAGCATGTTGCGCTCCCTTCACTGACTGCTAAGCCGTCTGGAGCCGAGCAGCACCGAAGGGAGCCAAGTGCGTGCTGCTGGCAGCTTCCCCCACTCACCTCCTAGCCGTCACGTGCCTGTACTGCCCATTCAGAAAGGCCAGGTGCGAGTGGGCACATGGCTAGAGGTGAACCGGGATGCGGCCACGGCGTAGAGGCGCGACGAGAGCTCCGGCACAAGGTGAGTGAAACTGTGGCCCTTATTTAACAAGGGATAGCGCCAGGTAGCGAATGGTGAGCGAACGGTAATGACGCTCACCGCCACGAGAACGCCGGCTCCCCTCCGCAATCACACATTTATCAAGCCGGTCCTGCTTAGCGACTGACAGAGCGCCAGATAGCAAATCATTCATCATTATTCCAGCCTCACCCCACAGCGCCAGCGAGCGACCTTGAACAGCGACAGGTATGACCTCTCGCTACCTGGCACTCTCCAATGCATTTCAATGGAGCAATCTTTAAATATTCTTAATTAATTGCTATTAATGTTTTTTTGTTTTTTTTTTTTTAAATGTCAAAAACTCTGTGACCACTTCTGCAATGTTAGATATTTTTTTTAAGGTAAAAAAAAAAAAATTTGTGCAGAATTGATATTACAGGTCTGATATTAATGTATTCATATTACAAAATGTTTTGAAAAACTTGTTTTTTTATCCAAAAATATGGTTGTTTGGGGGTTAAAAAACTACTTTTAACCCATCGCCGCCAGCGCTCTGGGGTTTAAACAAGCATTTCACCGCGCGAGAATTTTTTGAGCGTGATTTGTTAATGAATATGCTGGGAGCCGTTCGCTATGGCCATTCGCTGTCATGCGCTCCCATACAGCGCGGAACCTGTCAAATAGCGACTCCTCACCCAATATTCAACATTACGGCAAACCGACTGAGTCGCTATCAACTACAGAACAACGGCCAAGCACAGCGACTACTAGCGGGCGCTCTGAAAATGCCGCTACTGTCGCTCATCTGTCGCTACCTGGCGCTATTAATGAATCGGCCTCCCCGCTTCCGGGGGGGTTTGAACAGTGCAGCATCCCAATTCAGGATGCCCCAAGGAGTAGAACTCAGATGGCCGTGGAGCATTTTAGACTATCCCTCTGAAGTTCCTCTTTAAAGTAAAAAGCTCATTAAGGTATAAGTTTCAATTCACACCTAAAAGTTAAACTTGATTCACCAAATGATTAGCATGACCCGCCATTGTGTTATTTATTGTGTTGTTTGTTGTGTTGTTGTGCAGGATGCTGTGCCCGTGTCTGCTGAATATTCTGGACAACACCGGCGAGCTGGAGGGCATAAAGAACGTTAACCTGGCTTATCAGGTGCGGCATAGTCATACCCATAATTCCCCTGGATGTGTTGGGGCGTGCACTGTTTAGAATATTAATTCTTGCTGTATAATTTGTGTAATATAAGCAAATAATTATTCAAGGTGATAATATTTATCCTTTAAGATGAACCTTTTACATTGAACTCTTTAATAGTTCTAACATATTCTGTGGCACTGTACAAAGGGTGTTAAAGTGGAATGGACGCAATTATATTTCCCTGCAAAAACACAAAACTACTACAAAGCGATTCAAGCGTAACAAGACCTGAGATTTTAACTTTCCCAGGATATGATTATTGCCCCAGGGGGACTCCTAATTTGGGATGCCCCACTGTGCCAAACCGCCAGATCGCCCATGCAAACTCACCCATCCCTGGTCCTACAGCGCATGCGCAGGCTCTCATCCAATCAGAGCCGTTTGCCATACATATGTAATGTTTGGCAAGCGACTCTGGGAGCGCTCCTGCCCCCAGCCTATCTGGACGGCTGGGGGTGGGAGCATGCGCATAGCCCAAAGATTCAGGGAATGCGTCTGCCTGTTTACTTCAATGTGGGAGCCAGGTGAGTGATGTGAGTGGCACACCAAGGGGGGTTTCACACAGTGGGGCATCCTGATTGGGGATGCCCCAGGGGAGGGCCAGTAGCTGGCCCTGGAATCTTTCAGATCTTAGTGCCAGCCAGCTTGGTTTTAGTTCCGCTTTAATGTGAAACGTATGCTACAAATGCAGTCAGACAGGTGTGAACGTACCCATGCCTTGCTGTTACCTATTGTGCAGTGCTGTACTGTGAATGTTGTTTCCTTTAGTTTCTGCAGCAGTGGAGCTTACACTCTAATGTTACACATTTCTATGCAGTAGGCTCGTCTGTGAAAGTTCTCATTCATTCAGGTCATGCTATATCTGTAGGAATAAATCAAGACAACTGGACTTGCTGTGTACTTTTCTTAAAAGAAAAGAACACAGTAAGTCCAGCTGCCTTGATTTATCAGCACACTTGCAAAATAGCTTTGGTACAGTATATTCAGCTGTGCTGTACAAAGCTGCAGCAGAGGAGCTTGCACTCTACTCCACACTCACACACTATAGTAAATAATTTACAGAGCGTTACAGAGAACCATAAACCATTCTGCACCAGAGGAGCTTACACTCTACTCTCCCCTCCACATTCACACACTATAGTAAATCATTTACAGAGGGTTACAGAGAACCATTAACCATTCTTCACCAGAGGAGCTTACACTCTACTCTCCCCTCCTCACTCACACACTATAGTAAATCATTTACAGAGAGTTACAGAGAACTATAAACCATTCTGCACCAGAGGAGCTTACACTCTAGCAACTCTTCTACACCCACATGCTGTTGTAATGCTGTACATAGAATACTAAGCCATTCCCATCAGGCTTTCAACCAAAGAAGCTAACAATCTAAAGTTTCTTCCGGCTTTTGTTGTTGTCACAGAACTCTCTGCAGACCCTGATCGATACCGGAAGATACGACACGAAGGACGACTTCACTGTGGTGCTGCAGCCATTCTTCCGCCACACCAAGATCCCATACCTGCCGGTAATCACAAACCTGTGTTTAGACAATGTTAGATGTCTCTGCTAATGTAAGATTTTTATTTCATAAAAATGACCATTGATCATGAGTGTGTAACATCCTAATGCTCAGGAAAGAGTTAATGACAGTGGTAGAGCTCGGAGATAGTCATAAGCCGGGTTAGGGGGAGACCCATGTTAGGTGATAAAAATGGATTAAAGAGAATAAAAAGCCTTGACTTTAAAGGTATATAGCAGTGAGTGTTTCTTAAAGAGCATAACATCATTCATTCCGCTGTTGTCCCTGCTAAAAAATATAGTCGCCTCCTCAAAAGGCTTCAGCGCGCGACATTTGTCTCTGATCTCATCTGCCAATACCAGAGCTGAAAATCACACTGGCTGGAAAAGGTGTCAGTTTGCTGCATGAAGGAATCATTCACTGCTTTGGGCTGGTGGTAGAGGCGGTCCAGCATATGTAGGGTGGAATACCAGTCGTGGGGACATAATGACAGTGTTTGGTAGAGCTAGGAGATAATCAGAAGCCAGGTTAGGAAGAGACCCATGTTAGGTGGTAAAAATGGATTAAAGAGAATAAAAAGCCTTGAATTTAAAGGTATATGGCAGTGAGTGCTTTCTTAAAGTGAACCAAAGCTGCACCTAGTTTCATTAAGACTTTAGGTACGTTACAGTTAATTACCTGCTTGTGGGGCATCCCAATTTGGCCGGTCACCCATTATACCTCACCGGCGATCCCACGGCCGGCAGTGGCATCTCCTGCATCCCTCTAGTCTGTGAGTGGCCATGGCTGTGCACATCCATAGAGGGGTACAGGGAATGCCCTGACATGAATTCGGCTAAGCTCCCATTTAACTTATTTTAGCCATTCATTTACATGCAAGGCCAAAAAAGCTGATTAAAGCAGAGCTGCGCCTGTGCTATGCGATGGCCAGCGAGGTATTCGTAATGGGCTAACAGCGGGGGGTTTCACACAGCAGGGCATCCTAGATTTAGATGCCCTTAAGGGTACAGACCAAAACCTTAGACGGAAAGGTAAGAATCGCAGGAGAGAACTGGGGGGGGGGGGGTCACACAGCAGGGCACCACAGGGATGCCCCGGGGAGAGGGAACCAGCTGGCCCTGAAGTCTCAGACTCCAGGGATGGTTTTAATCCACTTTAACGAAAAAAAAATGTTTAGGGCAGTGTTGAGCTGTAAGCAACCTAGGCCCCAGTCTGAAGTCTTTTGCAGCCTCTAACAGGTTTTCCTCTAGGTTTGCCCTGTATTTATCTCCATCCATCTTCCCATCATCCCTGACCAGCTTCTCAGTCCCTGCTGAAGAAAAGCCTCCCCCAGCATAACTGATTCCCGGTCTGAAGACGCATGTGCCAGGTCTGATTGGATGAGAGCCCATGCAAATGTTGTAGGACCGGGAAGTGGTGCGATTTTTACAGGGTGTTCTGGGAGGTTTTTGGATGTCCTTGGGTCACGGAACAAAACCTGGTAAAGTCAGAATCACAGCTTTAAAGTACAACCACAGGTTTTATTATTGGGTATACATTTACATACCTCCCACCTGTCCCTGCTTTGGAGGGACTCTCCCTCTTTTGAGTCCTTGTCACTCTGTCCCTC
Organism: Gastrophryne carolinensis; assembly: GCA_027917425.1. Classification (NCBI taxonomy): domain Eukaryota; kingdom Metazoa; phylum Chordata; class Amphibia; order Anura; family Microhylidae; genus Gastrophryne; species Gastrophryne carolinensis. Next base: position 475,604,615 of record CM051237.1, on the reverse strand, counting down.
GTTGTTCTCCTTCGTCCCTCTTTGAGGTGTAATACGCAGATCTGCATCAATAAATGATCCATTTGCATAGTCAAAGTGTTTATATTGTTGTAACTGTTACATCCTATCTCCTATCCATCCCTCAATGAGGGGGTGTGGCTTCATTCAACAATTGTCCCCCTTTCCCACCTTGAAAAGTTGGAAGGTATGTATTTGATCAGGTCCCCGTGGATGACCACTGGAACTTTATAGACTCTTAAAAATTATATTCAATAAAAGAAGGTTGCAAAGATGATAAGATTATATCTGGACAACAAGGCTAACAGTCCCCTTGTTTTCTTTGCAGAGCGGGGCCCCAGATGTCTCGTACCTGGCTCCAGACTGCTTCCACATCAGCCAGAAGGGTCACTCCCAGCTCGCCCGACTGCTCTGGAACAACATGGTAACTTTATTTTCCAACGCAAGCAGTAAGTGGCAGAGCCAGTCACTATGCCCTCTGCTGGGGGGACACTGCCGGTGCATTTAAAGCTTAATTGTTCTTCATCTGTTGGCTCTGGGCAATGTATAGATATGACCTGCTACAGTTTTCCTCTGGGTCGCCATGATGCTGAACTCCCTCCCAAATTTAAGTGTACCCCTAAATGTATCACTACTTGCCTGAACCCAAGTTTTGGACTGGGACTATCTTTGGCCCACACAAGAAAATCTTTCTTGAGGCCCACCTAAGAAGATGAGCTCTCACATAGTTAGTCTGGGTAAATTACAAGTGCCTCCTCCACAGGACATAAGTAGAGAGTCAGCAGTGAGACCCCCTCCCTAGGGCCGGATTAAGTGGGGTGGAGATCCCTGGGCACAAAATCTTGTGGAGGCCCCAGATACAGTATTTTTCCCTTTAAAATAATAGTCCAGCCAAGTAACTGATTGGTGGTTGTCTGGCACCCGCCTACTTACTGGAACATCAGATCGAGTCCCTTGTGCAGCCCATCAGACCAAAGATTGGAAAGCCCTCTGGACCAGACCATAACCCAAAGGTTGGTGAAGGCTCCCTTTGCAGGGAAAGTGGTGGAGGCCACGGGGTATGCCCCCCTTTTCATCCGGCCCTGGAACCCCCCACAATCCTACAGCCTATAATAGTAGGTGCCTAAAGCAGTGAGCTTGGGTGGACTGATGGTTTCTATTCACTGAGGGTAGGGGGACCCAGTTGGGAGGGGGGGTGAGCTGACCTCTGGTGATTTTTTTTCCGGAGGTCCACTTATTTGGAATAATTTACTGTGTCTTTTCTTTAATTTCCTCAGCTTGAGCCTTTGGGACAGAAAACAGAAACCATGGACTTCACAGCCAATGTTCCCCTGAAGTGTCCGACACAGGTACATAACAAAGTGTCCTTTACTGACCAATTTTTTGGCCTCAATTCAGTAAACCTCTCTAAAATAAAGCAGGAAAATGCCCTTTATATTTTTAAAGAGGAAGTCTTTAAAATAAACTAGATCCTCTCTTTAATATGCATTAGCTGGGCAGCCTGGATCAGGCTTTAACCAGAGAACAGGGCAGCCTGGATACTCACCTTTTCTGGTTATCAGGCTCACTGGCAGCCATGCACATTACTGTGATCCAGGGACATCGGGCCCTAACAAATCAGGCTGCCTCAGGGATATGGAATAGGCCAGCCCTGGAGTGTTATACCTGGTTGATCCTCCTGAAAGAGGACTAACACTACCCTCAATTCTATAAGACCCTTACACGGGATGTCTACCTCTTTATGCTACGTATTGGGATGCCCCGCTGTGTAAAACTCCCAGCATACCTCTTGCTAGGTGCAAATCTATACCAGGCCTTTTTTAGTGGCTGGCGCAGGTGCGCCCACAGCTAGGGGCTGGGATGCGGCCGACAGTGCTTGGTCCATTCAGATTTCAGATTGCGGCACGCCGCTGTGTGCCCTCCCCATTAATAACAACTATTGCCGAATGCTGAAAGATGTAGTCATAGCAGACAGCTCTTATTGGATGAGAGCCTGCGCATGTACCGCTGGAGTGGGGATAGGTGAGTGTTAACAGGCGCTACGGGGGTTATCATGGAGTGGGGCATCTCGATTCGGGATGCCCAGGGGTAAAGCCAGTGGATTCCAGGGCCAGCCCAGGTGGGTTTTGTTTCGGTTTAAAGATGGTCGCGATACAAGAAAAAAGTTTTAATTTTTTACTTTAAAAATCAAATTAAATAAGTTGTTACATTGCTCTAGTAAATGTTTTAGGTGTAAATCAAGCTCTAACTTCCTCCCTTTACTGGATCGCACTTTATTGTAACTCTTAATTTGACATAAAGCAGCCTTAATTTTCATGAGCGGTTTTAAGGCAAGTTAACAGAATAAAAGCTTTAGTGAAAACATGCAGTTTTTCTTTAATGTCTGACATCTTCTGTTTGTTTTCACCAGACTCAGCCTTACCTGAGAACCTACAAGAACAGCAACTACAACTACCCCCCACCACCGCCAACACCGCCGCCCATCACGGTAATCTCATTCTTTCCCTAAAGCGGTTGTAGGGCTGTTTTGGGGGGGGGGGGGGTGATGGTAAACACCCCACTCAAGACAGGCTATGGTGCTAAACTGTTGGTAACAAAGAAAAGCTGAGCCTTCGCTGAGTGGAAGAGTGGGTTAAATGTTTCGTGTGCCTGTGCCTCCACCCAGAATAGGGCCTGTGCAACTAATAGGGAACACCTTTCTGGGAAATAAATCAAGTTGTCTAAGCAAAACAATACATTTAGAGCAGAGGGACTACTGCTCCCAGCAACCATTTACAGAAGTTTTTCACTGACACAGTCAAGTATAACAGTACTAGGAACTTTATGTAGTAAAGGTTAACTTGCAAGTATAAACTGACCATACACAGTATAACAACACAATGAAAGGCCCATCTGGGGTTTTAGTTAGTCTGTGCACATATACCCGGGTATATAGAGAGTCTATAGCTAAAAATCTTCAGGAGGAGTGGACACAGGATGCAAGCTGCAGGGGCCCCTGATCTTGACTTGAAGAGATGATTCAATCTTGACACACAGAAGTCGATGAGGAGATATGCAGAAGCAGTTGAAGCATCTCCACAGGACACACACCAGCTGGACACACAGGTGAACAGTGTAGCAGTCTGGAAAGTGATTCAGGCTCCACTTTGAGGCTGTATATGTAGGTGGCAGCAGCAAAGCTCCTGGCAGCAAGCCATGTGCTCAGTTCTCCTCAGCATACATGAAGTCTGTCCTGTATATATAGCTTTGATACCTCCAGACAGGGGCTACAAACCCCAACTTGCAGGGGCAGGTCGTGTATCATCAGTAGCTAGAGAGAGAGAGTTATCTGCAGCAAGCCCTCTTCTCTATGATCTCCAGCAGGAAGGTAATGTTCCAGTTGCAAGTCTGTGGTAACTGAACACTTCCCTACAGGGTCATAAACTCCCTTCGGAAACTCTGTGTCCAGTAGGAGCAAGGTCTACATGGAGCTTAACCCACTTACTTACTACGAAAATCTTACCTTCTCCGCAATCCCATGGTGCATTAGCAGGCCTCACAAGCTCTGCTTTGCCACGCACCAGGTTTCTGCATGCGCAGCAAAGCAGAGTTTGCCTTTGGATCACAGAATAAGTAAGATTTTTGACTCATCGCAAACCGGGACATGGAGTCGGCCAGCCCTAAAGTCTAGGGTCAGCCCGAAGTAATTTTGGCCCTCTTTAAAGTGGACTAAAAACTTTAAATGCTGGTCACCCCCACCCATCATGTGACCCCTTTTGCAGACGGCATCCTGATTTGCTGCTGTGTGAAATCCCCGGTTCACCTAGTTTACTACCCTTAGCCGGAAATTCCACGGCACATGTGTAGGATCTCGTCCAATTAGCACTCTATATCATGCATATGACTGAACAGCGAAGAACGCTGAAGAGCCAGGCATAGAGCACAGGGATGTACCTGCTATTCAGATAGGCCTGGCGCAGGAACGCACATGAACCAAAGGGATTTTAGGGATGCCACCGCAGCCCATGCATGTCTGTTGGATGGCCAGTTTTTGCGCCTAACCAGTGGATTTCACAAAGTAGGGCATCCCAAATCAGAATGCCCAAGGAACAGCCCTGCAGGGTTAGCTTTTAAGGGTTTTGGTCCACTTTAACTCTTCCACACCTCACCACTATCCAATTATACAACCACCAAGAGACAAGATCCTAAGCTCTTTTTGTAGCTCCAGCCCTGGTGTTCAACTGACCCGGAGCTGACCGTTGGGGCTGTTCACATAATAATGTTCTGCCCACATTCTCTCCTGAACAGAACACAGGTGGGAAACCCTTGGCTACATCAAGAGCAGCGCTGATTGGGTCACCAGGGCGTGCCTACTGCTCTGAAGGCAGGGGGAGACCTAGGCCAGGGCAGGCATCAGCACTAGGCATACCTAGTGCTGATGCCTGCCTTTTATTCTTTATTTGCTTCATTCATTCTATGCTTTTGTTCTGTTTATTTTGATTTTATTTTATATTTCATATTCATACATGCAACTTTATCACCATGTATGGAGTATCATACCACACCGGCAAGGGGCCTGGGGCAGGCCCTGCTCTAGGCAATTGCCCTGTTTGTGGCCCTCCTATAGCTGAATAGAACTATTGGGAATGTGATGATGTCATAATTCAGGGAGGGGAAGAAAACCATGTCCAGTAGAATACGAGGGTTGTAGAAGGGGTTTAGCAAGTTTGGGATGAGCGAACGCGCCGGTCAATTCTGTTTATAACACGTCTGAGTGTTCTTAGTGCGTCTGATTAAAGCGACAATGTTGTACTTTAAACCAGACCTTCACCCTGAATAAGAGTCTGTCTTATATGTTCCCCCCCTGTACATACAGATTGCCCACATTAAGCCGGACCTGCACCCTGAATAAGAGCCTATCTTGTATGTTTCCCCCCCTGTACATACAGATTGCCCACATTAAGCCGGACCACCCTGAATAAGAGCCTATCTTGTATGTTTCCCCCCCTGTATATACAGATTGCTCTCAGAAAATGCAGTAGATGCAGGTAGCATCATTTTTAATGTGAGCAATCTGTATGTACAGGGTGTGGGGAACATACAAGATAGGCTCTTATTCAGGGTGAAGGTCCGGATTAATGTGGGCAATCTGTATGTACAGGGGGGAAACATATAAGATAGGCTCTTATTCAGGGTGAAGGTCCGGATTAATGTGGGCAATCTGTATGTACAGGGTATGGGAAACATACAAGAAAGCCTCTTATTCAGGGTGAAGGTCTGGATTAATGTGGGCAATCTGTATGTACAGGGTGTGGGAAACATACAAGAAAGCCTCTTATTCAGGGTGAAGGTCTGGATTAATGTGGGCAATCTGTATGTACAGGGTGTGGGAAACATACAAGATAGGCTCTTATTCAGGGTGAAGGTCCGGATTAATGTGGGCAATCTGTATGTACAGGGTGTGGGAAACATACAAGATAGGCTCTTATTCAGGGTGAGGGTCCGGATTAATGTGGGCAATCTGTATGTACAGGGGGGGGGGACATATAACAGATGTGCTTATTTAGGGTGAAGGTCTGGTTTAAAACGTAAAATATATTAATTTTAGATGCTGGGGAATAGTTTTGTAAGAATTTGGGCTTTTCATTAAACGACGCTGAAGGTCCGGTTTAAATAATGATTTGGTGTTTCTAATGTTACATTTGTCTTCCTGTGCAGAACTGGGGCAGTGACCTGCATTGCAGCATCATGGGCCCCTCCAACAGTGTGCCGACATCAGGTGAGAACACCCAAACTGACCTATTTCTGGCCTCTATTAAAGAGGACCAAAACCCACACCCCATCGGCCCTAATATCTATAAGATTCCCGATCGGCTGGATTCCCTCCCCAGGGGCCTCCAGAATTGGGATGCCGTGCTGTGTGAAACCCTCCAGATTGCCCATAAACTCACATTCTTTTCCGGTCCTACGACGCATGCGCGAGTCGTGGTCGCCTTCCTGCTATCCCCCCGGGGTGCCCCGGGGGCAAGGACCAAAACCCAGGATCAAAATTCTGGGTTTTGCTCCACTTTAAGGTAAGCATTTGTTGGTATTGCTGAGGTCGATGCCAAGGGGGACTCAATCAGTCTGGATGCGCTTGTCAAAATGTGCGCAATGCCAACCTTACATCCATTAACTAAAACTGAGTGTGGGTGCGCTTTAATGCCCGGTAAAGAATCAGGAATTAATACATTTCTGTGCAACTTCGGCTGATGGCTTCATCTGGCTACGGGCACCTGTCGCTGTCCATTTAGATATGCCTGGCACAGGTGGACACAGATGGATGGGGATGCCATGGATCCTAAAGGAGGCCTGCGCATGTGCCATGGGATCACCAGATCCAGGTGAGTACAAGGTGAGTACAAGGTGGATGGGTGTGCTTTAATGCCCGGCAAAGAATCATGGATCAATACATTTCTGTGCACCTTCGGCTGATGGCTTCCTCTGGCTACGCGCACCTGTCGCTGTCCATTTAGAGATGCCTGGCACAGGTGCACACAGATGAATCCTAAAGGAGGCCTGCACATGCGTCATGGGATCACCAGATCCAGGTGAGTACAAGGTGAACTGGGGGATCACACAGCTGGGCATCCCAAATCAGAATGTCCCTGGAGAGGCTATTCACCTGATATACGACAGCTTCAGAATCTAGGGCCAGGTAGAGTAGATTTTGTTGATGATGACAATACCATGAGTGGCAGTGTTTCCTATCCTAATGTGCTCCAAAACCATCTTTGAGAATCCAAGGCCGGCCGCTTGCCTACCCCTGGGAAATCACAATTTGGGATGCCTGGCTGTGTAAAACCCCCAGGATTGCTTCCCTGTAGCTGAGGCATATTCCAATACCCAGCCATTCAGAGAGGCCGGGGGCAGGAGCACACCCCAGACTAGAGGGAAGCCGGAGATGCAGCTGGTCACGTCATCCGGCAGATTTGAGATTAGCCAATTGGTGATCTGATATCTGCTGCGTGGGTGTGTGGGGTTTACCTACATCTGCCCTTTAAAGTGGGCCAATTACCAGGATATTGACTATCCTGGTCATTGGTTCTTCCTTGGGGGGATCCCGATATGACGCTGTCCCGCTGTGTAAAACCCCCCAGCTCTTCCACTCCACGTACCTTTCTGCTGCCCCCATGGCGCATGCGCAGGCTCTGGTCCAATCAGTGCTTTATGTTGCTGTGTGAAACACAGTTTACCCATAAACTCACATTCTTTTCCGGTCTAACAGCACATGCGCGAGCCGTTGCCGCATCCCTGCTATCCCCCTGGGGGTGCCCCAGGGGCAAGGACTAAAACCCAGGATAGTAAAAATCCTGGGTTTATGTTCCACTTTAAGGTAAGCATTTGTTGGCGTTGCTAGGGTCGATGCCAAGGGGGTTCCATCAATCTGAATGCCCCCTGCGCTTGTCAAAATGTGCGCAATGCCAACCTTACATCCATTAACTAAAACTGTGCGTGGGTGCGCTTTAATGCCCCGCAAAGAATCATGAATTAATACATTTCTGTGCACCTTCGGCTGATGGCTTCCTCTGGGTACGCGCACCTGTCGCTGTCCATTTAGATATGCCTGGCACAGGTGCACACAGATGGCTGAGGTGCCACGGAGGAGGCCTGCACATGTGCCATGGGATCACCGGATCCAGGTGAGTACAGGGTGAGTACAAGGTGGATGGGTGTGCTTTATTGCCTGCCAAAGAATCATAAACTAATACATTTCTGTGCACTTCCGGCTGATCACTTCCTATGGCTACGCGCACCTTTAACTGATCATTTAGAGATGCCTTACAGAGGTGGACACAGATGGATCCAAAAGGAGGCCTGCACATGCGTCATGGGATCACCGGATCCAGGTGAGTACAAGGTGAACTGGGGGATAACACAGCTGGGCATCCTATGTCCCTGGAGAGGGTATTCACCTGACATACAGTGGGTTTTATTGCAGTTTAAATGTCTACCCTAAAATGAAGACAATACCATGAGTGGCTGTGTTTCCTATGCCAAAGTGCTCTAAAACCATCCCTGAGACTCCAAGGCCCGCCGACCCCTGGGAAATCACAATTTGGGATGCCTGGCTGTGTAAAACCCCCAGGATTGCTTCCCTGTAGCTGAGGCATGTTCCACTACCCAGCCATTCAGAGAGGCCGGGGGCAGGAGCACACCCCAGACTAGAGGGAAGCCGGGGATGCAGCCAGTGGGCTGGTCACATCGGCCGGCAGATAGTCAGTTGGCGATCTGATATCCGCTGAGTGGGTGTGGGGGGCTTACCTACCTTTGCCCTTTAAAGTGGGCCAATCACAAGGATTTTGACTATCCTGGTGATTGGTTCTCCAGCTGTGTAAAACCTCCAGATCTCCCACTCCACGGACCTTTTTGCCGCTCCCATGGTGTATGTGCAGGCTCTCGTCCAATCAGCACTTTTCTGGCATGCATACTAATGTATGGCATATAGCCGTTGTTTTGGACGGCGTATTGGCTTGGGGGTTTGCCGGTGGCCACGTATTTGGCTCCCCTGTGGCTGCACGCTCCCATGCACCAAGCCTATCTGAATGGCTGGGCGTGGGAGCTCACTCAGCTGCAGGGATGGCGCGAGGGACTAGGGAAAGGTAAGGGGACTTGCGGCTGATCTGGGGGGGGATTACACAGTGTGAAATGCCAAATCGGGATGCCCCAGGGGCACACAGGTGGCCAGCATTGAAAGGACTGTCCCTCTTTTGCGTCCATGTCCCCCTGTCCCTCGTTGGTCTCCTTTGTCCCTCTTTGAGGAGTAACATGCAGATCTGCAGCAATAAATGATTCATTTTCCTATTCAAAGTGTTTCTATTGTTGTAACTGTTACAATGTATCTCCTATCCATCCCTCAATGAGGGGCGTGGCTTCATTTACATATTGTCCCTCTTTGAGGTGTAACATGCAGATCTGCAGCAATAAATGATTCATTAGCCAATAAATGATTCATTTGAATAGGCAAATGAATCATTTATTGATGCAGATTTGCATGTTACACCCCAAAGTGTTACATTGTAACAGTTACAACAATATACAATATATCTCCTATCCATCCCTCAATGAGGGGCGTGGCTTCATCCATCCCTCGATGAGGGGCGTGGCTTCATTTACATATTGTCCCTCTTTGAGGTGTAACATGCAGATCTGCAGCAATAAATGATTCATTAGCCAATAAATGATTCATTTGAATAGGCAAATGAATCATTTATTGATGCAGATTTGCATGTTACACCCCAAAGTGTTACATTGTAACAGTTACAACAATATACAATATATCTCCTATGATCCATCCCTCAATGAGGGGCGTGGCTTCATCCATCCCTCAATGAGGGGCGTGGCTTCATTTACTTATTGTCCCTCTTTGAGGTGTAACATGCAGATCTGCAGCAATAAATAATTCATTTGAATAGGCAAATGAATTATTTATTGATGCAGATTTGCATGTTACACCTCAAAGGGTTATATTGTATATTGTTGTAACTATCCATCCCTCAATGAGGGGGCGTGGCTTCATTTGTCCCTCTTTCCCACCCTTAAAAGTTGGAAGGTATGCACCCAGCCATGTTGGACAGAAGTGCTCTGCTGTGATTGGTCCAGAGAGAGATTAATTAACATCATAACCTTTTTTTTTCCAGTACATCAGCTTCGTCCAGCCGACATCAAAGTGGTGGCAGCTCTGGGTGACTCGCTGACGGTAAGTGTGGCTTTATTATTATTTTATTTCTTATGGGTTAATTCACTTTTTCTTTGTTTATATTTGAACACTACTACTACATATAGGCACACAGAGTTTAGCAAAGGGCACAGCAAATAATACAAAATGATTATTTTATTGATGTGATTCCAACACATAAAACACACTTAAAAACAATAACACCTAGGGCTTTATTCATCAAGGGATAGCGCCAGATAGCGACTTGTAAGCAACAGGTAGCGACAGGTAGCGTCAGGTGAACGCCGGCCGCGGCTCGCAATACCACATTTATGAAGGCATTTCTGGTGAGCGTCTCTAACAGCATCACGTAGCGACTGATTCATCATCACAGACGGCTCAGCGGATCCCGAAGGTGCTCTGGCTTCCAGAGCCTGCTATTACCTGTCGCTACCTGTCGCTCTCCCATACATTTCAGTGGACGTTACTTTTCTTCTCTTTAAACAGGGTTTTCTTTTAATATTTTTTTGTTTTGTATCAAATCATAGTGTGACCTCTCCTGAGCTATTTAAATACATTTTTGAAAACTTTTTTGGTTTTTTTTTATGCAGAATTGTCATTACATGTCTGGTATTAAAGTGTTAATATCACAATGTTATAACAATGTCGTTTCATGTGTTTTCGCTTTGTTACTAGTGGATATGTGTTCAAAAACGGACTTTAAAGTGGACCAACACCCAGGATTTTGACTATCCTGTGTTTTGGTCCACTTCGGCGGGGCGCCCCGATCGGGGGTGCCCCGCTGTGTGTAACCCCCCAGAAACCCCGAAAAACTCACCTCTTCTTGCTCCAACGTGACCGCCGCTACCAATCCCCGCCGACAGACAAGCGGGAGGCAGCGACGGACAAGAGAGCGCGCCCGCCGCCGCCTCCCGCGCTTCACTCTTACAGGGCGCGCGCCCGCGCCGGCCATTCACAAACGGCTGGCGCGGGTGTGCGTCCTGCTAGAGGGATGCACGGGAGGCGGTGGCGGGCGCCGCTGGATCTTGGATAAGGTAGGGATTTAGGGGTTTCTAGGGGGTTTCACACAGCGGGGCACCCCCGATCGGGGTGCCCCGCAGTCAGGGGTCTGATCGGTCTGGGAATCTTATAGATTCCCGGGCCGATCATGGGAGGGTGTTGGTCCACTTTAATCACACAGCTTCTGGCGCTCTGGGCTACAGCGACACGATTTTGAGTTCCGGCACTGTGTGAGGCAGTTTTTTTGATGAATATGGTTTCAGTCGCTCACACTGACCATTCGCTACTGTTCGCTCCCATATAGCGCTGTAATCTTATAGATTCCCGGGCCGATCATGGGAGGGTGTTGGTCCACTTTAAAGGAGCACTATCGCGAAAAAATGGCCCAATGATAAAAGTCCATATAAATATGCTGGATGGAGGGAGGACAGGTCACTTCTACACCCTACACCAAGAAATACCCAGCCAGGCTTGTTTCTTTTATTTTAATGGAAGGAAAAGGACATGCAGGGTGAAAGGCTCTGTCACCCCTCATAGACTAAACCTGTCATCCCTGGATTTTGTTCCTACTATGTGAGAATAAACCAAAAGGTTGGCAGAAGTTTTATTTAATTCGGGTGTATAAGTGACCCCTCCTCTCATTAACCAATGTGTTTCTATGGATTTTTAAAATTACACAATTTCGCATTAGTGCTCCTTTAAATAATTGGTGAGTAATTAAGCTCATATTGGGCTTCCTATGAGTGATTAAAGCCCTCTTATAGTGGACCTATCACCGGGATTTTCACTATCCTGGTGATAGGTTCTTGTCCCTGGGGCATCCCATTTTGCCATGCCCCGCTGGGTGAAACCCCTCCAGATTACCCACATAACTCACCTTTCCCATGGCGCATGTGCGGGCTCACGTTCAATCAGCGCTTTACGCCATACACACTAATGCGCTGTACGAAGTCGCTGTTTGGAGCCCAGCATCTGCATAGGGATCGGGAGCGGCCACATCTCCGCTTTCCCTGTGTGCAGTGTGATTCCGGGCCTATCTGAATGGCAGAAGGCAGGTGCGCGCCTTAGCTGCAGGGCTGCCAGGCATGTGACTCCAACTGTAAATGATTGCCCAAGGGGTGGCCGTCCCAGAGCAGCCATCTTTCCAAAGCATTGCATGATGGGTAAAAGCATGGCTGTTAGATAGGAGCAGAGTAGAATGTTCAAAACTTCCTACCAGTAAAAGAACCAGTTTGATTGGCTATATGTTGTGCCGTACAGGTGGCCCCTCCTCTTTCTAGTAATTTTTTGTAAAATGTATCATTATAATTATTATTAATAATAATAATAATAATATTATTATTAATAATAATGATAATAATAATTTCTATTATTACAAAATAATAATATTATTATAACAGTAATATTGTGCTTGCAGGCTGCTTTTGGTGCCAGAGCAACGTCCATCTTGAATGTGGCCACAGAGTGGAGAGGCGTCTCCTGGAGGTGAGGGAGCTCTTTCTTATGTTTTGGACGTTCATATGAATAACTTTATCTCCTGTGATGTCATTTATGGATTTAAAGTGGACCTATCACCCCCACTGCCGGCCCTGGAGTGTACAAAACTTCAGGACCAGAAGTGGACCTATCACCCCCACTGCCGGCCCTGGAGTGTAAAAAACTTCAGGGCCGGAAGTGGACCTATCACCCCCACTGCCGGCCCTGGACCTATCACCCCCACTGCCGGCTCTGGAGTGTAAAAAACTTCAGGGCCGGAAGTGGACCTATCACCCCCACTGCCGGCCCTGGAGTGTAAAAACTTCAGGGCCAGAAGTGGACCTATCACCCCCACTGCCGGCCCTGGAGTGTAAAAAACTTCAGGGCCAGAAGTGGACCTATCACCCCCACTGCCGGCCCTGGAGTGTAAAAAACTTCAGGGCAGGAAGTGGACCTATCACCCCCACTGCCGGCCCCGGAGTGTAAAAAACTTCAGGGCAGGAAGTGGACCTATCACCCCCACTGCCGGCCCTGGAGTGTAAAAAAACTTCAGGGCAGGAAGTGGACCTATCACCCCCACTGCCGGCCCTGGAGTGTAAAAAACTTCAGGGCCAGAAGTGGACCTATCACCCCCAATGCCGGCCCTGGAGTGTAAAAAACTTCAGGGCCGGAAGTGGACCTATCACCCCCACTGCCGGCCCTGGAGTGTAAAAAACTTCAGGGCAGGAAGTGGACCTATCACCCCCACTGCCGGCCCTGGAGTGTAAAAAACTTCAGGGCAGGAAGTGGACATATCACCTCCACTGCCGGCCCTGGAGTGTAAAAAACTTCAGGGCAGGAAGTGGACCTATCACCCCCACTGCCGGCCCTGGAGTGTAAAAAACTTCAGGGCAGGAAGTGGACCTATCACCCCCACTGCCGGCCCTGGAGTGTAAAGAACTTCAGGGCAGGAAGTGGACCTATCACCCCCACTGCCGGCCCTGGAGTGTAAAAAACTTCAGGGCAGGAAGTGGACCTATCACCCCCACTGCCGGCTCTGGAGTGTAAAAAACTTCAGGGCAGGAAGTGGACATATCACCCCCACTGCCGGCCCTGGAGTGTAAAAAACTTCAGGGCAGGAAGTGGACCTATCACCCCCACTGCCGGCCCTGGAGTGTAAAAAACTTCAGGGCCAGAAGTGGACCTATCACCCCCACTGCCGGCCCTGGAGTGTAAAAAACTTCAGGGCCAGAAGTGGACCTATCACCCCCAATGCCGGCCCTGGAGTGTAAAAAACTTCAGGGCAGGAAGTGGACCTATCACCCCCACTGCCGGCCCTGGAGTGTAAAAAACTTCAGGGCAGGAAGTGGACATATCACCCCCACTGCCGGCCCTGGAGTGTAAAAAACTTCAGGGCAGGAAGTGGACCTATCACCCCTACTGCCGGCCCTGGAGTGTAAAAAACTTCAGGGCAGGAAGTGGACCTATCACCCCCACTGCCGGCCCTGGAGTGTAAAAAACTTCAGGGCCAGAAGTGGACCTATCACCCCCAATGCCGGCCCTGGAGTGTAAAAAACTTCAGGGCCTGAAGTGGACCTATCACCCCCACTGCCGGCCCGGGAGTGTAAAAAACTTCAGGGCAGGAAGTGGACCTATCACCCCCACTGCCGGCCCTGGAGTGTAAAAAAACTTCAGGGCAGGAAGTGGACCTATCACCCCCACTGCCGGCCCTGGAGTGTAAAAAACTTCAGGGCCGGAAGTGGACCTATCACCCCCACTGCCGGCCCTGGAGTGTAAAAAACTTCAGGGCCGGAAGTGGACCTATCATTGTGTGACCACTCCTGACCTATTTAAATACATTTTTGAAAACTTTTTTGATGTTTTATATTTTTATGTAGAATTGCCATTACAGGTCTGGTATGAAAGTATTAATGTCACAGTGTTACGACAATGTCATTCCATGTGTTTTCGCTTTGTTACTGGTGGATATGTTTTAAAAAACAGACTTTAATCCCACAGCTTCTGGCGCTCTGGGCTCCAGCGACACAATTTTGAGCGCCGGCGCTGTGTGAGGCTGTTTTTTTGATGAATATGGTTTGAGCCGCTCACACTGACCAGTCACTACCGCTCGCTCCCATATAGTGCTGTACTGGTGTTATAGCGACTCACACACCAAATTCATCAATGACGGCCATGTTACTACAGCGACGGGGAGGCCGATTCATTAATAGCGGCAGGTAGCGACAGTTGAGCGACTGTAGCAGTATTTTCACAGCGCCCGCTAGTAGTCGCTGTGCTTGGCCGTTGTTCTGTAGTTGACAGCGACTCAGTCGGTTTGCCGTAATGTTGAATATTGGGTGAGGAGTCGCTATTTGACCGGTTCCGCGCTGTATGGGAGCGCATGATAGCGACTGGCCCTAGCGACCGGCTCCCAGCATATTCATCAAAAAATCACGCTCAAAAAATTCTCGCCCTGTGAAATGCATGTTTAAACCCCAGAGCGCTGGCGGCGATGTGTTAAAAGTAGTTTTTTAACCCCCAAACCACCATATTTTTGGAAACCAAAAAAAAACAAGTTTTTTAAATAATTTAGTAATATGAATACATTAATATCAGACCTGTAATATCAATTCTGTCCAATTTTTTTTTTTTTTTTTTACCTTAAAAAAATTATCTAACATTGCAGAAGTGGTCACAGAATTTTTCACATTTAAAAAAAAAAAAAAAAAATTAATAACAATTGTTAATATTTAAAGATTGTTCCATTGAAATGCATTGGAGAGCGCTAGGTAGCGAGAGGTCATACCTGTCGCTGTTCAAGGTCGGACGCTGGCGCTGTGGGCTGAGGCTGGAATAATGATGAATGAGTGGCTATATGGCGCTATCTCAGTCGCTAAGCAGGATTGGCTTGATAAATGTGTGATTGTGGTGGGGAGCCGGCGTTCTCGTGGCGGGGCCCGTCATTACCGGCCGCTCACCAGTCGCTACCTGTCGCTATTCCTTCATAAATAAGGGCCAAAGCGCTCTGCAATAGCGACTCTTAGCGCCGCTGTACAAACGCTCATCTCCTGTTACTTGGCACTAGTAATGAATCAGCCTGCCAGTAAGATTGTAAAAATCTATAACATGCCTTTATTGAAACACCAACAATACAACATTAAGGACAAGGACGGTTAAAAAACATGGACCCTTAGATTATATGGATCTAATACAATGAGAATAAATTTGATCAAAAATTCTAAAAATGAGTAAACACAGACTTGAAAGTGCTGTAGTGCTAAACAGTAATTAACAAACCAGAGAAAGGAAAAAAAAAATATATATATATATTCTTGCTAGTATTGTAGGAAAAAATATGTGCACTGTTACAAGTGCCAATTGTGCTGCCACGACAATAAGCCTAACAGATAAAGTGACTAGCGCAATGTATAAAGTGCCATATAAATGTGCAAAAGACTGCATAGCAATAAATAATAAAATAATAAATAAAATAATAAAATAGAAATAAATAATAAAATAAATAATAAAAAATATCACCAAGTTTGTAGATATATCTGGTTGGTAGATATATGGAGGGGTCGCCATTCACCCCTCACACCATCGACGCGTTGCGTGGTGGTACCCCCACCACTTCGTCAGGATTGGATGAGCTGATTGGATGAGTGCTGGCGTGGGAACGACGGGAAGGTGAATGCAGTTGGCGGTTTCGCACATCGGGGCATCCTAATTCGGGTTGGTGATAGGTCCACTTTAATAAAGAGAAACACTTTGGCCCCTGATTTGGGTTGCCCCAATGTGTGTATTCCCGTGGATCACTCAGATAACTCCTCTTTCTGGAGATTCAGACGCAGGCAGGCAGCCAATCAGTGTGTTATGCTCCATCCAGCCTCTCTGATGGTGGTGTAGCAGGGCAGGGGGGGGCACGTACCCCGGGTGCAGCAGGTCAGGGGGGGTGCCAAAGGGGGGCCTGAGCACAGGAGGGGGGCACCATTTCGAATCTTTGCCCCTGGTGCCAGAAAGCCTAGCTACTCCTCTGCTCTCTGATGTCAGACCTGCACCCCCGCTCACCTCTAGCTGTGGGGTGTACCCAAGCCAGCCATTCACAAATGCCTGGTGCAGGTACAATCCTAGCTAAAGGTACAGCAGGGATGTGGTCGCAGTCCGCGCATGCATCGCTGGATCACTGGCTAGGTGAGTTTGCTGTGGGAGGGAGAGGTAATTTGCCAACAAGGCCAATGTTCTTCTCTATGAAGTGTGCTTGCAATTAAAAGTTTAAATGGCACAAAACCCTCTAGTTTCCATAGCAATAATCCCATGATGATGATGATTATCCCTCTCTCAGGCTTTTTTTCTAGAGGGGCAACCCAGTTTAGCATGTCCCTCTGTGTATATCCCCGGCAATTGGCTGATCTCAAGAGTGCCATGGCCCAGCCTGCTGGCCACATGCCTGTTCTTCCACTACATGAAAGCCGGGGATGCGGCCACGGGCAGCAAAGGCGTGAGGGTTTCACACAGCGGGGCATCACAATTTTGAGTTAGTATTAGTACAGAGAACACACTTGCACAGTAGCACAGGGGATCCTTGACTTTAAAGTGGACCTATCTGGCACAGCATAAAGTGCTGATTGGACGAGCACCCATGCATGCACCATGGGAACGGTGAAAAAGTGAATGGAGTGGGTGATCTGGGGGATTTCAAATTGCGGGGCATCCCTAATCAGCACAAGGACCTATCACCAGGATACTGAAATTCGTGTAGATAGATCCACTTTAAAGTGGGCCAGCACCTGGGATTTTCACTTTCTGGTTTCAGTTCTTGTCCCTGGGGCATCCCAAACAGGCTATGAACCCCCTCCCCCCCCCCCGAATCACCCTAAAAACGTACCTTTTTGCCGGTTCCATGGCACATATGCAGGCTTTCATCCAGTCAGCACTGTATGGTCTCCGTCGTCCTCCTGACCCCAGCCTATCTGGATGACTGGGCGTGCTTACGACAGGGAGACCAGGGATGCGGTATAAGAGCCGGGGAAAGTCTCTGGCCCACTGACATTGGGGGGGGGGGGGCTTCCCTCCCAAAAATTGTCATAGGATAATGTGTGGAACATTACCTACACACACCCTGTTAGAGGGTAGCGGGGATTCGTCCACGGGCGCACTTGGCTGCTTTCAGCTAGATAGCCAATTCTTATCAAAAATTGACAAGCCCAGCCAAGCTTGCTAATTGGACGAGAGCCCACGTATGCGCCGTAGGACCGGGGAAAGGTGAGCTTTACTGGGCAACCTCAGCGGTTTCCCGATCTAGGATGCCTTGTATGCAAGGACCAAAACCCAAGATAGTCAAAATCCCGGGTTTTGATCCACTTCGACAGCAGGGTTGTATCTGCTATAATATAATGTAACTGAGCACAGTACGGCTCGTGATTGTAACTTCAGCCACATGCCTGGCTGTTACAATGTAATGCAGCAGGGAGCTGGGCAGCTTTCTACAATGCAACAGTAGGGACACTGTCCTGAGTGTTAAATTGCGCAACGCAGGTTTTAAAACTCCCAGCATTAGTTTTATTGCTGTCAGTGCAGCACCCTGGACAAAAAGAAAACTGTTCTTCTCACTTCCATTGTTTTTTTTTTTTGTCTTTTTCAGTATCGGAGGAGATGAAACTCTGGACACAGTGACCACCCTCCCTAGTAAGTTTCCTCATCCGGGGGCATTTCAGGTCTGATCTGATCTAGGTCATTTCAGAAAATCACCCGGTCGGCTAGTACTCACCATGTGCCAGTTGGACCAGCAATCACTGCAAGATCTCTGAATGAATCCTTTAGCACTGGTTAAGGGCATAACTATAAGGGGAACAAAGGTTTTGATCTCACCGGGGCCCCATCATTGTTGCACCTTCATTTTATTTATCAAATTTGTGCTTGCACAGCAGCATTTACAGAAAGGAAGCCTCATTTGTATCGGCTGTGTCTGTCTTTAGCTGTCTACTTACTGTATAAGCCATGATGTGGCCCCATTTAATATTCTTGCCAAGTCCCGCTTGCATTTAGTTATGCATTTTAGTGCTTTCTCCTCCTTTTGTTGAGTCATAGCCTTGATGAGGGAGTAGCCACACCCTTGGCTACTCCCCTACACCCAACATAAAATGCGCCCAGCACTCAAAAATAGTTTGGGTGGGGGGGGTGTGCAAGTGGCTAAAGGCAGAGTAATAGCTGAACACCTCGTTCTTACTGGCTTTCTGAGTCTGGACACACAGGAGTTAAGTGACCACAGTGGAAGCAGGGAAATCGTGTTGACAGCTGGGAGAGGCTCTGGTTGTGGACTGCTTTTTATCCCTTGCGCCCTCTCCCCCCTTAAAGTGGACCAATACCCAGGGGTGATCTATAAGATTCCCGGGCCGATCACCTCCCTCACCGCAGGGCATCCGAGATCGGGATGTCCCGCGGGGTGAACCCCCCCCCAAAAGCCCCAAAAAACCTTACCTTATCGGCGACGGATCAGCCGCCGCCACCTCCCGCGCGCCCCTCTAGCAGTGCGCGTGCCCGCGCCGGCCATTTGTGAATGGCCAGCGCGGGCGCACGCCCTGTAAGAGGGACGCGCAGGAGGCGGCGGCTTGTCCGTTGCCGAAAAGGTACGTTTTTGGGGGGGTTTCACACAGCGTGGCATCCTGATCTCGGATGCCCCGCTGAAGTGGACCAACACCCAGGATAGTGAAAATCCTGGGTGTTAGTCCACTTTAAAACACACACACACACACACACACACACTCTTCATCTTTCTGTGGTCAGTGGGTTTTTCACTATCCTGGTGATTGATCCTTGTCTCTGGGGCATCTCTATTTGTGGAGCCTCAGTCAAACCTCACCTTCCTGGTGGTCCCACAGTACATGTGCAGGGTCTCATCCAATCAGAGCTGCACACCATGCATATTAATGCACAGCATACAGCTTTGTTAATGCAAAGCATACAGCTATCGAAAAGGGAGCAGTCGCATCCCCGGTTTCACTGCAATGCCGAGGATGGAGGAGAGCTCCCAATGCTCGTGAACCTGGAAGCCCTGGATGCGGTGGGCGGTAACCATTATGACGGTGCCTTTCGTTCAGTGGCTTTTGCCTGGTTTCTGGTTGACAACATCAGCCTAAAGATCCCCTTAATTGGTCTTCTGAATGGAGCACAATTTCGGATCCCTAGTCTTCTTAGAGTAGACCTACACCTTGAAGTCTTTCATGGGTTGACACTATCAACCTGAATACCTCTACACCCCTGACATGAGTTTCCTGAATGGAACATCCCTCCTTCTTAAACTGAACCAACAGCCTGGCCTGTCACCCACGTTCAGAGCAGCCTCCAGGCACTGAAGGTTCTTCTGCTGGTGTCCTCAAAGAGGTGCTGCGGCCTGGCTGCTCAGTGTCCTAACTTGTAATGTTTGCAGTTGTGCTGTGTGGAGGAGAAGCAGCCCGGGAGGTCAGCCATGTTCCTGCGTCAGGGAGGGGCCATGTAAAGAAGCTTCCATCGGTCTATACAATACATCAGTCCATCTACACTGTGCGTCCTCAATTGATACTGGGTCATACCATGTGTGGGCAGGGGGGGGGGGTACTCAGGGAAAAGAAAATCAACAACCACAAACTGAAAAAATTGTACAAAAAAAAAACACAAAACAGCAGTGTCCATGCTGCTGGGGCCCCATACCAATACTAGTGCAATGCAAATGCTGAAAGCAAACTTTTTTAATGCCCCTGCTGCCACCCCCCCCCCCCCCCTGCACATTCTGGCGCCCGAGGCCGGTGCTTAGGTGTGCCTAATGTTAAATACGGGCCTGCCTCTCCTGCTATCACCCGGCCGGCTGCCGAACTAGGAAGCCGACCAGAGCAGCCAGGAGAAGGTAAACCGGGAGGCAGAAATGCAGGACAAGCCGCGGCCTACCGGGATTTGTCCCGGTATGCCCTGCGGCCAGCCCGCCCCTGCCTGGCACAGTTGGAAAAGAAAGGTAGCGGCAACTGACATAACTGACAAGGCACAGTAACAGGAAGCCCAGCAGCACTTCATTTTTGCAGGTGGCCTGCAAATACATGGGCCGCCATTTTGTTTTTAAAATTGACCCCAGCAGGAGTTAGAATAAGGTCAATTAATTTTTATGTGCTGCAATCTAAATTGCTCCGGGGAGGGATGCAAAGGAGCGCTGCTTGCTGTGTTGGTCTGGTTTAAGTCATTTTTGACATTTGTGCTTTAAGGGTAGACTTCACTTCTTGGGTATTGATCTACTGTCAACAGATGTGATCCAATTGTTGGGCACCTTTGAAGAGGATCATCGGACAAAAAATAAAAAGGGGGCAATCCCCCACCCCCGGCCCCTACTTACCTTTTGGATGTCGCCGCTGCCTGCTGCAGCGAAATCTGGCTACTTTAAGGCCCGATCTCCACCCCGGCGCCAGCTTAGCCATCTGTAAATGACAACACGGCTTAGCCGTGGTCTTCAAAGTTCTGCGCCGCTTAGCGAAGTCTCGTGGGATTTGGGGTGGCTCCATTGCATCCAATTCATGAGCGCTGTGCAGATGCAAGATCGGGGACCACGCGCAGTGCCTGATGGGATGCAAGATGGAGCCATCTGTCGGAACGTCGCCTGGAATCTGAGGGACCCAGAAGATGGATCCCCCTGCGAGGTGAGTAAAACCAGAGGGGGGGGGGGGGGGGGGGGGCGGTAAGGATGGGGGAAGTTTTTAACCTCCCCCAAATTTCCTCCGTAAAGTAAAAGTGCATATTCCCTTTTTCTGTATCATGTGGAAGGTTGACTGATTGTCTGGTCTCCAGATCAGGGGTTCCCAAACTTTTTTCATCAAGTACCACTTTCCATTTTCTGATTATATCAAGTACCACCATCTGGTGCATGAGCGTTGTTAGTCACCTAAAACCGTAATCAAAACACACATAATGGCCGTTTATGCTCGACTCGACTGCTTACCCACCCGCCACTTGACTGCTTACCCACCCAGGCGGCTTAGCCGTCCTCGGCCCTGTAGAGAGCCCACCAGTGACAATGAGAGCGTTGTTTGGCTGAGCGAGCTGCCCAGCCAATCAGCGCACCCCCTCTCGCCCAAGTCTGCGTCGTGGGAGCAGAAGGAAGGTAAGTGAAACGGGCCGACCTGGGGGGGTACACACCAATTCGGGATGCCACTGCTGATAGGAACAACACACAGGAAAGTCAAATTCATGTTGTTGTTCCTCTTTAATAAATCACACAAAAAATGGGGCATTTTTAAATTTTTGGTGCAAATGATGCTTGAGTGAAGTATAGATGGCAGCAGATCTGGTTGGGGTACAGGTCAGTCTGCAGCCATATCGAGTACCACCTGATAGGATCTCCAGTAACACCAGTGGTACTCATACTACCTGTTGGGAACCCCTGCTCTAGATCGCTCTTAATTTTATTTTCAGATATCTTAAAGAAGTTCAACTCGAATCTAAAGGGCTTCTCCACCGGAGTTGGCAAGGACAACCTAATGTTCAACGTTGCCATCAGCGGAGCCAAGGCTGAGTGAGTGAAAACCTATTTCATAACAGCAATTATTTATTTCTGATATCTCCTTGTTTCTTGATTAAATCCATAGGTTCCAATCAGTCTCAGATCGGCCCACAAGTGGTCAGGGGAATTCCCTGGTGAACTTAGTGGCTCCCTACCTTTCCTTGATGCCCTGGTTCACATAATATGAACTACCCCAGCAGTCAGTGGTGACAGGGCCAGATTAAGTGTGGTGGAGGCCCCTGGGCACACAATCTAGTGGAGGCCCCAGATACAGTATAAAATAATAGTCCAGCCAAGTAACTGATTGGTGGTTGTCTGGCACCCGCCTACTTACTGGAACGTCAGTCCCTTGTGCCCCCCTTGTGCGGGTGCTGCTGCTTTGCCATTCTGGGTGGGGGGTAGTGTAGTCGCCCGGCTGGTTCCCTGCATTGAGCTGCCAGCGGCTGTGCTTGGTGGCTTATGTGCAGTGACAGCTCTGCACCCATCACTGTAGCGTTGCTGGCGGGAGCTTTGCTGCTCTAGACTCTCCGTCCTGCCCTGTGGTGGCTTTGGCTGTAGGTTTGGCTGCAAAAAAGGTCTGCCCAGGAGCGGGGGGCCCCCACTGCCACCAATAGCTGTGTTGCCAGCCTCGTGGCCGATCAGACCAAAGACTGAAAAGACTTCTTGACCAGACCATAACCTAAAGGTTGGTGGAGGCCCGGGGTGTGCGGCCCTTGCCCCTCATAATCCTGCCCTGAATGGTGGACTGGGGCCAAAAATTAGCTCTGTAAGTTACCAGCCCCTGGCCGGCCAGAGACACCCCTGCTGAGGCTCCCCCAACCATGATGCCTGGGCTATAGCATTGGGGACTGGGGTTCCTTGTTAGTAAAGTGGGGCTGAGTACATGGGGCAAAGAGGGAGGCTAAGGGGGCAGGGATTAAATGTGGCTGTTAAAAGCAGCAGCCCAACTGGCCCCAAAGCAGTGCGGCCCACCAGGCATTGTCCGCCCCTGCCAGCAATGCAGTTTCTAGGCTGAAAAGCTCTCGGGGCAGGATAAGCCTTCTCCACTTGACTCATGGTGATGCTGTTGTCCCATATATGTCACCTGTTGTCCTCAACCCACTCCCCATGGTTGAGCACAGGGGCGGACAGGCCATAAGGAGGAGCCCAGAGGGTCGCACTGCTTTTGGGCAATCTGGGCTGCTACCTTTACTAACCCTCCCACACAATTCTAGCCTCCATCCCCTTTCCCACTCTATCCCCTCACCCAAGCAACCCCAACCCATGTCCTCCCCCTCATGATATAGCCTCAGCCTTGGAGCACACTGGGTGACTGGCCAGGAAGCATCAGAGATGCCACTGGCTAGTCATGGGCCCGCCGGGTGCTGGTAAAATCCCGGGCTGATTTTTGGCCGCAGTCCGCCACTGGTTGAGCACAATATAGGTTTTGGGTGAATAGGCCCAGTGTATGGCCAACTCCACTGACCCACCCAGGTAAAATGAAATGGCTGGGATTTTGACACCCTCTATTTCACTCAATTAACCTGGTGCCCCAGGCATTTGCCCTGCTTGCCTTCCCTTAAAACGTCCCTGAACCCCGGCACCGTGTCAGTTTAGCATTGCGTAAAATGGTCAGCTGCATCGTCTTTTTTACTCCTGTCTGCAGCCCCAGCCCTCTATTGATACTGCATAGATGAATAGTAACAATTCCACCTCCTATCTTTCTATAACAGGAGCAGCAGGTAATGCTGTCGCTGTTCTGCGTCAGGAGAGAACGGATTATCCAGGAATTAGGAATTAGAGTTCAGCCAGTTAAAGTGATATTAGCTTGAGCCATCAAAATAAACCAAAAATAAATATAAATATATATGCGTGTAACTGTAGGGCCCCAGGCTCACTTCAACTGGGGGGCTCAGTCCAACTCTGGCTCCAAAAATCCAAATTATTTATTTTGAAATCATTGACTCAATTATACAGGCTGTGGATGTGTGCATGCCATTTATTTTTCTCCTCCTCCTCCCATCAAAAGGTTGTGCTCCCTCTAGTGTTAATGTGTGTTATTACCCCCACTGTCATATGTAGTACAAATAGAGACGTCTATAGATTTAAGGTCTATATGTGAAGAACCAGCACTCCAAAAAAGTTGTACATGCGGTGGGTCCTGATGAAGGAGGCCCCAGCGCACCCCGAAACGTCGACTCACTTCCACTGCTGTACTATGCTGATGTTATAGCAATACAAACTTCTTTATGAACTTTTTTGGAGTGCTGGTTCTTCACATATAGACTGGTATTTGCGGCGTCTCCGCGAACCGTGCACCCGCATAATATAAAGGGTAAGAGTGCGGCTGCATCTGGATTTATCCTATAGATTTAAGGTGGCTACCCCGAACTATAGTTTAGGGATACAAAATGGCCACTAGACCCATCTTGCCCCATAATTAACATTTATGAGAATTTGCTGAACATATTTCTGCAACATTATACACCGCTCTTGTACATTGTTATCTCTGCTTAAAGCATTTTTTTGCACAGAAACATACCTGGGCTTTAAGCCCAATAAAATTCCACCGAATTCTGGCAAGTTCTGGGAACCTTTTTTTGTTGATGGGAGAATGGACAATGCTACTTGACCAAAGGCGGGTTAAAAACTGGCAGATGAGCGGTGGAAGGTAGACGCCTCATGCGAGTTCATGGGATGCCTTGTCTTGCTGTTGATTTGGTTCCCATACAAGGGCCTGCTCTCTGCCTCCCACCATTAGGGTCTCCTGGGATGATGATTTAGGTGTAGATGATGATTAAGGGCCGGCTCCAGGTTTGTGGTGACCCATGAGCAAAAGAGTCTTAATGGGCCCCAAGGTAATGAGTCATGGTGTCACCTTTCAGCTCCACTGCCATCTCCTGCTGCTGATCGCCCTCCAGTCCTTGTCAGCTGTCACCTGGTTCTCGCCACCTTCTCCATTGTTGCTGACCATCCCCTGTTGTTGAGGCCAGCCATGAGCAGGTCTGCACACAACACCCGGCATTCAGTGGTTGGGTCCACTGTTAAATAATACCATGGCCAAGTGTGATACTGAGTGGGCCCCTGAAGATGCCAGGGGCCCTGGCAATTACCCAGGTTTGCCCTGTGCTGGCGCCGGCCCTGAATGCCGGGATGTGTTTGATGTTTGCTGTGAAGAAGTGAGTGCTCAATTTCTGATTATACTGTATTATAGGTATTGGAATATTAAATTATGTCTGTTTATTGTTTGGCGTATTGGAGTATTTAACCTTTGATTGCATTTAATTCAAAAGTATACTTCAATTCACTTTTTGCTCATTGTTCAATTAAGGCCTATCACATATTATTTAATTAAGCGCTCATTATTAAATTAAGAGCTTATTATTCAATCAGTGTTCAACAAAAGTTCTACAAAGCTATATCAGAACCTGCAAATATTTTGTTTAGTTGACAATACTGTGATACTGCAGATTAAACACTGGAGGGAACACACTACTACAACAAAATGATGGCCCAATGTTAGGTCCTCCTGGGGCAATATATAAATAAAGAAACAGGGTATAAAAAAGAGGTGGCTATTTGGGAACCGCCCCCGAGGAATCGCTGTATCTAAGCCAGACATAGTTACTAGCAAATATAACTTATTAGTCGGTCAACTTGATGTGAATGATTTTTCTCTCACACACAGGAACATGTCGTCACAGGCGCAGACACTGGTGCAGAAGATGAAAGAGAGCTCGGTGAGTAGTACTAGTAGTAACCAGGCACAAATAAATGGCAGATCCCAGAATAGCCTAATCCCGCCCACTTTTGTACATGATTCTCATTGAATATTTGACCCCTTTTGCAGAGCATAAACTTTGATCAAGATTGGAAACTGATCACCCTGTTCATCGGCGGCAATGACCTTTGTCAGTTTTGTCAAAATCGGGTAAGTGGACGCTGTGTGACCAACACTAACTCCCAAAATTATAAACAGAGACAGATATTGATCTATAGATAAATATATACAAACCGATGTATAAATATAAAAAATAAAACTGTATAGCACATATGCTCAACTTATGGCCCGAGGGACCCCATGAGCATCGGACCAGCTGTGGGGAGAGTGGAATGCGTTAAATAGAACTGGCGTGTAAAGGTAAATAGAGTCTCAGTAAGGATGACAGGTTGCAAGGAAAGTGATGGAGAATAAGCCCATTGGAAAATAGAGGTGGCAGCGGTGGCTTGGAGGAACGTGGTGCCACATCGCCCCTGGGTGACCTCTCTGGCACCATAGCAAGAGGGCTTAGCATTGGTTGGCATTTAGGTGGGTTAGGTATTGGGAATACAGTAATGATTTGGGATTGATGGGGGGGATAGGCTATAAATATGGTAATGGGGTGGTGTGGTGGAAGGGCAAGAATCTATGGAATTTGTGGAGACAGTGGGTCTCCTGATTGCTTGTAGAAAAAAACCCTTATCTTATCCAGGGGTCCCTGCCCCTCCCCCGAGTTCCTACAGCCCCCACAAGGAAAGATGCAAAGCAGCATCCTCCTGGTCCGCGCACGCTCCTGTCGACCATTTATTTGAATGGGCGGGTGGGAAGGCACCCAGGATCCGGAGTTCTCAAATTCTTTTTTATAACCTGTTTCTTTATTTTTGTAAAATATAATATATTAAATATAACATAATGGACTCTCCCTTGCAGGACCGATACTCCCTGGAGAATCACATCAATCACATTGAACATGCTCTAGAGATCATCTACAAAGAGGTAAGGTCCCTCATATCCCTGGTGATGACGCTGGTGGCTTTGGAGCTATTGTGCTCTTGGCTTTCAGCAGTTTGAGCCTAGTTTTCATTCTCACCATGAACAACTCTCTGCTTGAAGTATGTGAGCTCTCCTTGTTTCATGCTTCAGATTCCCCCTTTAACATTGGACTGAATTAATATGGGGACAGGGTGGGGTTACTTCGAGCTAAACCTGGGTTATTTTTGAAAAGAGGGTGGTTTTCATGGTGGTCCAACACATTTCACCATTAACCTCATCAAGGACTACACTGGACATGGTTACGCCTATGCTGCAATTTTCCCTTTTTTGTTCCTTTAAGGGAGCTTTACCATCACCCTCCGCAGAAATATTTTTAAAATCTAGAACTAAATTAAGGTATCCTCCCCCTCCCCAAAATGTTCGGTACCCAGAGGAAGTCTCGGCAAAATACTCTTCCCATGTTCACAGCAGACAAACCCTATTGGTGGCCAGAGGTCATGTGGGGCTGCTGGAGTATGGACTGGATGAGTTTATTGGTCAGATGTTCCTACAGTATCCCCAGCTGATGGACATCCCAATTTAGGATAACCAGGGCTGGGAGATGGAGCAGCCCAGATTGCTGCTGACATTTCTCTGACAGGGTGCGTGGGCTTTAAGGCGGACCAAAACCAAGACCCCAGTATGAAAGCCTCCCCAGGGGAAGCCTAATTTGAGGTGCCACACAGTGTGGCCAGGTTTCTCAGAAAGCATACCCCATTTCTCAATCCCGCGGCGCATACACTGGCCTCAGCGGGATCCCCTGCACCCCTCTATCCCCTGCACTCACCTGCGCCAGTCATAAATAAATGACTGGTGTTCACAACCGTTGGGAGAAGCCAGCGGGGGTGCCCTGACTTTATTCCTTTGCAGTGACCCAATCACAGCCAGAACCAGAACTAAACCCTGGGTGGCCGGCCCCTGGAATATTCTTCTTCCTTCTCAGAATCACATCGGGGTGGCCACTAAATTAATCTTTGCCCTGGTTCCCATGGTGATGTAAACATTTACAGCCGCCCCACCATTCAGTTAGGCTGGGGGCGGGAGCAAGCCCCAATCTAAAGGGGAACTCGGGGTGCGCAAGCTCCCTCTCCTTATTGCCACGCTCTGCGTATAAACAACGCTGTATATCTATCATTAATATGCCCGGCATACGCTGCTGATCGGATGAGAGCCAGTGCATGCGCCATGTGACTGAGGAAAGGTACATTTTTTGGGCAATTCTGCGTATTTCACATAGCGGGCATTGCTGCTGGGGCAAGAACCAAGTTCCGTGATAGTGAAATTCACTGGTTTTGTCCTGCTTTAAGGTCACAGCTTACAGCTTTCCGGTAGAATACCCCATCCCCATCTGGATTGGAGAAGAAATCTGAGGTGGTAGTGGGGATTGTAATGGGGGAAAGTATTTGTTTGGACATGCTCTTTAAGTGCTTGTTAGTGTAAATGAGTATATGTTTGAAGAGGTCTGTAAGACTCTAGGAATTATCTACTCAGTGCCCATGCATCGGGACTCTTAGGCCAACCAGTCACCACCCAGGTTCAGCTAGAAGTAACCCCACCCTGTCTGAGTTATGTCCCCATATTAATTCAGTCCAATGTTAAAGGGGAAATCTGAAGCATAAAATAAGGAGGACACACAAACTTCAAGCAGAGAGTGTTCATGGTGAGAATGAAAGCTAGGTTCAAACTGCTGACCCCTGTCTCAACCTGATCATTTTAAAACTTTGCATTATTAGCCAATTTTCTTCAAAACGAAACCCTCTCTACGCTAACTTTGAAACCTTCAAAAAAACTTCTTCTAAATGTTTATAGTCTTTGTCTGACGCGTTTCGCAGTTACTGTCATTGTGGGATTGTGGTATCCTTAGGCTTTAGGTCTACACAGAACTGAGCGGCCAATAGTACAAACAGTATACTGTGTGGTCTGTTCTAAATTACCCCCCCTCCCCTGGTGGTAAGTCCCAAAGTACAAGAAGATTTCTCTATCCAGTAAGCTTCATTGCTTATTCCTCCATCTCTCTGCAGATTCCTCGCGTCTTTGTAAACCTGGTGGAGATCATGTTGGTGGAAGGATTGCGCACAGTGGTCTCTGACACTATTGGATGTGCTCTGCTGAGACCGTAAGTGATGGTGAACAAACATCCGCAGGGGCAGACTGGACCAAAAATCAACTTGGGATTTAACCGGCCATGACCGGCCCATGAGCTGCTAAGCCCCACCCCTGATGTACTGTCCAGTTAGTCGGCAGGTTTGTCTGTTGAGTCTATAGCATGGCAGAGGCACAACATGGGCTGTAACTTCTTGGTTGGCATATGGTGGGGGTGGGTACGGTGGGGTAGGTTACGGGGACACTTGGGAGGCAGGGAGTGGGATGTTGGATGCACAGAAGCACAGGCTGTGGGAAGGGGCAAACTGGCCATAGGGAGACCTTGAACAATGCCTGGTGGGCTGCACTGCTTTTAACACCCACAATAATTCCCTGCCCCCTTAGTCTCCCTCTAAGCCCCCTGTATCCATCCCCACTGTACCCACAAGACAGGGAACCCCAGCTCTTATGCTATAGCCCCATCATGGTTGGGGGGCCTCAGCAAGGATATCAGGGGCTGGAAAAATCAAGGGCTGATTTTTGACCCCAGTCCGCCACTGGCTGTGGGTGAGGTAGACTGCCCAAAAGGAACTCTCTCTGTGTTCCCTATGGCTGGTCAACCCATCCATGTCCCTCGTCCAGGGGCAGACTGGGGCCAAAAATCAGCCTGGGAATTCACAGGCCCTCACCAGCCCATGAGCCCCTTTAGTCACACCCCTGAGGATCTTCTCAGCTGATAAATTCTTATGTTGATCAGCTGATGCTATGGCATGAACAGGAATAGATCATGGGCAGATGGAGATTTGCCATGTGATGGTCGTGAAGCTTCAGTACTGTAGGGGAAGATACTGTGACAGAGGTGGGGATGGTGCCCGCATGAGCACAACAAAGCGTTAAAAAGCGTACATTTTTAGAAAGAAATGTATTCAAATGTATACATCTCAGAGAGACACCGGCCCTAAAGCAGTGTTGCCCAATGGGAATTCTCCCTGTGCTCCCTATGGCCAGTCTGCCCTTGACCTTGTCCAATTCTCACCTCCCACCAAGAATTACTAGTGTATATGTATGTATGTACCTGGTGACAATACGATTTAACTGGATTTTTGACATAGAGGTGCCCTTTAATGCTCATTATCTCTTCTTCTGCTTCCCTATAGTGGGCTTTGTCCTTGCTTCATCAACCCACGAGATGGGTCTCCGGAGCTCAATGAAATCAATAAATTTAACAGAGATTTGCAGGTAAGAACAGGTTCAGGGTTAAATCAGACCAAAAGGCAAAAAATAACACTCTCTGAATACTGAACACTCTCCCCTGGGGGCTTCTATCTTGGAAAAGTCTCTCTCTTTAAAGAGCAACAACACACCCGATTTTCACTTTTCGGGGTGTTGTTCCTCTCAGTGGGGGCATCCCAAATAGGCGCAATTGGAAGCAATTAGAAGAAATGGTCACAACTGAAGAAATGGAAGAAGCTGTTAAAGGGTTAAAAAAGGAAAAGCAGCAGGACCAGATGGTTATGGGTCAGAATACTATCACAAATTTCTCTCTGAATTAAAAGCCCATCTTGTAGAAATGATTAATTAGACAAGAGATTCGAAAAAGGGAATTAAAATGCCAGGGGAAGCTATAGCGGCAGATATTGCAGTAATATACAAGAAAGGTAAAGACCCGCTATCATGTAGTGGATATCGACAAATCTCTTTACTAATTAGGATAATCGCAAAAATCTTAGCAAATAGGTTAGCACATCTTTTGCCTAAATTGATAGACCAGATTAAAAAAAAAGAAGTCAGAGATAATAGGATTAGGCTGTTTAATATCATTGCTAGAACAAACCAAATGCGACCCCCCCCCCCCCCTCTATTCTGACAATGGAAGTTGAAAAAGCATTTGGCAGGATAGAGTGGGAGTTTATGCAAACTACTCTGAGATATATTGAAATTGGGTAAGGTATGATGAATATGATTTTGATGAGTTTGTATAGAAACCCAACAGCTAGGATTAAGAACAACAGGGAAATATCTAAGAAAGTAATACTCTTTTCTATTATAATGGAACGCTTCTGAACACAACACAATTAGAGGAAACCCAGATATTAAAAGATAAAAGATTTTAGATAAAAAATAGCGATCCAGGAAGTGGAACACAAGGCCTCTGCATATGTGCACGACCTTGTGCTTTACTTGAAGAATCTGGAAGTTGCTATCCCAACTGTCCTGAAGAAATTTAAAGATTTGGCAAATTTTCTCATTTCAAAATAAATCTAGATAAGACGGAGAGATCTTTTTTGTTCAGATGGGCCAACCTCTTTATTACAGACCTAAGACCTCTGGAGTTGTTGAAGATAGCTTCAGGCTAAATGTTCTACCCATTAGAGATAAAATAAAAACGAACTTAATAGAATGAGACTTACCAACGTTCTCATGGGTAGGGAGAGTCAACATTGATTAAATGGTGATGCTCCCTAGATTATTGTATTTGTTTAAGGTAATACCATGTAAGATACCACAAAGCTACTTCCGAGACCTGGATTCCCTGTTCTTCAGATTTATCTGGCAGAGCAGAAAACCCAGAGTGAGATTTCCGATACTACAGAAACAGAAAGAAGCAGGAGGGTTAACTATCCTCAATATTGAGAGATATTGGCAGGAAGCGCAGATTCAAAGAGCAGTGGATTGGACCATTGACGGTGGAAATAAGAAATGGGTTAATATTTATAAAAGTTATTTTAGCTTAACTCTAAAAGACAGAATTTGGATGAAGAAACCTCATGTGGTATCTCCTTCTATAAAACATAAACTAGAGGTGTTTCGGAAAGTGAGGCAGGTTGGAATGGCCCCTTGGCCGTCTCCAGTGCTGTCATTGAAAGATAATCCTGAATTAGGAAAAGATCATTAAGAGCTAAACATCTTTTAAATGAGGAGAACTGGATTCCTTTAGAACGACATAAAGCCAGATTTGAGAATAGGAAACTGGATCACTGAAATCGAATCGTAATGCAACATTTTTTTATTAAAAATGGTTAAGAAAGAGCAATGGGCTAGAACACTCACTACATTTGAGAAAATATTGGACGTAGAAAAAGCCCTGAATAAGGTAATATGAAATATTTATAGCTCTCTGATGTACGAAAACATACTTCTGTAGACAATGAGAGAGAGACCTTGGAAGAACGATTACAGATAGTGAGTGGGGAAAAAGTATTTATCCTGAACAATAAAGCTTTATTAGCTGGGGTTACTATACCCCAGTTAAACTGAATAAGATTTATCCTAGAACTATGAACTTTCCTATAATTATTTTGGGAATGCATAAAATTGAAGATATTTTTATATAGTTTAAAGACCTCTGAGAAGTATATTAGAATTTGAACCACCGGCCTTCCTTTTACATTTGAATAATTTAAGTGTCAAAAAATCTAAAAATGTAGCCACTTTTCAATTAGTAAATGCAGCAAGAAGAGTAATACCAAACAGAGTAATACCAGTCACATGGGCCCCACGCCATACCCTTTCTGTCAGTGACGACGATGTTTGATGTGGTCAACGGCCAGGGCCACAGACAGCTGGCACTAGGAGTGTCCTCACTCATGGAGAGCGGCGCCCATTTTATTGTTGCCCTGTTCGTGGACCATTTCAAACGCTGATGTCGCTTACATGTATGGAATCATGCGGGGCTCAGGTGAGTTTCACAGCACCAACATCAGAGAAAAAAGGGGTTAAATGAGCCTCCCCTTAATAGAAAAGCTCTACCAACATTCAACCTCGCCCTGAGAAGCATCAATAACACATATATAGGATAAAATCATCTTATATTTTATAAATTGTATACATGATTAAAAAGAAATTATTTTGCTTGGTACAAACACCATTATCTTAGTTACAGATATACAGCGCATGGTGGGAGCAGTACAACTCTCCGGAGTTCTAAATCCACAGATTGATGAAATCATGTGCTTGAATTTTGCTAATTAAACTTGCATCAATTAAATGATAATTCATACATTATTGGGCAAACTACAGCAGTTTCGCCTGACAAAAGGCTTCCTCGGTGCCCCCGTCAACACCTATGGAGAGTATACAGTAACATCATTATACAATCCACCAAAGCATAATGTATTAAGTACATATTCATACCTTTCTTATGTAGGATGATGAATGTAATTCGTCACTGTTAGTTACTGGCATCTGCTGTGTCTGTGATCTCAGTCTAATCCATACCTAAGCGGTTCTAGAAATTTAAATACTTAGACTTGATGCATGTGGCCAAAACCCAGGAACCAGAGGTCATCCTAACTACATTCGTCATCCTACATAAGAAAGGTATGAATATGTACTTAATTATAACCAATCAGCACTAATACATTATGCTTTGGTGGATTGTGTAATGATGTTACTGTATACTCTCCATAGGTGGTGACGGGGGCACTGAGGAAGCCTTTTGTCAGGCGAAACTAGTTTGCCCGATAATATATGAATTATCATTTAATTGATGCAAGTTTAATTAGCAAAATTCAAGCACATGATTTCATCAATCTGTGGATTTAGAACTCCTGAGAGTTGTACTGCTCCCACCATGCGCTGTATATCTGTAACTAAGATACTAAGATAATGGTGTTTTTACCAAGCAAAATCATTTCTTTTTAATCATGTATACAATTAATAAAATGTAAGATGATTTTATCCTATATATATGTGTTATTGATGCTTCTCAGGGCGAGGTTGAATGTTGGTGTTAGGGCGAGCGCTGCACGCCCATCTAGCAGTACTTCACTTACCTCCATGGCTGCATCCAGCCGTC
Organism: Gastrophryne carolinensis; assembly: GCA_027917425.1. Taxonomy (NCBI): domain Eukaryota; kingdom Metazoa; phylum Chordata; class Amphibia; order Anura; family Microhylidae; genus Gastrophryne; species Gastrophryne carolinensis. The sequence goes on along the minus strand of CM051237.1, from coordinate 475,571,299 downwards.
ATCCATTTTGCAGCACTTCCCTCATGGCTGTTCCCAGCTGTCTCCCTTCCCCCCATGCTTCCTTCTCACATGCTCAGGTGCGCGCACGTCTCCGTCCACTAGAGGGCGAGCGCACTAGATTCCTGAGATTTAAAGGGCCTGTACAGCACTGATTGGTGCCTGGTCATCCAATCCTGCATCCACTTCTCCTATTTAAAGAGGCACTTCCTTCCTTCAGTGCCGGATCTTGGTCTCTCCATGCTTGTAGAAAGTCAGACATTCTTGGATTGCTCAACCGTGTACCGACCTCTGCCTGTCCCCGACTCTGAACCTTTGCTGCCTGCCCCGACCTCGGCTACTCACCTTTACTGCGAACCTGTGCTGCCAGCCCCGATCTCTGCCTGTACTTACTACGCCTTTTGCCTGCCACTTGTGTACCTCGCTGAACCTCGGCTGACTGTGGCACTGGGCCGCTGTTGGGGGGTAGCGACCTGGGGGTCACTCGCCGCACAAGACCAACCTGCCTCGCGGTGGGCTCTGGTGAATACCGGTGGCCCCTTAGACTCCGCTCCCCTGACACGGTACCCACCATCGGTCCCACAGTTAAAGCGGATCCACACCCGAGTCCGCTCCACCCGGTCCGTGACAGTTGGTAGAACCTTTCTATTAAGGGGAGGCCCATTTAACCCCTTTTTTCTCTGATGTTGGTTCTATGTAAAAAGCAGGCCTACCATCTATACCAGCCCCAATGTGTTACACTGCGTCATTGCGGTGGAAAATAAAAAGTTTTTTTTTTTTTTTTGTTGTTTTTTTTCCCATTAATCACACTATATTGGGTGGGCCGTAATTTTAGTGGGTGCCAGGTAACCTTCGGCTGCTGCACCCATAGGTGAAGCGGGTTGTTCAGCTGCTCAGCAGCCCATCAATCGACTTTTCTGTACTTGGGCCAGACACTAAACTCGAGCACAGATTTCTGGCTGAAGTCCGTGTTCAGGTTTGGGAACCCAAACTTACAAAGTTTCGTACAACTAGTTGTGAGCAAAGTAAGGCCATCAAGATTAATCAAACCATGTGGGGAGTTTTGGGGAACTATGAAGTCTAAAAAGTTTCCCTGTTTCTTCCATTCAGACTCGCCTATCGGAGCTGCCAGAGAAATTCCAGGGACGGGAAGACTTTGCTGCGGTGGTGCAACCGTTCTTAAAAAACACCATCGTGCCCATGGATCATGTAAGTTACAAGTACAAGATAACTTTCCCTATAGGGTCGATTCAAACTTTTTTTTAGGATTTTTCGCTCAGTGCAATTTATCACCATATTTAGCTATGCAAACATTTTTTTAATTGAACAGCTAAATATGGTATTTAATTACACCAATAAAAAAAAGGGTTTTCTTTTTTTTTTGAAAGTGAGTAAAATATACGGTGCAGCCCTTATGCGTCATGCCGGCCGACTTTGTAGAAATGACCGCATAGCCAACAACAAAGAGAGACAGACTGTCGTTTTCTGTTTTGCCTGTTATTATTATTGTGCCATCATTTTCTCATTATTCCTTAAGGGGCTGCAATAAAATGAAAGCAGCAAAAACGCAAACCATTAACTGCAGGAAATCTTTAACCTTAAATTAGAACAAAAACAGGGATTTTCTTTTATTTCCTGAACTGGGACACGATTAATCCAAGAAGGCCAGCGGTACTATAAAATCATTTGCCTTTATTCCAATCTTTTTAAAATATAATCCAATAAAAGTTCCAACAGCATCAGCTACCGACAGCAGTGTAAGGCATTTAGCTTCTAAGGTCCACTTGCAGTCTCTCACGACATCTACAGATAGATGCTCTTAATCATGACACAACTACCAAATTGGGATGCCCCGCTATGTAAAACCCCCCAGATGTAATTCGGCAAACAGCTCTGATAGGCTACAATGGGGAGCGAGAATGGCTGCATCCCCAGCAGTGCCCGTGCTCCCACCACATCATATCTAAATGGCTGGGGCAGGAGCGCGTGCACAGCTCAAGGATGCGGCCACTCTCGTAGTTTGCTGAATGACATAGGCGTGGCAAACGGCTCTGATTGGATGAGAGCCCACGCATGCGCCGTTGGACCGGGGAAAGGTGCCTGAATAGCGCACTGAGCTCAGTGCAGCCAGGAAATCTGAATGGAGCAAGCACCGCTGGCCGCATCCCCACTCAATTCTAGCTGCGGCGATTCGGAAGGACCTTCCATGAGTAAGTGCCCCAGATAGAGGTATACTGCGGATTCAGCCGCGGCAAGACCTCCAGGAAGATGTAAATTGGGCGATTGGGGGGTTTCACAAAGCGGGGCAGCCCAATTTGGGATGACCCATAAAGAGGGAGACCACTGTCCTTCGAGTCTTATAGACACAAGGGGGTGGTTGCTCCTCTTTAAATATGGTTTCATATATATGTAGAGGTGGGCAGAGGTGCAGTAAGACAGGTAGAGGCAGGATGAGCAAAGGTGAGACGGGAAGAGGCAAGCAGAGCTGGATAATGATGGTTATGAGTGAAGTGAGCACAGGCAAGGTAGGGGGAGAGATAAGGTGAGAAAAGGTTAGTAGAGATATTAGATAAACAGAGCTGAAGTGAGCACAGGTAAGTTGGGAGGAGCCAAGCAGAAGTAGATTAGGAAGAGTCTATACAAGCATCTCTAGACACACCCAGCACAAACACAAACATGGGGTCGGGATTGACAGGGTGTCGGGCTTGAGTCCCGCTAGCAGTCATAAACCTGGAGGAGCTTCATTTGACCCCAAGGTGAGGATCCCCCTTTAAGAAAATTAGCAACTTTACCTAAGCCTAAACAGCCTAATAACCTGTCCATCTGAGAACCTGGCCATTAACCCCTTTGCTACTGGAACACAAGACTGTGTGGACTGAAACCGAGCAGGATCGGTCTGGGATTCTATAAGATTCCCGGACCCATCCATTCCTTCCCCCCCCGGGCATCCAAAATCGGGATGCCCTGCTGTGTGAAACCCCCCAGGTTGCCCGCTACACTTACCTTACTTCCTGGTCCAACGACTCATGCACGTGCCGCAGCCGGATCCACGCTAACCCTCTAGCAAGGCGAATGCCCACGCTGGCCATTTGTGAATTGCCGGCACAGGCACGCTCCCTGTTAGAGGGAGGTGGGGGATGCGAGCGCCAGCGCGCTCGTAGCTGCTGTGCTAAGACGTCAGCTTGGACGTCCATAGCTTAGCTGTTCCAAGCACGCTGATTGGACGCCGCCACGCATGCGCCGTAGGACCGGGATGAGGTGGGGGATCTGGGGGGTTTCACATGGAGGGGCACCCCGGGGGAATGGACCAAAACCCAGGATCCTGAGTTTTGGTCCACTTTAAAGGGAAACTCCCTTTTGTCAGGTTTTTGGTGTTCTTATTGTTTTCCTCTTTTGGGATGTAAAATAATCCTGTGTGTTAGGATTGTGCCCCCAAACCTGTGAGTTACATATCGCCATGCTGTCTCCATGATTCTCATATTCCTGGGGCTCTGTGTTGCTACAGTGGAAGCGGTTTTCATGGCCTTGAATAAAAAACAATAAACTACAAGTCCCACAATTCTTCCAGTGTACCTGGTGAACTCTTTAGAAGCTTTGGCTAAGTCTAAGCAGCCTAATGACCTCTCCAGCTAAGACCCCGGCCATGACCCTTTTGCTACTGGAACACAAGACTCTGATCCAAACTGAGGAAGTTGAATTGCAGCAGAATGGGTTAAACCAGTCACCCATGCCTGATCCAATCAGATGATTAGCTAGCTAGAATGAGCAAGTCTATGATGTATGTACCACTCGAAATCACCACTTTGGTGTACATGGCTGAGGTCAACACATTGTTGCTATGGAAAATGGTTTTCTTTTAGACCACAGAGTTGTAAACAAATAGAAAATTAAAAAGAAAACAGATAAGCTCACCACATTGAAGACGTCATATAGCCACACAATAATGGAAACAATTAAAAATGCCATCGAAAGTGGAATGACGCTTTTATAGGTAGTAACTGTTTTATTTGTAATGTTCTCCCCAGAACGGAAAACCAGACGTGAACTTCTTCGCTGAGGACTGCTTCCACTTTGACGAGCGCGGCCAAGCGGAGATGGCGATCGCACTCTGGAACAACATGGTACGTGGGAGCGTTCCTTCGTGGCTATATTGAGCTGCACTAGGCACGGGGGTCGCTGCCATTGGTCAGTGATGGCCTCAGATCCACGTTTAGGCCCCAGATCAACCCCCCCCCCCCCTCTGCAACGGGCAATTCCTCATACCTCCCAACTTCTGAAAACGTCAAAGCGGGACAAGCCATGCCCCAGGCCACACCCCCGTCACGCCCCGGCCACACCCCCGTCACGCCCCGGCCACACCCCCGTCACGCCCCGGCCACGCCCCCGTCACGCCCCGGCCACGCTCTCCAGCTCCAGCAATGTCGGCTGCCTTCACCCCTGCATGCGGTACGTATTATCCCCAAACCAGCATACCGCCCGCCCCCCCACCCCCGTGCGCCTGCCCACCCACCCCCGTGCGCCCGCCCCACTCTCTCACCCCACGCGCCAGGAAGTTATCATCGCGCCGGCGTCATTGCGGCCCTGGGCTGTCACAGCGCAGGGCGTCCCGGGACATTTGGTAATGTTCCGGGACCGCGGGATCCTTCTCAAAAATCGGGACAATCCCAGGAAAATCGGGACAGTTGGGAGGTATGAATTCCTGGTGGAGGAAAGGCACCTGAAACCAGTGTCGGACCACAGTGTCATGGGCCCACCAGTAGAACTGAATCTGGGGGCCCATCTGCCAGTAGGACCCCTTTTACATTGTGCATTTCCACTGTAAACACACAAATGCAGCGTGGTATATAAAACGCAGACATCCTGCAGCATTCCTGGCCCCTTTCCACCCCCTCCCCCTCTTAGCCATCCCAGAGTAAAGGCTGAGACTTTAGTCATTCTCACCCTTGAACCCTAGTTCAATGCTGCCAGGGGTGGACTGGCCATAGGGACAAAGCCCGGTAGGCCGCACTGCTTTAGGGCCAGTTGGGCTGTTGCTTTTAACATCCACATTAAATCCCTGCCCCCTTAGTCTCCCTCTCAGCCCCCTGTACCCACATGTCAAAGAACCCCTGCCTCAATGCAATGCCCCAGCATCATGGTTGTGGGGGGTGGTGGGGGGCTCAGCAGAGATGTCACGGGCCGGCCAGGGGCTGGTAAAATCCAGGGCTGATTTTTTAGTCCGCCACTAACTCTGCCTATAACTAATATGGTGATATGTACATGTAACTGTAGACCAAAACAAAAATCATTGGGCTGCCAGTACAGACCCAAAAGAAATAAACCTAACAATAAGCCACACTCAATACATTTATACAAAAATAAAACAAAAATAAAAATCTATGACAAACTTTTATTTAAACACTAACATTACATAATTAGAGTTAAAGGAAAGGTGCTTTCTCCACCGACATAGGAGGGGATTCTTCACTGTAAGAGCAGTGAGACTATGGAACTCGCTGCCAGAGGAGGTAGTTATGAAGGATACAGTAAAAACGTTCAAAAGTGGCCTTGATGCCTTCCTGGCATGTAATAACATTACCAGCTATGGCTACTAGACCACTGGAAGGAGAGCTATAGTGGCCGGGATGCCCTCCTTACATGTAATAACATTACCAGCTATGGCTACTAGACCACTGGAAGGAGATCTATAGTGGCCGGGATGCCCTCCTTGCATGTAATAACATTACCAGCTATGGCTACTAGACCACTGGAAGGAGATCTATAGTGGCCGGGATGTCCTCCTTGCATGTAATAACATTACCAGCTATGGCTACTAGACCACTGGAAGGAGATCTATAGTGGCCGGGATGTCCTCCTTGCATGTAATAACATTACCAGCTATGGCTACTAGACCACTGGAAGGAGATCTATAGTGGCCGGGATGTCCTCCTTGCATGTAATAACATTACCAGCTATGGCTACTAGACCACTGGAAGGAGATCTATAGTGGCCGGGATGCCCTCCTTGCATGTAATAACATTACCAGCTATGGCTACTAGACCACTGGAAGGAGATCTATAGTGGCCGGGATGCCCTCCTTGCATGTAATAACATTACCAGCTATGGCTACTAGACCACTGGAAGGAGATCTATAGTGGCCGGGATGTCCTCCTTGCATGTAATAACATTACCAGCTATGGCTACTAGACCACTGGAAGGAGATCTATAGTGGCCGGGATGCCCTCCTTGCATGTAATAACATTACCAGCTATGGCTACTAGACCACTGGAAGGAGATCTATAGTGGCCGGGATGCCCTCCTTGCATGTAATAACATTACCAGCTATGGCTACTAGACCACTGGAAGGAGTTAAACAGGCTGAACTGGATGGACTAAAGTCTTTATTCAGCCGCACATAATATGTTACTATGTTACTATAATCAAAGACAAAAGACAGTTAAAAAGCTATTGAAGTGATTGGGAGATGGGCCCTTAGGTTGTATGGCTCTAATACAACAGGGATAAATGTAATCCAAACCTTTGGTAAATACAGTCTTAAAGTGCTATAGTGCTAAACAATCATCCATCAAAATAGAAAAAAAAATGTATACTTTGCAAAATAAATGCCCAAACAAATGTACCAAAGACTGAGAGGCCGATTCATTAATAGCGACATGTAGCGACAGTTGAGCGACTGTAGCGGCATTTTCAGAGCGCCCGTTAGTAGTCGCTGTGCTTGGCCGTTGTTCGGTAGTTGATAGCGACTCAGTCGGTTTGCCATAATGTTGAATATTGGGTGAGGAGTCGCTATTTGACAGGTTCCGCGCTGTATGGGAGCGCATGATAGCGACTGGCCCTAGCGACCGGCTCCCACCATATTCATTAAAAAATCACGCTCAAAAAATTCTCGCGCTGTAAAATGCATGTTTAAACCCCAGAGCGCTGGCGGCGATGGGTTAAACGTAGTTTTTTAACCCCCAAACAACCATATTTTTGGAAACCAAAAAAAACACGTTTTTTAAATAATTTTGTAATATGAATACATTAATATCAGACCTGTAATATCAATTATGTACAATTTTTTATTTTTAGTTTTTTTCCCTTAAAAAAATTACCTAAAATGGCAGAAGTGGTCACAGAATTTTTCACATTAAAAAAAAAAAATCATAACAATTAATTATGAATATTTAAAGATTGTTCCATTGAAATGCATTGGAGAGCGCCAGGTAGCGAGAGGTCATACCTGTCGCTGTTCAAGGTCGGACGCTGGCGCTGTGGGCTGAGGCTGGAATAATGATGAATGAGTCGCTATATGGCGCTATCTCAGTCGCTAAGCAGGATCGGCTTGATAAATGTGTGATTGTGGTGGGGAGCCGGCGTTCTCGCGGCGGGGCCCGTCATTACCGGCCGCTCACCAGTCGCTACCTGTCGCTATTCCTTCATAAATAAGGGCCTCAATAAGAATCCAAAAAAAATCACCAGGTCAGTAGGTCAAATACGCAGAGCCGAGCCCCCTCGCCATTTTGATTCTTATTCAGTCTTTGGCACATTTGTATTGCACTTTATATGCTGCACTAGTCACTTTATATTGCACTGATTGCACAGTTGGCACTTTTGTTGTGCACTTCTCACTTTTGTTCCCCAACATCAATAAGTTTGGGCAGTATACATTTTTTTTCTATTTTGATAGATGATTGTTTAGCACTATGGCACTTTAAGACTGTATTTACTCATTTTTACAAGGTTTTGATTAAATTTATCCCTGTTGTATTAGAGCCATTCAACCTAAGGGTTCATCCCCCAAGCACTTCAATAGCTTTTTAACTGTCTTTTGTCTTTGATGTTGTAATGTTAGTGTTTAAATAAAGGCTTGTCATAGATTTTTATTATTGTATAAATGTATTGAGTGCGGCTTATTCTTAGGGGTATTTCTTTTGGGTCTATACTGGCAGACCAATTATTTTTGTTTTGGTTTGCACACACCTTGTGGTGGTCCCCTAATAGCTGGCACCAGTATTACACCAGTATTACATTAGCAGGACAGGGTTAGCATTTTTTATCTACATGTAACTGTAGGATGGGCTCCCTGTTTCCCCGTTGGGCCCTAAAACACCCCACTCGGACTCACGCTGCCCTCACTAACATCGCATTTTTGTTCCTCACAGTTGGAGCCTGTTGGACAGAAACAAACCTTTAACAACTTCACCCATGATCGGACCAAGCTGAAATGTCCAACACAAGTAAGGAAACCAGGCCAAACGTGCGTCGGATGAACATAGCGGCATAGCAGTGACCCTATTGGCTGATTTGTTGTCTCTTTGCTCCCCTAGGACCACCCTTATCTTTTCACCCTAAAAAACAGCGGTCTTCCTACAAATAAGCCACCAGTTGACAAACCCGAGGACCCTGAAGATCCTGAAGACCCTGAGAAGAGCGACGACCAGGTGCCCTACTGGTCTGTGATCGTTGCATCCATTGGCGGTGTGGCTCTGGGATGTGTAGTCGTAGGGGTTGCCATGTCTGTGACGTATAAGAAGAAAGCTCAGAAAAAGTCCACTTTTTGAGGAGCGCAGCCCTTTGAGGTTTTAAAGTCTTTGGGCCAGACCGAGAATAGAATAGAATAGTGCGAAGCTGGAACAGATACGTCTAATAAACAAACAAGTGTAGATATTGTGATTGATTGGCTGCACAAGGCAGCTGCTCCAATTTCTTTCTCGTGGTGGCCTTGAATTAAAGGACTAACGGGTATGAGAACCCATTACAACCAATCAGCAGCCATAATGTAACTGTCCTGAATAAAAAATAAATAAATAAAATCTGGTCTCACTGAATTGCGCTGAAATTGCCAATGCTGCCAGATGAAGGCGTTCCAAGCTGGCAGCTTATTCCAACCCTGTAACTAGCTTAACATTAGGCTGCCCAAGGGGCATGACAACCTATGGCAGACGGGTAAATGGGTAACTCGAAGCCAATGGAAAAGGTGTAATCATGTCACAGAGGGTAAAGGTTAACGGAATGTTCTAAATGTCGTATTTTGTTGATTTCTATTAAAGTAAAATCCTATTTGGCTCCTGCGTCCTGGCTTCTCTATTGGGTACTGCGTTTTAACTCCTTTCTATTGTTTTCAATAACAATTGCCCTTAGCAGCCAATAAAAGGGTAACTGGAATCCAATGGAAAATAACTGATAATGTCACAGATGGTTTGGTAAATAAATGTCTTAAAGCAGACCAAAACCCCCAAAAACAACTCAATCTGTTTTGACGATCCCGAGGACCCTGAAGATCCTGAAGACCCTGAGAAGAGCGACGACCAGGTGCCCTACTGGTCTGTGATCGTTGCATCCATTGGCGGTGTGGCTCTGGGATGTGTAGTCGTAGGGGTTGCCATGTCTGTGACGTATAAGAAGAAAGCACAGAAAAAGTCCACTTTTTGAGGAGCGCAGCCCTTTGAGGTTTTAAAGTCTTTGGGCCAGACCGAGAATGAAGAATAGTCATCAATAGAATAGTGCGAAGCTGGAACAGATACGTCTAATAAACAAACAAGTGTAGATATTGTGATTGATTGGCTGCACAAGGCAGCTGCTCCAATTTCTTTCTCGTGGTGGCCTTGAATTAAAGGACTAACGGGTATGAGAACCCATTACAACCAATCAGCAGCCATAATGTAACTGTCCTGAATAAAAAATAAATAAATAAAATCTGGTCTCACTGAATTGCGCTGAAATTGCCAATGCTGCCAGATGAAGGCGTTCCAAGCTGGCAGCTTATTCCAACCCTGTAACTAGCTTAACATTAGGCTGCCCAAGGGGCATGACAACCTATGGCAGACGGGTAAATGGGTAACTCGAAGCCAATGGAAAAGGTGTAATCATGTCACAGAGGGTAAAGGTTAACGGAATGTTCTAAATGTCGTATTTTGTTGATTTCTATTAAAGTAAAATCCTATTTGGCTCCTGCGTCCTGGCTTCTCTATTGGGTACTGCGTTTTAACTCCTTTCTATTGTTTTCAATAACAATTGCCCTTAGCAGCCAATAAAAGGGTAACTGGAATCCAATGGAAAATAACTGATAATGTCACAGATGGTTTGGTAAATAAATGTCTTAAAGCAGACCAAAACCCCCAAAAACAACTCAATCTGTTTTGCACCTTCCCCCCAGGTACATTACCGTTTGGATGTTTTCAGTGCTGTTTGGTTTTCCTGTTATAATGATTCTAATTTTCATTTTCCCCAGATATGCCATTGAATACTGTTGTGTTAAACTAGTTTTAAGCTCCTCCTCCCCACTCCTACGTCCATCCTACACCTGCCTCAATAAAGGAGAACCACAAAAAATAAAATTCAATGCTTTATTAGAAAAAGACAAAAACTATTAAACGCAAAACTATTACGAAAACTAAACGAAAACACAAAACTATTAAACACAACACATTAGACACATTAAAAACAAAATTGGACCTTTCCCTAAAAATGTATGTACCGTATTTTTCACCCTATTAGACGCACTTATTTTCCCCCAAAAGTGGGGGAAAAAATGTCCGTGCGCCTTATCGGGTGAATGTAAAAAAAAAACTCACCCATTCCCGGCGCTCCCGCGTTGCCTGTCACACTGTGGGAGCCCAGAGGAGCGTCGGGGGCTCTGTCCCGGCCCCGCCGCTGCGATTGCTGTCTTTTACCGGCGGGGCCAGAGACAGCGCCCCCGCCTCTCCTCCATCTGCTGCTTCTTCCGCCTGGGGCACATGCGAGCACCCAGGTCAGGGCAGCGGGTGGGCGTGGGCTTCTTACGGCCAGCTTCGCGAATGGCGTGGGCGTGGCCTGTGCTGACGCAGCGCAGGCCACGCCCTCCCCATTCACGAAGCCAACCGCTCAGCGGAGCGGTGTCAGCAGGGGGATGCCACACTGGGTATACGGGGAATAGGATGGGGGCATGCTACACTGTCTATGGAATGGGGGCATCCCACACGGCCTATGGGAAAGGGGAATGCCACACTGTCTGTAATGGTGCGTTTTTTGTTTAAAATTTTTTTTTCTTATTTTTCTCCCCCAAATCCTAGGTGCGTCTTATAGGGTGAAAAATACGGTATATCTCCAATTCATCAATCAATGTGATAATCAATGGACGGAGGACCCCCCAAAAATAGTAATGGGGCCCTTTTATAATTTTTGTGCCGGCACAGAAAACTATTTATTGTCCCTACCAATCTTGAAGGAGGGACAGTGTATCCTGGCTCGTGCTAGAAAAAAAAAGGACAGTGTAGCCTAATAAAGTGACTAGTTAAATTTAACTTTCCATAGGACGTAGTTTAAAGAGAAACGACACACAGGAATTTCTCTGCCCTGTGTGTTGCTCCTCTCTGCGGCGGCATCCTGAATTGGGATTCCCCCGCTGTGTGTACAGCCCCAATTCGCCCCGTTTCACTCACCTTCCTTCCGCTCCCATGGCATAGACTCAGATGATAGCGAGCGCGCTGATTGGCTAAGCGGCACGCTCAGCCAATCAGCGTGCTCGCTGTCACTCGGGGCCTTTTGGCACCGCTGATGGCTAAACCGCTTGGACGCGTCGAGCGGCATCGAAGGGAGCTAAGCAGCGCCGCCAGCCACATCCCCTTCCCCCCTTGCAGCCATGGCGTGCCTGCACCACCCATTCAGGAAGGCCGGGTGCACGCACAGCTAGAGGTGAGCGGAAATGTGGCCGCACCGATGGCTCCAGGAGAGGGTGCATGTTCTGGGGGGTTTCACACACCGGGACATCCCAAGGACTGGAATTCGGGAGGCCCTGGAGTCCTTTAGACTTCAGGGCCTCCAATGTTCTTCTTTAAATGTCGTTATTTTTTTATTCCCACGATGCAAAATTCTTTTTCTTGCCTCTCCATTGGGTTCTGCACTAATATTTAAAGCGGACCTTCACTCTGAATAAGAGTCTATCTTATATGTTTCCCACACCCTGTACATACAGATTGTCCACATTAAAAATCATCCTACCTGCATCTACTGCATGTTATGAGCCTTTAAACATCCAAGATGGCGGCTTATGGAAGCCACCATCTTATCAGGCAGCCTGCAAACAGGAAGTGCCTCCTGACTGTGCTGCTCTGCATTCTGGGACTGCTGACCTTTACCTGACCCCAGCTCTGCGCTGTCTGAGCAAAGCACAGCTATAACCCGCCCCCCTGTACCTTATCCCACTCTCCTCAGTAAGTGTGATGCTTCTGAGTCAAGATGGCGGCGCCCATATCCTAGATTCCTGAACAGAGTTGCAGCCCAGTGGGGGAAAGAATAATAAGTTAGTGACTAAAAACGTAAAATATATTAATTTTAGATGCTGGGGAACCATTTTTTAAGAGTTTGGGCTTTTCATTAAATCATGGTGAAGGTCCGGTTTAAGTCGGAAAATTGGCCCAATGATAAAAATCCATATAAATATGCTGGATTGCAGGAGAAGGGGTCACTTATACACCCGGCATCAAGAAATATCCAGCCAGGCTTGTTTTTCTTTCTTTTAATGAAATGAAAAGGACATCTGGGGTGACAGGCTCTAGACTAAACCTGTCACCCCTGGATTTTATTCCTACAATGAGAGAATGAACCACAGGCTTGGTGGGAGTTTTATTCAGTCAGTGACCCCCTCCTCTCATAAGCCAACTTGTTTATATGTATTTTTAATAATACACAATTTCGCAATAGTGTTCCTTTTAGTAATCTCAATTATTATTATTATTATTTTCAATAACCATTGTCCTTTTCAGCCAATAGGAGCTGATCAAAGGGTAACTGGAAGCAAATGTCCAGATGGTGGGTTAACCAAATGCTCTAAATGTCATACTTTGTGATTCTTGTGAAACAAACACGTTCTTGCCTCTCTGTCTCCATCGGGTTCTGTGCTTTAATATTTAAAGTGGACTGAAACCATAGCAGGATAAGCCTGGGAATCTATAAGATTCCTGGGCTGATCCATTCCCTCCCCGCGGGGCATCCAAAATCGGGATGCCCCGCTGTGTGAAACCCCCCAAGGTCGTGAGAAACTGCGCGGACCGCGGCCGCATCCCTACTATCCCTCTAGTAGGGCACATGCCTGTTAGAGGGAAGCGCGGGATGTGGCCGCCAGTGCGCTCGGAGCCGCTGAGCGTAGACGTCTATAACTCAGCGGCTCCGAGCGCGCTGATTGGACGAGCAGCCGAGCATGCGCCGTAGGACCGCGGTGAGGTGAGTTGAAGCTGGCGATCTGGGGGGTTTCACATAGCGGGGCACCCCAATCGGGGGGAGTGGACCACTTTAACCCATTTCTATTGATTTCAATGCCCTTTGCAGCCAATGGGAGATGATCGAAGTATAACTGGAAACTGTAAAAAATAAATAATGATGCCACATATGGTGGGTTGATTGACCGTCCTAAAACAGCTTTGTCAATTCCAGAGAAACCAAAAGCCCTTTTTGGCATCTACGCCCTGGCTTCCTGTTGAGTCCAGCACTTTAATATTTCATTATTTTATTTGGATGCTATTTTTTCAGTTCCCTTTGCAGCCAATCAAAGGATAACTGAAAGCCAAAGAGCACACTGGTTGACTGTCCAGGAAGCAGAAGAGATCAAGGATGGTGGGTTAACCAAACGTTCTAAATGTCATACCTTGTTGATTCCTGAGAAATAAAAATAAAAAAATGTGGATTTTTTGACCTGGCTCATGCTCTTTAAAATGTAATTTCTTTGATTTTTTATTTTTTTTTATTATTCTTTATTTTCATTTTGCAAAGTAAAATGGTGTACAACATAGGAAAACACATAAGGAAAGTGAGGCTGTCCGTAGCTCACTGGGTACATTTTCCATACAGAACAAATATCACTGCAAATAAAACAGTAGCTCATGGCATATAAAGTCATATTATCCTGTAACATTGGGGGGGGGGGGGGTGTATGGGACTATGCAGGGGTTACTTCCCCTCGAATCCGTCCCAATATTATTCCTGAGTGCTCTCCCTTCATTTTCCCCCCATGATGGTTGTGGTAATGTACTTCGTAGGTGACTAGGTTCGTAGCGGTGACATAGCGTATATGGGGGGAGGGGTGAATGGGGTAGGGTATTTCCGAAAACGGGGAAGGGTAGTCCCCCAGGAGGGGGTTGCTCGTTGCCGCCTCAGAGCACGGGATGTGTCTTGATTCCAGATCATCACCCACAATTTCTTTGATTTTAATAACCATTGTCTTTAGCTATAGGAAGCCAATTAAAGGATGGGACAATGGAAGTGTGGTAATGATGTCACAGGCAGCGTGCTAACTATGGGGGTTATTTAAAGTGGACCAACACCCAGGATTTTCACTATCCTGGGTTTTGGTCCACTTCCGCGGGGCACCCCAATCGGGGCAGCCCCGCTGCGAGAAACCCCCCCCCGATCGCCTCACCCCGCTCCTACGCGAGCGCTCGTCCAATCAGAGCGCTCAGAGCCGCTGTGGTATGTACGGACAAGCGGCGGACAACCACAGCGGCTCTGAGCGCGCTGGAGGCCGCGTCTCGCGCTTCCTTCTAATATGGAGCCCGCCCGCGCCGGCCATTCACAAACGGCCGGCGCGGGTGCGCGCCCTGCTAGAAGGAAGCGCGAGATGCGGCCACGGCCCGCGCATGCGCCGTTGGAACGGGGATAAGGTAAGGTTTCTGGGCGCCCTTCGGGGTTTCACACAGCGGGGCATCCCGATTTCGGATGCCCCACGGGGAGGGATCTGATCGGCCCGGGAATCTATAAGATTCTGGGTGTTGGTCCACTTTAAGAAGGGATAGCACCAGGTAGCGCATTGTAGCGGCAGGCAGCGTCTGGTGAACGCCGGGCACTGTACGCAAAACCAGATTTTTGAAAACGAATCTGGTGAGCGACTCTAACAGCGCCATGTAGCATCACATGTATTATTACAGGCGGCTCAGTGTATAGCGCCGGCGCTCTAGGCTCAGGAGCGCCACGTAGTACATGTCGCTCAGTGTCGCTCTCCCATACATTTCGATTGGGTTTCATTAGTTGTGTATAAACAGTAAACATGAACAGTTTGTCAATTTAATTTTTTTTGTTTTTGCTCCAATCATTGTGTGACGTCTCCTGGCTGCAAACACTTTTATACATTTTATTTATTCTTTTATATTTTTAGGCAGAATTGTCATTACAGGTCTGGCACTAAAGTGTTATTGTCACAGTGTTATAACAATGTCATTCCATGTGTTTTCGCTTTGTTACTGGTGGATATGTGTTCAAATACAGACTTTAATCACACAGCTTCTGGCGCTCTATGCTACAGCGCACAGCTTTAGAGCACCAACGCTGTGTGTGTCTAATGTTTTGTTAAATATGGTGTTGAGCGCTGAGAGTCGGTCGCACTAAGCTGGTGCTACCTCTCGCTCGCTGCAGCGTTATACTGTTGTTATAGCGCCCAGCACACATCACATTCATCAGTGCGGGCCAGGTTATTACAGCGACGCTCTGTTACAGCGCCCAATACCCGCTTACAGCGTCTACTAGTGGTCGCTCTAAGCGATGCTATACAGACGCACATCTGGGTGGCATCTCCACGAACCGTGCACCCACATACTGAATATTGGTAAGAGTGCGGCAGCTACCCAAAAATCATCTGGCAATACCAGGCGCTAGTAGTCAATCAGCCTCTAAATGTCCTAAAATGCACTCTGTTGAATCCTGTGAAACCAAAATCCAGATTCCAGGTCGGCCGCTGGTGGGTTTTGTTCCGCTTTAACTAAAGAGCATCTGTACCATGCCGTCATGTCCACAAGGTGGCAGCAAAATACAGATGATAATACATCTCCCTGAATCTGCATATTAAAGAAGTTCCATGAAATCAATAAGGAAGCTCTCACGTCAGGGGGCACATTACAATGTAATAACTACTATATCTAATTATGGATGGACAATTACTAAGGTCTCTCTGCATAATTTTTATTATCGAGAGAATATTATTTCTAATCCAGTGAGTGAAATAGGGGTGAAAAAGGAAATATAATATGATATATATATAAATTAATATTAATATTTGCTTCACATTAACCTCCAATATCTCTATTAGAGATCAATATGATAATTCTCGCAAATACCAACAATCATATCAGCCCAGCGGCCACTAATTAGATACCAAACAATAGCTGCTAAGGCTCTCCCTACACAACCAGTGAACTGTCCTAAGAGGGAAATAGGTTATGCCTTAAATACTTTGCAACTACAATCTATTGTGTGAGAATTATCCACCACACACACAGTAAGATGTATATATTAAAGACGGGTTTAATTAGCAGCACAGTCATTAACCTTACTAACCCAATATGTTCCTAAAGTTTCCCCAAGATATCCTTAAATATAGGCAGTTGTTACATAAGATTGATAATGAAAGTAAGTTACATTAGTTACGGTACAATATATGTTATAATGGATATAGAGAGATATAATGCAGAGACAGATAGAGATACACAGAGATACTTAAGGTTTCAGGTCCAGGTGTCCATCCATTCATCCCCCCGCCATGCATCGACTGCCGGGCCCCCGGCACAAAGCTTACTAATGTATAAACAATAGAGGGAGTGGCCAGCATTCCCCGCCTCGTGGGAGTGTCTGCCAAGGTCGGCCCATATGAGGACTCTCATGGAATTAGATGTATATTTCATAAAGGGTATAACTCCCACAATATGCATGTTATCAACTTGTAACCAAGAAATTCATGATCCCCATAAATTTCTTAGTTAAATGAGCCCAAACACCAGGGTCATCCAGGGTCCAATACTATGTGGATTGTCAGGCCCTGGACAATATATGTATGCCATGTTTGATATCAAATGAAAGGTCTAATAGTTCTGAATAAGACCCTCTCATTAGTACAGTCATAACTGACATGTTACAAGAGCTACAATACTTCCCAGAAATAACAGCCAATGCCCAGGTGTCCAATGTATATTGGCCGTCTGGAGTCTGGGGACCTCATTAGGAATTCAAGGATGCCCTTTCAAGTACAGCTAGGTGTGATAGTTATCTATTCTGTTTACCATAGACATGGTAGGACTACCACACCCTACTTTGAGTGTCCTTTTACAAGTACAGCTCGTTGGCAGCTAGGTGTGAATAGGTGTTTATTGTCAGAATGTGGGACCACTATTTGAATGTATGTATGAATTAGGGTCAGCGTCCTTTAACAAGGGGCAATATGAACAGGATCACTGATCAAGCTTCCTGCTTGACAACTCAGGTGGTTGCTATATAAAAATGTGTGGTAGTGCCAAAAAAGGTCAGTGAATGCAGGAGGATCTGGAGGACTCACAGCAGGGCCCATGATCTGCAAAGTGGACGATTGCCTGCCACAGTCTTCCCAGCTGAGCTTGCCGCAGGTAAAAGCGATGTGTGTGTGTGTTGGGATGCCCCTCACTGGCTATAATGAGGGATGCTCCTCACTGGCTGTAATTGAAGGATGCCCCTACGCCCCTCTATTGCAATGAATGGAGAGGACATGACAGCACACCTGTGACTAATGGCGGGTTGGAATCAACTCCGACCCCATGGGCCCCCGGATGTTGCAGGAAGCACCGCTGTGATGCGGGTTCAAATCGAGCAATTAGATGAATTGCTGATCGCTTGACTAACACCGATCAGCTGTGGGGGACAAAAATGAGTAACCTTTTGTTTTTGTTAGGATGTTGAATCACTTTAAAGACGAGCATCTGACCTTTTCTGATGTTCCTCTTTAAACATCCCTCTAAAAAGCTGACATGCGGCAGCATTCCTGGCCCCTTTCCACCCTCCTTAGCCATTCCAGAGTGAAGGCTGCAGGCTTAGCCAGTCTTACCTTTCTTCAAATGCTCCTCAGGTCTCGCGCTGAGTGTCATTGCAGCCCACTGCAGCGAGATCTGAGGGGCGGTGCAGTCCATGTCGAGATTCCAAGATGGTGCTGGCCGACAGGGGGACCGAGGGATGCCGAGCCCAATGTAAGAGGAGAGGTAAGTTGACACTAACTGTTTTATAAACCAGAGGGACATTAGGGCTGGGTTTTTCCAAACTCCCCATGACTTGAAATGCTCTGACTCATTCTGTCCCCTAGACCCAGACCCATTTCTAATTATATATTTACATTTGATCTCTTCAACACCCTATTTCCCATTCTATCTATCACATCTTTCCCTTCATTGCTTATATCCCCTTATCTGACTGTAAAAGTTCATTTCCTTGTTTTGCTCTTTACCAAGGGGTGTTGGGCCATCCAGAAATGATCTCAGCTATAGTAATTTAAGGAACAAGTATTGGCCGAAACCAAAAATCGATCAGTGGATTCAATTCAGATAAAGCTGTTTAAATTACAGAAAAATAATAATATGAGCGGCATAAATATGATGTAAGTTGCAATGTCCAGAAATGTAAGTAGAGTGTCCATACAAAGAAACAGCAATTCTTTCTCAGGCTAATTCAACTAGGGCATTTTGTCTTTTCCGCCCAACCCTGGATGGGGTTGACTGAACTGCCAGCCTCATATTGGCTGTGAGAGCAAGCAGAGAGAAGTAGAACGGAGCCCCCCGCAAAACTTTCTTTTCCCCTTAAATGTTATCCTTCTGGTCAAACCTTTTTTCCCCTCCCCAAAGGGGAGCAGTCATATAACACTATCTCCTTAGCCTAGACACAAAACATATGGTTTCAGTTAAATAGTTGAAGTTAAAGTAATTACTAAGAGAGAACTCACCCAGACATAACTTGAGTCTGTGTGCATATATATATATATATATATAATGAATATTGATGCATTTCACCAAAATAAACCTATGTTATATTATGTTATATTATATATGCATTACTTCCTCTGAATCAGCCAGCTCCGGATCAGAATCATAATAAACACCAGGTAAACATCCACAGCTTCCACATTCATCCAAGTTACCTATATACATCAATAATATTAGTGATTTCATAATAATTCATTAATAATTGAGATAATAAACATTTTATTACGCTGGAACCTTCTTACACTGACTATTGTTGGAGATGCAACATCTCCAGCTTATTATATGTATTACATATATAGTTCTGGATGGACTACAGTTTATTGATAGGACAGTAGATGGCGCTGTTACTTATGTGTAGTCTCTCCTCTTTCTACGTTGTATTTGCTGTATTGCAGTGTACTTGTTGATTCTTCCTGCCTGTGTACAATCCATCGTGTTAAAGTGGAACAAAACCTGGAAATTTGACTTTCCCAAGTTTTGTTTTGCCCCTGAATTGTGATGCCTAGCTATGAGAAATCCCCCAGATCGTTAGTATTCACTCACCTTTCCTGGCTCTATGTTAGGAGACACTATCCTGCAATCATGCATGGACTCTGCTCATGTTCAGAGCTCGGCTTGAGTCATCACACCGTTCCTGCCAACTTGTCACCGCCGGGCCACAAAGTGACGACTAATTTACATAATCAGTGTTCATCGGCTTGTTACCACAGCCAGAGATCACGCCAGAATCTTCCGGTCCCATCTGTCAGGCTGGCCGCTGGACTTGCCAGAGGGACGGCTAGGAATAATAATATAGGAGTTTACTATATATACCAGGGCTGGCTCTAGGTTTGTGGGGGCCCTTGGTCAAGAGAGTATTAGTGGGCCCCAAAGTAGTGAGTCATATGATGTCACCATTCAGCTCCGATGCCACAAATGGGTAATCTCCTGCTGCTGATTGCTTCCAGTCCTTGTCAGTTGTCACCTGGTTCTCGCCACCTTCTGAACTTCCATCAGTTGCCCTCCATTCCAGGCCACCTTCTCCAGTGTTGCTGATCATCCTCTGGTGCTGAGGCCAGCCATGAGCAGGTCTACACACAGCACCCGGCATTCGGTGGCTTGGGTCCACTGTTAAATAATACCATGGTCAAGTGTGAGCCTGAGTGGGCCTCTGAAGATGCCAGGGCCCCTGGCAATTGCCCAGGTTTTCCCTGTGCTGGCGCCGGCCCAGATATATACTATACTATAGGAGTCACCTACCTGGAGCAGGTTTACAAAAGCACAACTAGTCAAGGAATCGCTACTGACAGGTAAGTCCATCTGCAGGTGTAGCAATCCATAGCATGGACTTTCCTAACAGACTTCAGCTCTCTGCTTACCTTTCACCCGATCCCGCTGCATCGATGCGCATCAGCAGCCCCGGGTCCCTTTATCTGACTACTGCACTTCCATACCTCCCAAGTGTCCCTGATTTGAGGGGACTGGCCCTCTTTTGAGTCCATGTCCCTCATTGTTCTCATTTGTCCCTCTTTGAAGTGTAACATGCAGATCTGCAGCAATAAATGCCTCAAAGTGTTTCTATTGTAACTATTATAACCTATATCCTATCCATCCCTCAATGAGGGGGTGTGGCCTAATTAAACAAATGTCCATCTTTTAGGTATGTACTTCCATCCTGTAAGTGGGCATATGCGATATACAAGGTCAGACCAAGGTGTCTGTTTTCTCAATGGTCGCCTTGGCTGAGTTTTTTATACCCAGCCATACACCAGAAGAGCGGTACCAGGCTTGGGCTACCGGGGGCTGCAGGGGCGATATCGACCGCACGGAATCAATCAAGACTCTCAGTTCCCCTCTCACTTACCTCCAGAACCAGCTTCTGCATTTATGAACCATAGCTGCTTTGGCCTGGCTCCTCACTTCCAAACCTTACCTAGTGAGCTTCCAAGTGGCTACCGAACACCCAGGGTGAACAACACAGGGCTCCCTCTGTCTATTTCCAACATTAAAGAAATATAATCATTGGCTTTGGGTGAGTATATTAGGCAGGTGGACAGGTGGGAGCACTCACCCAGGTGAAGCATCATGGGAAGCCGCGTGCACAGGTGGTGTGCCTGAGCACTCCCCCCCTTTCCCCCTTCAGCGTTTGGACGTGGATGCCGACTTCCTAATCTTTGGTGATACTTTGGGGGTTATTTAAGAAGGGATAGCGCCAGGTAGCGCCTCATAGCGGCAGGCAGCGTCTGGTGAACGCCGGGCGCTGTACACAAAACCACATTTATAAAACCAAATCCGGTGAGCGCCTCTGACAGCGCCATGTAGCGTCACATGTATTATTACAGGTGGCTCAGCGTATAGTGCCGGCGCTCTAGCTTCCGGAGCGGCAGGTATTACCTTTCGCTCAGTGTCGCTCTCCCATACATTTCGTTCATTTGGTTGTGTTTAAACAGCGTGTTTGCCATTTTTTATTTTTTTTTTTTTGCTCCAATCATTGTGTGACGTCTCCTGGCTGCAAACAAACACTTTTAGAAACTTTTTTGACTTTTTATATTTTGATGCAGAATTGTCATTGCAGGTCTGGCACTAAAGTGTTATTGTCACAGTGTTATAATAATGTCATTCCATGTGTTTTCACTTTGTTACTGGTGGATATGTGTTCAAAAACAGACTTTAATCACACAGTGTCTGGCGCTCTATGCTACAGCGCCCATATCCAGAGCGCCTACGCTGTGTTTGTGTCCTTTTTTGATAAGTATGGTGTGGAGCGCGGAGTACCAGACGCACTGAGCTGGCGCTACCTCTCGCTCGCTGCGGCGCTGTACTGGTGTTAGAGCGTCCAACATACATCACACTTATCAATGCCGGCCAGGTTACTACAGCGACTGAGATGCTCTGTTACAGCGCCTGATACCCGCTTACAGCGTTTACTATCGGTCGCTCTAAGCGCCGCTATACAGACGCTCATCTGCTGATACCTGGCGTTAGTAGTGAATCAGCCTTCACGTCTATTTCTATCAATTCAAACATTGCCTCTCCACACTTCAGAGTTCCACCTCAGGCCCCACTTTAGGACACTCACTATTGTGCCTGATAATAACCCTCCCGAGAAGAGCAGAGGCTGAATTAATGGCAAAGACGGGATGGTTTCCATATAAATGACTAGAGTCGTGGAATTGATTAACAAACTCATGGGGGGGGGGGGGGTATTGCCTTTTTGTCCCTGTATATGTTTGGTCATGCATTGAGGTAAGCATTTAAAAAACTTCATTAAGACGCTCGATAGATTCCCTGTGGCCAATGTCGTGTTCTCGCCTTCCAGAGGCTTCCTTGTCTGATTGGATTTTCTCAGCAAAGACTCGAAGAGCCCATTACAAATTCCATCAAGCCCCTTCATTACAAGGAGCGGGCCACGCGCTCGGGGACCTCGCGCTCCCGGCCTCTCCGGCTCTGAGGATTACATAAGCTTTAATTAATGACTCGGCTCAGCGTGACACATTGATTTGCTTTGCCTCTGGCCCTGACAATAACCTGCGCCGGCCGCAGATAAAATTGCTTCGTCAAACATTGGTTATATAGCGGCGCCCCGCTGAGCCGCTGCAGCGCGTAATGCAAATTCCACCTGCAGAGGAAGTGGATACAAATACGGTTAGCACTTAAAGTGGACCAACACCCAGGCTGATCGGCCCGGGAATCTTATAGATCAGATCCCTCCCCACGGGGCATCCAAAATCGGGATGCCCCGCTGTGTGAAACCCCCCAGGACGCCCCATTCACCTTAACTTACCCCCGTTCCAACAGCGCATGCTGTCGTGAGTGGCCGGCGCGGGCGCGCTCCCTGTTAGAGGGAAGCGCGAGATGCGGCCGCCAGCGCACTCGGAGCCGCTGTGGTTGTCCGTCCCTTGTACGTGCATACCACAGCGGCTCTGAGCGCTCTGATTGGACGAGGCCCACGCATGTGCAGTAGGAGCGAAGTGAGGTGTGTTTTTTCTGCCATTCTGGGAGGTTTTCACAAACACCGATCGGGGTGCCCCGCGGAAGTGGACCAAAACCCAGGATAGTGAAAATCCTGGGTGTTGGTCCACTTTAAACCGGACCTTCAGCATCATTTAATGAAAAGCCCAAACCTTAAAAAAAAACGATTCCCCAGCATCTAAAATATATTTAACGTTTTTAGTCACTTACTTATTATTCTTTCCCCAACTGGGCTGCAACTCTGTTCAGGACTCTAGGATACGGGCGCCACCATCTTGCCTCAGAAGCATCACATACTAAGGCGAGGAGATCATGGCAAAACTACATGGGGACAGGGTTATAGCACAGACAGAGCAGAGCCGGGGTCAGGAAAACGACAGCAATCCCAGAATGCAGAGCGACATAGTCAGAAGACACTTCCTGTTTGCAGACTCCATGGGCCGCCATCTTGGATATTTAAAGGCTCATAAAATGCAGTAGATGCAGGTAGGATGATTAAACTATGCCGGACACATCCCCAGTATCTCTAGGCTGA
Source organism: Gastrophryne carolinensis (assembly GCA_027917425.1). Taxonomy (NCBI): domain Eukaryota; kingdom Metazoa; phylum Chordata; class Amphibia; order Anura; family Microhylidae; genus Gastrophryne; species Gastrophryne carolinensis. Next base: position 475,548,097 of record CM051237.1, on the reverse strand, counting down.
GACACGCTCCCATGCCCAGCCATTCTGATAGGCTGGGGGCAGGAATGTGCCTACATCTAAAGTGAAACTGGGGATGCTCCTGTTCCCTATTGCTGATCTCTGCATGTAATCAGGACAATTTGCTAATCTTTAATATGCACGGCATACGGCGCATTTACTGGGGATATGGAGGGGTTCACATAACTGGGCATCTCAAATCGCGGTGCCCCCCCCCCCCCAGGGCAAGGAACAAAATCCAGGATAGTTAAAGTGGACCAACACCCAGGATTTTCACTATCCTGGGTTTTGGTCCACTTTCGCGGGGCACCCCGATCGCAGCCCCGCTGCGTGAAACCCCCCAGATCGCCCTAAAAAACTCACCTCACCCCGCTCCTACGCGAGCACTCATCCAATCAGAGCGCTCAGAGCCGCTGTGGTATGTACGGACAAGCGACGGACAACCACAGCGGCTCTGAGTGCGCTGGAGGCCGCATCTCGCGCTTCCCTCTAACAGGGAGCGCGCCATTCACAAACGGCCGTCGCGGGTGAGCGCCCTGCTAGAGAGAAACGCGAGATGCGCCCGCGGCTCGCGCATGTGCCGTTGGAACAGGGATAAGGTAAGGTTTCTGGGCGTCCTGGGGGGTTTCACACAGCGGGGCATCCCGATTTTGGATGCCCCGTGGGGAGGGATCTGATTGGCCCGGGAATCTTATAGATTCCCGGGCTGATCCCCCCTGGGTGTTGGTCCACTTTAAAATGACTTTCTTTGGTGGTGTTGCTCCCTGGCAAGGCATTCTAATTTGAGATGCCCCGCTATGTGTATTGACTGGGATCGCTGGTAAGCTCACCTTATCTCTATTCCCACGTTGCATGCGCAGCACGCTCATCTAATCAGCAGCATTTGTTCTATTCAGATTTCCTTGCTAGTGTTGCAAGGAAATCTGAATGGAGCGAACACCAGCGGCCACGTCCCCACCCTGCCTTTAGCTTAGGGAGCGCCAGCTATTCAGAATGGCCTGGCGCCTAGTTGGAGATATGACAGGGATGCAATGTGGGTTCATGGAAGAGTTGAGGGAATTGGGCGAAGTGGGGCGCTTCACACAGCGGGGCATCCTAATACGAGATGCCCCATAAAGAGGGAGACCAACCCTCCCAAGAGACCTATAGACTCTAGAGGGGGGAGTGCGGCAGGTAGAGATGTGTACTAAAGACTTAAAGGAGCCGCAGCACTCAACCCTGTTAGCTGAGTCTTTAGTAACCTAATTGCCCTGCTGACTTGCACCTCCCAGGTTAGTTATAAAATGGTCTGAGCAGCTGCCACTCCCTTCACTTCAGGTAGATATGTGTGCTGGCTTACCTGTCTCTTCAGATTCCATCTGTGGCAGGCTGAGACTGGGGCCAAAAAGGGGTTTTACCAGGACCCGGCCTGCCCCTGACCAGCCAGTGGCTTCTCTGCTGCTTCCTGGCCAGTCATCCAGTGTGCTCAAAGACTAAGGCTAAATCATTAGGGTGAGGACATGGCCTGGGGTTGCTTGGGTGAGGGGATAGAGAGTGGTCAAGGGGATGGGGGGCTGAGATGGGAGTGTTAAGGTAACAGCCCAGACTGCCCCAAAGCAGTGCGGCCCACCAGGCATTTACCCGAGTCTCCCTATGGCCAGTCCACCCCTGCATGGAGGATAGAAGCAGGGAAACCAAATGTGGTGCTGGAAGCTGCAGAGACAGGTAAGCCTTTTTTACCTACTTGATCCTTTAGCTTCTGCGGAAGGTTAACCTGGGTCATTTTGCGTTAAAGTGGACCTACACTTCCCCCTGCAACTATGTTCACAGGGACACTAAACTATCCTAACCCACCCTCTCATACACCAGTGAGCCCCGCATTAGCAATATTTGACTGACTTTTACCTTCTTCCGTTTGGGTACAGTTAATGGTCACACACATCATGCATACCCCCAACCGTTCCGATTTCCCTGGGACAATCCCATTTTCATTCAGTTGGTCCCGGCGTGGTTCAGTGGGTGACTCCAGGAAGGAGCCTGGAGGGGGAGATTACGCAGGAGGGGAGATGATTGCATTGGCGAGTGTGTGTGTGTGTCTGTCTGTGTGTCTATTTGTGTGTGTGTGTGTGTGTGTGTGTCTGTCTGTGTGTGTGTGTGTGTGTGTCGTCTGTGTCGCCCCTAACTGGCTGTAATGAGGGATTCCCCTAATTGGCTATAATGAGGGATGCCCCTTACTGGCTGTAATGGAGGGATGCCCCTAACTGGCTGTAATGGAGGGATGTCCCTCACTGACTGTAATGGAGGGATGCCTCTCACTGGTTGTATTGGAGGGATGCCCCTCACTGGTTGTAATGAGGCATGCCCCTCACTGGCTGGAATGGTGGGATGCCTCCCACTGGTTGTAATGAGGCATGCCCCTCACTGGCTGGAATGGTGGGATGCCCCCCACTGGTTGTAATGAGGCATGCCCCTCACTGGCTGGAATGAGAGATGCCCTCCCTGGCTGGAATGAGAGATGCCCTCCCTGGCTGGAATGGTGAGATGCCCCTCCCTGGCTGGAATGAGAGATGCCCCTCACTAGAATGGAGGGATGCCCCTCTCACTACAGCCCATGGCTGTAATGTGTTTGCAGAGGCCTTGCCTTTATTATTATTATTTTTTATAACTCTTAGGTGGTGTTTCCCTTTAAGTGTGTGGCTGGGGTGTGTGTCCGGGGCGTGGTTTAAATGTTAAAAATGTCTTCTCATGTCTCTCTTGATGGCTTTCAAAAGTTGGGAGGTATGCACATGTGCAGAATCTGCGTCTCATCCAATAGGAGACATGCGTCACTGAAATCCGCAGCTACTTTCTGCCCCCCATCATACAGGGTTTAATGCCCAGTTTGCTTGCTAAGTATCTTTGAAGGTAGCAGAAAAACATAATGGTCAGCTCTACCTTACATATGATCCACATCCCATGTGCAGGAAAATCATCCGGCACGGCGGGGAGCGCTCCACTCCAAGTCTTAAACACAGCCAAAGGATAGCCAGCCAAAGTTTCCATTCAAAATATATACAAAACTTTATTCTTTTTTTCCATAAAAGCCTACGCGTTTCGGACCACAAAGGGCCCTTAATCATGAGTCATAAAAATATGAAAAACACGCCCACGCATTTCGGGCCCCAAAGGGCCCTTAATCATGATTCATAAAAATATGAAAAACACGTCCACGCATTTCGGGCCCCAAAGGGCCGTTAATCATGAGCCATGATTAAGGGCCCTTTGTGGCCCGAAACGCGTAGACGTGTTTTTCATATGTTTGTTGAGTATTGCCTGTCTACATTCATGGAAAAAGAGAATAAAGTTTTGTATTGATTTTGAATGGAAACTTTGGCTGGCTATCTTTGAAGTTAGAGGCATCCCAAACTGGGACACCCCAGGAGAAAGTGTTAAAAGATACATAAAGTTATTTTTGACTGTGAATGCGCTGAATGTGGTTCTCACACTGAGAAAGGTTGGGGAACCCCGACATAGGTCATTTGGGTTGACCATTGAGCTGTAGAGTCCTTGACAGCTATTCCGCCAGTCTCTACTGATTACTGATAGGGAGGAGAAACAATCATTCAGCGCAATACAATCAGACAGGACCAAATGGCTTATTGAGTGGGAAGATGACCTGGTGGTAATTGCGGTACGCTGGAGGTGAGGGGCCATTAAAGCCGACGTGTGCAAGTCATTATGATTCACAGCCACTGCTGCAATATGCTACTGACGTGATGCTGCTCCCAGCGCTGCCATCAATCTACTGCCCTACATACTGGCTTCATAATGTCTGAGCGCAAGGTGATCATATAATACATGCTGGATAGCGATGCAGCGCACTACACACACATATTTATTCTATTGATCAAATGCAGAAAAAAGTAGCAGTTGTGACTTAGCAGCCACAAATAAGGGAGCACCACCATAGAAGAAATTCTAGTTTAGAAAATTATTTTATTTGAGTACAAAAACACTTTTAAAACACATATACACATCAAGAAATTTAAAGCCAACCACTGACTACCCCAATCCTGTCTCACCTCATAATGACCCACAGACAACAAAATGGATATCCCAAATGGGGAGGACCCATGTGAAAAATTGCAATGTTATTGCTGGTAAAACACTGCTAAAAATTTTTTAATTTTATTGTGCCGGCACAAAAGATAATTTTGCTAATAAAAAATGAAAAGAATAACCCCCATCTGAAATATCTAAAGCAATAAGTGCACATGTATAAAATATATGCAGTCACACCTGCAGAGCAATGACCAAAATGTGTTACAATGCAGTAGCTAAAAGTCTATTCAAACGAACAAATGAAACTTAAGACATTTTCTCAAAATCTAATCCAGTGAAAATGCTGTTACACAAAATATCTGTCAGCATTGTAACCAATGTGTAAGCAAGTAAAGCAGTGGATGAATCATGACTCAGTGATTGACAATACAAGTGTTACAATCAAAGAAATAAATCAAAAAGTGCAAAGATGTTTGATCAAATGGAAAAAATAAACTGTTATCTGGTTTATTTTTGAATCAACATTTTTGGGTTTAATCAACTGTAGACAAAATCCTCCAGCTGTTCCCAGATGTTGAGGTGGGCATTGCATTTGTGAGTCCAGCTGTGGTGTCTATCCTTTAGTGTAGCTAACTGGCTAACTGGCTGTAATAGAGGGATGCCCCTTACTGGCTGTAATGGAGGGATGCCCCTTACTGGCTGTAATGGAGGGATGCCCCTTACTGGCTGTAATGGAGGGATGCCCCTCACTGGATGTAATGGAGCGATGCCTTTCACTGGTTGTAATGGAGGGATGTCCCTCACTGGCTGTAATGAGGGATGCCCCTTACTGACTGTAATGGATGGATGCCCCTCACTGGCTGTAATGGAGGGATGTCCCTTACTGGCTGGAATGGTGGGAGGCCCCACATTGGTTGTAATGAGGGGTGCCCCCCACTGGCTGGAATGGTGGGATGCCCCCCACTGGTTGTAATGAGGGGCGCCTCTCACTGGCTGGAATGAGAGATGCCCCTCACTGGCTGGAATGGCGGGAATTCACATGCGACCCACACAGCCATCAGTTGCGCCCCCTGCCACTCGCTATAAACCTTCTGCCTGACCCCTGCCTACATCTTTCTGCCTCTCCTGAGCCCACCTTCACTTTTCCCACCTCACCTCAGCCCTCCTCACCTCTTGCCCACTACTTCCCACCTCGCCTCTTTGTAACTACTTCCTACCTCACTTCTTGGCCACTGTTTGCTGCCTCATTTCAGTCCCCCTCACCTCTTTCCCACTACTTCCTGCCTCACCTCAGCCCTCCTCACATCTTTCCCATTACTTCCTGCCTCACCTCACCTCTTGCCCACTTCTCCCTGCCTCACCTCAGCCCACCTCACCTCTTGCCCACTTCTCCCTGCCTCACCTCAGCCCCCTCACCTCTTGCCCACCATTTCCTGCCTTACCTCAGCCCTCATCACCTCTTTCCCACTACTTCCTTCGTCACCTCAGCTCCACCCACCTCTTGCCCACTACTTCCCGCCTCACCTCAGCCCCCCTTACCTCTTTCCCACTACTTCCTGCCTCACCTCAGCTCTCCTCACCTCTTTCCCACTACTTCCTGCCTCACCCCAGCCCTCCTCACCTGTTTCCCACTACTTCCTGCCTCACCCAGCCCTCCTCACCTGTTTCCCACTACTTCCTGCCTCACCCCAGCCCTCCTCACCTGTTTCCCACTACTTCCTGCCTCACCCCAGCCCTCCTCACCTGTTTCCCACTACTTCCTGCCTCACCTCAGCCCTCCTCACCTCTTTCCCACTACTTCCTGCCTCACCTCAGCCCCCCTCACCTCTTGCCCACCATTTCTTGCCTTACCTCAGCCCCCCTCACCTCTTTTCCACTACTTCCTTCGTCACCTCAGCCCTCCTCACCTCTTGCCCACTACTCCCTGCCTCACCTCAGCCCCCTCACCTCTTGCCCACTACTTCCTGCCTCACCTCAGCCCCCCTCACCTCTTGCCCACTACTTCCTGCCTCACCTCAGCCCCCCTCACCTCTTTTCCACTACTTCCTGCCTCACCTCAGCCCTCCTCACCTCTTGCCCACTACTCCCTGCCTCACCTCAGCCCTCCTCACCTCTTGCCCACTACTCCCTGCCTCACCTCAGCCCCCTCACCTCTTGCCCACCATTTCTTGCCTTACCTCAGCCCCCCTCACCTCTTTTCCACTACTTCCTGCCTCACCTCAGCCCCCCTCACCTCTTTTCCACTACTTCCTTCGTCACCTCAGCTCCACCCACCTCTTGCCCACTACTTCCCGCCTAACCTCAGCCGCCCTCACCTCTTTCCCACTACTTGCTGCCTCACCTCAGCCCTCCTCACCTCTTTCCCACTACTTGCTGCCTCATCTCAGCCCTCCTCACCTCTTTCCCACTACTTCCTGCCTCACCTCAGCCCCCCTCACCTCTTGCCCACTACTTCCTGCCTCACCTCAGCCCCCCCTCACCTCTTGCCCACTACTTCCTGCCTCACCTCAGCCCTCCTCACCTCTTTCCCACTACTTCCTGCCTCACCTCAGCCCACCTCACCTCTTGCCCACTTCTCCCTGCCTCACCTCAGCCCCCTCACCTCTTGCCCACTGCTTCCTACCTCACCTCAGCCCCCCTCACCTTTTTCCCACTACTTCCTGCCTCACCTCTTGCCCACTACTTCCTGCCTCACCCCAGCCCTCCTGACTTCTTTCCCACTACTTCCTGCCTCACCTCAGCCCTCCTCACCTCTTGCCCACTACTTCCCACCTCACCTCTTTGGAACTACTTCCTACCTCACTTCTTGGCCGCTGTTTCCTGCCTCATCTCAGTCCCCCTCACCTTTTGCCCACTATTTCCCACCTCACCTCAGTCCTCCTCACCTCTTACTCACTGCTTCCCGACTGACCTTTTGCCCACTACTTTCTGCCTCATCTCAGCTCCCCTCTTTCCCACTACTTTCTGCCTCACCTCAGCACTCCTCACCTCTTTCCCACTACTTCCTGCCTCACCTCAGCCCACCTCACCTCTTGCCCACTTCTCCCTGCCTCACCTCAGCCCCCTCACCTCTTGCCCACCATTTCCTGCCTTACCTCAGCCCTCCTCACCTCTTTTCCACTACTTCCCGCCTCACCTCAGCCCTCCTCCCCTCTTTCCCACTACTTCCTTCATCACCTCAGCTCCACCCACCTCTTTCCCACTACTTCCTGCCTCACCTCAGCTCCACCCACCGCTTTCCCACTACTCCCTGCCTCACCTCAGCCCTTCTCACCTCTTTCTCACTACTCCCTGCCTCACCTCAGCCCTCCTCACCTCTTTCCCACTACTTCCCACCTTACCTCAGCCCCGTTACCCCTTGCCCACTACTTCCTGCCTCATCTCAGCCTACCTCACCACTTGCCTACTACTTCCTGCCTCACCTAAGCTCCACCTACCTCTTTCCCACTACTTCCTGCCTCACCTCAGCCCCCCTCACCTCTTTCCCACTACTTCCTGCCTCACCTCAGCCCCCCTCACCCCGTGCCCACTAATTTCAGCCTCACCTCACCTCCTGTCCACAACCTGCCTCACCTCAACCTATCTCACTTCCTATCTTACCTCAGCCCTCCTAACCTCTTGCCCACTACTTCCCTCCTCTCCTCAGCCCACCTCACTTCTTTTACTTTCCACCTCACCTCAGCTCCTCACCTCACCTCAGCCCCTCTCACCTCTTGCCCACTACCTCCCACATCACTTCAGCCTACCTCACTTCCTGTCCAATTTTCCTGCCTCACCTCAGCCCACCTCACTTCCTGCCCCCTACTTCCCACCTCATCGCAGCCCCTTCATCTCCTGACCACTACTCTCTGCCTCACCTCAGCCTCCTCTCACCCTTTGCCTATTACTTTCCGCCTCACCTCAGCCCCCTCACCTCAACTTCCTTCACCTCGCCTTTTCCTATCTCACCTCTTGCCCACCATTTCCTGCCTTACCTCAGCCCTCCTCACCTCTTTTCCACTACTTCCCGCCTCACCTCAGCCCTCCTCCCCTCTTTCCCACTACTTCCTTCGTCACCTCAGCTCCACCCACCTCTTTCCCACTACTTCCTGCCTCACCTCAGCTCCACCCACCGCTTTCCCACTACTCCCTGCCTCACCTCAGCCCTTCTCACCTCTTGCTCACTACTCCCTGCCTCACCTCAGCCCTCCTCACCTCTTTCCCACTACTTCCCACCTTACCTCAGCCCCCTTACCCCTTGCCCACTACTTCCTGCCTCATCTCAGCCTACCTCACCTCTTGCCTACTACTTCCTGCCTCACCTAAGCTCCACCTACCTCTTTCCTACTACTTCCTGCCTCACCTCAGCCCCCCTCACCTCTTTCCCACTACTTCCTGCCTCACCTCAGCCCCCCTCACCCCGTGCCCACTAATTTCAGCCTCACCTCACCTCCTGTCCACAACCTGCCTCACCTCAACCTATCTCACTTCCTATCTTACCTCAGCCCTCCTAACCTCTTGCCCACTACTTCCCTCCTCTCCTCAGCCCACCTCACTTCTTTTACTTTCCACCTCACCTCAGCCCCTCTCACCTCTTGCCCGCTACCTCCCACATCACTTCAGCCTACCTCACTTCCTGTCCAATTTTCCTGCCTCACCTCAGCCCACCTCACTTCCTGCCCCCTACTTCCCACCTCATCGCAGCCCCTTCATCTCCTGACCACTACTCTCTGCCTCACCTCAGCCTCCTCTCACCCTTTGCCTATTACTTTCCGCCTCACCTCAGCCCCCTCACCTCAACTTCCTTCACCTCGCCTTTTCCTATCTCACCTCTTGCCCGCTACTTACTGCCTCCTCAACCTACCTGATGTTTTTCACGCTACTCACATCTTCCCACCTCATCTCTGCATACCTTGACTTTTCCCACCTCACCTCTTCCCCACTTATCAACTCACCACACATCCACCCATCTCACCTCTGCCTACCTCATTCCTGACTCACCTCAGCCCACTTCTTCCTCCCACCTCACCTCTGCCTAAATCTGCTTACCTCTGCATAAAGGCATATACAATTCTTTAGGGTAACAGGTTTCCTGCAGTAAATGGTTTGAGTTTTCTCTGCTTAGATTTGATTGCGGCCCCTTAAGGTGGAATAATAAGACAATGTGGCCAAAATGTGGGCTTTAATCCATGAGCCCGGCCTTGAATCCATGAGCCTTGGCGTGCCTTTCATGCTTGAATCCAGCTTGCTCTGTATGCCAGCGTCCAGCTTTGCCTTGCATCTATTGGTCTGGCTACGCCTGTAATCCAAGAGCCCAGCCATGCCTTACACAATTGAGTCCTGCTTTTCCCTGCATCTGTGGATCTGGTTGTGCCTTGCATCTGTGAATCCAGCTGTGTCTCATATACTTTAGCTCAGTCTTGCCTTGCACCCATAAGTCAGCTGTGCCTTGAGCCTTGAGTCTGGCAAAGCTTTGCATCCGGGATTTTGGTTTGCCCTACATATAAGGTCTACTTTGCATTAAATCCCTGAGTCCAGCTGTGTCTTGCATCTGTGGGTCTCACCAAGATATGCTGCCATAAGCTTAGCTTTGCCTTGCCTTGCATCCAAAGATCTATTTGTGCCTTGCATCTGTGAGTCCAAACATTGCATCAATGAGTGTAGCTGTGCTTTGCAATCAGGTGTCGTTTTTTTCCTTGCATCCAAGAGTCCAGCTGTGCCCTTCATACTTGAGATCAGTCATGTCTTCACTAATGCACTCATGAGTCTGTGAGTCCAGTTGTGTCTTGCATCTGTAAGTCTGGCCCTACAGTCATGTGTTTAGCTGTACCTTACATACTTGAGTTTTGCCTTGCATCTGAATATTCAACTGTGCCCTGCATCCAAGAGTCCAGCTGTGCCCTGCATCCAAGAGTCCAGCTGTGCCCTGCATCCAAGAGTCCAGCTGTGCCCTGCATCCAAGAGTCCAGCTGTGCCCTGCATCCAAGAGTCCAGCTGTGCCCTGCATCCAAGAGTCCAGCTGTGCCCTGCATCCAAGAGTCCAGCTGTGCCCTGCATCCAAGAGTCCAGCTGTGCCCTGCATCCAAGAGTCCAGCTGTGCCCTGCATCCAAGAGTCCAGCTGTGCCCTGCATCCAAGAGTCCAGCTGTGCCCTGCATCCAAGAGTCCAGCTGTGCCCTGCATCCAAGAGTCCAGCTGTGCCCTGCATCCAAGAGTCCAGGTGTGCCCTGCATCCAAGAGTCCAGGTGTGCCCTGCATCCAAGAGTCCAGGTGTGCCCTGCATCCAAGAGTCCAGGTGTGCCCTGCATCCAAGAGTCCAGGTGTGCCCTGCATCCAAGAGTCCAGGTGTGCCCTGCATCCAAGAGTCCAGGTGTGCCCTGCATCCAAGAGTCCAGGTGTGCCCTGCATCCAAGAGTCCAGGTGTGCCCTGCATCCAAGAGTCCAGGTGTGCCCTGCATCCAAGAGTCCAGGTGTGCCCTGCATCCAAGAGTCCAGGTGTGCCCTGCATCCAAGAGTCCAGGTGTGCCCTGCATCCAAGAGTCCAGGTGTGCCCTGCATCCAAGAGCCCAGGTGTGCCCTGCATCCAAGAGCCCAGGTGTGCCCTGCATCCAAGAGCCCAGGTGTGCCCTGCATCCAAGAGCCCAGGTGTGCCCTGCATCCAAGAGTCCATCTGTGCCCTGCATCCAAGAGTCCATCTGTGCCCTGCATCCAAGAGTCCAGCTGTGCCCTGCATCCAAGAGTCCAGCTGTGCCCTGCATCCAAGAGTCCAGCTGTGCCCTGCATCCAAGAGTCCAGCTGTGCCCTGCATCCAAGAGTCCAGCTGTGCCCTGCATCCAAGAGTCCAGCTGTGCCCTGCATCCAAGAGTCCAGCTGTGCCCTGCATCCAAGAGTCCAGCTGTGCCCTGCATCCAAGAGTCCAGCTGTGCCCTGCATCCAAGAGTCCAGCTGTGCCCTGCATCCAAGAGTCCAGCTGTGCCCTGCATCCAAGAGTCCAGCTGTGCCCTGCATCCAAGAGTCCAGCTGTGCCCTGCATCCAAGAGTCCAGCTGTGCCCTGCATCCAAGAGTCCAGCTGTGCCCTGCATCCAAGAGTCCAGGTGTGCCCTGCATCCAAGAGTCCAGGTGTGCCCTGCATCCAAGAGTCCAGGTGTGCCCTGCATCCAAGAGTCCAGGTGTGCCCTGCATCCAAGAGTCCAGGTGTGCCCTGCATCCAAGAGCCCAGGTGTGCCCTGCATCCAAGAGCCCAGGTGTGCCCTGCATCCAAGAGCCCAGGTGTGCCCTGCATCCAAGAGCCCAGGTGTGCCCTGCATCCAAGAGTCCATCTGTGCCCTGCATCCAAGAGTCCAGCTGTGCCCTGCATCCAAGAGTCCAGCTGTGCCCTGCATCCAAGAGTCCAGCTGTGCCCTGCATCCAAGAGTCCAGCTGTGCCCTGCATCCAAGAGTCCAGCTGTGCCCTGCATCCAAGAGTCCAGCTGTGCCCTGCATCCAAGAGTCCAGCTGTGCCCTGCATCCAAGAGTCCAGCTGTGCCCTGCATCCAAGAGTCCAGCTGTGCCCTGCATCCAAGAGTCCAGCTGTGCCCTGCATCCAAGAGTCCAGCTGTGCCCTGCATCCAAGAGTCCAGCTGTGTCCTGCATCCAAGAGTCCAGCTGTGCCCTGCATCCAAGAGTCCAGCTGTGCCCTGCATCCAAGAGTCCAGCTGTGCCCTGCATCCAAGAGTCCAGCTGTGCCCTGCATCCAAGAGTCCAGCTGTGCCCTGCATCCAAGAGTCCAGGTGCGCCCTGCATCCAAGAGTCCAGGTGCGCCCTGCATCCAAGAGTCCAGGTGCGCCCTGCATCCAAGAGTCCAGGTGCGCCCTGCATCCAAGAGTCCAGGTGCGCCCTGCATCCAAGAGTCCAGGTGCGCCCTGCATCCAAGAGTCCAGGTGCGCCCTGCATCCAAGAGTCCAGGTGCGCCCTGCATCCAAGAGTCCAGGTGCGCCCTGCATCCAAGAGTCCAGGTGCGCCCTGCATCCAAGAGTCCAGGTGCGCCCTGCATCCAAGAGTCCAGGTGCGCCCTGCATCCAAGAGTCCAGGTGCGCCCTGCATCCAAGAGTCCAGGTGCGCCCTGCATCCAGGAGTCCAGCTGTGCCTTGTATCTGTGAGTCCAGCCAAGAATTGCATCTAAGAGTCCAGCTGTTGTCACAGAAGCAGGTCTGTTCAGCCCCTTCTCTAGCAGTGGGCATCCAAGTACAGTTCCAGGGCTTGGACTGTTCCTCCTGCTTGCCAGCAGAGGGCGCCAAGGCTGCCCAGGCGCCCACAGACTTTCACTAGAATCACATCTCCCAGTAAGCATGTGTACATACATGCATGTACTCCGAGCAGTCTATCCCCACTATAAGGGGCTTTAGTGAAACCAGGTCTTAGACCCAAGGCATCTGGGTTGAGTCGTTCTGCCAGTCTCTGCAAGCAGGGCTCCTGGGTCAGTGTGACAGCTGTACCTTGTATCTGTGGGTCCAGCAACTGTGTCTTACATACTTGAATTCAGTTATGTCTTGCATTCATAATTCCAGCTGTACTTTGCAACCATGAGTACAGCTATGCCTGACATACTTGAGTTTTGCCTTAACTAAATTTTTAATGTCCAGCTGAGCCTTGCACTTTTCAGTCTACTCAAGTATTGCATCTATAAGTTCAGCTGTGCTTTGCATCCATTAGACCAGCTGTGCCTTGTCCAGGGCTGGATTAAGTGTGGTGGAGGCCCCGGGGCACAAAATCTGGTGGAGGCCCCAGATACAGTATTTTTTTTTCTTTTAAAATAATAGTCCAGCCAAGTAACTGATTGGTGGTTGTCTGGCACCCGCCTACTTACTAGAACGTCAGATCGAGTCCCTTGTGCCACTCTTGTGTGGGTGCGTGCTGCTCGGGAACTCCTGCTTTGCCATTCTGGGTGGGGGGTAGTGTAGTCGCCCGGCTGGTTCCCTGCATTGAGCTGCCAGCGGCTGTGCTTGGTGGCTTATGTGCAGTGATAGCTCTGCACCCATCACTGTAGCGTTGCTGGCAGCGGCTTTGCTGCTCTAGACTCTCCGTCCTGACCTGTGGTGGCTTTGGCTGCAGGTTTGCAAAAACAAAAAAAGGCGCGGGAACTGCCGGCGATAGCTTTGTTGCTGGCTTTGCGGCCCATCAGACCAAAGACTGAAACCAGACTATAACCCAAAAGTTGGTGGAGCCCCCCTTTGCAGAGAAAGTGGTGGAGGCCCCGGTGCACACGCCCTTTGCGCCTCATAATAGCTGTGCCTTACTTTCATGTGTCCAGCCATGCCTGTATTTCTATGCCTAGGTTTGTCCTTTGCCTTGTCTCCATCAGTAAGTGACACCCAACTGTCTCCCTTTAGACTAACCTTGGCCTTCACAGTTTAGCGCAGTTGGCACATGCTGACCAGGGAACCATCTGGGTTGTGACCTTGGGAAATTACCTCTATATTCATTGCTTTTTTTTTTCAGCACCTCTTTTTTATTATTACTCTGGACATCCAACGAGCAGGAAGCAGTTCTATTCCTTTTCACTCTGCTCCCAATCAAACTCCCTATAGTGCAATGTTCTAAAGCAAAAAAAACATAACAATTCCCAGGGGGGTGAGTACATTTTGTCGGGGGCCGTATGAATGATTTTGTTTGTATCATCTATTTATATGTCGTTCATTGGATGGACAAAGAAGAGATACGTTGTGTTCCAGCAGAGAGCGGCGTCCTTGTGGTGCTTGAAGGACAATGGCCACCTCGCTGCTGTGTGGGAGTTGAATGACGCACAATAAATCGGGGTGGCTGGATAAATTGTGATGGCTGTGGCCCTTTAAATGGAGAGTAAATTATTTTTTTAGAGGGGACCATGGACATTTAGTTACAGTGATTCACCTGATCTCAAACCAGTTTAATTTAATTAATTCATTATTTCATGTTTTTCTCTAGGCTATTTTTCACATTTTATTACAGAAACAGTAACTGGATTTACAGCAATAGAAATGCACATGCAGTGGGAGAGCTGGAGGTGTTTGGGCATCTACAGTGGGGGACAGGGGCCAAAAAACAGCCCTGGATTTTACCAGCCCCTGGCCGGCCCAAGACATCCCTGCTGAGGCCCCCCCGACCATGATGCCGGGGCAATAGCATTGGGGGCTGGGGTTCTTTGGCTTGTGGGTACAGTGGGGCTAAGTACAGGGGGCTTATAGGGAGACTAAGGGGGGCAGGGATTGAATGTGGGTGTTAAAAGAGGCAGCCCAACTGGCCCCAAAGCAGCGTGGCTCACTGGGCATTGTCCGGGTCTCCCTATGGGCAGTCGGCACCTATCTTCCTAGGGCCTAATTGATTCTTTCTTGATCTGGGCACTGGCCGATGTTACCATATACTAAACATAAACCAAGGTTGGGGTTCTTTAGGCAGGAAACCCCTATCTCACAACCCATTTGTTTGACCACATTGAGATAGGGGTTTCCTGCCTAAAGAACCCCAACCTTGATTTATGTTTAGTATTAAACCCTATACTTGAACCAATCGTGTATGTTTCAAGAAGGGGTGTGGTCACTAAACAGGCAGTCCTGTCCTTCCTTTTCTTTTTAGGACTGTCTAAAAAATAATGTAGGCTCCATATACTAGCTTTTTGTGAGTGTGCTCCCTCTAGTGTACATTGTGCAGTTTAACAACTGTTACATGCATCGAACCCTAGAGGTGGTCTTCCTCTCTATGGGGCATCCCAACTTGGGATGTCCTGATGTGTGAAACTCCTGGAATTGCTTTAAAACATACTTTTCTAGTTTTTTTTTTTTTGCTGGTCCCCGAAAAAAATGGTAAAAAATTTGGATATAGTTAAGTTATTGTTTAATGTAAAACCAAAAAATGTTTAATTAAACAATAGTATTAAAGTTGTGTGGTGGCGTGTTTTCTATGCAACTAAATAAAGCAGATTCAAACCAAACAGCGGTGTAAGATAGAGCACCAAAACAGATGGTGGTCGAAGTATGAGGTGAGTAACAGTGGGTAGAAGCAGATGACATGGCAACCAAGGTACAAAGGTAAGTATGTGCAATGATATGCAAACTATCATGGGATGCCCTAAATGCCAGCATGGGGGACAAAGGTAAATATGTGCTAGGACATGCAACTACCATGGAATGCCCTAGATGCCAGCAGGGGGGACAAAGGTAAGTATGTGCTAGGACATTCAGACTACCATGGGATGCCCTAGATGCCAGCAGGGGGGACAAAGGTAAGTATGTGCTAGGACATGCAACTACCATGGGATGCCCTAGATGCCAGCAGGGGGGGACAAAGGTAAATATGTGCTAGGACATGCAACTACCATGGGATGCCCTAGATGCCAGCAGGGGGGACAAAGGTAAGTATGTGCTAGGACATGCAACTACCATGGGATGCCCTAGATGCCAGCAGGGGGGACAAACAGGCTGTGCATGTGCCTTGGGACTGCCAGAGAGCTGAGTTTTGCGGTCATCTGCGGAAGTTTCACATAGTGCGTACCCCAAAATGGGATGCCCCAGGGAAACAGACCAAAACCTATGATCAAAATTCTGGGTTTTGTTCCACTTTAGACACCCAGCTCTCTCCTCCTAACGGTGCCCCTGACCTGACCCGCTACCGGACTCATCACAGGAGAAGAGGTCAGGGCCAAGGTGGAAAGAAGCCGCCCAATGAAAGCAGCTTACAGCTGGATTACAATGACGCCCGCGGCAGCTTGTGCTCTGCTAGTGACCGACACACAATGCAGACCTTATTTATCACACAGTGGCCTGAGCTGTGCGGTTTATGTCAAACATATCTGTCAAGTGGCGGCGGAGTTCCACTTTATATCTGAACCCCGAAACCTGCCAATTGCAGCACTATGCCCCCCTTCCTCAGTGAAATAGTTGGGTATGTCAGGGCTTTCCTTAAAGCGGCACAAAACCCAACAGGATTCCAAGGCAGGTTGCTGGCCTTCCCCTGAGGCATCCAAAATTGGGATGCCCCACTTTGTTAACCCCTCCCCACCTGGGTCATCGCAACACTCACCTTCATTGATGTAAATATCAGTGGGCGCATCCCCGGCATCTCTGGGCTGTGGTGCGGCTGCCGCACACCTATCGCACCCTATTGCCCTAAATTTGCTGAACATTAAATATGCAAGGCAAATGGCTCAGTTTGGATAAGAGCCCGCGCATGCATCATAGGACCAGGGGAAGGTGAGTTATGGGCGACCTGGGGGGGTGTGACACAGCAGGGCATCCCAAATATGGATGCCCCCGGCGCAGGAAACAATATCCCGGGTTTTGTTCTGCTTTAAAGATGCCCAATTGCAGAATTGTCTAATATTAAAATCCAAATAATCCAATAAAATCCAAATAAATACATTGGATTGTGAGAGGTGGAGTCAGTTCCTATAAACGCCCCTAGTCACTTTATAGGGGAGAACTGATTTGGAGGGACTGTCCCTCTTTTGAGTCCATGTCCCCCTGTCCCTCGTTGTCCCTCGTTGTTCTCATTTGTCCCTCTTTAAGGTGTAACAGATCTGCAGCAATAAATGATTCATTTGCCTTTTTAAACCGGACCTTCAGCATCATATAATGAGAAGCATAAACCCTTAAAAAACTAATCAACAGCACCTAAAATTAATATATTTTACATTTTTAGTCGCTTACTTATTATTCTTTCCCCCACTGGGTTGCAACTCTGTTCAGGGCTCTAGGATACGGGCGCCACCATCTTGCCTCAGAAGCTTCACATACTGAGGAGAGAAGAGGGTGCAAAAGTACAGGGGGGCGGGGTTATAGCTGTGCTTTGCTCAGACGGAACAGAGCTGGGTCAGGGAAAGGACAGAATGCAGAGCAGCACAGTGTCAGAAGACACTTCCTGTTTGCAGGCAGTCTAAGACTCCATGTGCCGCCATCTTGGATGTTTAAAGGCTCAGAAAATGCAGTAGATGCAGGTAGGGGGATTTTTAATGTGGGTAATCTGTATGTAGAAGATGGGGGAAACATATAAGATTTGTTTTTATATATAAGATTTGTTTATTTAAGGTGAAGTTCCACTTTAAAGTGTTTATATTGTTTAAAGTCGACCAAATCACAGGATTCTGAATATCCTGGGTTTTGGTCCTTTCCCTCGGGGCACCCCGATCAGGCATGCCCCGCTGTGTGAAACCCCCCAGATCGCCCCAAACCAACTCAACTCTTCCCTGTCCTGCGGCGCATGCACGGCCGCTCATCCAATCAGAGTGCTCGGGTCTGCTGATGTCACGTTGTCTAAGCCTTCGTCTAAGGCCAGTGGCTCTGGGCGCACTAAATGATGAAAAAATGCTCTTAAATAAAGGGGAACTCTGTTCCCATCTAAGAGTTAGTGGGTAACATTAATATCTTCTGCCATCTGCAAATGGATTAGCATTACAATGTCATCCTCAAGGTAAACGGTGCTGTTAAAGTGGACCAAAACCCACAGAGATGGTCCCGGGAATATATAAGATTTTCGGGCTTATTGATACCCTCACCCTAGCGCATGCAAAATTGGGATGCCCCGCTGTGTGATTTCCCCCCAGGTCGCCCATACACTTACCTTCTTTCCTGATCCAACAGCAAATGCGCGAGCCGCAGCCGCATCCCCCTCTGTGCCTGCGTCCGGCATTTGTGAATGGCCGGCGCGGGCACAAATGCCGGTGTGGGTTTTGGCGTGTCGTGGGTTTTGGTCTACTTTAGAAGCACCATTTACCTTGAGGATGGCATTGCAATGCTAATCTATTTGCAGATGGCAGACGATATTAATGTTACCCACTAACTCTTAGACGAGAACAGAGTTCCCCTTTATTTAAGAGCATTTTCCCAATCATTTAGTTACAGATGAGCAAACATTATAAACGGCAGCAGAGCTCCTCTTAAACCCACTCATTAAAATACAGACTGATAGTTATTAGGAAAAAATGTTTCTTTGGACACCGGGAGCCACCTTAGGAGCTGTGAGTGATGGGTGCCGCAGTTGGAAGTGGGTGACAGGTGTCAGTGTATCAGGAAGCCGCTTTCCTTAATCCTAATCTTAGGAAGGTGTTAATCTGGTCACAAGAGACACCAAAACCCTCTGGATCAATAACGAGGATTTTATAGCCTGGAGCATGAAAACTCTTATTACAGTCATATTGTAGGCAAAGTGTTTCCCTATACTCACCTAGATCTGGCGATCCCACAGTGCATGTGCAGGCTCATATTAAAGTGGACCAATCACCAGGATTTTGACTATCCTGGTGATTGGTCCCTGCCCTGGGGGCATCTCGATGTAGGGTGCCCCCTGTGTCATACCCCCCAGATCGCCTACTTTCACTCACCTTCCACGGTGCATGCGCAGGCATTCGTCCAATCAATGCTTTACGTGGCACATACTAATGCACGGCATAAAGTCGCAGATTTGAACTTCGTGCCAGACGCATCCCCGGCTCCCCTGTGGAGTATGTGCTCCAGCACGCCTGGCCTATCTGAATGGCTGGATGTGGGGAGCGCACACAGCTGCCTTCCTCCACAAACATACTCTGCATCTAACCCATTGCACCCTCTCCCCCTCCACACTTTTTTTTATATGGACAGTGACCTAACCTGTTTTCCTAGCCACCCGCATTGGTGTGAGGCTGACCCAGTGTTTTATTAGCGCAAGTGTGTTGGCAGAGACCTGATAATTACAGCCCAATCAGTCAGGACCCCACTGCTATAAGACCAACAGAAGCGGCAGTGGCCTTCACTTTCCTGCTGCCTCCTCTGGGTTCTCTGATCTCTCAGCCTCCTACACTGGGTCATCGACTTCTGCCATTGGCCTTCACTGTCCTGCTGCCTCCTCTGGGTTCTCTGATATCTCAGCCTCCTACACTGGGTCATCGACTGCTGCCATTGGCCTTCACTGTCCTGCTGCCTCCTCTGGGTTCTCTGATCTCTCAGCCTCCTACACTGGGTCATGGACTTCTGCCATTGGCCTTCACTGTCCTGCTGCCTCCTCTGGGTTCTCTGACCTCTCAGCCTCCTACACTGGTTCATGGACTTCTGCCATTGGCCTTCACTGTCCTGCTGCCTCCTCTGAGTTCTCTGATCTCTCAGCCTCCTACACTGGGTCATCGACTTCTGCCATTGGCCTTCACTTTCCTGCTGCCTCCTCTGAGTTCTCTGCCCTCTCAGCCTCCTACACTGGTTCATGGACTTCTGCCATTGGCCTTCACTGTCCTGCTGCCTCCTCTGGGTTCTCTGACCTCTCAGCCTCCTACACTGGGTCATGGACTTCTGCCATTGGCCTTCACTTTCCTGCTGCCTCCTCTGAGTTCTCTGCCCTCTCAGCCTCCTACACTGGTTCATCGACTGCTGCCATTGGCCTTCACTGTCCTGCTGCCTCCTCTGGGTTCTCTGACCTCTCAGCCTCCTACACTGGGTCATGGACTGCTGCCATTGGCCTTCACTGTCCTGCTGCCTCCTCTGGGTTATCTGACCTCTCAGCCTCCTACACTGGGTCATCGACTTCTGCCATTGGCCTTCACTGTCCTGCTGCCTCCTCTGAGTTCTCTGATCTCTCAGCCTCCTACACTGGGTCATCGACTGCTGCCATTGGCCTTCACTGTCCTGCTGCCTCCTCTGGGTTCTCTGACCTCTCAGCCTCCTACACTGGGTCATGGACTTCTGCCATTGGCCTTCACTGTCCTGCTGCCTCCTCTGGGTTATCTGATCTCTCAGCCTCCTACACTGGGTCATCGACTGCTGCCATTGGCCTTCACTGTCCTGCTGCCTCCTCTGGGTTCTCTGACCTCTCAGCCTCCTACACTGGGTCATGGACTTCTGCCATTGGCCTTCACTTTCCTGCTGCCTCCTCTGGGTTATCTGACCTCTCAGCCTCCTACACTGGGTCATCGACTGCTGCCATTGGCCTTCACTGTCCTGCTGCCTCCTCTGGGTTCTCTGATCTCTCAGCCTCCTACACTGGGTCATGGACTTCTGCCATTGGCCTTCACTGTCCTGCTGCCTCCTCTGGGTTATCTGATCTCTCAGCCTCCTACACTGGGTCATGGACTTCTGCCATTGGCCTTCACTGTCCTGCTGCCTCCTCTGGGTTATCTGATCTCTCAGCCTCCTACACTGGGTCATCGACTGCTGCACCATCTTGCTGCCTCCACTGTGGATTCTCTGTCCTCATTGCTTCCCCTTCCGGGTCAGCTCCTGCTGCTGGTCTACCCTGGGTCCTCCCTGCCATCGCCCATTAGGATCCTTGCCGCTGGCCAACGGCTGGTCCTCTTCAGCAATCACCACTTCAGAATACCCGGCGCCGACCTCACCGCCACCCCTTGGTTAACAGGGCCACCAATGCCTTACCAGCAGCAAGGTTCTGCAATGCTGAAAAAACACGGAACATAAAAGTGTTATGCATTAACACCATTGTGCAACGTCACAGTAGATGCCGCAACATGTGCACCATTATACAACAAGAACAATAATAATGATAATAACAATAATGATAATAAAAGAAAGCCACTGACTAGGCCTGATTGGTGGGGGTATAAGCCAACAATGGCTGAGCAGAGTGAATGGCACATGAACAGTAGGTTGTCATAGTAACTTTCAGTTACTGCACAATGTGACACACATGCAAACCTCTGCCGTGACACCGCAGCTCCCTCGTGCCTGAAGCACCCACCAGCATCACCACATTTACACTGTGCTCATCCAATAGGACATCAGATATGGAGACCATGGCACTTGTCCTGTCGGATGATTGGCTTGTCAACTTACCCAATATTCCCTGGAGTCGCCCAGATTTTTAGCCCACTCACCCGGTCACTCAGTGTCAAGAGCCAGGGGTATTTTTCCCCAAAAAACAGCAGAAAGCTACAAAGATTCTCTTTCCCTCGCATTTGCACACTGGTGTGCCTAGCCGTGTAACTGGGTAACTTCCATGTACAGAGGCGACCATTGTTTTCAATGGGAGCTGGTAGCACCTAGGCCAAACCTATCAGTCAGGTGGAACCCGGCAGCCCATCACAAACAGTACAGTACTGACGGTAACAGTTACTGCTAGAACTGCCCGTCCCGAGTCGCAAAAGTGGACTTTTCCTTTAAATACCATCAAGGCCTTGCCATTGGTACAAGTTGGTCTAATCTCCTCCCTGTACATCTGAGTTCCTTTTATGTTTTCTTTGTATGACCTACAACCTTGGCTTGTTCCTTCGACCCTGATCTGCTTGCCCACAACCTTGGTCTCTTCTTGCACTAGACTCTTGATTTTCTTGCCCTAAGCCTGTTTTTTCGACTCTGATCCTGATCTGCCGGCCTTTGAGCTTGGCCTTTTCTTCAGCTACAATCCTGATCTGCCTCCCCTCGACCTGTTCTACTACTTAGCTCCTGATCTGCCTTCCCTTGACCTGTTCTTCATCTCTGATACTGATCTGCCTTCCCTCGACCTGACTCTGATCCTGATCTGCCTCCCCTCGGCCTGTTCTTCATCTATGATCCTGATCTTCCTTCCCTCATCCTGACTCTGATCCTGATCCCCTTGGCCTGTTCTTTGACTCTGATCCTGATCTACCTCCCTTC
Source organism: Gastrophryne carolinensis (assembly GCA_027917425.1). Taxonomy (NCBI): domain Eukaryota; kingdom Metazoa; phylum Chordata; class Amphibia; order Anura; family Microhylidae; genus Gastrophryne; species Gastrophryne carolinensis. The sequence continues at coordinate 475,526,540 of CM051237.1, read as the reverse complement.
AAACTTGGTCTGTTCTTTGAGTTTGATTGGCCTTCTCAGGACCTCAGCATGTTCTTCAACACTGATCCTGATCTGCCTCCCCTTGACCTGTTCTTCATCTCTGTTCCTGATCTGCCTCCCCTCGACCTGTTCTTCATCTCTGATACTGATCTACCCATGACCTTGGTCTGTTCTTTCGACCATGATCTTGATTAGCCTGGCCTCAGTCCTGATCTGCTAGCCCACGACCTCAGCCTACCTTGTGACTTCGATCCAGCTCCACCTGCCTACTAATACCTGAACCTTCTGGTATTCCAGCACTGGTCTGTTCATTGCCTAGACACTCGGCAAAACCTATTCCTTGATCGCCTGACCTGGGACCTTCCTGCAGTCCAGTCTATCCCCCCTTGCAGGCCCTAGTGAAAACAAGGTTGGTCCTTATCCTCCAGGCTACCCAGGCGAGTGGTGAGTCAGTTCCTCTCGGCAATCAGAACTCCTTCTGTGGTCAGTCAGAGCGATAAATCACTCGGCAAAAGCTGGCGCAAAACAGAAGACTGCACAGCACTGTGTTTTCCTCATAGAGGCTATAAAAGTTTAGTAGCCAGACCACTGGATTTATGAGAAGCGCAGTGAACAGTGGCATAACTAAATGTGATGGGGCCCCAGTGCAAACATTAAATGCGGCCCTTACAGTAAACTTTTTTTCTGTATTTTAGCTCAATTGGATGCAGCCAGACAACTAAAGACCGAAACAGCAGAGACAAATGATGTTTACTTTCTCTAAATCAGGGGTTCCCAAATGTTGGTGATATAACTTCCAGCTTAGTCTTTTGTTGGAGTGACTTTTGCTAAATTATTGCAGCCTACAGTTAGGAAACTTGCTGTTACCAATGCTTAACTGTAGTTTCTCTATGCATTTTTCTGATGTGTTGTATTTTCTTTATATTCAGCTGCGTTCTATGACTCCCTTTTCGTGTCTGTGTTATCCACCATGTTAAGGTGACATTCTCATACCGCATGCATATTCCAGTGCTACTAGTACCACCGCTGGTGGTACTCCAAAGCCTCTCAGATGGTACTTGACAATACCCATTATATTATCCTTGCACATTTTTGTACTCTATCTTGCACCTTTTGCCACTTTTAGCACAAATAGTTATTAAATTCACTTAGTATATGGATTTCATGCTTGCTGTATTATGATTAAGATGAGGCATCAATTTTCTCCCCACCGCTTACACATCCTGTATGTTTGTATGTCCTGTCCTTGTCTTATGTTTTTAATGTTTTTTTAATATGTCCATTGTATAGCTTGTGGTTGTAAACATTTAATACATTTTGATATTAATTTTTGATTATGAGTTGGAGTGCCTCCCCTGTCGTGTTTTTGAGGTATCCTATATATGGCCGTTTGAACCTGGGAGTAGCACCCTTTATTATACTTTGTGGGTTGTGCAAGCCCCACCTCTTTTGGATTTGCTTTGTGGTGTGGTATGACCCTCGATACATTGTGATAAAGTGCATGTATGGTGAATTTTGCTGAAGAATAGAAAGAAAAAAATTATAGACGGAATGACAAAGTATAGAAGGAATGACAGAACAAAAATGAAAACAACTGACAAAAAAATAAAGAAATAGAAAGGAAACAAAGATATATAACAAAGGAATGATAAAGAAAGAAAAAAAAAAAAGACTAAACGGAAAAAATACAATAGGACTGACAGAAATAAAAGAATGAAAGAAAAAAATAAGGAAAAGGAATGGCAGAAAGAACAGATGTAAGCTAGAAACAAATGAATAGATAAAAAGAAGGAATAAAGAATAGGAGTGACTGTGACCAAACTGGTAATTAATGTGTCTGTGTGTGTGTGTGTGTGTCTATATATATATATATATATATATATATATATATATATATATATATATATATATATATATATAGACCTTGGCTGCTTGGTGTAAACCACTAATTTTTTGTACCCCCCCTCCCACTTGGGTTTCACCTTCATCTCACCCTCACAAATACACATGCCAGATCAATGATGATAACCCCTCAAGTTTTCCCTCTCCTACTCACTTCCTTCCCCCCCTAGTAATAAATATGGAGTGGTTGGGGGTAATAAAACCCCCAGTGTGGAAACCAAATAAACAATAGATCACAAGGTCCGAAAGTTCCTCGCCTGCTTGTGTCCCCCCTCCCTGTGGAATCTCAGGACAGATGGGGGCTGTCATATGGACCAACTTTCAGGTACTCAAAGATGGAGAATCCCAGAGGTACCAATCAGACAGTGGGTGACTCCAATCGCTCTGCCCATAGGAGCGGTCAAAAACTGACCCCTGGTTAGAGGAAATAAGGTGAGCTTCAGAATGGGGACAGGGACACTCTAATCTTACCATCAAGAGTGACACACGCTCCCTTTTATCATCAAAGTATAAGAACAGAAAGCGTGTGGGGACTGAGAGACAATTTATTTGATCAGACCGCAGCCAAGACAGGCACCTAAGTATTTTGCCATTTATTTGATATCTCTTGCTATTTATCGTATTTACCATGTTTAATATTTAATTCTGTTTTTATCGCCTGTTTCTTGTTGTTTTGTGGTTTTCTGTTTGTTTAAATAAATTCTAAAAATACAGCAGATGGTCACTGATGCTCTGAATTAAGGATCTAAAAAGCTCACGCTATTTCTGAAGAGCCTGGCTAGCTTACTTGCCTAGGACGTTCGATCGCCCTCCGGCTGGAAGTGATTGTGGGTCAATCGATCCATTCGATCTGATGTGTTGTGTGTGGCTTAGATATATGCAAACCGTTTGGGTTCTGGTGGCAGCAGTTTATAGCCACGCGTGTTGCCAATTGAACACTTGCGGTGACACACGTGGGGTACGATTGGTCGGTTTGATCAGATGAATGATCAATAGGTCTGATCAACCCGTGCAATCGTCACAGTGACAAAAAGAAGAAACAATCACCCAATGGTCCCTGGCTGACCGTTCTTAGTCCTGGAAAGATAGAAACAAAAGAATAGATGGAAGGATAAAAAGACCGAAAGGAAAGAATAAAAGGACTGACAGAAATAATAGAAAGAAAAAAAAAAAAGTAATGGCAGAAAGAACTGATCAAAGATAGTAAAAAGGGAATAGATGGAAAGAAGAAAATATATGATTGACAGGAAGAAAGTCCCTCCTGATCGCCAATCTGCCCTGGACTGACAGTCCTTCGTCCTGATCACTGCACGGCCCTGCATCCTGCATAGGGGCTCTCCAGGGTAGAGGATATAAGGTGGGGCCCTCCCAAGGTCCAGGGGCCACATTAACTGCCCAGGTAAGCCCTGTGCTAAAGCCTGCGCTGCCCTGTCCATTAGTTGGTTTTACACAGCGGGGCATCCCTAAACTGGATTCCCCGAGTGGCGGAATCAGGCGGTCCTGGATTCTAGAGAGTCCAGGGCCATCAGCCGTGATGTTTCCCCCACCCTGTACATACAGATTGCTCACATTAAAAATCATCCTACCTGCATCTACTGCATGTTATGAGCCTTTAAACATCCAAGATGGCGGCTCATGGAGCATCAGGCAGCCTGCAAGCGGGAAGTGTCTTCTGATGGTGCTGCTCTGCATTCTAGGATTGCTGACCTTTTCCTGACCCCAGCTCTGCTCTGTGCAAAGCACAGCTATAACCCCGCCCCCTGCACTTTATCCCGCTCTCCTCTCCTCAGTATGTGATGCTTCTGAGGGAAGATGGCGGCACCCGTATCCTAGAGTCCTGAACAGATTTGCAGCCCAGTGGTGGAAAGAATAATAATTTTAGATGCTGGGGAATCGTTTTTTAAGGGTTTGGCCTTTTCATTAAATAATACTGAAGGCCCGGTTTAAGACTTGGCTCCAGCCGAGTCTAGCCAAACGCGCCAGGGGGCGCATCCCCACTGCTGTCCAACAGGATGCTTGCCTGCGCTGGCCATTCGCAAAAACGCAATTCTGTTAGACTCACCTGTAGAATTGGTTTTGCTTCCGATCCATTCCAGGCCATCCTTTATTCTTTACATCTGGGACTTCTCCGCCCGGAGGGGCGTGGACTGCAAGATCAAAGGTGTGGCTCCTCCCGTCCCCCTATAAATAGCAGCTGCCTCTTAACCAGCCCAGTAATTAAAAAGCAGTAACTGAATAGCAAGAGGCAAGGCCGGGAGGCCCCAAACATAGGAGACTATAGGCTCGATTCAGAGAGACAACAAAAAACTTCAGTTTTAGTGCCGATCTGTATTTTTTGTGAAATGTTTCCGTTCTCGTATGAGCGTACAAGCGATTCTATGCATGCATTGAAAACCTTCTGTAAAGTTTCCGTCCGTTCGTACGGCAGATTACGAATACGAGGATGTAATTTTCCATCCAGACTTTTCCGTTCATTTCCACGTGTTACAACGTAGGCTTTCGTTTTTGCCCTTTTCCCATCGTATCCTCCAACGAATCCTTTACGTTTCCCGTTCGATTCTGTTCCCTTTTTCAATAAATATTCCTCCAGACGGAAATCCTTACGATCTTGCGCCTGCGCACTACAAACTTAACTAATTAAAGTGCTCGCCTACATATTTGCCACCCTCACTTCTACTACAATGTTTAGCTAAATCACTTAGCACTATCCTCCATCTTCCCTTTTGGAACCTTAAAGCTCACCCAAATCACTTCGCGGTCATGCGAATATTCATCTTTAAATATTTCTGGGCCCATTAGTTTTGTGTTAATGTATTTTGTAAATGAAATGACACTGTAACATTTTTTTTTTGGTTCCATCATAAAATATAAAATTTATAAAAAATGTTAAAATTTCTAATTTTTACAACTATAAAAAACAAAATACATAGCAATGGCCGGCCACAGAACATTATTCTTCATCTGTGGTCCCCAACGAGTTGCGCAGCTCCTGCATCTCTCCCACCAACTGAAGAACCCTGACACTCAGTTGTGCCACTCTGGCATGTGTGGTCCCTGTTAAAAAACTTAAATTAAAATATTGGTGTAACCTTGTTGGGGTCATACTGCAGTGCCCCTACCCCTGTATGGTCCAAACACCTAAATCTGGACTTCAAAAGCCAGAGGGCCCTTGCCATCATGGGCCGGGTTTTGCATAGTGCCCGATTAGAGAAGATTCAAACTGATGGAATAAGCCGGAGCTCCGCAATATATAAGCATCATGGGACGACCCTGGATGCCCTGCAAGAACACTGAGGAATCGCATAGCTGGACCAATCACTGCTTTTATGTTGTGTGAGTGGCACATCTTGCGGTTCCTGCAACCAAATATAAAATAATTACACAAAGCAAAGGTAACCGACTAAAACAAGAACTCCTACAACAAATTAGGATTCAAGTTCAACAATCCAAATATAATTCACAAAGGACATAAGTCTAAAAAAATATAGCAATTATATGGATGTGTGGGAAAATAAATGTTTACATGCTAAGGACTAATTAAGGTCAGCTTTAAAATGCTTCTATAAGGCATACATGAAATGTATTGATTTAGGTATGCATTGCTATGCAATTTATGGCCTCGGCCATGCTGATACATGCAATGCCTTGGTGCTAAAGGCGCGCAGACTCCTCCACATAACCGCAAAACGTTCAACAATAGCAATCCGAGCCCTCAAAGGTCTCGTAAGTGGATCGGAAATGAAACTGATTTATAGGGTGGTGATCCGTCGGAAATCAGCTCTCTGAATCAGACAGAAACCCATCCCAACAACGGAAGTTTTCTGAACGAATGGAAAATTTCCGATTTTGTTTGGAAAATGATCCGAACTAACGGAAATGTTTTTTTCCGATTTGCTTCCGTTCATCGAAAGCGCATTCCCACTCGTACGAATGAAAAATGAACAAAAAAAAGCAAAAAAATGACAAACACCCACCAAAACTTTCACAGACAGCTACGGAAGTCCGGACGAATGTGTCTTTGAATCGAGGCTTATGTTACTTCACATAGCCTCCGCTTGTATTCTCTCGAAAAACATATAAGTTTAATTTATATAACAAGAGTCCTGTGAACAAGTAATGGTTCAATGACCATAAAAAAGGCATCCAGGACAATAATAAACCTCAGAGAGGGCGGGTTGGACGGCCTGGAATGGATCGGAAGCAAAACCAATTCTACAGGTGAGTCTCACAGCATTGCGTTTTTTCTTCCAATCCATTCCAGGCTGTCCTTTATTCTTTACATCTGGGACATCCAAAAGCAGTGTCCAATATGGGCGGGATCCCCAATGCGGAACAGCAGGTAGTTCATTTCACTACCGCCTGAAGCACTTTTCGGCCAAAAACAGCGTCAGCTGAGGCCCTCACATACAACTTGTAAAACTTAGTAAATCTATGGACTGAAGACCAAGTGGCAGCTTTACAAACCTGTTCCACCGAGGCCTGATGCTGAAAGGCCCAGGATGCACCAATGGCTCTAGTAGAATGAGCTGTGATCCGAAAGGGGGGTTCCTTCCCCTTGGCCAAATAGGCTCTTACCACAGCCTGTCTAATCCACTTACTGAGTGTGGACTTGGCTGGTGGTAATCCCTTTCTAACGCCTTCCACTAGGACAAAAAGCAAATCCGATTTCCGGAAAGAGTCAGTAACAGCCAGGTAATATCTTAAGGCTCTAACCACACCTAAAGCATGGAGAGTCCTTTCTTTAGGATTAGCACAAGGAAGGTAAGATGACTGCCTCATTAAGGTGAAAAGGAGAAACAACCTTAGGCAAAAAATTAGCCTTAAAACGAAAAACCACCTTGTCTCTGTGCAATTCAAAATAAGGTGGTTTCATACATAACGCGGCCAATTCCGAGACTCGATGCACAGAGGTGATCTCTACCAAAAAAATCATTTTGAGCGTCAGCATAGTCAATGTAGCGTCAAACAAAGGCTCGAAGGGGGCACCCTGGAGAGCAGATAACACCAGATTTAGGTCCCACATGGTAAAACTGGTTTTCGCGGTGGGCGGACGTGAGTAACCCCCTGAAAAAAGGTTCTGATCAATCTACGATTGGCAATAGAATTCTGGAAAAAAATGGATAGGGCTGAGACCTGACCCTTGAGGGTGCTCAACTGGAGGCCCAATTCTAGACCATGTTGCAGAAACTCTAGAATTCTAGAAACAGAATATCTCCAGCAAGGAAAATTCCCGGCCTCACACCAAGCAATATAGGCCTGCCAAACTCTGTAGTATATCATGGAAAAAGTCTTCTTTCGTGCCTGAATCATGGTACGAATAACCGTGGTCGATAAACTCTTCTCCGTCAGGATGGAGGTTTCAACAGCCAGGCCGTCAAAGCCAGCCTCTGTAAATTCGGGTGCCGAAGCGACCCCTGTGTGAGAAGCCCTGGATCGTCGGACATGAGGAAGTGATCTGTTGACATCCTTACTATGTCCGCAAACCAGCTCCCCCTCGGCCAAAGAGGAGCCACCAGGATGGTTGGTACCCCCTCCTGGACTATCTTGCGTAGTACTCGGTCCAGCAGCAGAAACGGAGGAAAAGCATACAGAAGATTGAACCCTGTCCAGGGGATTGCCAGAGCATCTGTTGCTATGGCCAGAGGGTCTTGTGAGAGAGATACAAACCTTGGAAGTTTGTGATTGTGTTTGGACGCAAAAATATCCACGTCCGGCCGACCCCAGCGGAGGCACAGAGCTTGAAAGGCCTTCCTGCTGAGACCATTCCCCCAGACGCAAGGACAACCTGCTCAGGGAGTCTGCCTCCTGGTTCTCTACCCCCGGGATGTAAACCGCCGAGATGCAGGGAACGTTCTCCTCTGCCCAACTCAGAATCCGGCTTACTTTCTTGAGGAATATCCTGCTCCGAGTATCCCCCTGGTGGTTGATGTTGGCTACCGCCGTCCGAATGTCCGAGCAGACCTGAACCGCATGGCCCCCTTAAATTGGGGGTCAGATGTAGGAGAACAAGCCAAATTGCCCTCAGCTCCAAGAGATTGATGGGCAACCGGTTCTCTCTCAGACCCCACTGACCCTGGATCTTCTGGGTCTGCCAGAGGCCTCCCCAGCCTGTCAGACTGGCATCCATGGTAACTATCTCCCAATGAGGGGTCCAAAAGGACTTGCCCACCAGCAGATGTCGAGGATCCAACCACCAAAAGAGGGATTGCCTGGCCGGGGGGAACCGCACAAACCCTTGGTCCAGAGATGCCGGGGACCGATCCCAGCTGGATAGCAGGTTCAGCTGAAGAGACCTCATGTGGAATTGGGCAAAGGGCACTGCTTCGAAGGAAGCCACTATTAGGCCCACCAATCTCATCCCTAGGTGCACCAATGGCTGTTGACAAGCCAGCAAGGACTCTACCTGCGTCTGGAGACACAAGACCTTCTGCTGTGGCAGAAAGACTTTGACTTGAGCGGTGTCCAGGGTCATCCCCAGAAAAGATCTCACTGTTGACGGAGTGATATGCGACTTGGGGTAGTTGATCACCCAACCGAAAGCTTCCAGAGTTGACAGCACGGTCCGGGTGTCGCTCTCGGCCTCCGGGGCGAGATCAGAAGGTCATCCAAATAGGGTAAGACACGAATACCCTGAACCCTCAGGATAGCCATGAGGCCCGCCAGCACCTTGGTGAACACCCTGGGAGCTGAGGATATGCCGAAAGGGAGTACCACAAACTGGAAATGCTGACCCTCCAATGCAAACCTCAAAAACTTCTGATGGCCTGGAAAAATAGGGATGTGTAGATACGTGTCCCTGATGTCCACTGTAGTCATAAAGTCGCCGGGCCAAAGTGACCTCACAGCCGACCGCAATGTTTCCATGCGGAAATGCCTCACCCTTATAAACTTGTTGAGGCCCTTTATGTCCAAGATCGGCCACACAGATCCATCCTTCTTGGGAACCGTGAATAGGTTAGAGTAAAAACCTTGACCCTCCTCCTGCCGGGGCACGTGACAAATCACCCCTGTCCGCAGGAGGTGCAGAATAGCAGCTATCAAAGCCTCCGCTTTTAGCGGGTTTCGGGATGCCCTTGACCATATAAATCTTGTGGGTGGTCTGGCTGCCAGCTCGATTTTGTAACCTGACACCACCTCCTGAATCCAAAGATCTGAGACTTGATGTCTCCAGATTGGAGCAAACAGCAGTAGCCGTCCCCCCACCCGTACGGGTGAGGGCGCCCCCTCATGCCTGTGTAGATTTGGCTGGAGGTTTGGGCTTAGATCCCCAAGCGGGATTGGGCCGACTGCGGGACCTACCTCTGCCCCAAGAATCCTTGTGGGCACTGGAAAAGGAAAATCCTCTTCCCCCTGAAAGGACTGGTAAGAAGAGGAGTGCCAAAAAGGCCGAGTAGGTTTCTTTCTCTGAGGGAGCTTACCATCCTTGACCAAAAGGTCCAGCTCCCCGAACAGCCAACCCCCCACAAAGGGTAAATTTGTGAGGGACTTTTTCAACCACAGCGAATGGCGTAATGCTACAAGCAAAGCTGAAGCCTTGGCACCTAGCTTGACTACATCATCCATGGCAGGAACAACAAAGCCGATGAAATCCAAACAGGTTCTGAGTTCCTTGGAATCCTGCGCCCGTTTGCGAGACCTAGCCTTAGCCACAAGCTGCTTAACCTTTTTCCTCGTGGCTAGGGAAACAATTGCCGTGGCACACACAGGGAGTAGAAACAAACCCACCAAAAGCATTGCAAGCCCACTGATCCATGCGTTTGTCCGCAGGGTCTCTTAAAGAAGCATTATCAGGTGACGGCATAATAGTTGTGTTGGACAGACCTGAAACGGGAGGGTCCACCTCAGGAGGATGCGACCATAATTTAATCAACTCAGCAGGAAAAGGATACCGTCTCTCTAGGCCCTTAGGGACCAATGGCAGCTTGTTAGGTCTTTACCACTCCTTAAGCACCATCTTAAAAAAATGCGGCTGTTCAGGAAAAACCCGCCACTGTCTCACAGGCTGAAACAAATCATCCTTCCTTCTCTTGTCCACTTTTAGAGGAACAATGTGTAAAGTGTCAAAAACAGAGGAAAGCAAGCTTTCCGTATCGTCTGGGAGTAAAGAATCCTCATCCGAGCAATAACCAAAGTTGCTGTCTTCTCCATCGGAGAGCAACTCACCTTCCGAGAGTGGCTCATCCGCCGACTCCCCTTCCTCCGCGGAACCAAAAGAAGCATACAAATCTTTGTCTGAGTAAGCAGGCTCCAAGTGCCGCTTCTTACTCGAGGCCTTTTTTAGGGGCTACCAATGAGAGCTGTTTCTCAAGGCTAGCCAGCCTCTGCGCCAAATCTGAGTGTGTCCCCCTGCCGTCTCCCCCTTCTTTAAGGGCTAACTGCAGCAGCGGAGGCGCCGGAGAGGCCGGAGAGGCTGGAGCTGATGCAGGACTAGGGGCGGAAGCGACAGCCCTCTCATGGTCCGAAACAATGCCTCTGGCGCAAGTGGAACAAACTGTGCTGAACCCACCCAGGGGATTCCGTCTGCACAAGGGGCAGAGCCTGTCTTGCCCAAGTGGGGTGCCCGGCTCACTATCCCCTGATGCCTCCATCATGGTGATTTTTGAAAAATGTAATATTTGTGAAAGGCAAAATAGATGCTAATATCCCTGCAACAGGGACCGAGAGAAACCACAACCCTCAACCTTCTTCCCACAATCTAAAATCAAAAAGAGAAGAGACAGTAATCAAAACATTGCCTACACTGCTATAATATATAAAAGCGCCTATATACAATAAATAGATATATGAAAATATGTTTTTCTTTTTTTTTTTTTTTAAAAAAACAGCATGAAGGCTGCATCAAGAATTGTAGAACTCACGGTACCGGTTCTCTACCCCCGCGCAAGCACCGTCCTGGCTCTGTGTGCGTCCAGGGTCCCGATGCAGCATGCATCCATCTAAAAGTTTCTGGCCGGGGGAGCGTCACAAGGCCCGGCCGCGCGTTGTCCCGCGTCGCGACTCCGCCCCCCCGGCCAGCACTGAATTGCGGCCTAGCAGAGGCGAGTGTTCGAGCAAGGAGGCCGCCATCGGCGAGGGAACGGGGGTGGTAAGTATAGAGGAGGAAGAGGCAGCAGACCGCTCCTCGCTGTAGTCCCCCTATGGCGACAGAGCTCTCACTGCCGCTCCCCCACACCAGTAGTAAGCACAAGCACGCACATTACACAAATAAAAAATACATGTGGGAAAAAGGGAGGGAGATATAAAATATATCAGTTTCTCAGCAGGTTCACCATATAAGACCTGCGGCTGTCTTGCTTGTTTAAGAGAAGCCTGCAGCCCAGAACATAGATGCCCTGACAAAACGCCCCAGACCCCGGCGTTTCACCCAACCGTCACGGATCCCTGAAGCAGCCAAAGCTGGGTCAGAGGAATCTGTGGGAATAGAGTCATGCAGCAAGCCGACAGGTTAGAGATCCCGCTTTGCTGCTAAAATGCCTGAAAGAGAATTAGCGACCTTCACAGTTCAACTGCAAGAAGTAGACTGGGCTTAGTTAAGAGGCAGCTGATATTTATAGGGGGCCGGGAGGAGCCACACCTTTGACCTTGCAGTCTACGCCCCTTCTGGCAGAGAAGTCCCAGATGTAAAGAATAAAGGACGGCCTGGAATGAATTGGAAGAAAAACGCTTCCCGACTCAGAAAGCCTCGGGGGAAGGCTGATTCAGCACCGAAACCATTTGTTTTTCTGTGAGATTTTATTTTAGAATTATTTTTTCCTTAGTGCAATACAGCACTATGTTTAGCTTTAGAAATTCTTACATAATTTGCACAGTTAAACAAGGTACTGAACTGCAATTAGAAGGGAAAAAAAAAACATTATAACATTTTTTTCTCACTAAAAATGTGAGAGAAAAAAATTCTCACGATGTCGAATCAGCCTTTTTAGTTCACATCAAACCCCCCCCCCCCTCCCTCAATTCAGGGCCGCGCGCTTTCCCCGCCAGCATGACGTCACCGTCGCCATGACAGCGCCCCGAAAGAAGGAGCGGACCCAGCCCTTCGCTAATCCATCCTCTCTCTCCCCTGCTGTCTCTATGGCAGCGAGCTAGTTGGGGGGCGTGGCGCCCGCCATTAGCGAGGAAGGGGGCGGGGCTCTGAAGCGCTAAGAAAAACAGCGGTCGCCGACAAGCTCAGTGCCCGCCCACATGAGGGCGTGGCCTTGGGGAACGAGCGCCTCAGCTCATTGGACGCGACCGCCTTTGTTTGTACGAGATGGGCGTGGCGCTCTTTGGAGCAGCTCACCCAGCGGTAGCCCCGCCCATTTGGGCGTGTCCCTTCCCTTGTCGTGTTGTGACGCAGCTCCGCCCGCTTCGTCCTGCTCGGCTGTGCTGAGGGAAGCGCAAAATGGCGGACGGAGAGCTGAACGTGGATAGTCTGATCAGCCGCCTGCTGGAAGGTGAGCGCTCGGATACCGGGGAGGCAGCGGCGAATTACCGGGGAGGGCACCGACATCCGCACAGCGGCGGCATTATCGCGGCTTGTGACAGGGGGTGTGATCGGGGGTCCGGAGCGGGATCGGGGGGCGGGTAAGTAGTTTCAGTCAGCTGCTATAGGATGGTTGTTGGCGGCTAGGGGGCGCCCTGTGTCTCATAGGAGGCCCCCTGCGGCTTGTGATGGGGGCGGGGCCATAGTATGACAGGAGGGGGCAATAGCTGGGGGTATTTGTTTTTAGGTGAGGTGAAATTTACCCCCCCCCCCCCCCTCAATCATTAGTCTTATGGTTTATGTTGAGCGTTGTTATATGGACTTATGGGTATTAGCCCTCCAAAACTACCCCTGTTGCTGGTGCCCCCCCCCCAATAATGTGTGATAAATGTAATGAGGAATTGTGGGGTGTCTGGTGAGGGGTCCCAGCAAGGGGGTGATGTGGAGGGTATATTAATGGCTATAATATGGGGCCTAGGAGGTAATTCAGAGGTAGTTTTGTGACAGTAGGGGTATATTAATGCTTGTAATATGGGACCTATAGGCTTATTCAGGGGTAGTTTGTGACAGTAGGGTCTATATTAAGGGTTGTAATAAGGGGCCTAGGGGCTATATTCAGGTTTGTAATATGGGGCTTATGGGGTATTCAGGGGTAGTTTGTGACAATTTAGGGTATATTAAGGATTGGGGTATGGGGCTTAGGGGGTGTATTAAGGGTTGTAATATGGGGCCTAGGGGGTAATCGGGGGTAGTTTTGTGACAGTAATGGTATATTAATGCTTGTAATATGGGGCCTAGGGGCTATATTCAGGGTTGTAATATGGGAAATTCAGGGGTAGTTTGTGACAATTGGGGGTATATTAAGGATTGGGATATGGGGCCCAGGGGCTATATTAAGGATTGGGATATGGGGCCCAGGGGCTATATTTGGGGTTGCAATATGGGGCCTAGGGGCTATATTTGGGGTTGCAATATGGGGCCTAGGGGCTATATTTGGGGTTGCAATATGGGGCCTAGGGGCTATATTTGGGGTTGCACTATGGGGCCTAGGGGCTGTATTTGGGGTTGCACTATGGGGCCTAGGGGCTATATTTGGGGTTGCACTATGGGGCCTAGGGGCTATATTTGGGGTTGCACTATGGGGCCTAGGGGCTATATTTGGGGTTGCAATATGGGACCTAGGGGCTATATTTGGGGTTGCAATATGGGACCTAGGGGCTATATTTGGGGTTGCACTATGGGGCCTAGGGGCTATTTATTTAGTTTTGTAGGTGACTGCAGGGGTGTAATCTTGGACTTCATGGTATAGAGCATCAGGGGTAGTTTGGGGGATGTTGGTAACTGTGACAAGGTATTTTGGGGTGTCTGCTGAGGGGTCCCAGCCTAAGGGGTGACTGGAGGGGTATGCTATGGCTTGTAATATGGACCTAGGGAGTATTCATGGAACACGGGGTAGTTTGTGACAGGAGGGGTTTGGGGGGGGGGGGTTGAAGAGCTTCAGTCTTGAAGGTGGCTATAGGGGTATGTTGAGGGCTGTAATTTGGGGGTTATTTAGGGTAGGGGAGTGTCGCATCGGGGGCAGACTGTGACAGGAGGGGGATGTTGATGGTTGTAATAGGATATTTTGGATGTTAAGGGCTGTAATATGGGGGCTCCAAACATACCCCGACACAGGAGGGGTACCTTGAAGGTTGAGATGTGGGAGGGGCTTCAGTTTTAAAGCTGGCTACAGGGGTTTGTTGTGGGCTGTAACATGGGATTAGGGGGGTGTTGAAGGACCCCATTTGGGGTAGCTTTGATGGGGTGTGGAGTCTGGCTCTAACAGGTGGTGTTTTAGTGAGGGTCTGTTGAATTGGTCCCAGCATCAGCCTTAGGGATGGCAGAAGATCTCTGTTAAAGGCTGTAATATGGGACTTAGAGGGGATTGGGGGGGGGGGGGTGAAAGGAGTTTGAAGGTTGTAACATGAGACTTGGTTGGAGGCTGTTATTGAGGGGCCCAAGTCCTAGTCATAAAAGGTGACGAGTAGTATTTTGGAGGCTGTATCTTGGGTCTATGGGGTATTTTTCTTCAGCTTTGGGGTTGAGGGGAGGGGCCTCAGGCATAGGCTGTAGTCACTTCAGATGTGGGCTGAGACACTCAGATATGGGGTGTATTGGGATTGCAGAAATAAAGTTGTAACCTGTTGGTGGAGGGTGAGGTAGTGTATTGCTAAGCCAGGGCTGGATCAAAGGGTATGTGGCAGGGAGGGTCTGGAAAAGGTCCTTGGCATGGGGCACAGGGCCGGCTGGAGGACCTTTTCCTGGGGAGGCATGCTGGGTAACTGAAGGGGTGTAATAGAGCAGCAGATGGGGAGCAAGCTAAAGAGATGCCCTAATATGGGGAAGTTGAAGTGTCCTCAGCTTGGGGGGTGCTGGGTAATTGAATTTGGGTAACTGATTTTACCTATCCATGGTTTTGGTCGTTTACCCCGGGGCACCCAGATCGTGAAACCCCCCAGGACACCGAGACCAGCTCACCTCTTCCCGGTTCTACGGCGCATCTAATAGCATCGGCTCCGGGTGCACTGACAGCCGCATCCTCCGCTTCTCTCTAACAGGGAGCGTGCCTGTGCCAGTTATTCACAAATGCCTAGCCCGGGCACGCTCCCTACTAGAGGGATAGTGGGGATGCAGCTCACGCATGCCCCGTTGGACCGGGAAACAAGGTAAGTGAATGGGGCGACCGCGGGGGGGGGTTCACACAGCAGGGGGGGGTCGATCGGCCCTGGAATCTATAAGATCGGTGTGGGTTTTGGTCCACTTTAAGGGCCACTGTGTGCTGGGAAGGCTGGTGGTGAGTGGTGTCCTGTTAGGATTAGAATATAGGGTTGTCCTTTGGCGGGTTTAGGGTGCCGAGTGTGTTGCTAGGGGGTGATGGTGCCCCATATGCAGGGACGAGTTGCCCATTGTGATTGGTTGAGGGGCTTCTATGTCATGATCATCCTGTGCAATTTAAAAAAAAAATTGAGACTGAATTGATGACAGCTGGATTGTTTTTGTCATTTGACCGGAGGGATTTTCGGATCGTATCTATCGTGATTTTATGATAAAATCGCAGGCATCTGTGTGTGAGTTCTTGTGACTTGTGTTGGGTGCTGTATTGCGAGACATGAAGCACCCCCCAGTGTATCGGATCACTATTGTGTTGATGAATAATGCTGCACGCCAGTCGTCAGGCCCCGTGTGTTGCGTCGCACGTCAGGCTATCGGGTTAGCAGGGTAGGGGGCGGCGTCGCAAAAGGTGAGCCAGATCTGTAACCGGATCAGGGGATTCAATCCAAAGAGAGCTGAAGACATGTTGCTATAACAACCAGTCTGATTGTTTACATTAAGAAGAATAAATGTACGTCCTGCATGGCAGCTACAGGCGGCGCTTGGCTTCTGGTTGGTGGCTACAGGCGGCGCTTGGCTTCTGGTTGGTGGCTACAGGCAGCGCTTAGCTTCTGGTTGGTGGCTACAGGCGCCGCTTGGCTTCTGGTTGGTGGCTACAGGCGCCGCTTGGCTGCTGGTTGGTTGCTGCAGGCGCCGCTTGGCTTCTGGTTGGTGGCTACAGGCAGCGCTTAGCTTCTGGTTGGTGGCTACAGGCGCCGCTTGGCTGCTGGTTGGTTGCTGCAGGCGCCGCTTGGCTGCTGGTTGGCTGCTGCAGGCGCCGCTTGGCTGCTGGTTGGCTGCTGCAGGCGCCGCTTGGCTGCTGGTTGGCTGCTGCAGGCGCCGCTTGGCTGCTGGTTGGCTGCTGCAGGCGCCGCTTGGCTGCTGGTTGGCTGCTGCAGGCGCCGCTTGGCTGCTGGTTGGCTGCTGCAGGCGCCGCTTGGCTGCTGGTTGGCTGCTGCAGGCGCCGCTTGGCTGCTGGTTGGCTGCTGCAGGCGCCGCTTGGCTGCTGGTTGGCTGCTGCAGGCGCCGCTTGGCTGCTGGTTGGCTGCTGCAGGCGCCGCTTGGCTGCTGGTTGGCTGCTGCAGGCGCCGCTTGGCTGCTGGTTGGCTGCTGCAGGCGCCGCTTGGCTGCTGGTTGGCTGCTGCAGGCGCCGCTTGGCTGCTGGTTGGCTGCTGCAGGCGCCGCTTGGCTGCTGGTTGGCTGCTGCAGGCGCCGCTTGGCTGCTGGTTGGTTGCGGCAGGCGCCGCTTGGCTGCTGGTTGGTTGCGGCAGGCGCCGCTAGTTACAATTGACCTGGTTTTGTGTTAGTTGTGGAGCGCTGCTGTTGCCACTGTTTTGCTGATCAGAGGAGTCTCAGGTCACAGGCTTAAAACCACCTCCTCTCCCATTGCTTTTTATGTTGTGTTACAGGACTTGAAGTAATAAATCAAGGCAACTGGATTAGGTATATTTTACTTTAGGTTTGCTAGTCACTCAACAAAATTAAGAAAAGTCACCTAGTATCTGTGGTAATACATCGAGGCAACTGGACCTGCCTTATTTTTCTATAAGACTACAATGTAGGGCAACCGGAGTTGCTGAATTTTCTCGAAGGCATTTCACTAGTCGCCTGATCTGCTTTCTTAATTCCTTTAGAGCGAAGACAGGTCTTGTAATATCTGTAGTAATAACTCAAGGCAAATGGACCCGCTGTAGTTTTGCTTGTACGCTAGTCATCTGTGGGAATTTAAAGATCTGTCTGTGGTAGAAGATCAAGGCAACAGGACTTGCTGTGTTTCTTTTAGTCATTTTGATTGTCATCCAACCGGCTTTCTCAATTCCTTCGGACAAATCAAGGCAACTGGACTTGTTGCTTTGCTAGTCGTCCGTCCGGCTTTCTCAGTTCCTTCAGCCAGATCAAGGCAACCGGACTTGTTGTTTTGCTAGCCATCCGACCGGCTTTCTCTGGTCGGACGGCTATCAAAAACTTCTCATTCACCTAAAATACAAGTCCAGTTGCCTTGATTTGTCACTATAAAGACAGTGCTTAGTATATGCAGTGTGAGCAGATGGGGGATGGGAATCCTGGCTGTCGGCTTAGGGAACATTCCACTATAAATGGCAGCAGTTGTTCCCTGTCAGGACTGACACTATGCAAATGTCCCGTCAGACAGGTGGAAAGGGGGCGGGGCCACTGGTTCAGCTCGCTGTGCGCAGAGACACGCCTGTGCTGTCGGGCTAAACAAAAATCCACAAAGGTTGTGTTATTGTTTTCACGCCACATTTCACTTTTCGTCGAGTCTCCCAGAATGCCACTTGCCT
Source organism: Gastrophryne carolinensis (assembly GCA_027917425.1). Taxonomy (NCBI): domain Eukaryota; kingdom Metazoa; phylum Chordata; class Amphibia; order Anura; family Microhylidae; genus Gastrophryne; species Gastrophryne carolinensis. Next base: position 475,508,966 of record CM051237.1, on the reverse strand, counting down.
GGCTTATTTCCTGTTTGCGTTACAAATTGTATTGAGTCGCCCAGCCTGCAGCGACAACACCTTAAAGTGGACCAAAATCCAGCGCGATTGGCCCGAGAATGTTATAAAAATCACAACATGCCCCCTTTCCCTCGTAAAACTACCCCTTATAGTGAATCTGTATCCTGTAGTGAACCTCGGGCATATCCTGGCTGGGTAAATGGCAAAAACTGGGGCATGTCATTGACTCTTTGGGTCTAAAGTGGACCTAAAGTTAATAATTATGCTGCGTCGTGTTTAACCCCTGGCCACAGATTCACAGGGAGCCAAAAACTGACTTCAAGTGGACCCAAACCCACAGTGATCAGCCGGTGGAATCTTAGACTCCCCCCCGGTGCATCCAAAACAGGGATGCCCAGCTTTGTGAAACCCCCAGGTGGCCCCTACACTTACCTGGTCCAACGACGCATGCGTATCCCCGCTATTCCTCTAGCAGGGTGCATGCCCACGCCAGTTGTTTGTGAATGGCTGGCGCGGGCACACTCCCTGTTAGAGGTAAGCGGGGGATGCGGCTGCCAGCGTGCTCGGAGACGCTGGCTTAGGGGGGGTGACGTCAACGGCTTTGAGCGCGCTGATTGGACGAGCGGCAGCGCATGCGCCATAGGACCTGGAAGAGGTGAGTTGCGCTTTGTGATCTGGGGGGTTTCACACAGCGGGGCATCCCTGATTGGGGGAAAGGACCAAAACCCAGGATAGTCAAAATCCTGGGTTTTGGTCCACTTTAAGGAGTGAGACTTTCGAATGAATCCCATCCCAATTAAGTGTGCCTGGGTGGTTATATCTATTTTAAGTGGAACAAAACCCAGGACTTTCCCTTTCCTGGGTTTTGTTCAAGGGCATCCCACAGCTACTTTTATCTCGCTACTCTACAATGCATGCGTGGGCTCTCATCCAGCAAGCGCTGCCTGTTTGACAGGTGGCTCTTATTCTAATGAGTGAGGAGCACACGCCCCTGCCTATCTGAATGGCTGTGGGGGCGGGAGCTGGGGATACGCCAGCATTCACTCCCCATTGTAAACAATGAGAGCTGCCTACCGAATGACGTCATAGCAGGCGGTTCTCATTGGACAAGGGCCCACTCATGTGCCTGTGAAGCTTGGCAAGGTGAGTTTCGTTTTTGGGGGGGGGGGGGGCTTCCTGGAGAGTTTCACACAGCGATTTGGGATGCCCCAGAGAAAATCCAGCAGCCAACCTGGAATCTGCAGGCTGGTGGGTTTTGTTCCACTTAGTACTTACCCTGGCCATTCTCTCCGAAATAGGATGCCCTGCTCTGTGAAACCCTCCGGTTTGGCTAGTATACTTACTGATTGGACGATGCCACAGCACATGCGCGGGTCATGGCAACATCACTGGCTTCCCTTGTCTATTGTGTGTACCCTGCACCCGTGCTTCACCTGGAGGGAAGCACCTGGCACCTCATTTAGTGTATATTGCCAGGTAGTGCCAGTCAATCAGAATAGATTGAGAAAGCTGGCGTCACCCGAAAGCTGGGCATTCCGATTTGGAATTTTCACCCTCCTGGTAATCCACTTTAAAGTGAGGGAACAGGTTAGGTAACCAAGGGCAGCAGTCCCTGGAATCTAGAAGATTGGAATTGAGCCATTCCTGGAGTCTTTTAGACCCCAGTGCAGGCCCTGGTCCTCTTTAAAGTGATTGGTCCACTGTGGGCTGGCAGCTAACTGTAGTTTTGCTATTTTAATATATTTGCATTTGTGTTGGAATTGTGCCCCCAGACCTGTGATTTACTTATTAGCTTTCGTATATACCTGTGGCTTTGTGTTGGTAGGGAGCTGCTTTCCTGGCCTTAAGTTAAGCTCAAAATGCTTTCTGACTACAAATCCCAGAATCTTTCCACTAACAGATGAGCTCATTAGCAGTTAATTGGCTAAAATAAGCAGCAGTAATGACCTCCCCATGTGCAAATGCCAGTACCCCTGTGGCTCTTCAACCCCCCAATCTGAAGTGGTTGAATTACTACAGAAGGTGTTAAACTTGTCATCTCTGCTTAATCCAATCAGATGATTAGCAAGCCAGAAAGTCTCTGCCAGGTACACCAAACACATTAGTTGGTGTACATTGCTAAGTTAAATACAGTGGGGTCAATTCAGAGCCAGGTGAGAATTCTCACTCCTTTTTAATAGTCATTGTCTACCTTGGGGCTGATTCAGAGCCAGGTGAAAATTTACACCCGGTAGACAATGAAAGTCAATGGCAGTATTCTTAGTATACAGTACATTCTGCTCCAAATCTAATACTTACAGTTGGGATATACTCCGCCAGATGGCGTTGGACTGCAGAGACATCGAAAATAGGCTCCTCCCGGCCCCTCAAATACCCGGGGACCTCCCACAAATCCCCAGAATTTCTCTGCAGTCTGGCTGCGAAGGACGAGAAATTGGCTCTCTACTCGCAGGTGAGCGGGGCTATTAACCTGCGGCCCTGTAGGACTATTCCCACCCGTTCCACTAGTAATATGCCTCCCAGCCTTGGCTGCGCTGGTCGGGTGAAGGAAGGCAGCACCGCTGTTAGGTGCTTAGGAGCGATGCTCCACCGCAATCCCCTACCAAAGGGTAGGCGGTTCAGGGTTATGGTGAGCCTCTATGGGATGCCCCTCCCGCACTAGTGCCCCCTTGCCCCTGCCCATCGGTGGGCCCTGTTTAAGTGGCCGCTGTCCTCCCTCATCATCCTCGTAGTCTTCGGGGGAAAAGAGGGGGGTGTGTGTAAATATGTATGCTATGCATTCTGTGTTTTACACCTTTTTTTCCATTCTGTTAGTCTTGTGTCAACCGCCGCGCTGGCTTGTCTTTACTGTCTTTTGAAAATTGCTGCCGCGCGCTGACTTGGTTCCGCGCTTGGCGGCGGCATTACCTCAGGCGCTGGTGCGCCATCATTGGCTGCTTGCACGTTCTTGGCTTCACGCTCTTCAGGGGGGCGGGGCACGTCTATGGCGCGCTCCGCGTCATCGCTGATACCGGCCCGCCCCTTGAGGTATACCGACGCCATCTTTATCCTGCCTGTTTGGCCCATGTGCGTCGGACCCCTACCTACCGCGGTCCGTAAGTGCCCTCGCGGGCGGCTTTATATCTTTCACTTTTGTTACTGTGTGCTTACAGGTCTTGTCTGCTTATGTCTTTCAGGCGGGGCGAACCCTTTTGGCTTCTCCCGGCCCTGTATTAGTATATACTTGTAGGCCTTGTAAAAATAATACTCCCACTTCCCTAGCGGGTTATTGGGGCATCCGGGGTTGCTATTTAGCGTTATTCCCTATCGGCGTATAGTGCCGCTGTAATCACCATATGGAGGCATCCCAGGATAATGTGACCGGGGTCCCTTCGGAAAAGACCGGCTGTGTGTAGCGTGTGGGCAGCTTCGTGCTGACGCTGACAAGGCGCGGGTCTGTGTACCCTGTGCTGAGCAGGTGCTTGCATTGCAATCTGGCCTGCCAGTGGCTGCACCTCGTTTCACTTCACCTACCCCCCCAAGCTTAAACCTCACTCCTACTGAGTTGCATACTAGTGGAGATTTTCAGCCTGATGTGTCTTATAGACTGGCTACTGTTGAGCAGTTGATTGCTAAGTCCTTCGCACGTAAGGCCCCTGCTAAGAAGCTGCACTTGACGCCTAATGTCAAGGGCTGTTTTCCCTATGGGAACTGAGGAGTTTTGGAATCTTTGTGGCTATACCCCGTCTGATGAAGGGGAGCTCTTTTCTGATTCAGGCTCATCTGACGAGCGTCCAAGGGGTCATGACGATTATGGCTCTGACCCCTGGACCCCGGATGACACTGACAGATTATTGACCCAGATTTTTGAGGTTCTGTCCATCTCTCTCCCTGTTGAGGCTCCCAGGCAAAGAGGGGAGCTTTTCCATACAGCAAAAACACGCTTGGAATTTCCCGAGCAGGCACATTTCCATAACCTTGTGCTCAAGGAATGGGAGCGCCCCAGTAAACTTCCCGGGGTTCCAAAGAGTTGGGATAGGAAGTATCCCTTTCCTGCTGAGGTGGTTAAATGTTGGTCACCCCCCCCCCCCCCCCCCCCGAGGTGGATGCCCCGATCCTAGGGCTATCTAACACCTCTGTCATGCATTCCCCCCCCTTTGCATGTGCAGGGACAGCGCTGCGCCCGGTCTGTGCCTCTGCTATTACTGCTGTGGCCACTAGAACCCTTATCAGAAATATGCTTGATAGTGCCCCTGATGAATTGCCTTGTGAGGTGTTTAATGCACTCTCCAGTTCGGGGTTAGGGTTCTTCTACTCCCCTTACCATGGTGCAAGACAGGGAAGGGGGGTTTCCTTTCCTGGGGCCCGGGGAGATTTCTGGGGTAGAGGCAGAGGACGTGGACGTCCTGGCTCCTCCTAGGGTCCCAAAGCTAAATCCTCTCCCAAGCCCCCTCAGGCATGATGGGGCGCCCTCACCCATCCGGGTGGGGGGACGCTGCAGCACTTCGCTCATGTCTGGAGGCTTCATGTCTCAGAGCGGTGGATTCAGGAGGTAGTGTCCTCCGGTTACAAGTTAGTGTTTGCTGCCGATCCCCCTCCAAGATTCATCAGATCCCGGATTCCTCAGGACCCCGTGTCAGCTCAGGAGCTAGTGCAAGGCTTCCTGGAGCTGGGGGTCATCTGCCAGGTCCCCTTAAGAGAAAAAGGCACGGGCTTTTATTCCAACCTATTCACAGTACCCAAAAAAGATGGTTCAGTCAGGCCCATCCTGGACTTGAAGATCCTTTCGCATGGAAACTCTGCGCTCTGCCATCAGTTCCCTGCGACAAGGGGATTTCATGACTTCTGTGGACATCAAAGATGCTTATCTTCATATTCCTGTGTTCCCAGGTCATCAAAGGTTCCTCAGGTTCGCTCTGATGGATCAACACTACCAATTTGTGGCCTTGCCCTTCGGCCTCACTTCAGCTCCCAGGGTGTTCACCAAGGTGCTGGCTGGAGTGATGTCTCTGCTCAGATGTCAGGGCGTCCGCGTGCGCCCCTATCTGGATGACATTCTCATCACTTCTCAGTCTCTACATCCGGCAGAGTTGGATACTCAGCTGGTGGTGTCTACTCTGGAGTCTTTTGGATGGGTGATCAACCACCCCAAGTCCTCACTGTCCCCTTCCTTCATTCCTAGGAATGAATCTGGATACAGTTCAGGCAAGGATCTTCCTTCCTCAGCAGAAGGTGAACAGTCTGATTGCACAGGCTCAGTCCCTCCTAGCTTGTCCCCATCCCTCCATCAGGCAGGGGATGCAGCTGGTGGGCCTGATGGTGGCGTGCTTCGAAGCGGTCCCTTATGCTCAGTTCCACTTGAGGCCCCTGCAACTTCCCCTATTGTCAGTATGGGACAAGGACCCAGCGTCCCTGGACAGGGTCTGTGTGCTCTCCCCCCTGGTCAGGAGCTCCCTCTCGTGGTGGATGGACTCAAGGAACCTGTCGGGGGGCAGATCCTTTCTTGCCCCTTCCTGGGAGGTGGTCACCACGGATGCCAGTCTGTCAGGTTGGGGGGGGTTTCTGGAAGTCCCTGCTGTTCCAGGGGGGGTGGGGCCCTCAGGAGGCCCACACACCGATCAATGTCTTGGAACTGCGGGCGATCAGGCTAGTTCTGGCTCACTTGGCTACTCACCTTTGGGGCCCGGGGCCTGCCTGTTCAGGTGCGCTCGGACAACCAGACGGCAGTCGCCTGGCGGACTCTCTGAGCATGGGGACCTCTCGCCAGGGAAAATGGTCCCTATGCAGCAGGGTGTTTCAATCTCTGTGTCTCGGTTTGGGCCAACCAGATGTGGATCTGTTGGTGTCCCGCCACAATCACAAGCTCCCAGCCTTGGTCCCAGGATCCTCTGGCCTTGACCTCGGATGCGCTAGCAATGTCATGGCAGGACTTTCAGTTCCTGTATGTCTTCCCCCCAATTCCCCTGCTGGGCAGGGTTCTGCACAAGATTGCTCTGGAAGGGGCGCCAACAATTCTGGTGGCCCCCAGGTGACCAAGAAGAGTGTGGTTCGCAGACGTGGTACAGCTGGTGGTAGATCGGTGCGCTCTGCCCTTGGTGCCAGATCTGATCACTCAGGGCTCACTACGCCACCCCAAATCTGGCTTTGACGGCTTGGCTGCTGAAACCTCCATCTTGATGGAGAAGGGGCTGTCTTCCTCGGTTGTGAATACTTTGATTAAAGCTAGGAAGAAGTCTTCTTCTTCCATTTATTACAGGGTTTGGCGTGCCTACATTGACTGGTGTGAGTCTAAGTCTCTTCCCTGTCGTGTGTTCTCTATTCCCAGGATCCTGGAGTTCCTGCAGCATGGGTTGGAGATGGGGCTCCAACTCAGTACTCTGAAGGGTCAGGTTTCTGCCCTGGCTGTTTTCTTCCAGAAGTCCTTTGCTCAGCACCCTCTGATCAGGACTTTTTTCCAGGGGGTCACTCATGTGCGCCCCCCACGTAAGTCTATGGTGCCTGTTTGGGATCTGAACTTGGTCCTGTCTGCCTTGCAGGGTGCTCCCTTTGAACCTGTGCAGGATGCTGCCTTGGCCATTCTTACGCTCAAGGTTGTATTTCTGGTGGCTATCACTTCTGTCAGACGTGTGTCTGAGTTGGCAGTGCTTTCCATTCAGCCCCCCTACTATGAGATACACCAGGACAAGGTGGTGTTTAGTTTCAAACCTGACTTTCTGCCTAAGGTAGTGTCTGCTTTTCATTTGAATCAGGATATTCTTCCTTCTTTGTGGCGCCCTAATCCTAGCAATGCTAAGGAGAGAGTTTTGCACTCTTTGGATGTGGTTAGGTGTCTGAAGTACTATCTGGTGGCTACTGCACCTTTCAGGAAAACCAATGCTCTTTTTGTGGTCCCTTCTGGTCCTAGGAAGGGTTTGGCTCCTGCCAAGTCTACTATCAGCAAGTGGATTCGTCAGGTTGTGATTCAGGCCTACTCTGCTAAGGGGAAGCATCCTCCCTTCCGCCTTACTGCTCATTCCACTCGTGCTTATTATAGATTCCTGGGCTGATCCCCCCCCCCCGGGTGTTGGTCCACTTTAAAAATGGCATCAACAGTGGAATTATCCTATAAAGCTCAACAGAACCCACCAGCGGGGGTTTTTTTTTCCCTGGGGCATCTCCATGGCACCCATAAAAAATTACCTTTCCATGCTCCCAACGGCGCGTGTGTAGGCTTTCGCCCTGTGAGGGCCACCTGGCTGCTGGCAGCTCTCATAGTTCTAAATGGGGAATGTGCACTGCCGCATCCCCAGCGTTGGGAGCGCGCCCGAGGGCGGGGGTGCGGCATTCATGTATGTCCTCATTCATCTCAGTCAGAGCCCTTTGCTGAATTACATAGTCAAGGCAAAGAGCCCATGCATGCACCGTTGTAGCGGGGAAAGGTGAGCTTGTATTGGGCTTTCTGGGGGCTTTCACACAGTGAGGCAACAAAACCTGGGTCAAGTCAGATTCCCGGGTTTTGTTCCGCTTTAACTAGAGGGGGGATGGCGTGTGCCAGGAAAATGGACGCTTGTCCTACATTTGAATCTTTTAGGTAACTGCCATTCAGTTCTTTCAAGTGTCCGTTTTGGAAATGACTCCTCCCTCATCACAATAGCAAGAATAAACCCTGTTTTATTTTTACTACTTTACTGGAGAGCGATGATAATGGACGCTTGTCATGCATTAGCTCTTCCTAGATAACGGTTACACAGTTCTTTTAAGTGTCTTTTTTTAAGACTACCTTCCCCTCCATGACTGTCTGGACAGGAGCACGGCATGCTGACACTACAGGATACATGTTGGATCTCTTGTATTTTCCTCCTTTGTTTTTGTTGTGTTCAAGTTGCTCTAAAAATAAACCCACGGGCAGAGCAATTAGCGGCTGCAGCCATCCATGCGGTGCGCTGGCGGGCAGATCGGCCGCGACATGGGCTTCAGTCTGGAGCTATTGGCTGGCTCGGGCAGAGGCTGTTCAGCGATTGGCAACTGCAGATAAACATGAAAGTAGATGAAACCTTGAGACTGGCTTATTTTCCCTACGTCCTGATTTGCCGGAGCCGCCGATATTACATGGCATGTAAAACTGAATAAAGACATTAATCCGTCCAGTTCAGCCTGTTTATCTCCTTCCAGTGGTCTAGTAGCCATAGCTGGTAATGTTATTACATATAAGGAGGGCATCCCGGCCACTATAGATCTCCTTCCAGTGGTCTAGTAGCCATAGCTGGTAATGTTATTACATGCAAGGAGGGCATCCCGGCCACTATAGATCTCCTTCCAGTGGTCTAGTAGCCATAGCTGGTAATGTTATTACATGCAAGGAGGGCATCCCGGCCACTATATATCTCCTTCCAGTGGTCTAGTAGCCATAGCTGGTAATGTTATTACATGCAAGGAGGGCATCCCGGCCGCTATAGATCTCCTTCCATTGGTCTAGTAGCCATAGCTGGTAATGTTATTACATGCAAGGAGGGCATCCCGGCCACTATAGATCTCCTTCCAGTGGTCTAGTAGCCATAGCTGGAAATGTTATTACATGCCAGGAAGGCATCAAGGCCACTTTTGAAAGTCTTTACTGTATCCTTCATAACTACCTCCTCTGGCAGAGAGTTCCATAGTCTCACTGCTCTTACAGAGAAGAATCCCCTCCTATGTCGGTGGAGAAAGCACCTTTCCTCTAACCTTAGTGGATGCCCTCGGGTTATGGTTACACTCTGGGGTATAAATAGATTGTGGGACAGATTTTTGTATTGACCCCGAATATATTTATACATAGTTATTAGATCACCCCCTCAGACGTGTTTTTTCTAAACTAAGATGGGGTCCCTCTGAGCTCTGTTCTTTATTAAATATAGACAATGTTAATCCCATATTTCTGAATGTCTCCCTGTTTTATTTGTGAGCACCCTATGTGTCTCTTGTGAACCCTGCTCTGGGGTATAGGCCTCCATACCCCCATGCCAGCCATTCTGTGCTAAGAGTAATAGGAGGCCTGAATACAGGTTTCATTTATCTGTGGGCTTGTGCTCCTGTGCTGTTTTTGTGCCCCATGTGACTGCCTGTGGCCAATGGGGATTCGCAGAGCAGGCAGAAGACTGTATGGCGCATGTAAGGACGAGGATGCCTTCTGTTTTTAGGATTCCTATTACTGTTTTCACTAAGGGGAAAGATGTAAGTGTACACCACCAAGGAATATGATGGCGCTTTGAAAATAAAATAATAGGATCCTCTGTCATTTTGTGGCTAATGGTCTACTTTAAAGTAATGCCTGTGGGGCATCATCATTTGAGATCCCCTGCCTCCAATTGAATTGGACCAAAATACTTCTCAGGCTCATCTGACTTCATCTCCCCCAGGACATCCCGATTTGGGGAGCCCTCCTAAAGTGGGCCAAAACCCAGGATATTCAAAAGATTTGACTGCTGCGTCCTGGACGTATTGAGCAGGAGCTTTTGCGCCCGCATTTTAGTTTGCCCTTCTGCGCTGGAGAGGTGTTACAGGGACCATAGAGGAGCTACTGCACAATGCATGCGTTACAGGAGTCCTCATAGTCGTTTATGGTCTGTGGTGATTGGCTGGCTCTTGGAGGAAGCGTTGTCCTCTCCATGTTGCGTTTAACATGAGAGAAGCCTCTACTATATTTGGCCATGACTTAGCCGAAGCTCAGATTTCCTCTAATATGCGCGGCGAGCTAGAATCTGGCGAGCGTGTGAATGACGCCACACTCCATCGCCGCCGCCATTGTAACGCGCAGCGGACTCCTTACTCCTCCTGACATGACGCTGATACTTGTCACTGCAAACTATTGCCTGGCCGGACGCCAGGCCCCCCCCCCCCCCCCCCCCCCAGTCGTGCTTCTACTACAGCTGCTGCGTCATCGCTTCTCTCTTCTGAGTTTGCTGGAAACATTAAAGGATGAGTTTAGTTTGCCAACTGCTCTGGTGACGGGCTGTGTGTTTATTTTAATCAGTGACACTTGTCTGCCTCTCAGCTGGTCAATCTCTTAGTTCTGCTGGGAAACTTGTTGCATTCAGATACAGCTGGCCGTGAGCTGCATGTACCTGCAGCCTGTCACCAGAGCAGTTGGCACTTAAAGTGGAGCAACACCCAGCAGGATCGGCCTGGGAATCTTATCCAATCCCTCCCCATGGGGCATCCAAAATTGGGATGCCCCGCTGTGTGAAACCCCCCAGGACGCCCGCTAACCTTACCTGACTCCCGGTCCAACGGCGCATGCGCGGCCGCATCTCATGCTTCTCCTAGCAGGGCGTGTGCCCTGTTAGAGGGAAGCGCGAGATGCTGCAGCCAGCGTGCTCTGAGCCGCTGAGCTTAGGCGTACATAGGTCAGCGGCTCCGAGCGCGCTGATTGGATGAGCGGTCGCGCATGCGCCGTAGGAGCGGGGTGAGTTGATCTGGGCATTCTGGGGGGTTTCACATAGCAGGGCACCCCCGAGGAAGTGGACCAAAACCCAGGATAGTCAAAATCCTGGGTGGTGTTCCACTTTAAAGTGGACCAGGATTTTGACTATCCTGGGTTTTGATCCTTTCCCCCAGGGCACCCCACTACGGGATGCCCTGCTATGTAAAATCCTCTAGATCGCCGAGCGCGACTCACCTCTTACCAGTCCTACGGTGCATGCGCATCCGCTCGCCCAATCAGCGAGCTCGGCGCTGTTGACGTAACGCCATCTAAGCCGTCATCTAAGGCCAGCGTCTCCAAGCGTGCAGGCAACGGCATCCCCCCGCTTTCCTTCCCGGGAAGCAAGGTAGGTGAATGGCTAGGTATGATAGGATAGGATTAAGGGGTGAGGTAACCCCGAAACGTTTTGGATGCCCTGGGTGAGGGAATTTTATTGCGCTGGGTTTTTTCTCCACTTTAAAGTGGCCTTGTCACCAGGATTTTCGCTAGCCCAGTCATGCGGCCTTTTCCTGGGGCATCTCGATTTGCTGGTAATAGGTCTACCTTAAGACAAAACAAAACCCAGAATGGCCGGTCCTGGAATCTAAACTTTCCTTGGTCCAGTGGTGCATGCGTGCATGTGCGGGCTCTCGTCGGAGCCGTTTGCCGTGCCTATATAAATCCGCAAACGTTTACAATGGGGAGCGATGGCATCCGCTACATCTTCAGACTGTGCTCGCACTTCCACCCCATACATTCAGATGGATTGCAGCAGGTGAGGAAAGTGGCCGCGCTCGCTCCCCATTGAAGCCTATCAGAGCTATTAGTCAAATGACACGGTCACGGCAAACGGCTCTGATTGGATGAGAGCCTGCAGATGTGCTGTTGGACTGGTAAGAGGTGAGTTGTACTGGGAGATCTGGGGGGTTTCACACAGCGTGGCATCCCAAAATGGAATGCCCCCCAGGGCACCGAACGATACCCAGGATAGTCGGAACTATCCCTGAAAGACCTGAAAAAATTCCAGTGCCAGCCGCTGACCTTCCCGCCAGGGATGCAGCTGCGCGTGCTCTCCCCATTGAAGTCAGTGAGAGCCACTTGCTGAATGACATGGTCACAACAGCAGGCGGCTCTTATTGGATGAGAGCCTACGCATGTGCCGTAGGAACGAGAAAGGGGAGTGACTATAGCTGGAACAATGGCACATGCAGGCCTGCATCCACAGCACCCCTCCAACCAGGGCATGTGGCCTGGGAGAGGTTCCCAGCAATCCATTTATTCAGCGTGGATTGCCTAGTATTAGTTTGCCCAGCAGTCGGTGATGATTGGAGGTGAGTGTGTGCCATGGGATCAGGAATCAAGGTGATTGACTGGGTGAACACATGTGAATATCCCAAATCGGGATGCCCCTTCAATGTGGACCAAAGACTAGGAGAGTGAAAACCAAATTGAGCAGAGGTCCTCTTGCACTAGTGGGGCACCCCCGTTGATGGGGCGGAATGCTCTACCGATCCTCAGAGCGATCGTGCATCGTGATACCTCATCCCCCATTGTGTCTCATGTGCACAGCTGCGTTTGGCTGGTGGTGGTGTAGGTGGACAACAGGAAACGCGAAAGTGGTTAGTACTGGCATGTGCTGAGGTGTGCCGGGGCGTCCCTATTGATGCTTTTGGTGCAAGGGCACCGCTACATAATTTTGATTACCCCATAGGCTAGCTCAATAACAATAACCCTATCTGCAGCAGTGATTGGCCCATGACAAAAAAATGAGTTAGGGCTCAGGGCAGTGGGAGCACCTGGCACAGCGTTGCTGGAAGGGTTTAGGTCCACTTTAACCGCAGTGACTGAATTATCTATGTCTAGGGTTCACTTTCGAAAAATGCTCTGCTAAGAAGATGGGCGTACCTTCGTCAGAGGTGTGAGCGGGTCTAGAAGAAGCTGTCGGGTGCCATTGATGCTCTGTGACAGCTGCACCCCCTTCCCTAGCGCTGCAGTGATTTCCTTGGCATTAAAGTCGCCTCTGTGGACTCCGGTTAGAGATTACAGCCAGTAGTTATTTTTATGGCTGCAGCCGATCCAAAAATACTGAGCCCTTATCTCTCCTTGTCATGAGTGCCCGCCCGGTCAGGCATATGTCGGGGAGCTGAGTGGCGTCACCAGAACAGAAGCGTAAGCTCTTGTGTCCAGGAACTTCTGAAAATACTCTGCGCCTCTCCAGTCACCCACATGGTTATTAGCCAGGCTGGAGAGCATTGGCCCTTTGCCCATCACATGGCATGCTTGATGGGCTGCACAATATTAGCCCTAACCCACAGCACCCTCATGCTTGATGGACAGACCAGAAGAAATTGGCCCTGCCCCTTCAACGCTCATGCTGAAGAGGTCTAAGGACATTGGCTCCACCCCTCTAATCTCTAATTCCTAATACACAGGCTAGAGAGCGCCCCCTCATGCTTAATAGGCTAGAGACATTAGCCGAGCCCCCTCATGCTTGATAGGCTGGAGACATTAGCCCAGCCCCCTCATGCTTGATAGGCTGGAGACATTAACCCAGTCCCCTCATGCTTGATAGGCTGGAGACATTAACCCAGTCCCCTCATGCTTGATAGGCTGGAGACATTAACCCAGTCCCCTCATGCTTGATAGGCTGGAGACATTAACCCAGTCCCCTCATGCTTGATAGGCTGGAGACATTAACCCAGTCCCCTCATGCTTGATAGGCTGGAGACATTAACCCAGTCCCCTCATGCTTGATAGGCTGGAGACATTAACCCAGTCCCCTCATGCTTGATAGGCTGGAGACATTAACCCAGTCCCCTCATGCTTGATAGGCTGGAGACATTAACCCAGTCCCCTCATGCTTGATAGGCTGGAGACATTAACCCAGTCCCCTCATGCTTGATAGGCTGGAGACATTAACCCAGTCCCCTCATGCTTGATAGGCTGGAGACATTAGCCCAGCACCCTTATACTTGATAGATTGTTTGGAGACATTAGCCCAGCCCCCTTATACTTGATAGGTTGGCTGGAGACATTAGCCCAGCCCCCTTATACTTGGTAGGCTGGAGACATTAGCCCAGATCCTTTATACTTGGTAGGCTGGAGACATCCAGCCCCCTTATTTTTGATAGGCTGGAGACATTAGTCCAGCCCCCTCATGCTTGATAGATAGGCTGGAAAAACATTAGCACGGCCCCCTTCCTGCTTGATGTGCTGGAAACATTAGCCCTGCCTCCAGCCCTCATCTTGCTTGATTGACAGGCCCTGAATCAAGGTGAATGTAAGGATTTCAGTGCAGGTGCTCCAGCAATCCCCCCCCCCCCCCCCGCCCCCGCAATGATACTGGCAGGGGGCGGAGCCCTGCCGGGCAGTCTTGGACTTGAGTGACAGACAAGTACAGTCACACTGCTGCACAGAATGGAGTGGCTGACCTATTACTCAAGGCCCTAGCTTCCTGCACATTGCCTGCTCCAACCATAGTTATTGCCCAAATTGGTCTTGGAACATGGGGTAGGGGTAGAAGAAGTGTTACAAAATGCTTGGACTTCCTCTTTAAGGTGGATCAAAATCCAGGATTTTGACTATTACAGGTATTTGTGTTTGCCCTCGGGGTGCCCCGATTTGGGATGGCCCACTTTGAAACCCCCCTGCTAGTGGTCCCACCTGTGCATGTGCTGTTCGATTTTGGGAGACAGTGGTTGGTGTGTGTGTTATATTTGGGGGGGGGGGGGGCTTCACACAGTTGGGCATCCCAATTTGGGGGCAGGCAATCGGGCAGCCCTGGAAACGTATAGGGCCATTGACCATGGGTTTTGATCCTCTTTAAAGGGCCAGCCCAGCCAGACTGCATATTTTTAAACTGCCCCCACCCTGCCACCTTTTAAAGTGGACCACTGGTGGATTATGTGTGAGGTAAATGTCTTTTTGTTGTTTAACCCCTTAGCCCTGCTTTAGCACTAGGTAAGGGTGGCAGGGCGGGGGGTAGTTTACAAATAGTCGGTCTGTCTGGACTGGCCCATTAAGGAATAAAAAAACTTTTCCATGCTCTCCAATCAGACCTCAGATCAGGGGTACCAGAGGGTCATGAGGAGTTCCCCTGTACCCCTTTCATACCTTCGTTGGCGGCAGAGCGTTCCTTTAAACCGCGTTATGAAGGGCTGGAATGGCGGCGCACAGGCTGGGAATAGATTCTGTAGTAAATGCTCCTAAAATAACCCGACTTTCCATGCAGCGATGCCGAGTTATGAGACCAGCCGCCCTGTGTCTGCGTCTCCTCCAGCGCGGTGGCCCCGAAACCGATATGATGATGTCATCAGTGCTGCCGTGTCCTGCTTAGTCACTTACTGTCAAATGCCATCTAACATAGATTTCCCTGCAAGGGTATAGGTCTGCTTTAAAGTGGACCTATCGCTGCCAAGGTGGCCCTGGAGTCTAAAAGGCTCCAGGGCTGGCCACCTACGTGCCCCTGGGGATCCCTATTCCGTTTTTAAAGAGGAACAAAAAAGGGTTTTCACCATCCCTGGTTTGTTCTCATTCGAGGGGCATCCAGGTTTGGAATAGTTGTGAGCCCTCCAGGAAGGCCCAGTATTCTTGCCAGAGTGCATGTGCGAGCTCTCCTCCAAATAGCATCCTATGCCTTGCTTATTAAAGCGGGACAGTCTCAGGGGGGCATCCAGATTGCTGGAGCTCCCCCCACACATAGACCACCACAATCCCTTACCGAAACCTCGACCGGCTGATTAAATGCAGCCGCCGTTGGTCCCGACTTGACTGGCTGGGAAAGTGAAAGTGATTCCAGACCACTTGACCGTAGGTGGCCATCCCAGTAAATGATGGTGCACCGCAAATCCTTAAAAAGTAAAGGCGTGCTCACCAATTACATTAAACCATACAATATAGGTAGATTCTTTGTGCCGGCACAAAAAAAACAATAATTTATTCACAACCTAACTCCAAAAACGTGCATAATTAAATAACATTCAAAATTTAAATATACCAATAATAGTGTTGCACAAAGTATTTGTAATATTTCTATATAATGCTTATATACAGACAAGAACGTTTAAGGTGCAGCGTGCTAAATCATGTGACACATAAACAAAAACAGAATCAAACTTGGATAGCGAAGTATTATTTGTGCACTTTGGTTGGTTTGATTCTGTTTTTGTTTGTGTCACATGATTTAGCACGCTGCACCTTAAACGTTCTTGTCTGTATATAAGCATTATATAGAAATATTACAAATACTTTGTGCAACACTATTATTGGTATATTTAAATTTTGAATGTTGTTATGCTAATTATGCACGTTTTTGTGGAGTTAGGTTGTGAATAAATTATAAGTGATTGTTTTTTTGTGCCGGCACAAAGACATTGCCAGCGCCATTTTGAGCCTGCTGTGCATCTGGGGCCCTTCATCCTTCCTGAACTGCGGCGGTCACCGTTTCATGTGTCACTTCCTCCCATTGTCTGGCGGCTTGTTGCTCCTTCGGTCTCCTTGGTCCGTGAGTCCCCTTTGGGGGTTTTGTTGCCTTGGGGCATGGGCTGCGGGATGCTTATGTGCTTTTTACTTATGTCTTTCAGGCGGTACAACTGGGGGTTGTGGTTTCTCCCTGTTCTGCTCCTTACCCCCCATCATCTCCCCCTTACTGGCTCTTCTGGGGGGATCCCTTGGGGGGGGCATCCCGGGTGGCTTTTTATTAGCCCTTACCCTGTGCTGGCTTATTGCGCCTGTGCTAATCATCATATGGAGGCTTCTGGGGATAGAGTGCTTGGGGGTCCTTCGGGGCAATCTCGGCTGTGTGCCATGTGCGGGGCATCCCCTTTGAGTGATAGTGCTGCGGTGTGTGTGCCGTGCGCCCAAGGTATCATTGCGGCCCAGGCTGGGCTGAACACTTCCCTTCCCAGTACTGCTCTCCCTTCTGCATCACCTACCCCCCGCGCGCCTGCATTTAGCCCCCAGTAAGGGGGATACTAGCAGGGGGTCACAATCTGATCTGGCACTTCGTGTGGCCAGCATTGAAAGGCAGCTTGCCAGGCCTGTTCCAGGTAAGGCCTCTGGCAAGAAGCGGCACCTGGCTCACACGCCCTCCCTCTTTGCTGAGGAGGATGAGGGAATTGATGCCCTTGGTGGCCGTTACTCCCTAGAGGAGGGGGAGCTTTTCCAGGACTTTGACTCCTCTGGGGACCAGCAGGAGGGGTACAACAGTGACCCTGGGTCTGCGTCCGGGGAGGATTCATGGCTCCCCGATGACACTGATAGACTGCTGTCTGACATTTTTGAAACCTTGCACATTGCCCCCCCTGAGGTGGCTAAGAGGAAGCAGGGTGAGCTCTTTCGTCCTGATAAACCACGTCTGGAGTTCCCTGCGCAGGGCCATTTCTCTAATATGGTGCTCAAGGAGTGGGAACGTCCTAGTAGATTGCCAGCGGTGCCCAAAGGGTTGGATAAGAGGTATCCCTTTCCTGCTGACCTGGTCAAGTGATGGTCGTGTCCCCGTGAGGTGGATGCTCCCGTTCTGGGGCTGTCCAACACCTCAGTCATGCCTTCTCCTGACACAGCTACACTGTGGGACAGCGCGGACCGGCATATGGATCAGCTAGCCTGCCATGCTTTTACATTTGTGGGGGCTGGGCTGCGTCCGGTCTGCGCCGCTGCCATTACAGCCATTGCCGATTTAAGAAAAAACTCAAGCGTCTCAATGATGGCGCTATGACTGGTAGGAGGAGGGAGGATTATAGGGCCCTCCTTTCTTTGCTCTGATTTTGTTGCCTTTGTCCTTACTGCCATGGATGATGCAGTCCGGCTGGGGGGTAGGGCCTCTGCCCTCTTGGTGGCTATGCGCTACTCTGTTTGGTTGCATCAGTGGGCAGCTGACACTGCAGCCAAGAAGGCTCTCACTGGGCTCCCTTTTGCGAGGCTACGGCTCTTTGGGGAGTGTCTGGATGTTCTAGCCAAGGATGGTAGGTTACCTCAGCATAGGAAGCAGACTCTGCCCTTTTGGGGGGACCTCTGCTTCCTTCCCCTCCTTTCGTGCTTCCAGAGGAGGTTGTGGCTCCCTCTTCTCGGGTAGCCGCAGAGATTCTTGGGGCCGTGGCAGATACCGTGGTCGTCCCGGTCTCTCCTCGAGTTCCAAGCCCAAACCCCCTCTTAAGGCCCCTCAGGCATGAGGTGGCGCCCTCGCCCTTCCGGGTGGGGGGGTGGCTTCGGCTCTTTGCTCACGTCTGGAGGCTCCGCGTCTCAGACCGGTGGATTCAGGAGGTGGTGGCCTCCGGTTACTAGATAGAGTTTGCAGTCTGGCCACCCCCCAAGATTCCTCAGATCCCGGCTGTCTCAAAACCCTCAGCTCAGGGTTTGCGCCTTGCAGTTCAACGCCTGTTGGAGTCAGGAGTCATTTGTCTGGTGCCTTCCCAAGAACAGGGTCAGGGGTTCTACTCCAATCTTTTCACGGTCCCCAAAAAGGACGGGCCTTTGAGGCCCATCCTGGACTTGAAGGGTCTCAACAAGTTTGTCAGGTTCAAGCACTTTCGCATGACGCTACGCTCGGCTGTCGGTACCCTTCGCCCGGGCGACTTCATGACCTCTGTGGACATCAAGGATGCCTATCTTCATGTGCCAATCTTTCCAGGTCCTGAGGTTCACTCTAGAGGATCAGCATTACCAGTTTGTGGCTTTACTGTTCGGTATCACCTCGGGTGTTCACCCAGGTGCTGGCGGGTGTGATGGCTCTGTTGCGGAACCAGGGTATGCGTATCCTCCCTTACCTGGACGACGTTCTGATTGCGGCTCAGTCTCTTCATCAGGCCGAGAAGGATACTCAGGAGGTGACCTCCACTCTCGAGTCCTTCGGCTGGGTGATCAACTTTCCCAAGTCTTCACTGTCTCCGTCTTTGGTGAGGTCCTTTCTGGGCATGACTCTGGATACCTCAAGGTCAAGGTATTCTTGCCTCAGCAATAAGGGGAGGGCCTTCAGGAGCAGGCACGGGCTCTGCTCTTGTGTCCCCATCCCTCCATCCGGCAGGGAATGCAGTTGGTGGGCCTGATGGTGTCCTGCTTCGAGGCTGTCCCCTTTTCTCAGTTTCACATGAGACCTCTTCAGTCTCACCTCTTGTCAGTTTGGGATCGGGACCCTGTGTCCCTGGATCAGGTTTTTGCTTTGTCCCCCCTGGCCAGACAGTCCCTCTCGTGGTGGCTAGACTCAAGGAACCTTCGAGTGGGCAGGACCGTTCTGCCTCCGTGCTGGGAAACTGTCACCACAGATGCCATTCTGACCGATTGGGGGGGGGGGGGGGCTTTTGCAAGTCTCTGAAGTTCCAGGCCCATGCTCCCATCAATGTCCTGGAACTGAGGGCGATCAGGTTGGTTCTTTCTTTCTCAACTGACCTCACACCTTCAGGGTCTTGCTGTTCAGATCCGCTCGGACAACCAGACGGCGGTTGCGGTATTTCACTCCCTGTGTTACCGCTGGGGTCAGCCGGATGTGGACCTGTTTGCGTCCCGCCACAATCACAAGCTTCCAAGATTTGTATCCCTGTCACAGGATCCTCTGGCCTTCCCCACGGATGCGCTAGCGATTCCTTGGACGGAATTTCGGCTCCTCTGTGTTCCCTCCCTTTCCTCTGCTGAGCAGGGTGCTGCACAAGGTAGCCCAGGAAGGGGTACCAGCCATTCTGGTGGCCCCCTGTTAGCCAAGGAGAGGTGGTTCGCAGACGTCATGCAGTTGGCAGTAGATCGGTACGTTTTGCCCAAGGATCCAGATCTGCTCACTCAGGGACAGCTGCGCCATCCCAATTTACAAACTCTGGCTTTGATGGCTTGGCTGCTGAATCCTCCATCTTGATCGATAAGGGTTTGCCGGCCTCTGTTGTTGATACAATGATTCGGGCTAGGAAGAAGTCCTCGTCCTCTATCTACTACAGGGTCTGGCATGGTTACATTGCCTGGTGTGAGTCCAAGTCTCTTCCTCGGGTGTTTTCTATCCCTGGGATTCTGGAATTTTTACAACATGGTTTGGATTCGGGCCTTCAACTTAGTACCCTCAAGGGACAGGTGTCAGCTCTGGCAATTTTTTTCCAAAGATCCTTTACCAATCACTGGCTGGTTAAGACTTTTTTCCCAGGGAGTTACTCATGTGCATCCGCCACGTAAATCTGTGCTACCGGTTTGGGACTTGAATCTGGTGTTGTCTGCTCTGCAGGGTCCTCCTTTTGAGCCTATCCGTGGGGCGGCGTTACACATTCTGACTCTTAAGGTGGCCCTTTTGGTGGCTATCACTTCAGTCAGGCGAGTCTCTGAGCTGGCGGCGCTTTCTATTAAACCTCCTTATTTTGCGCGGCATCAGGATAAGGTGGTATTTAGGCTTAAGCCGGATTTCTTGCCCAAGGTTGTCTGCTTTTCATCTCAATCAGGACATTGTATTACCTTCCTTGTGTCCAAACCCTGCTAATTCCAAGGAACGGACCCTGCATTCTCTGGATGTTGTCAGGGCTCTGAAATTTTACTTGGTTGCTACTGAGTCTTTCAGGAAATCTGATGCTCTTTTTGTTCTTCCTGCGGGGCCTAGGAAGGGCTTGCTTCTGGCTAAATCTACTATCAGCTAGTGGATTCGCCAGGCGGTGGTTCAGGCCTATTCTGCTTAAGAGAAGGTTCCTCCTTTCCGGATTACTGCTCATTTTACTCGTGCTATTGGTGCTTCTTGGGCTTTTCAGCACCAAGCTTCTGTTGAACAAGTTTGTAAGGCCGCGACTTGGTCTTCTGTTCATACTTTTTCCAAGTTTTACAAGGTTGATGTTAAGGCTTCAGCTGATGCTGCTTTTGGCCGCAAGGTACTTCAGGCGGTAGTGGTTTGAACTGCCTGCTGCTACTTTTTGGGATCCCACCCTGCCTTACGGACACTGCTATTGGATGTCCCATACGTAAGGACTTCTTGAAGCGGGCCGTGCCATGCAATAGGAAAAAGACAATTCTGTGAGTACTCACCTGTAGAATTGCTTTTACTATGCATGGCACGACCTGCTTCACCCCACCCTTGTTATAGTTATTCTTGGTTGCCTCTTTATGGTGATTGTTCCAAGTTAGTTGGGGTTGTTACCTTTTTTACCTTTATTATCTCCTGGCTTCTTGTCTTGTATAACTGCTTGTCAACACTGGATAAGTCTATGGTGATTCTGTTTTTATATGGTACCGGGAGGAGCCACAACTCTTCTGCAGTACACTGCGCCACCTTGTGGCGGCATTACCCATACGCAAGGACTACTTGAAGCAGGCCGTGCCATGCATAGTAAAAGCAATTCTACAGGTGAGTACTCACAGAATTGTTTTTTTTTTTTGTTTTTTTTAAATTAGCCATTGTTAATTTCCCCACTGAATCTTAATAATGATGCCTTTCATCCTGATGCGTTTCCTCCTGCGAAAATGTGTGTGTGTATATATATATATATATATATATATATATATATATATATATATATATACATATACACACTCTTATTCTTTCTAATTACAAGTTCTTTTTGATCACAAATATGTGAGGTAGGTTCATACTTCTGCAGATGTTTCTATGTCGCTGCATATAATACATGGGAAGGAAGCAATCAAGCACAGCAGCCAATCCCCATTGGTTTCATGCAGTTATTAATAAATGCTTATTAAAAGTTGATTTAAAAATAAGGAGTCTGGCTGCCCCAGGGACAAGAATCGGAATTTGGAATAGTGAATACTGTGGGTTTTGGTATACTTAAGTGGACCAAGAGTGGCCCGGAAGTCGCTGTGTTGACACATAGGAGAATCCCGACTCTGGATGTCGACTCCATGGTCGACTACAGCGACTCCAGGATTGCTCTTGGTCCACTTTAAAGTGGACCAAAGCCCACAGCATTCGCTATTCCAAGTTCCGATTCCCCTGTACAACTTACCTCCTCTCTGATCCAATGATGTGGCTGCTGTCAGCTATGCATTTAGTTGTTGGAAGGATGTTGCAGTAGTCCTGTGGGGATACGATCAGGGCATGCACAACATTGTAGTTTAAGAGAAGGAGAGATGGGAGATGTTTTCAAGTTGGGAGGTGACAGGAGGTGGCTGGGAAGGATGCTGCCGTTATGCTTCTCCTTCGTCCTTTATTCTGCCCCAACAAGTCTTTGTGCTCCATCACCCGGGTGGGAGCAAGGTGTGGCGACGGGTCCCTGGCAGAACAGTTACTGTGTGATGCTCTTGGTTGCTAGGCGACGGGGTCTGCTGTATAATGAATAGCTCATTGTATAGGGAGCTGAGCCTGGCACGACTCTCTTCGTACCTTGTAGGGGAATGTGCTCCTGCTCCACCGCCAGGGAGAACTGCTGCTGCTCTGCTAATCCCCGGGACATGCCTGCTCCACCATGCTCCAGCCATTACCGGCATTCCACACTCCTCCCCCATCCTCCTCCTGTATGTTTAATACATACCAGGTGCCTCTTGCTATCCTCTACATAGAAACCTAGAAGGGTGACGGCAGGAGGAGACCATACGGTCCATCTAGTCTGCCCTTATGTATATACTGTATGTTCTCTGTATCTTATGTGTATACTGTATGTTCTCTGTATCTTATGTGTATACTGTATGTTCTCTGTATCTTATATATATACTGTATGTTCTCTGTATCTTATGTATATACTGTATGTTCTCTGTATCTTATATATATACTGTATGTTCTCTGTATCTTATGTGTATACTGTATGTTCTCTGTATCTTATGTATATACTGTATGTTCTCTGTATCTTATGTATATACTGTATGTTCTCTGTATCTTATGTATATACTGTATGTTCTCTGTATCTTATGTATATACTGTATGTTCTCTGTATCTTATGTGTATACTGTATGTTCTCTGTATCTTATGTGTATACTGTATGTTCTCTGTATCTTATGTGTATACTGTATGTTCTCTGTATCTTATATATATACTGTATGTTCTCTGTATCTTATGTGTATACTGTATGTTCTCTGTATCTTATGTGTATACTGTATGTTCTCTGTATCTTATGTGTATACTGTATGTTCTCTTTATCTTATGTATATACTGTATGTTCTCTGTATCTTATGTATATACTGTATGTTCTCTGTATCTTGTGTATACTGTATGTTCTCTGTATCTTATGTGTATACTGTATGTTCTCTGTATCTTATGTGTATACTGTATGTTCTCTGTATCTTATGTGTATACTGTATGTTCTCTGTATCTTATGTGTATACTGTATGTTCTCTGTATCTTATGTGTATACTGTATGTTCTCTGTATCTTATGTGTATACTGTATGTTCTCTGTATCTTATGTGTATACTGTATGTACTATTACCTTGGGGATAGGTGGAGGCTTATCCCAGGCCTGTGCTCATTCTTCGTTTTCTTTCCTCCAGACTGTACAAATTAAGTTCTTTAAACCGGACCTTCAGCATGATTTCATGAAAAGCCCAAACCCTTAAACTATTCCCCAGCATCTAAAATTATTATATTTTAAGTTTTTTAGTCACTTATTATTCTTTTCCCCCACTGGGCTGCAGCTCAGGACTCTAGGATACGGGCGCCGCCATCTTGCCTCAGAAGCATCACATACTGAGGAGAGCGGGATAAAGTGCAGGGGACGGGGTTATAGCTGTGCTTTGCACAAACAGAGCAGAACTGGAATCAGGGAAACGACAGCAATCCCAGAATGCAGAGCGACAGTCGCAAGACACTTCCTGTTTGCATGCAGCCTGATGTTCCATGAGCCACCATCTTGGATGTTTAAAGGCTCATAACATGCAGTAGATGCAGGTAGGATGATTTTTAACGTGAGCAATCTGTATGTACAGGGTGGGGGAAACATGTAAGATAGACTCTTATTCAGGGTGAAGGTCCGGATTAATGTGAGCAATCTGTATGTACAGGGTGTGGGAAACATATAAGATAGGCTCTTATTCAGGGTGAGGATCTGGATTAATGCAAGCAATCTGTATGTACAGGGTGTGGGAAACATATAAGATAGGCTCTTATTCAGGGTGAGGATCTGGATTAATGCAAGCAATCTGTATGTACAGGGTGTGGGAAACATATAAGATAGGCTCTTATTCAGGGTGAGGATCTGGATTAATGCAAGCAATCTGTATGTACAGGGTGTGGGAAACATATAAGATAGGCTCTTATTCAGGGTGAGGATCTGGATTAATGCAAGCAATCTGTATGTACAGGGTGTGGGAAACATATAAGATAGGCTCTTATTCAGGGCGAAGGTCCGCTTTAATTAAATCTTTACTGATAAGACTCCTCTAGACGTGTTGAAACAGCAGGGCGTCCCCCCCAAATATGGATGACCTGTTGCGAGGGAGACTACCAACCCTAGAAGCTTACAGAAACTAGGCTGGTGGTAGCTCCTCTTGAAAGCAGAACAAATCTCTTGTGACGCTCCCGCATTCCTGCATCTTTGGGCGGGAGCGTGCACGCTGCTGGGGACGTGCCCACTGCGCTTCAGATTGCCGAAGTAAACCAATACTCTTGCCAAGCATTACATATGCATGGCAAAATGCCCTGATTGGACGTGAGCATGCGCCGTAGGACCGGGAAGAGGTGAGTTGTTAAGGGCGAACTTGGGGGGGGGGGGGGGTTTCACACAGTGGGGCATCCCAGTTCAGGATGCCCCGGGTGCAATGTACAAAACATTGGAAAATCAAAATCCTGGGTATTCTTGGTGTGCCACACACCCCGCTTCACTTCTTAAATATTCATTACTTCATGGGTTAATCACCTGCAGGTGACGTAGTGCAGAGAGGAAGTCTTGTAACGAGCCCCACCTTCCGGCCTATATATACCTGGTACCTCCCTTCAATCACCAGTATTTTTCTCTCTGCGTGACAAGCAGAGGTTGGAAGTTTCCTGCTTACAGGTAGGTCGGGGCTTACCCCGCCACCCCCCTTTTGGTCTATTTCTGCCCGGTTTGAGTTGTATACCTCTATGGTGGATAGGAAGCCTCCCAGCTTAGGCTGCTCACCGGGTAATTGGTAGATGGCACAATTGGTGCCTAGGAGCTTATCTCCCCCGCTCATCCCCCTCTTGTGGGGGCAATGCGGCAGTCCGGCATGGTGATCCGGAAATGGGATGCCCCTGTCCCGAGGGTCCCCGTAGCCCTTTCTCCCCCGCTCCGGTCCTTTCTCCCTTCACTTGGGGGGGGGGGGGGGGGGGGGTTATGAGGGTGTGCTTTAGTAGGTGTGTTTCACTTGTATCACTGCATGTTAACATATGTGTCATGTTTATGCATTCACTGTAGCATGTGTATATTTTTGGGTCTGCTTTAAGGGCAGGCTGCGCTGGGTAAAGGCTGGCCACTTCTCTTGCAGATTGTTGCTTTGTGGCCCCTCTCCCCTCCCTCCCTCTCCCCTCTCCTCGCCTGGCATTCATGTTTGCATTGTACACCACCATGCGGTTTTTACCCTCCCCCCTCCGCCGCCTGAGCGCACGTGTTGTGGCCCAGCTGTAAGTGATTCCAGCTGATCGGCGTAGGGGGGGGGGGGGGGGCGGGCCCGCTGACGCGCGGCGCCGACGTCTGCGGCGTCTGCGGCGGGCCCAGCGTTTTGCTTCCTTCAATGCAGGAAATCGCATGGGCGCACGGCCGCACTTTGTCTTCTGTGCTGGCTGCTGGCTGCAGTCTTGTTCCGGCTGCTGCCTTTGCTGTCCAGGCAAGCGGCCCCTCCCGTTGGGGCCATTAAATGGGGAATGCATTCCTTGCAGTAATACAGTGGGGAGTCACTCTGTATTAAGGGGGCGTGATTTAAGGGCACTTTGGTGCCATGCTTATGTTTGTTTATACACATGTGAGGATCTGATGGTTTTTCCTTGCAGATCCTGGGATCCCTGCTTATGGTGGCCCTCCGGCTCTTTGTGCCTGGCTAATTATTGGGATATCTTTGTGAATGTATATATACATAGGCTATATATAAATATATATATATAGTTCTTTAAAGGGGACCTTAACTTAACTTAGAAAAAAAAAAAAAAAAATTTAAAAAAAAAAAAAAAAAAATCCTCCCTTCCGGGACATTACTAATAAAGGGGCATCCCGGGTTGGCTTATGCCTTAAAAGTCCCAGTATTGCGAATACCATAAATCACCACATTGAGGCTTCCGTATTTTCCGGAAACGGTTCTGTGAGCCGTTTGGGGGGTGCGTAGGTTATAGGGTTCCACTCCCAGCTGATGATGTCTTATTTGCATCCCTTGTGCAAACAGACTGTTGCGCGCCTGTCCGTTGCTTCGGCTGCAGGGCCATCGCATCATTCATCTTCTCCTACCTCTCCCTCCCTATTTCCGGACCCCGCATGACACTGTCAAAAGTGGGGATTCGCATTCCGAGGTGGCAGTACAGCCCAGCCCCCGGAAAGTAATGCCCGTTAAAGCAGCGTTTAAGGCCGCTGCAAAACGAAGGCACCTGACTCCGGTACCTTCGGCTCCACAGGGCCAGTTTTTGTGTGCCTATGGAATGGTCCGATGGATCCCCAGACGAGGATGAATTCCAGTCTGAGTCAGATGAGCCGACAGGTCAGCTTGTGGCTGATGAGATTGGCGATTGGTCAGAGGGGGTTGTTTTGGACACCCCCTCTATTCTGGCTCAAATGTTTAAAATTTTGAGTTTAGATACGCCTGAGGCGGCTGCCCCGCCAAGGGGTCGGTTGTTTAAAGAGCCTCAGCCGCGTTTGGTTTTTTCCCAGACTACACCTCTTTGAGAGGGTGGTTCTTAAGGAATGGGAACATTCCACGCGGTTATCTGGAATTTCTTCCAGTTGGCCATTGTGCTAATGATTTGTTGACTATAGGAGCACAAGGGGGCATATGCTAATTGCATTTATTGAGGCCTACGGCCACACCTCCCTGAATGCGCCCGATCTCGTCTGATCTTGGAGGCTAAGCAGTGTCGGGCCTGGTCAGTACTTGGATGGGAGACCGCCTGGGGTTACCCCTGTATTAGGGCTCTCCAGCTCGGCTATGGTACAATCTGCTGAGACCACTGTCCCCAAAGATGGGGAAGATCGTCTGATTGACCAATTACGCTCGACATGGTTTTAATCTATTCCGGGTCAGCATTGCGCCCGGTATGTGCTTCAGCCCTTCTGCTAATCCTTAATTCAAGGGCTATAGGAGGATCTTAATCCCGCTTGCAAACAGTTCACTGCGCTTAAGCAGTGTGAATCTTTTGTGGCTTATGTCCGGGCTGCTCAGGACGATGCGCTGACTATGAGTAGCAGGGCGGCATCTATGCTGGTGGCTATTTCGCAGGTCAGTATGGCTGCGTCAGTGGTCAGCGGACACGGCTTCCAAAAAGGGGGGCTCACAGCTCTCCCCTTTTTGGGGTTGCGTCTGTTCGAGGAGAAAATTGATTCTGTCGCAAAGGGTGGTAAGATGCCACAACACAAGAGGCCCCGTGGTCCCTTCAGGGGAACAAGTTCCGGTAGGCCTTCTTTTCGAGGATTCAGAGCGGGCAGGGGTGCGTCCTTTCCCGCTACATGTGGCGCAGGTTGGACTCGGGAGGGGCCGTGGCAGATGGATCCAGGAGGTAGTGTCGCCCGGTTACGACCGGAAATTCGAGTCTCACCCTCCTTCACGGTCCGTTCATGGGTCGGTTCATCCTGGCCTGGACTCTCATCAAGACAGAGTGTGTCTTTCTTTTGCCAAATTCACATGAGAACGCTTCAGCTATTTCTGTTAGCGTGTTAGGATCAGCAACCTCTGTCGCTGGTTCAGTCCTTCCAGTTGTCCTCCCGTGTACGGCAGTCCCTCCTGTGGTGCTTGGTCCCGACCAATCTTGTGTAGGGCAGGCTTTTCCTGACCCCCCTTTGGAAAATTGTCACCACGGACGCCAGTCTGTCGGGATGGGGCAGATTCTGGAAGGAGCTGCGGTCTCAGGGGCAGTGGAGTGCTTAAAGGCCCCACTGTCCCATCAAGATTCTGAATCTGAGAACCATCCGTCAGGTGCTGGCTCTCCTGACTCAGTACGTGCTGGGCCTTTTGGTCCAGATGTGTTCAGACAATCGATCAGCGGTTGCTTATGTTGGTCTTCAGGGTAGGACGCGCAGTCTGAGTACTCTCAGAGTGGTGTCCCTGATCCGGACATGGGCAGTGTCCATGTTCCCTGTCTCTCGGCGGTTCACATTCCAGAGGTGATGAAACAGGTAGTGGGCCGGTTGAGCAAGGGCTCTCCCCGCCTGGAAGAATAGGTTCTCCATCCTCGGGTGGTTCGCCTACTGTGTCTCCAATGGGAGTCCCCGGAGGTGGACCTGTTGGCCCCTCATCACTATCACAGGTTCCCGAACTTCGTGTCGCTCTCCCAGGATCCTCTGGCTCTGGCAGTGGACGCCATGTCCCTGATCTGGGGCGTTCTAGGATTTCTATACCTGTTTCCTCCGATGCCCATGCTGGGCAGGGTTCTTCAGAAGTTGGCTCTGGAAAGGGTGTACGCCGTTCTCGTGGCCCCAAGGTGGCCAAGACGAGTGAGGTTCACAGACATCATTCGGCTGGCAGTGGACCAGTTCGTTCTGCCTATTCGGCCCGATCCGCTCACTCAGGGTCAATTGTGTTACCCCATTTTACCAGCGCTGGGTTTGATGGCCTGGCTGCTGAAACCTCCATCCTGAAGGAGGAGGGTCTTTCTGATTCAGTCATTTATGACTCTGATCAGTGCCCGGAAGAGGTCTTCTTCCATCACCTACTATAGGACTTGGAAAGCCTATATCGCTTGGTGTGAGATGAGATTTTTCCTTGTAGGGTCTTTTTCGCTCTCCAGGTTTTACAATCAGGGCTGGACTCCAGATAAGTATCCGGGTCGAGCATACAGCACAACATGCAGGGACGTGCATTGCTGGGCGGGCTCCTTTAGATCTGCCCTGGATGGTTACCAGGCAGACCAGCGGATTACATCTAAGCGGAGAGAGCGGACCCCAAGCCTGTGTTTCTGCTTCCCTTATCATTGAGGGATAGGGAACCTCGCAGCATAGCGCAGACGCCATTCCTTCATAATTGGCGAACGGAGCACTAACTAACTTGGGATATCTAAACCTGTCCATCCAGCATCAATTTTGGGATTGTGCACCTGGACATGAGGCTTTTGGTGATAATCTAACGGGCCTGGATGGGCTGATCAAGTGCCCTTAAGTGCGGTTTGGTACTGAAGAAGCCCCCTAGTGGGGGTGGAACTAGTTTTACCGCTTATTACATGATATTACTCACCGCTATGATTTGGGAAAGTGAATCATTGAGCAAGTTTTTATTGTCTGTAAGGTACAATATGTCCAATTGTATTAGTAATAACCTGCGCATTGGCAAGTAAGACAGTTGACAACTGTTAAAAAAAAAAAAAAAAAAGATTTTTTTGTAGTACAATGATGATTACATTTGCATTGGGGAATTCATTGGTTGTATTTTAACTAAAATAAATTAATGTACTTGATTCTTATAAAGGTGTGATAGTCAATTTTACTTCAGGCGTGGTCACACTTTGAGTTCCCACAAACATTGGGTCGGTTCATACCCAGAAATACCTCTGGTATACTCCAGCTAAGTACGTTGAAAGGGCAGGTTTCTGCCTTATCTATCTTTTTCTTTTCAGAAGCGTGTTGCGCTTAAGTCTTTAGTTAAAACTTTTTTCCAGGGGGTTACGCATGTGCGGCCTCCCAGGAAACCATTACTCCCGGTTTGGGATTTGAATTTGGTTCTTTCTGCTCTTCAGGCTCCTCCCTTTGAGCCTTCGCAAGATATTGCTTTGTCTACCCTGACTCAGAAGATGGTCTTCTTGGTAGCGATCACTTCGGTCCGGCGTGTCTCGGAATTGGCGGCCTTGTCTATCCAGGCGCCTTACTTCGAGAGGCATCAGGATAAAGTGGTTTTTCGGTTCAAGCCAGACTTTCTTCCTAAGGTTGTTTCTGCTTTTCATTTGAACCAAGATATTGTTCTTCCCTCCTTATGTCCTAATCCTAAGAATGACAAAGAGAGGGTTCTGCATTGTTTGGATGTAGTACGCTGTGTTAAGTACTACTTGGTTATCACGTCTCCTTTTCGTAAGACGGATTCCTTTTTTGTTATGCCCCATGGGCCTAAGAAGGGTTTGGCACCAGCCAAATCTGCCATTAGCTAATGGATACGTCAGGCCGTTACTGCGGCCTATTCTGCTATGGGGAAAGTTCCCCCTTTTCGTATCACTGCTCATTCTACTCGCGCCATTGGGGCGTCTTGGGCTTTTCAGCACCAAGCTTCTGTTGAACAGGTTTGTAGGGCCGCCACTTGGTCTTCTGTTCACACTTTTTCTAAGTTTTACAAAGTTGATGTGCGGGCCTCAGCGAATGCTGGTTTTGGCCGCATAGTTCTGCAGACTGCAGTCATTTCAGTTATGCTTCACCTGGCCTTGGGATGCCCTTCCCTTGTGGACACTGCTTTTGGATGTCCCATGAAGTAATGAATATTTAAGAAGTGAAGCGGGGTGTGTGGCACACCAAGAATAATACCATTTTGTGAGTACTCACCTGAAAAATGGATATTGTTGGTGTGCCACACACCCCGCTTCACACCCGCCCTTTTCGGTATTACCGAAGCCTTTATATGGTGAAGCCTTTTTATATCAAATTTGATTTTGAGGTTACTGGTGGAATACTGGTACCTTGTATTACTGCTTTGTTGATTATACTGGTGATTGAAGGGAGGTACCAGGTATATATAGGCCGGAAGGTGGGGCTCGTTACAAGACTTCCTCTCTGCACTACGTCACCTGCAGGTGATTAACCCATGAAGTAATGAATATTTAAGAAGTGAAGCGGGGTGTGTGGCACACCAACAATATCCATTTTTCAGGTGAGTACTCACAAAATGGTATTTTTGTTCTGCTTTAAAACAACTCTAGGGCAGGCTTTGCCCCCCCCCCCCCCCCCCGGGGTACCCCGATTTTGGGGGGGTACCCCGATTTTGGGGGGGGTGGCGCTGTGTGGCCCATAAACTCACCTTCGCTCCCGGTCCAACGGCGCATGCACCAGCAGCAGCCACATCCCCGCTATCCCTCTAGCAGGACGCGTGCCCGCGCCAGGCATTTGTGAATGGCCCGCACGAGCACGCTCCCTGTTAGAGGGTAGCGGGGAGATGCGACCGTTGCCACGTTCGGATCCTCTCATATTAGACGAGCTCCTGGTAGAAAGGGGATTGAGCGGATCCGAGCGCATTGATTGGGTGAGCAGCCGCGCATGCTCCGTAGAACCGGGAAGAGGTGAGTTTATTTGGGTGACCTGGGGAGTTTCACACAGCGGTGCACCCCCAATCGGGGTGCCCCGATGGCAAAGACCAAAACTCAGGATAGTCAAAATCCTGGGTTTTGGTCCATTTTATAGGCCACTCCAGCCCCTTTGTAAATGAATAACGTACCCCTCCTATTAGCGATAAAGTCCATGTAATAAAGGAAATAAATGACACTCACTTCTCTTTCCTAAGGCTCATAGGTCAGAGCAGCTTGGTAAAGCTGAATGGCAGGTTAGCCTCAGGCCCCTCCTCTTTGCTGGCGTGTGCCAGCTGCTCAGACATGCCCAACGAGTGTGCCCGCATCAGCTAAGGGTGCCGCTGTGGAGCTGCCGGGACGGTGAGTAAACAAGGTGATTAGGGGATTTCACACAGTGGGGATGTCCCAGGGATAGGGACTCCAGAGCCAAAGAGGCCTTTGTTCCTCTATAAAGTGGACCAACCACCTGTGGGCCGGCTAGTCAAGCAACCTTGGGGCCCCCGGGCACCCCGCTGTGAGGATCATGGCACATTCACCTGTTCCAGGGTTCTCACGCTGCACTCACCGAACACATATCGCCTCTCTAACCTGCTCATATCTGTAAACGAAATACCTAGTTTAAAGTAGAACAAAACCCCACACTCTGCCCCCTCCCATTAGCAATAACATTTTGAAAGAAAAACTCGCCTTCACCCGGAATGACGATGACGGCGGTCGCAAATAGGAGAGGGCAGGGTGTGGGGTAATCTATTGCAAAGGGGCTAGAGTCGCCATTTAAAAAGCAGGAAATTGGGATGAATGATTGACTCCAGGTATTCTTTATAGGTCCAGATCAGGGTAAGGCGGTTCATGGGTAATAAAAAAGGGTTTTGCTCCACTTTAAAAAGAACAAAACCCGGGATTTTCACTATACTCTGTTTAGGTCCTCCTCCCTTGGGCAGTCCCTATTTGGTATGCCCCACTGTTTGAAATTCCCAGAACCACCTTGATTACTGGCCTCTCCGGCAAGCTAGCAGTGTATGCCACGGACTCTTCTCTACTTCCCTTACTAAGGTTACTAAGGTTTAGCCGCTGGCCCTTCTCCTTAGGTGGCGGGTGCCAGATACTCAGACATGCCCATTGAGTAAACAAGGTGATCAGGGGATTTCACGCAGTGGGGATGTCCCAGGGATGGGGACTCCAGAGCCAATCAAGGAGGCTTTTGTTCCTCTATGTTGACCAGCCCCCCGTGGGCCGGCTAGCCAAGCAACCTTGGGGCCGCCTGACTCCGGATGTCCCGCTGTTTGAGGATCACGGCATGTTCACGTTTTCCAGGGTTACCACATTGCGCTCATCGGCCAAATACCGCCTCCTGACCTGCTCATGTCAGTAAACAAAAGACCTAATTTAAAGCAGAACAAAACCCAGGATTGAATGCAGGCTTCGTAATTCCATGTTCAGTGCTGGAGCCGGTGTGTCTTTTCGATCCCCCAGTCTCTAACCCTAACCTGCTGTAAGCCGCCTATCTGCGAAATAGGTTGAATGCATTTTAAAGTGGACCAATACCCACCCTGGAGTTAGACTCCAGGGCAAGCTTACGCCTTCCTGGAATGGGAAGAGGTGAGTTGTAATGGGCGATCTGCAGGGCATCCCAATTCAGGATGCCGACAAAGCATGGAACAGAACCCGGGATAGTTTGTTCCGCTTTAATGAGCCCCACACTGCTGACATCGAAAGTAGGAAGTGGTTGTAATGTGGGTCTGAGCCCTATGTGTAAAGATTCTGATTGGTTCTCTGTCTGTTCCACGAAGAGAACAATCCTCATACCTGTCCCTTCATATCCTGAAATGTCGCCAGGCCGACCCGTGACACATTACAGCAACCCACAACAGGTGACTTGTTCTTCCCAACACCTCATTGGCTGAAGGTAAATGCCGGCCATTGTCAGGCGCTGGGTAAACGCCTGTGTGACGAGACGCGTGCTACAGTCAATAGATTTATTGTGCGGAAACAAAGAGCTCTTCAGCTCCTTTTGTTCAATGACAGTGCTGCGTGCCCACACACCGTCTGACATGTTCATCCAAACTACCCAGCGTCTTCTTTTTTTTCGTTTTGTTTTCTTAAATTGCCTTTTTATTTTTTTATGTATGTTTGAGTACTTTTTGGAATAGTTGTAAAAGCTGAAGGTAAGTGGTGTAAAAAAGTGCAGTATCCAAAGTCAGTTGGTGCCGGCTTCGGATACTCCCCACATTGTGGTAGCTGGGGCCACAGTACTTTGATAGTCGTTTTGGTGTAAAAAAGTGTGTGGGTATAGAGATATATAGATATGTTTTAGATCAAACATAATATCTATAGATATTATGTTTTAGATATATAGATATATTTTATATAGATATTATGTTTTAGATATATAGATATATATTATATATAGATATTATATTTTATATAATATATTTTTTTATTATTATTATATAATATTTATTATTTATATATAATTATTTATAGCGCCATCATCCATAGTACTATACAAGTATTACAGACAAGGTAAAACATGCAGTACAGAGACCATTATAAAGTAGGTGCTACAAAGTTTAGAGCTAATGTGAGAACAGGAGACAATAGGAAAGAGGTCCCTGCCCCTGTGAGATTACAGTCTAACAGATAAGGGGGAGGGGGGGGCAAAGGGGCGGAGCTACAAGTAGTAGAACTTGGTTTTGATGGCATATACCCTGTGAAGGTTATAGGAGTTGCTTAAAACGGACCAATCGCCAGGATTTTCCTGTTGATGGGTTTATGTACCTGGACCCGCTGGGTGAAACCCCATTCAACACGCTTTTCTGCCGTTCCAAGGGCGCATGCACGGCGATCTTGTCCGATCAGCACTTTATGCGGCGCATACTAATGCACAATGTAAAGTTGTTGTTTTGGACTGAGCATCGGTATGGGGAGCTGGGGCGGCCACATCCTTCGGCATCGCCATGCCCCCCCCCCCCCCCGGCCCGGAATTTAGCCCCAGTGAGGGGGATACTAGCGGGGGGTCACAGTCTGATCTGGCACTGCGTGTGACCAGTATTGAAAGGCAGCTTGCCAGGCCTGTTACACTTAAGGCCTCTGGTAAGAAGCGGCACCTAGCTCCCGTGACATCCCTCTTTCCTGAGGAGGATGAGGGACCTGATACTTTTGTTGGCCTTTATCCCCTAGAGGAGGGGGAACTCTTTCAGGACTCTGACTCCTCTGGGGACCAGCAGGAGGGTTACGGCAGTGACCCTGGGTCTGTGTCTGGGGAAAACTCATGGTTCCCTGAGGGCACTGATAGCCTGTTAGCTCACATTTTTGAAATCTTGCACATTGTCCCCCCTGAGGTAGCTAAGAGGAAGCAGGGTGAGCTTTTTCGTCCTGATAAACAGCGCCTGGAGTTCTCTGAGCAGAGCCATTTCACTAATATGGTGCTCAAGGAGTGGGAACGTCCTAGTAGATTGCCCGCGGTGCCCAAAGGGTGGGGATAGAAGGTATCCTTTTCCTGCCGACCTGGTCAAGCGATGGTCGTGTCCTCCTGAGGTGTATGCTCCCGTGCTAGGGCTCTCCAACACCTCGGTCATGCCTTCCCGGGGTACCGGGAGGAGCCACAACTCTTCTGCAGTACACTGCCCCACCTTGTGGCGGAATATCCCATACGTAAGGACTTCTGGAAACAGGCCGTGCCATGCATAGTAAAAGCAATTCTACAGGTGAGTACTCACAGAATTGTCTTTTTGAACACACATCCACCAGTAAGAAAGCGAAGACACATGGAATAAAATTGTTTTAACACTGGAACAATGACACTTTAGTGCCAGACCTGCACATACAATTCTGCATAAAAATATTTAAAAAAATGTATAAAAGTGTTTGCAGCAAGAAGAGGTCACACAATGATTTGAGCAAAAAAGTTTACATTTTTATTGCCCAGCACGCTATTTAAACACAACCAAATGAAAGCACATTGAAATGTATGGCAGAACGCTACTGAGCGACAGGTAATACCTGGTGCTGCTGTACCTAGAGCGCCGGCGTTATACACTGAGCCGCCTCTAGTGATGCATGTGATGCTACATGGCGCTGTTAGAGGCGCTCACCAGATTTGCGTTCTTAAATTTGATTTTCACATACAGCGCTCGGCGTTCACCAGGCGCTACCTGGATTTATCCTTTCTTAAAGTGGACCAACACCCAGGATTTTGACTATCCTGGGTTTTGGTCCACTTCAGTGGGGCACCCCGATCGGGGGTTCCCCCGCTGTTTGAAACCCCCCAGAACGCCCCAAAAACTCACCTCTCTCCGCTCCCACGTGACCGCTCCAGCCAATCACAGCGCGCGTCCAAGGCCGCTTGGACGCGCATAGCAGCTCAGCGGCTCTGAGCACTGGAGGCCGCGTCTCGCACTTCCCTCTAACAGGGAAGCGCGCCTGCGCCGGCCATTCACCAACGGCCGGCGCGGGTGCGCGCCCTGCTAGAGGGAAGCGCGAGACGCGCTCGCGCATGCACTGATGGAACGGGGCTGAGGTAAGGTTTGTGGGCCTCCTGGGGGGTTCCTCCCCGCGGGACATCCCGATTTCGGATGCCCTGCGGGGAGGGATCTGATCGGTCCGGGAATCTTATAGATTCCCGGGCCGATCCCCCCTGGGTGTTGGTCCACTTTAAATAATCCTTAAATATCCTTAGTGTGAGTGAGCACACGGTAGCATTGATTACTTGCATTTCTTTTGGTAGGACTTTGTACTGTGGACTGCGGCACGTTTTTGATCGTTGCTTGATTCAATTAGATCAAATACAGATTCACGTCTGCACAGAGCTTTGCTAATTAAGGCTGGATGGGCGGATAGGTCTGGGCTCCTGTAATATGATGATGATGTGGTGCTTTGCTGTATACACCGGCTGTGTGTCAGAGGAGAGGATATGATCTGCTCTCGCCCTTCCCGGTCTTGGCCGTGTGAGCGTTCTCCTGCAGCCACCGAGCCCTTCCATTCTCATGAGAAATTGCCATCTAAAAATAGTCCAATGGCCGACAGAGCGGGAGATCCGTTAGTGTCCGAGAGGCGGAGGGGGTGGGTTTATCCCTGGAGAGCCTGGCACACACTCCCCCCTCTGCTCGAATGCCGTCCATCACAAGAGAAGCTCTTCTAAGATGGGAACACACTTACCATAGACCTGCCAATGATTCCAGTCTTGAATAAGAGAAAATAAAAGGCCGTCCATTTTTACAATAAGCAGTTTTGACTCCTCTTCTAAATCTTTCATGTAATATTGATAACATTGTCATTTTACTATCCCTCACTAGACCCGCCCCATGCGATTGTCTATACAATAGAGACTAGATTTAGTAGTTTGAGTTGTCAACCTTTGACTAGTTCTTAAACCGGACCTTCACCGTGATTTATTGAAAAGCCCAAGCCCTAAAAAACGATTCCCCAGCATCTAAACTTAATATATTTTAAGTTTTTAGTCCCTTATTATTCTTTCCCCCACTGGGCTGCAACTCTGTTCAGAACTTTAGGATACGGGCGCTGCCATCTTGGCTCAGAACCATCACACTTACTGAGGGGCGGGTTATAGCTGTGCTTTGCTCAGACAGAGCAGAGCTGGGGTCAGGAAAAGGTCAGCAATCCCAGAATGCAGAGCAGCACAGTCAGAAGGCACTTTGTTTGCAGGCTGCCTGATGTTCCATGAGCCGCCATCTTGGATGTTTAAAGGCTCATAACATGCAGTAGATGCAGGTAGAATGATTTTTAATGTGAGCAATCTGTATGTACAGGGAGCGGGGAAACATACAAGATAGGCTCTTATTCAGAGTGAAGGTCCGGATTAATGTGAGCAATCTGTATGTACAGGGTGGGGGAAACATATAAGATAGGCTCTTATTCAGGGTGAAGGTCTGGATTAATGTGAGCAATCTGTATGTACAGGGAGCAGGGAAACATACAAGATAGGCTCTTATTCAGAGTGAGAGACCGCTTTAAGAGTGGAGCAAAACCTGGCCATATTGGGATGCCCCCAGGGCAAGGGTCAGAACCTGGGATAGTGAAAATCCCAACCCCAGGTTTCATTCTTGTTTAAAAGAAACCTCTATCAGTTATTTGATTGAACTTTGTAAACCATATTTTTCACTCCCTAAGATACACCCAGGGTTTAGAGGAGGAAAATAAGAAAAATATTCTGAACGAAATTTTGTGCTAACCCCCCCCCCCCCCCCCCTCCCAATTACAGGCAGTGTACGGCATCACCCCATTACAGACAGTGTACACCCCCCAAATCACTCCATACAGGCAGTGTGCAGAATCCCCCCCCCCCCCCCCCAATCACAGGCGTGTGATATCCCTCATTATACAGCATTGTACAGCTTCCCCCATTACAGGCAGTGTGCGGCATCGCCCTATACGCCCCAACACAGACATGCCTTACCGGCTTGCGCCGCCACACACACCATACCAGCACGTAACAGTTATTCTGGGCTGCAGGTGGGCTTGGCCCCTTTAATGCACGCCAGCCATATACCGGCCACCCCCGGGCTGGAACCAGCGCTACACGTCTCAAACTGTATGGGTGACAATGGTTGCCGCCAGTAAGGTGTGTTTTTTTTTCTTTTTTTTAACTTCGCTCCAGCTTTGGTGGGGGGGGGGGGTGCGTCTTGTGGCGCGAGATACACAGTAGATGGTGGCATGTTTGGGCAAGATAAAATCGATCCTAAAGGACCGTCTAAATGACCTCCCCCTGTGGCCATCACAATATGTTGAAAAACATGGAAGGGTCACTCTGGTATGTCCCATACATGCACCAAGAATAATCCGCACTCACCCTGAATAACTAGTACTGATTGAGTTTTGACTGGATTGTTGTTTTTTATTAGGCTGTGCTTATCCATTAACAGTTTTTGGTGTACATCACAATATGTTGTCAAGTATTTTGTCGTTTTGTAGTTTTGACTTTAAAATATGTGACGCCTTTGTTGTTTTTCAGTGCGAGGATGCCGCCCGGGAAAGATTGTGCAGATGACGGAGGCAGAAGTGCGGGGCTTGTGTATAAAATCCCGGGAGATCTTCCTCAGCCAGCCCATATTGCTGGAGTTGGAGGCCCCACTTAAGATCTGTGGTAAGTGTGCATGATTGAAATTTCTTCTTCAGCCAGAGAAACTTGTTTCGTCCCGCTCTAGAGTCCAGGGCCGGGGGGGGGGGGGGGGGGTTATCCCCTGTTCAATTTGAAAACCCCTGATATTCCCTGTATAATAATGCGTTGCCAACACAACCGAATATGCACAGCCTAATTAATAATTGGTGCAGGCCTAGGGGGGAAATATAACACTCCTCCCAACCCCTGGCCAATGGGACTCTAGAGCTGGCCGCACACAGAATAATCAATCCACTAAAGTTTATTTAGTTAGAAAATTGTGCATACAATGCAAGTGAACATATACACCAACAAACATACAAGACGATATTAAAAACCTAAAAGCTTAGTGGGGAGGAACTCCGGGGCTAATAAATGTTCAAATTATTATTTAATTAATTATTGCATCCTAATTAATGGTCTCCGATACACCTTGTATGGACAGCTGCTGAAGAAAAAGTGCTAGTGCATATAATGCTTATATAATATAATTAAAGTGGACCTTCACTCTGAATAAGAGCCTATCTTATGTTTCCCACACCCTGTACATACAGATTGCTCACATTAATCCGGACCTTCACCCTGAATAAGAGCCTATATTATGTTTCCCACACCCTGTAAATACAGATTGCTCACATTAAAAATCATCCTACCTGCATCTACTGCATGTTATGGGCCTTTAAACATCCAAGATGGCGGATCATGGAACAACAGGCAGCCTGCAAACAGGAAGTGCCTCCTGACTGTGCTGCTCTGTATTCTGGGATTGCTGACCTTTTCCTGACCCCAGCTCTTCTCTGTCTGAGCAAAGCACAGCTATAACCTGCCCCCCTGTACTTTACCCCACTCTCCTCTCCTCAGTAAGTGTGATGCTTCTGAGTCAAGGTGCCCCGTATCCTAGAGTCCTGAACAGAGTTGCATAAGTAAGTGGCTAAAAACTTAAAATATGTTAATTTTAGATGCTGGGGAATAATCTTTTAAATCATGGTGAAGGTCCGGTTTAATAGATCAATATGAAAGTGGACACCAGATTTGTGTCAAAGCAAAAGCAACAGTTCTAAAAGAGCAATAGTGTATATTAACGTTGTGCATTTATAAACTGCAATGTGCCACGTGCAAAAAGTGCATATAGAAGAAAAAAAATCTATAAAGTGCCTCTATTCCAGACAGTCTGCATCAGGTAAGACCAAGGTATGAATATGCATCAAAAATAAGCCCCCTTACCTCACTGACGCGTTGCGTGGTCCTCTCACCACTTTGTCAGGGTTCCTCCCCATTAAGCTTTTAGGTTTTTAATATTGTCTTATATGTTTGTTTGTTCATGTCTATGTTCACTTGCATTGAGGGCACAATTTTCTAACTAAATAAACTTGTATTGATTATGCTGTGTGTGGCAACTTGTGTGGGGATTGCAGTGGGCCAGCCCTAGAGTCCTATTGTCCAGGGGTTGGGAAGACTGTAAAATAATTTGGGCACCGCATGAGGACTACGCCCCCCCCCCCATCCTCCTGACCATGCTGGTGGCTCCCAGCTGAGCCCGAGTAGCAGAGGTCACCTATTAATAGACTTTGCTTTTGAAATGGTCGGCTTAGGTTGCAGGTCACCGCTCAGAGCCGTGAATCCTTCCAAGTATATCCTTCACCTGTCTGACTTTACGGGTCACCCTTAAATCAGAACAAAACCCGTGAATTTGGCTTTCCCGGCTTTTGTTCCGTGCCCCTGCTGTGTAAAATCCCCCCCCCCAGTTCGCCCAGTAAAACTCGCCTTTCCCTGGTCCAACATCACATACGCTGGCTCTCGTCCAATCAGAGCTCTTTGCCGTGTTTACATACTTGGGCGAAGTGATCTGATTAAATTCAATGGAGAGCGTGCACTTTTGTAGCCCCGGCGGTATGCGCGCTCCTGCCCCTGAACGGCTGGGGTGGGAACGCACGAACCCGGGGATGCGGCGGTGAGCGCTCCCCACTGAAAACAATCGGCCGTTTCACGAATTGCGTAGTTATGGCAGACGGCTTTGGTTGAACGAGAGCCTGAGCATGCTCCGTTGGACCCGTGATAGGGCATTTATTACCAGTGTCCTGGGGGGTTTCACACTGGGATGCCCTAGGAAAAACAGCGGCCGGCTACTGGTGGGTTTTGTTTCGATTTTAAAGTGGACCAATTGCCAGGGTTTTGGGCTGTCCTGGTAATTTGTCCCTGACCCAGGGGCATCCCTATGAAGGATACCCCACTGTGTGAAACCTGCCGATCGCCTCCTCTCCACTGGGGTTTGCAAGCCATCGGGGGCGCTTCACACAGCGGGGCATCCCAAAGTCAGCTGGGCCCAAAGTCTTTGACGCCAGGGCTAGCCGCAGGGGGTGATTGGTCCACTTTAAAGAGCCACCAGCAGGGTCAGGAGGATGGTGAGCTTAGTCCTCATGTGGTGCCAGCATTATTACACTGGGGAAATCAGGGGTTTCCAAACATCGAAATGTCCCAAATTGGGATGCCCCTAGAACAGGGAATAACCCCCAGCCCTGGACTAGAACCACCCCCCCAGAATCTATAAAACTCAAGGCTCGGTTTGTGGGGCATCCCTATTTGGGACTGTGTGAAATCCCCCGGATTGCCAGCGATCATACGGGGCATGCGGCTGAGGCTTGCGGGACTGCGGCCTGTCCTCCAATCAGCTTTTATCTGAGGTCCGAGTGGTGCGACCCTATCCCCTGGCAGCGGTAACCTGAACACAGACGCCATCTTTAGGCCAATCCCCTTATGTGCTGCTATCTGCGTATTTAAACTGGACCTTCACCATGATTTAATGAAAAGCCCAAACCCCTAAAAACTATTCCCCGGCATCTAAAATGAATATATTTTAAGTTTTTAGTCACTTATCATTCTTTCCCCCGCTGGGCTGAAACTCTGTTCAGGACTCTAGGATATGGGCGCCGCCATCTTGCCTCAGAAGCATCACATACTGAGGAGAAGAGAGCGGGATAAAGTACAGGGGCGGGGTTATAGCTGTGCTTAACTCACGCAGAGCTGTGGTCAGGGAAAGGTCACCAATCCCAGAATGTAGAGCGATGCAGTCAGAAGACACTTCCTGTTTGCAGGCTGCCTGATACATCATGAGCCGCCGTCTTGGATGTTTAAAGGCTCATAACATGCAGTAGATGCAGGTAGGATGATTTTTAATGTGATCAATCTGTATGTACAGGGTGTGGGAAACATAAGAGATAGGCTCTTATTCAGGGTGAAGGTCTGGATTAATGTGGGGAAACATACAAGATAGGCTACTATTCAGGGTGAAGGTCCAGATTAATGTGAGTAATCTGTATGTACAGGGTGTGGGAAACATAAGATAAGACTCTTATTCAGGGTGAGGGGCCGGATTAATGTGGGCAATCTGTATGTACGGGGGGGAACATATAAGATAGGCTGTTATTCAGGGTGAGGGGCCGGATTAATGTGGGCAATCTGTATGTACAGGGTGTGGGAAACATAAGATAGGCTGTTATTCAGGGTGAGGGTCCGTATTAATGTGGGCAATCTGTATGTACAGGGTGGGGGGAAACATAAGCTAGGCTCTTATTCAGGGTGAAGGTCCGGATTAATGTGGGCAATCTGTATGTACAGGGGGAAACATATAAGATAGACTCTTATTCAGGGTGAAGGTCCGGATTAATGTGGGCAATCTGTATGTACAGGGTGGGGGAAACATATAAGCTAGGCTCTTATTCAGGGTGTTGGTCCGCTTTAATTCTCTTGCTTGTCATTCTCAGGTGACATCCATGGCCAATACACAGACCTGCTGCGGCTGTTCGAATACGGAGGCTTCCCCCCGGAGGCCAATTACCTCTTCCTGGGGGATTACGTGGACAGAGGGAAGCAGTCGCTGGAAACCATCTGCCTGCTCCTGGCCTACAAAATAAAATACCCCGAGAACTTCTTCCTGCTCCGAGGAAACCACGAGTGCGCCAGCATCAACCGCATCTACGGCTTCTACGAT
The DNA here is from genome assembly GCA_027917425.1 of Gastrophryne carolinensis. Classification (NCBI taxonomy): domain Eukaryota; kingdom Metazoa; phylum Chordata; class Amphibia; order Anura; family Microhylidae; genus Gastrophryne; species Gastrophryne carolinensis. The sequence continues at coordinate 475,467,219 of CM051237.1, read as the reverse complement.
GAATGTGAGTCTCCTCCCCCAAGGTTTGAGTGTTTACAGTGGCCTATTCGATGCAGGAGGTCATATGATCTGGGGATGAAAGCAATATCCCTCGGATGACCTACAGAGATCAGACATGGCTGTGTAGTGCAGCAAATTCCATCCTTTGCGCATTGAGCCATGGCCTTAAACCGGACCAACAGCCTAGTACAGTTGGAAAAAAAAAGTAGCGGCCATTTTGGAGCTTCCTCCAAATGCACAGTAACAGAAAGCCCAGCACGACTTCCTGTTTGCAGGCCTGCAATACCATGAGCAGCCATTTTGTTTTTAAAATTAATCCCAGCAGGCGTTAGAAAAAGGTAAATTAATTTTCATGTGCAACATGAATTGGACTGTTGGTCCGCTTTAACATAGATGGAGTTCATCATGGCTGGTGTGCTGCAGTGGCGTGTCTGCAGTTTTTAATTTCTTTTAAATATAGGACACTTAGTCATATTGTAGGCAAAAAAACAAAAGCTAGACTCCCATTTTCCCTGTGTCCTGTTCAGGTCGCTCCATTTCTTACATGTGGGTAGTCCGCCACCAGGTGGTGCAGTGACTGCAAGATCAAAAGCTGTAGCTCCTCCCGGCCCCCTATAAGGCAGATGTCTCCCAAGAATCCCCAGAATTCATCTTGCAGTCTTACTGCGAGGATCGTCTTTCCTACTCTCTGCAGGTGAGCGGGGCATTCTAAGCCTGTCGGCCGCTGCATCCCTATTCCCGCTTTATCCGTGGACCCATTCTGCCTCCCAGCCTCGGCTCCGGAACAGGTGAAGGTAGGGAGAACGCCGAGGGTCAGGCGTTCGGCAGAGCTCAGCTCTGGGACGCAGACCCTCCATAAAGGGAAGCCGGCCATAGGCGATGGTGAGCCTATTGGGGGGGAGGAACTACCTAAGGCCCAGGGTTATTCCCTCATCTCTCATCTTTACCCACAAGCTTTATTTCATATGTTGTGTTTTGCTCTTTTCACTTGCTGCTTATACTCACCTCCCTCGTTCCTTGTCTCCTCCTCTCCCCTCCAGCTGACAAGGGCGCTGTGAAGGGGGGGGGGCGGGAGCGGCGTGTTGTCGGGCTGCTGCTGGCTGCGAGCGCGGTGGGGGCTCCTCTGGGCCGTTTTTCCTCCCTGCTCGTCTGGGCGCCATTTTGTGGAGGGTGCTCTGGGTTTGCGCCGCAGTGGGGGGGGCGGGGCCGCGCGATGACTCGTTCCGCTGCCCGCCCCTCGAGGTGCTCGTGTGCGGCCCCATCCGGCGCCATTCTCGGCCATTGCGCTTTTTGCGGTTGCTTAGGTCCCCAGCACGCCGGTTGCCTTCTTCTCTGCTGCTGCTCTTCATCCAGGCTTCCCTGCTCCCGCTGGCGGTTCTGAGAGTCCCTTGCCTTTTTTCTCTGTTTTCCTTATGCATGTGCTGTGGGACTACTCATGGGTTCTATGCTTGTGTCTTCTAGGTGGGCGACACCCTTTGCCAGATCAGGGTTGTGGTTCCTCCCGGTCTCCTGCCACCCCCCCCTCTCCGTGCCCTCTTTAAGAGGGATCACTAAGAGGGACTAAATTGGGGATTGCTTACCTTTATGCCGTTAGCGCCTTGTAACCCGTTTTTGTTTTTGATATAATCACCATAATGTGCGGTAACAGTTCTCTGAGCAGACTCAGCGCAGTTTGTGTCCCTTGCGCCAGGAGCGTTCTTTTGGAACAGGATAGGGCGGGCGTCTCTGCTCCCATCCCTACTTTACCTGCGGCCTCGCCAACACCCCCGCGCCTGCATTTAGCTCCCAGTGAGGGGGAAGCCAGCAGGGGGTCACAAGCAGATTTGGCGCTCCGGGTGGCCAGCCTGGATAAACAGTTATCTCGCACAGCTACCGGCAAGGCCACGAGTAAGAAGCGGCACATTGGGCCGGGTTACTCGCTTTTTGCTGATGATGCTGATTTTTTTGGTGGTCGGGACTCCATGGAGGAGGGTGAGTTGTTTCAGGACTCCGCCTCCTCAGGGGGACGGCCAGGTGGCTATGACAGCGACCCTGGGTCTTCCTCGGACGAGGATATGTGGCTTCCTGATGACACGGAAAAGTTGCTATCTTCTGTGTTTGAGACCTTGCATATTGTACCTCCGAAGGCGGCAAAAAAGAAGCAGGGGGATTTAATCCAGCCTAAGAGACAGCGGCTTGTCTTTCCTGAACAGGGCCATTTTTCCAAAATTGTTTATAAGGAATGAGAAAGGCCTAATAAATTGCTGTCGGTGCCTAAGGGCCTGGACAGACGGTATCCTTTCTATGAGGAGTTGGTTCACCTCTGGTCCCGTCCCCCCGAGGTGGATTCCCCTGTGTTGGGGTTATCCAATACAACGGTTATGCCGTCACCTGATAATGCTTCCTTGCGCGACCCTGCTGACAGGTGCATGGATCAGCTGGCTTGTCATGCTTTCACCTTTGTGGGTGCTGGCCTTCGTCCTGTATGTGCCGCGGCCATTGTCTCTTTAGCCATCAAGAAGAAGGTGAGACGACTTGTTGATATTGCCAAATCTCGCAAGCGGGTGGAGGAGTATAAGGACCTCCTAGCCTGCGTGGATTTTATTGCATTTGTAGTCTCTGCTATGGACGATAGCGTCCGGCTTGGCGGCAGGGCTTCGGCTCTGCTTGTTGCGCTTCGTTGCTCTATCTGGCTGTGGCAGTGGTCAGCCGACGCTGCGGCCAAGAAATCACTCACTAGTATCCCCTTCTTGGGGCTTCGGTTATTCGGGGAGCATCTGGATCTCCTGACCAAGGATGGGAGACTCCCTCAGCGACGGAAGCCTGCGCGGCCCTTTCGGGGTTTGTCTGCCTGTCGCTCCTTTCGAGGAGGAAGAGGCTCTTCCTTTTCAGGTGGCCGCAGAGATTCCTGGGGACGAGGTCGGTCTCGCTGCCGTCCCAATCCCTCCTGGGGAACTAAATCCAAACCCCCTGCCAAGTCCTCTCAGGCATGAGGGGGCGCCCTCACCCATTCGGATGGGGGGACGGCTTCTGCTATTTGCTCACGTCTGGAGACTGCACGTCTCGGATCGATGGATTCAGGAGGTGTGTCCTCTGGTTACAAAATAGAGCTGGCAGCTTGGCCGCCCCCAAGATTTCTTTAGTCGCGGATATCCCAGAACCCATTGACAGCGCAGGGCCTAAGAATGGCTGTTCGAAGCCTTCTGCTGTCTGGGGTGATTTGTCCTGTGCCTCACCAGGAACGAGGTTGAGGGTTCTATTCCAATCTGTTCACGGTGCCCAAGAAGGACGGTACTCTGAGGCCTATCCTGGACCTGCAGGGTCTCAACAAGTTTGTCAGAGTCAGGCATTTTCCTTACGGTCCGCGGTGAGCTTGCTTCGGCCCGGCAACCACGACCATGACCACGATGGACATCAGGGATGCTTATCTGCACATCCCGATATTCCAGGGACATCAGAAGTTCCTGAGGTTTGCGCTGGAGGATCAGCACTACCAGTTTGTGGCGCTGCCGTTTGGGATATCCTCAGCCCCCCAGGTGTTCACCAAGGTGCTGGCGGGCGTTATGGCCCTCCTGAGGAACCAGGGCATTTGTGTTCTTCCTTATCTGGATGACTTGCTGATTGTGGCTCAATCTCTTCAGCAGGCCGAGAGCGATACCTGGACGGTGATGTCAACTCTCGAGGATTTCGGATGGGTGATCAATTACCCCAAGTCTTCTATCACTCCCTCAATGGTGAGGTCTTTCCTGCACATGACGTTTACATCCCCTGCACATGACGTTTACATCAACCTGGTGAACCATGAGGCAGACTCCCTGAACAGGAGTGCCTCACGCCTGGGGGAATGGTCTCTCAGCAACAAGACCTTTCACGCCCTGTGTCTCCGCTGGGGTCAGTCAGACGTGGACCTGTTTGCGTCCAGACACAATCACAAGCTCCCAAGGTCTCCCTGTCAAGAGATCCTCTGGCTTTTGCCACAGACACTCTGGCAATTCCTTGGAAGCGGTTCAGGCTCCTTTATGCATTCCCTCCGTTTCCACTCCTGGGCCGAGTACTGCGCAAGGTAGCCCAGGAGGTGGTACCAACTATCCTGGTGGCTCGTCGCTGGCCTAGAAGGAGTTGGTTTGCAGACATAGTTCAGATGTCAGTCGATCGCTACATCATACCCGACGACCCAGGGCTTCTCACTCAGGGGTCGCTGCGGCACCCCAATTTACAGACGCTGGCTTTGACGGCCTTGCTATTGAAACCTCATTCCTGGCGGAAAAGGGGCTGTCGGCAGCCTAAAGTTTGGCATGCCTAAATTGCTTGGTGTGAGTCCATGAGTCTCCCTTGTCGCACATTCTCTATCTCTAGGATCTTGGAGTTTTTACAACACGGTAGACTTGGGTCTCCAGCTGAACACCCTCAAAGGCCAGGTCTCTGCCTTGACCATCTTTTTCCAAAGATACTTTGCCAATCATAAATTAAGACTTTTTTCCAGGGAGTCACCCATGTACGTCCACCGCGTAAGCCTGTAATACCAGTGTGGGACTTGAATTTGGTACTTTCTGCTCTCCAGGGTCCTCCCTTTGAGCCTTTGTGCAATGCTGCATTGCCTATTTTGACCCTCAAGCTGGTCTTTTTGGTAGCGATCACCTTGGTGCGTCGCGTGTCTGAGCTGGCCGCGCTTTGTATGAAGCCTCCTTATTTTCTGCGGCATAAGGATAAGGTGGTTTTTTGCTTTAAGCCTGATTTTTTGCCTAAGGTCGTGTCTCCCTTTCACCTTAATGAGGAAGTGGTCTTACCTTCCTTGTGTCCTGCACCGACTAATTCTAAAGAAAGGACCCTCCATGCTTTGGATGTGGTCAGAGCCATTAATTACCTGGTTGCGACTGAATCCTTCAGGAAATCGGATTTGCTCTTTGTCCTAGCAGAGGGCCTAGGAAGGGTTTGCCTCCGGCCAAGTCCACTCTCAGTAAGTGGATCAGACAGGCGGTGGTGCAAGCTTATTCTACCAAGGGGAAGGAACCCCCTTTTCGTATTACAGCTCATTCTACTAGAGCTATTGGTGCCTCCTGAGCTTTTCAGCACCAGGCATCTGTTGAACAAGTTTGTAAGGCCGCCACTTGGTCTTCAGTTCACACTTTTACAAAGTTTTACAAGGTTGATGTCAGGGCCTTAGCTGATGCTGTCTTTGACCAAAAGGTGCTTCAGGCGTTAGTGAAATTAACTACATGCTGCTCCGCACTGAGGATCCCACCCTAGTGGACACTGCTTTTGAATGCCCCACATGTCATCACTTGGGACGACCTGGACTGGATATAGGGAAAAATACAATTCTGTGAAACTCACCTGTAGAATTGTTTTTGAATATATCCAGTCCAGGTCGTCCCACCCCGCCCTTGTTTTCGTTCTCTTGTTTGCCTGTTATGGTGATTACCTTTTTATCTTGGACTGTTGTCCTTAAGGTTTTGTGTTGGAGAGAGCACATGCTGAAGCTATGTGAAGTAACATGGTTTCTTGGCCTCCCGGCCTGTCTCTTGTTCTTACTGCTTTTTAACCACTGGAAATCTGAGTGAGACACCTGCTTTTATAGGGGGCCGGAAGGAGCGACAGCTTTTGATCTTGCAGTCGAGCGCCCCCTGGGGGCGGAATACCCACATGTCATCACTTGGGACGACCTGGACTGGATATATTCAAGAACAATTCTACAGGTGAGTTTCACAGAATTGTATTTTTCCTGTACAGATGCCCCCTCAGGGTGTTATACTACTGGGCCCTGCTTGGTCTTGAATTTCAGGCACAGCGATGGTCGTGTCTCTTACCTGCTTCCTTATATTACAGAAAGAATCGCCCCTCTCTCTCTTTCTAGGCAAACGGAGGTTTAATATCAAGCTGTGGAAGACATTTACCGACTGCTTTAACTGCCTGCCGATTGCCGCCATTGTCGACGAAAAGATCTTCTGCTGCCATGGAGGTGAGTCATGTGATGAGAGAAATCTGCTGTATACAGCGCCTGGAAATATTCCTCCTACCCCAATTCCACATTTGTAAATGTTACGGCCACGAACTTCAATGGGATTCAGTGTAATAAGAGCAACACAAAGGAGTAGCAAGTATTTGTGAAGTGTGACGAAAGTGACATGCTTACCTAAATGTGAAAAAAACTGAAATCAAAACTGAAAAAATGTCAAACGTAATTAGAAAACCTAAATAAAATTAGACAACGTGAAAAACTTAAGAAATTACTTAGGAAACTAAAAAATTACTTAGAACTTAGAAGACTTAAACTTAAAAATGAAAACTTACTTAGAAGACTTAAAACTTTAATAGGAAATTAAAAAAGAAATAAACTGGAAAATGTTTGCATCGCTATTGAGCTCCTGAATCCAGAGTGACCAGTTGCCTTTTAGAAGTCACCTCATTAGTAAAGAGTCCTGTACCTGGATGTCATTGTTCTCAGTAGAACTACAGCTGTTGTGTGAAGGTCAGAGGTTTGTTAGAGAACATTAGTGACCAAACGGCATCATGAAAACCCAGGAACACAGCAGGCAGCTCAGGGATAAAGCTGTGGTGAGGTGTATTGCAGGGTTAGGGTATAAGCTCTGAATCTTGTCACGGAGCTCTGTGCTCCATATCTATAACTGGAGTGGAGGAGCTGCAAAGCTCTACAGCTCAGATGGGAGAAGCTGTCCACAGGACAACTATCAGTCGTGCCCCCCCCCCCCCTCGTCTGTGAGAGCAAGACATAATAGCGCAAAGCTAGTGGTGAGCAAGGATGTGATGGTGGTGGCGAGGGCTCTGGGAGCATGTGAGTGCATCTAGGAATCAAGGGGTTTTAGACAAACATAGAAACATAGAAGGATGACGGCAGAAGGAGGCCATACGGTCCATCTAGTCTGCCCTTATGTCAACCGGGCATGACAACCAGGCATCCCAATTTGGGGTGCCCCAAGGAGTGGACCTCAGACGGAGTTCCTATAGTCATTCTATACCCAGAAAGGAAGTTTGTCGTCAACTTCTATCCCTAGCCCAGTGTCCCTAAATGGCCTTTTTGTTTTGTTTTTTTAAAAACTAAAGTTTGTGTCCAGTGTTAATAAAAAACACTAACCGGGAGAAGCCTGATGTTGAATATCAGCCAGATGCTAATTCATTGAGCTCCAAGCTAAACTGTCGCATAATGGCATTTGGTAGTGTTCTTAGATTTAGTGCAGTTATTATAACTGGTAAGGCTGACCCCCCCAATGCTTGACTGTGTTTAACTGAATGTATCAATGCCAGGGAGCAATATGGCTATGGGATGTTATGAATATTAACAAAAGGCTTTATAAAAAAAACAGGCTGTTTTCCATTATATACTTCAGTCTGACCACACGGGTAATATATGGTCAGCCTGAAGTATTCATGAAAAAGCCGTTACCGGTAAGTCTAACGGGGGGGGTTTCCATTTCATACTTCAGTCCGACCGCATATTACCTGTGTAGTCAGCCTGAATTATACATGAAAAGCCGTTACCAGTAAGTCTAAGGGTTTTTTTGGGGCTCCGGGTTGGAGATAGAAGGTAATGACATAAACCTATCTGGGTATAGGATTGCTTTAAGCTCTTCCTGGAGTGTGGAAACCCCGTCTGTCCGGTTTCCAGGCTTGCACTTGGCATAGATTCGCTTTCTTAGTAACCCGACGCCATCGCCTCTTCCTGTGAAACACTTACGGTGAAGATGCGTCATCGGGAGGCTCTCCCCATCAATGGCCCAGAAGCCCTTTCACTAGCGATGGCTTTCTAACCTATAAAAACAGCGGAGAATCCGGTGAACGTCGAGAAGCTTTATTGTCAGTGATATGTTAGAGTGCGCCGGGCACGCCGCCCGCATGTGCAGGCCAAGCTGGTTTATCCGCTAAATAACCGCACAGTTATAGATTCACCAACACTGAGATCCGAGGGCAGCGTTTTGAGCCATTGATTTTTAAGCTGTAAATGGAGAGCTATCCTGGGAACTGCTTGGAATGGCTGATGTTAGAACTATCACCGTCCTGGTGTAAACAATTAATACTCCTGGCTGGCTCGTCCAAATTATGTGAACAATTTTACTCCTGAATAACTAAAATATCACTAATATTTACATATTTATCCTGCCCGGCTCGACTAAAATAAGCAAACAAATATATAAATATTATCTGGCCAATAATAACACAATGGATACACGCATAAGACTGGCGATTCTTTGGACTTCTGGTATATACGAAGAACACTGAGACAAATGGTAAATAAAGAGATATATTGTGGGTAAAATAACAATGCAACCTGACAACCAAATACAACACACAATCAGAGTTAAATGATTGGCATACATATATACAGGGATTAAAGCAACATTAAGAGCATTACCCTCCTGAAACGGGCACCCACAAGCAGACCTTGCAGCTGGCAGCCTTCATTCCTCCTTTCTCTCTTCTCCCTCCTGCCCCCTAAGGCTCCCCCAGTTATACCTCCAATCTCCCTTTGATCTCTGGTCTTCCTCTTCTTTTATGACTGTTCTCCTAGTCTGGCTCCTCTAACCTTGTCCCCACCTGCTTTGTTAGAATGAAACAGATTTTATTGCTTTATTGTCTCAGAATGCTGATACTATCTACTTTGAATACAGTTGCTGCCCTAGGCCTGCTGGTATTTTAAGCAGCTGCCCACTGATGTCATGCCATGAACTATTTTGCTGTATATTTATATATGCCACATTATTAACAATGTTGATTTTCCATAAAGGCCCATTATTTACACTTGTAATGATGGAAAGCTCTTACACCGGGGCAAGTGGGCCTGAAAGTGTATAACATATTTTAACAGCTTATCATATAGGGGTGTCAGAAAAAAATAATTCTGTCAAGTATCGCGATATTTCATTCGGCTTTTTTCTTCACCCGGGGGCCTCCGATTAACCCTTTGTGAACTGGTAACGGATCTATGCGACCCTTATACCAGTTCACAAGGCTCTGGGTCTGGCAAGTCACCTGCGGCTAGCCCCTCATTACCTGCCTGGGAGGAAGAAGAGCCCATGGCCATAGGCTATGCTGGCTTGTAGCCTGCAGGGCCAGGGGCCAGCTTTGGTGCCCTGTTCTATAAGCCCCCATAGCTGGTACGGCCGGTTATGCTGGGTAAGGGGGACCTCATGCCATTTTTTTTTGGGGAAGGGGGGACCTATGTAATTTTTTTAAAATTACAATAAAAAAATCACATTATATATTCTGAGACGACTCGGGATATATTGTATCGTCCTATGTGTATCATATCGCCAGGTTCTTGCCAGTTCACACCCCTATTATAATGATTGGCGCTGTGATAACTTGTGTTGCTCTGTTGGGAAAGTTTGTGTGTGATCGGACACTATTCAAATAGGAATAGGTGAGGTCAGTCTTTCAAACCGAGAGAACTTTGCCCATATAGCTACTATAAACGTCTTTATTAAGGAACATTAACCCCCTAACTGTTCTAATAAACAGTTCTGATAAACTGTTCTAATTATTCTGTCTATCGGGCAGACACAGTGCAGGATGTGGGGTCCTAGCACTCGGGGTAAGGGGGGTAGTAAGGGTGAGCAGGCTGCCCATCTTATAATGTACTTGTATCTGCGATGCATGTGCCGCCATTTTTTTTGGGGGGGGGGGGGGGTGGAGAGATGTGTCCCAGTCAGAGGATCGGGCTCCTGGGGGTGGTAATAATACAGTTAAATACTTATACATTGAATATTTGACATTATCAACATTAATTTCCTTTTTTTCATATGAGCTTTTTAGTACTTATAATATTATCTGTGTTTGTGATATCTTATTGTCTGACATTTTATTCAGTGAGCCTGTGTTTGTATCGCACCCCATTAATGGAAGTAGTATCTTTTTTTTCGAGTGGATCAAAAGAGCTTTAGTGGAGGCTATATAGTATACAGTGTGCTGGATTCTAATCTGCATGGTTAATGGGGTTTAGCCACACTTTGTGAATACCTGGGGAGGGGGGCAGTAGTGGTTTCCTTTACCTGGAAATTGCTGGTCACAGGTTGGGGTGGGGGGCAGTGTGTCATTGTCGCTGTCAGGGAACCGTGGGTCACGTGATCCAAACTAGGGACCTCCGAACACACAGACCGCTTTCCCCAAACCTCCGTCCATTTGGCTAATAGGACCAAATCCTGCGGACACACAGATTCTTGGCTAAGGCAAAAAGATCGCTCAAGTTAAATATAGGTTTTAATGCAATCAGCGCACACTAGGCAGTGATAACAAACATTTGGCTATAATGGTATATGAATTATTACAGATGTTTTGAGAAGCGGGTTACAGTGAGTTACACAGAGATATAATAGTCAGTTACTATAAGGAGCAGTTGTAGATTGGTGAAGCGCTCCCACAAGAGGTAAGTGGCAAGCTTGTTGATGGGCACCTCCAGCACGCATGAACCGTGACCTTTCCGGAAGTGACACCCCCTGGCCCAGTGTCATCCCCCTTTATGCCTCGGGACCCTTTCACTCCCTCCCTTCTGTGGGCCGGATTGTCACCTCCCACCGTTCTGGAGCTTGCTGTAGCCCCTAAACCCATTTAGGGGGTTATAACTTGGAGCAGGGCGGTCGTATGGCTCTGGATACTGCACCGAAAGGTTGGGCTGGATGCCTGACATCCGATGAGTCCAAAATGGGTCAGAACATTAGATCTCTATTTTCTAGGTTTCCCTTGTCGCATTTTAACTGGATCATTCTTTCACAGTCGCTGTTCACTTGTCTCTCGTTTTATCTGATCCGCTTGTGTTTCCTCCAGGTCTCTCCCCCGATCTACAGTCCATGGAACAGATCCGCAGGATTATGAGGCCCACAGATGTCCCAGACACAGGTAGGTGCCCCAGAGATCTGTGTAAGGCCCCTTTTACACTGTGCGTTTCCACAGCAGTTGCGTGCTGCTCTGAGCCTCCTGTGCGGTGTAATTGCAGCTCGACCTGCTGTCCTGTACCGCTGCATAGTTTCCTGTCTTCCTGCTCGGTATTCTAAGTATGTCACACACCCCGCTTCAAGATATCCATAACATGTGGGTAATACCGACCTGAAGGGGCGTTCCTGCAGAGATGATAGCAAAAAAGAAAGAAAGCCCCTCCCTGATCCACAAATACCCGGGACCTCCCAGTTTTCCATCTCTGCAGACGGCAAGCAAGTCAGAAGATGATGGCTCCTCCTTGCACAGGGGGATTTCAGGTAGCCGGGATGACTCCCGGCCCGCTATTTATTTATTTCCGTTTGGACCTTTTTCCCCAGAATTCCATATGCCTCCCAGCCTCGGCTGAGGGTCCAGGCGAGGGTATATCAGCACCTTAGGTGCTCAGGAGCTATGCTCCACCGTGAGACCCTATATGAGAGGGTAGGCGGTATTACCGGGTTGGTGACCCCGGTTTGGGATGCCCTGTCCCTTACTTACATAAAATGGCACTCCCAGGATCCCCTTCCATAGGTGGGGTGGGGGAGTGTTGGTCTTTTTATTAATTTATTAACTTGTTTATTTTTCACAGGACAGCATACGAGTGTGTGTGTGTGAGTGGACTGTCACTTTAACTGTATTCAGCCGCCGCAGCCATTTTCCAGGGCCTGTGCGGTGCTGGCTGCTTTCTTCCCCTCATCTTCCCTTCACCTCTATTAATGGCAGAGGTATTCACCTCACGCCATCTTACTGTGCTTCAGGGGCGGGGGGGGGGGCGGGTGCCGGACCGTCGGCGGGGCCGGGACTTGTCCCTCCCGTTTTTTCACCATGCTGTGTGTGTGTGTGTGCTTTACTTCTGGCCGGGCCGGCGACCGCTCATTGCTAATGCGGCGCCGGCCGGCTCTGGGCGCTATTTCTCTGAGGTGAATTCACCTCACGCAGACTGGGGGGGGCGGGGCCGGTGTGACGACGCGTCACCGCTCCCCGCCTCCTGCCTTCGCTGGTGCCACTGCGGAGCTCTGTGGAGGAGAGAGGGGCGGCGTGGCCCGGCCTCGCGCGCGTCCCGCGCTGGCCACGCCCCCTTCTCCCTCTCTGACTGCAGCCCTGGTTGTTGCTGTGGAGCGTCTGGAAGTTCCCTCACGGTCGCCATTGCGGTTTATGGTTCTGTAAGTGGCCTCTGGCCATTCTTCCTTTTCCTGTATGCTTGATGGTTTATTCATTAGCCTTATCTAAAACAGTCCCTCTGTTCTGTTTTTCAGATGGTGGTTCAGGAGGTTCGCCAGTAGCATTTAGGGGGTCCCTCCTGATCCTTATCACTGGGTTAATTTTTTTGCATAAATCCTCCCACTCGGGACATTAAAGGGGCATCCCGGGTTGTCTAACGGCGTAATTCCCTGGGTCATAGCGACTTTTCATATATAAAGTTCACCTTATGGAGGCATCCCCGGATACTGGGCTCGGGGCCCCTTCGGGGCATCCCCGAAAGTGTATGTTGTGTGGGGTATCCATTTCTGGGGACGATGTACTTCTGTGTATACCATGTGCACAGCAGACCATCACGCGGCAGTCCGAACCACAGGCGTCTGGGTCAGCACCGCCGGTCGCTTCATCTCCACCTCCCGCTTTGACACGCGCCCCGTGTGACGTCGTCATGGGCAGGGAGCTGCAATCTGAGATGTGCGCCAGATTGGCTAACCTTGAAAAAATTATCTCTGGCTCGGTCGCCCGTAAGGCTCCGACTAAGAGAAAGCATTTGTCGCCGGCTCCGCTGGCGGAGGACCAGGAGGATGTTAATAATCTGGATTGGTCTGACTATTCCCAGCTAGAAGAAGGGGAAGTTTATGAGGATTCTGATTTTTCAGACGATGAGCAGTCCTTTGGCGCTGAGGCCGAGCTGGGGGACTTGGGGAGATCCTCTGATACTCCCCACGCTCTGGCTCTGATGTTGGAGGTATTGAATATTTCCCCTCCTGAGGAGGTGTCACAGCAGAAGGGTGAATTGTTTGAGGAATCCAAGCCGCGCTTGGAATTCCCTACACAAAGGCATTTTGACAAAATTATTGCCAAAGAATGGGACAGGCCGGCTCGGCTCCCTGGCATCCCTCAGGGATGGGATAGGAAATATCCCTTCCCTTCGGAGGCAGTTAAGCACTGGGCATCTCCCCCCCGAGGTGGATGCGCCGGTTTTGGGGTTGTCCAATTCCTCGGTTTTAAATAGACCTGATTGTTCCATTCTCAAGGATGGAGAGGATAAACGTATTGACCAGATGGCTTGTCATGGTTTTGCTAGCGTTGGGTCAGCCATGCGGCCCGTTTGCGCATCGGCACTAATGGTGTTGGCTGCCAGGTCCGTGGTTAGGGACCTGTTGACCTCTTCCGGGCTGCGTCCCGGTAGTGCTGAGTTCCTTAGCCTCAAACGGTGTGAGTTGTTTTTATCTTTTGTGTTGACAGCCTTGGATGACACTTTGATGATGTGTGGTAGAACGTCGGCGCTGCTGGTCACTATTCGGCGTTCGGTGTGGCTGCGCCAGTGGGCGGCAGATTTTATGTCCAAGAAGTCACTAACGGCTCTACCCTTTGTTGGATTACGGCTTTTTGGAGAGACATTGGACTCTGTTACCAAGGGTGGTAGGTTACCTCAACGCAAGAAACAACGCCGCCCCTTTTGGGGGGCCCCTTCCTTTACCCCCTCCTTTCGTGGGGCCAGATCTGGCAGGGGATTTGCATTCCCTTCTTCCAGAGGAGATTCTGGTAGCAGGGGCAGAGGACGTGCCCGTCCAGGATTCAGTTGGGGCTCTAAGCCCAAGCCGGCTGCCAAGCCGGCTCAGCAATGAGGGGGCGCCCTCACCCTTGCGGGTGGGGGGACGGCTGCGACTCTTTTCCCAGGTTTGGGATCAAGAGGTCTCGGACCGATGGATCCGGGAAGTGGTGTCTTCCGGTTACAAGCTGGAGTTCGAGCTCCGCCCCCCTTCCAGATTTTTCAGGTCTCGGATGCCTGCAGAACCTCTAGCGGCGCAGGGGCTTCTGTTGGCAGTGCAGAACCTTCTGGACATGGCTGTCATTTGCCCAGTGCCTCCTTCGGATCAGGGCAGGGGTTTTTATTCCAATCTGTTCACGGTACCCAAGAAGGACGGATCGGTCCGACCCATCTTGGATCTGAAGTTTCTCAACAGGTTCATCCGGCCACGGAAATTCCGCATGGAAACACTACGTTCGGCCATTCACTCTCTTCGTCAGGGAGACTTTCTGACGTCCATAGACATCAAGGATGCTTATCTACACGTTCCAATTTTTCCAGCACACCAGAGGTTTCTCAGGTTTGTGGTGGAGGATCGGCATTTTCAGTTTGTAGCACTCCCTTTCGGCCTCACCTCGGCTCCTCGGGTGTTCACCAAGGTGCTAGCGGGGGTGATGGCTCTGCTAAGGGTTCAGGGCATCCGCATTGTGCCCTATTTGGACGATCTTCTGATCATGGCCTCCTCCTTCAACCAAGCAGAGTTGGACACCAGAATGGTGGTGGAGGTTTGGTTGGGTGGTCAACCACCCCAAGTCTTCTCTTTCTCCGTCCAGAGTAGTGACCTTTCTGGGAATGTCTCTGGACACTTCGCAGGCCAGGGTGTTTCTGCCCCAGGCCAAGATTCTTTTGATTCAGGAATTAGCTCGGCTTCTCTTGTCGGCCCCTCGTCCGTCCATCCGGCTAGGGATGAGGCTGGTGGGGTTAATGGTGGCCTCATTCGAGGCAGTTCCCTTTGCGCAGTTTCATACAAGGACGCTTCAGCTTCATCTGTTGAAGGTTTGGGACAAGTCTCCTCTATCGTTGGATCAGTCCTTCCTGATGACTCCCCGAGTTCGTCGATCCCTGCAATGGTGGCTGGGGTCGGTCAATCTGTCACAGGGCAGATCCTTTCTGGTCCCGTGCTGGGAAACAGTCACCACGGATGCCAGTCTGTCAGGTTGGGGGGGTGTTTGGAAGGACCTCCAGTTTCAGGGTCTGTGGAGTCCGCAGGAGGCTCACGAGCCCATCAATGTTCTGGGGTTGAGGGCCATCAGGTTGGTTCTGTTTCGCTTGACTCATCAGTTGAGAGGCCTGCCAGTTCAGGTCCGGTCGGACAACAGGACGGCGGTTGCTTACATCAATCACCAAGGGGGGACTCGCAGCAGGAGTGCCCTCAGGGAAGTGTCTTTGATTCTGGACTGGGCGGAGAGTCACGTCCCGTGTATCTCAGCAGTCTACATTCCGGGAGTGGAGAACACGGAGGCGGACTTGCTGAGCAGAGCCTCCTCTCGTCAGGGGGAGTGGTCTCTCAGTCCCACGGTGTTTCGTTCGATATGTCTCAGGTGGGGGTTCCCAGCAGTGGACCTCTTTGCCTCTCGTCATAATCACAAGCTTCCAGTCTTTGTGTCTCTCTCGCAGGATCCTCTGGCTCTGGCAGTGGATGCCATGTCTCTGAACTGGGGGGATCTGGGGTTTCTTTACCTGTTCCCTCCGTTTCCAATGGTAGCCAGAGTGGTGCGCAAGCTGACTCTGGAGGGCGTGTCGGCGATTCTAGTGGCACCAAGGTGGCCAAGGCAGGTTTGGTTCGCAGACCTGGTAAGACTGGCAGAGGATGAGTTCGTTCTGCCTCTTCTGCCGGACCTGCTCACCCAGGGTCGGCTGCACTATCCCAATTTACCTTCGCTGGCTTTGACGGCGTGGCTGCTGAAGCCGCCATCTTAAAGGAAGAAGGTCTTTCTGACGCGGTGGTTCAGACTCTTATTAGCGCCAGGAAGCGATCTTCTTCTACTATTTACTATAGGACTTGGAGGTCCTATATTGACTGGTGTGAAAGTAGGTCTTTCTCTTGTCGGGAGTTTTCCATTTCCAGAATCCTGGAGTTTCTTCAACATGGTCTGGATCGGGGGCTTCAACTTAGTACCTTGAAGGGGCAGGTTTCTGCCCTGGCTGTGTTTTTTCAAAGGTCATTTGCACTTCATCCCTTAGTCAAGACCTTTTTCCAAGGGGTTACGCATGTACGGCCTCCTAGGAAGCCCTTTGTTCCAGTTTGGGATTTGAACCTGGTTCTTTCTGCTCTTCAGGGTCCCCCGTTTGAACCCTTGAATGAGATTGCTTTGTCTTCACTTACCCAAAAGGTGGCCTTTTTGGTGGCCATCACTTCGGTTAGGCGTGTTTCTGAGTTGGCAGCTTTATCCATTAAAGCTCCGTACTTCGAAAGGCATCAGGACAAGGTTGTCTTTCGTTTCAAGCCGGATATTCTTCCTAAGGTGGTCTCTGCCTTTCATCTGAATCAGGACATTGTTCTGCCTTCTCTATGTCCTAATCCCAGCAACGACAAGGAAAGGGCGCTGCATTCCTTGGATGTAGTCCGTGTTGTGAAATATTATCTGGTGGTTACGTCTTCCTTTCGTAAGACTGATGCTTTTTTTGTGGTGCCCTTTGGGCCTAGGAAAGGTTTGGCTCCTGCCAAATCTTCCATTAGTAAATGGATTCGTCAGGCCATCATTGGGGCCTATTCTGCCAAGGGGAGGAGTCCCCCTTTTCGTGTTACTGCTCATTCTACTCGTGCGGTTGGGGCGTCCCGGGCTTTTCAGCACCAGGCCTCTGTTGAGCAAGTTTGTATGGCCGCTACTTGGTCCTCTGTTCACACTTTTTCCAAGTTTTACAAGGTTGATGTTCGGGCCTCAGCGGATGCCGTTTTTGGCCACAAAGTTCTGCAAGCTGTTGTGGTTTAAGTTGTGCATTGTTGCCTTGTTTTGGATCCCCGCCCTTTTTATGGACACTGCTATTGGATGTCCCACATGTTATGGATATCTTGAAGCGGGGTGTGTGACATACTTAGAATAATACCATTTTGTGAAATACTCACCTGTAAAATGGGTATTATAAGTATGTCACACACCCCGCTTCACCCGCCCTTCTTGTATTCGGGATCCTTTCTATTGTGAACTTTGCGTTATTTTGTATTATATTTGCCTCTTCCTGGTCCCTTACCTTACTGCTTCTATATACTGGGTGATGGGTGGGAGGTCCCGGGTATTTGTGGATCAGGGAGGGGCTTTCTTTCTTTTTTGCTATCATCTCTGCAGGAACGCCCCTTCAGGTCGGTATTACCCACATGTTATGGATATCTTGAAGCGGGGTGTGTGACATACTTATAATACCCATTTTACAGGTGAGTATTTCACAAAATGGTATTTTTGTTATGCTTTAAAGCAATACAACACCCCTCATGGGATTCACATTTTGGTCCGCTTTAACAAACAGGTGCTGATTCACGCTTTGCGCACCTATAGAATGGCGATGGCTTTGCAGCCTTTTTTAATTTATTTATAGAGCTCCATCATTTTCTGTTGCGCCGAGGCTAAATCCGTTCGTAGGTGCGCGAGGCCGGTCATATTTCCAGCGTGTTGCGGCTTGCTTTATGTCCTGGGCCCGGTGTACGGAACATGCTGCACGCCTGGGCCCTCAGTGATGCGCCGCAGGCCGCCGTCTGTTTCTGGAATTCTAGCTGAACTATGTTTAGTTGGGAACAACGTGTTCTTCATGTGCGACTGCACCGGAGCGTCCTGTGGAGAAGAGATTCAAAGGCGCGAACCGCCCAGTATGGAAGATAGACGTGATGGGGCTCAGTCATGTTTAACCCTTTCTCCTTCCTCCGTCGATCTCTGTGTCACTGAAGTTAATCGGTCGTGTCTCTCCTCAGGATTACTGTGCGACTTGTTGTGGTCGGACCCCGATAAAGACGTACAAGGCTGGGGCGAGAATGACCGCGGCGTCTCCTTCACCTTCGGCGCAGACGTGGTCAGCAAATTCTTAAACCGACACGACCTGGATTTGATTTGCCGGGCCCATCAGGTGGGTGCTCCCAACCCGCCAACGCTGCTTTTTTATTTACTATTATTGAAGATTTGCATTATGGATGTTAATGCTATGTACATGGTTTAGCTCCTCCTCCCCTACGCATATTCAAATGTATATCACCTGGCCCCTCCTCCCCTACACATATGCAAGTGTATCACCTGGCCCCTCCTCCCCTACACACATGCAAGTGTATCACCTGGCCCCTCCTCCCCTACACATATGCAAGTGTATCACCTGGCCCCTCCTCCCCTACACATATGCAAGTGTATCACCTGGCCCCTCCTCCCTACACATATGCAAGTGTATCACCTGGCCCCTCCTCCCTACACATATGCAAGTGTATCACCTGGCCCCTCCTCCCCTACACATATGTAAGTGTATCACCTGGCCCCTCCTCCCCTACACATATGCAAGTGTATCACCTGGCCCCTCCTCCCCTACACATATGCAAGTGTATCACCTGGCCCCTCCTCCCCTACACATATGCAAGTGTATCACCTGGCCCCTCCTCCCCTACACATATGCAAGTGTATCACCTGGCCCCTCCTCCCTACACATATGCAAGTGTATCACCTGGCCCCTCCTCCCCTACACATATGTAAGTGTATCACCTGGCCCCTCCTCCCCTACACATATGTAAGTGTATCACCTGGCCCCTCCTCCTCTACACATATGCAAGTGTATCACCTGGCCCCTCCTCCCCTACACATATGCAAGTGTATCACCTGGCCCCTCCTCCCCTACACACCCTGTAAATATGTTAATGTATATCGCTCTGCCCCACCTTATAAATATGCAAATGTGTATCACCCTGCCCCTTTCCCCCTACAAATATGCAAATGTATGCAAATGATATCCACCTGCCTCTTTTCCCCTATAAATATGCAAATGAATATCGCTCTACCTTTGGACTCCGGCGCAGTTTGAGGGTCCCATGAGACCCCTGGAGGATAATGGGGTCCGCTAGGTATGGTTGCACTCCTATATATACACCTACCTTGTTTCTCGGTCCAAAGGTGCATGCAGCAGCATCCTCGCTATCCCTCTTGTATTGCACGGGCCCGTGCTGGACATTTGTTATATTTTTTTTTTAGATCTATTTAATAGAGTGACTATAGAGAGGTCCCATTCGGTTTAAGTCCCATTTTGTTTATAGCATATTATGTGTATATGAAATGTGTCTATAAGAGCACCTATTGCCTCAGATCACTTACCTTTCCTCTCGTCCCCTCGCCAGGTAGTAGAAGATGGCTACGAGTTCTTTGCCAAGCGGCAGCTGGTCACCCTGTTCTCTGCTCCCAATTACTGCGGGGAGTTTGATAACGCCGGCGGCATGATGAGCGTGGACGAGACCCTGATGTGCTCCTTCCAGGTAACGTATCAACCGGGAAAACGGGAAACTCTCCTCTGCTTATGACTTCCTGTTTGTGCGGGACAGTGATTTTTGCCTGCTTCTAAAGCGGAACTAAACTCTCCTCCCTTCGCAGCTCTGTCAGGGCAGATCCGGTTCCACCTGCTTATAAAGCAGATTTAAACTCTCCTCCCTTCGCAGCTCAGTGTCAGTGAGTGCAGATCCGGTTCCACCTGCTTATAAAGCAGATCTAAACTCTCCTCCCTTCGCAGCTCTGTCAGGGCAGATCCGGTTCCACCTGCATCCATGCTTGTGTGTTAGAGATGCTCTTCCTTTCCTAGCGTAGCTCCACCTGATGGGGGACAGAGAAGAGCTGCACGTACATGCTGCAGCCACACCTGCTTTATTAGCAGCCATGCAGCTGTCTTCTGTCCCCCGTCATAAAAGGCTCCATGAGAAATTGGGGCACATCTGAGGCCCAAGTAAAATATATATATATATATATATATATATATATATATATATATATATATACGCACACACAATAACAGGACTAAACAATTTCTATTAAGAAAGCTGAACGTGTGCAAGTTCTTATTCCAGAGAAGATCGGCAGCTGTGTATATAAAAGGTTAATTATAACAAAGGAACAAGGTGATTAATAAATGTCCCATAACACAAGCGGTTGAATCAAAAAGTCTCATGAAATAAAATAGATCCGGATGACAGCTGTATAGAGTATACAGCTGTCATCTGGACCTTGTCTCTGTTCCCCATTCTCCATCCATGGTTGTCGGATTCCAGGGCTGGCAAGTTTGTGGCTATTTTACTTTGAGATGTGCTTTTTGATTCAACCGCTTTTGTGAGCGTATTTCTTGTGCTATCTATTAATATTGGGACTGTTTGTACGGAGTTTCGCTAGATTGTCCCTCTTTATATGTGATTGATTCAATTGTGGAGGAGCAACCAAAGTTTATTACCACCACCTGTGGAATTGGCCTTATCAGCTTCTGGCCGTGACAACTTAGAGGTCGCCATCAGAGTGGGATCTTAAGGTTCATATATTCCTACCAGTTGGTAAGATCGTTGTTATCGGTGGCGGGAGCATTTTTCTTCCAATCCATTCCATACACTTCTTACTCCTGGGTTTCCTCCTCCTTGCTGATCACGTGACTGCAAGAAAGAAAACAGGCGTGGCCCTCCCGGCCCATAAGTAGCAGCTGCCCCTAATCAGATCAGTTTTCTTTCTTGCAGTGGCAAGATGACTGACTGAAGATTCAGGTAGCTCTCAAGGCTTTGGCAGCAAGCGAGGGACTGAACCCTGTCTGCTCTCTGCAGAGCCTTATTCCCAAGGATCCCTCGAGACCCAAGTTTATGCCTCCACAGCATTGGCTGTTTTGGGGTCCGTGAAGGTAAGGTGGAAGCGCCGGGGTCTTGGGTCGCTTACAGAGTGTATATGCTCTGGGCTGCAGGCTTTTTTGAAAAGTAAGTCAGCCGCAGGTTTTTCTCTGGTGTACCTGCTGAGGAATGTTTTTATTTTTTACCCAACCCCTTCCTTCTTCCAGTTAGGTTTTTTTATCATAAAAAAAAAAGAAGAAAAATTAAAAAAAAAAAAAAAAAAAAGAATAATGTATGCCTTTAACCCTTTTGTTGCCAAGCCCGTAACACCTACGTGCTGGCTTGGCTGGGCCTTAAGTGCCAAGCCCGTAGGTGTTACGCGCTTGAATTTCCTCGCTTCTAGTTTAAAAAATAAAAATAAAAAATACTCACCTGACCCCTTGTTGGATCCGGCCGGGTCTCCTCTTTAATTTGGTGCCATCTGATCCCCCGTGGGGGGTCGGATGGCTCCAGGAGAGCCCCTGGAATAGGCCGCCCCCCCCCCCCGCTTCTGCAGCCGCAGCTGCTAACTGTAAAAAAAAAATAAAATAAAAATGACATTCACTTACCTGTGTGTGCGCTGGCTCCCGCTGTCCCTCCTCTTCACCTGGGGGGCCTCCGAATCCCCCCCCCCCCCCCCCCCCCCAGGACTTACCGATCTTCAGGAGAGAGCCTGGGAGGCTCTCTCCTCTCTTCTTCTCGATGGCGGCCGCCATCTTGCCTCGGGGGCCTTGGGGGCGGGGCTTATGACGTCATCCCGGCCCCGAACGGGCTTCAGCTTTCTCAGCTTCTCAGATGCTGGTGATCGGTGCCCTGGAAGGAGGTGACAGGAGATCCTCTGATCTCCTGCCTTCTCCTTCTCTGGATGCCGATCACCGGCATCTGTCAGCAGAGCGGCGCGGGACAAGAGCTTGCAATCGAAGGTAAGTACAGTACAGTTTTTTTTTTTAATAAAATACTTTTTATTATTGTGTGATGGTTTTTTTAACAGTTAACCCTTTGTGAGCTGGTAAGGGGTCCATGAGACCCCTTATACCAGTTCACAAGGCTGGGGGGGTGGCAAGTCACCTGCCCTAGCGGGTGACTTGCCATTAACCCCTGCACCCCCATTACCTGCCTCCCCAAAGGCCAGGGGGGGGCAGAAGAGCCCGGGCCCACATAGGCTATGTGGGCTCGTAGGCTGCAGGGTGGGGGGGCCACCAAAACTGGCCCCCCCACTCTGTGCCTACAAGCCCCCATAGCTGGTCCCGGGCTGGTTACTTTGGGTAAGGGGGACCCCACGTCATTTTTTTGGGGAAGGGGGTCCCTATGTCTTTTTTTTTTTTTTAATTAACCCTTTGTGTCATCCAGCAGCTATAAAAGGCTTCTGGGCAGGAAAGGGTGTCTACCTATACATATGTGGTATCGCTGTAACCGGGAGAAATTGGGGTTTCTCACTATTTTTTTTTCACACATTTCACCCAAAAATATTGAGAATACACCTAAAAAATACAAACAAGACATTTCATGTTAAAGCCCAGACTCTGTTGAAAAAAACAATATATAATTTTCCTGGGAAATCCCTGGAAATCCTTTCAAAAATGACAGTTGAACATGTGTAGCGCAAAATAGGGAAACATCGTCTGGCAACAGGGAGTGGCAAATGCTGCAGGTAGGCTGGCAGCGAAAGGGTTAAGGGACGTGGCTGACGTCACGCAAGGGGCAGAGTTTAACCCGGAACCACAAGGCCGTGTATTCAGTTGTCTCTCTCCCCGGGCGAGGAAATCGCATATTGCTAGGTGTGTGTGTGTGTAATATATATATATATATATTATATTGCGGCCAGATAGCAGTGCGATTGCGGCGGCGGCCAGTTGGGCCAAGGTGCTGGCCTAGAAATGCCTTGTGATTAGGATGGCTTTGAGGGTTCCGCTGGTTTGTTCATATTGCTGCCTCAGGGCAAGCTGATTTTGCCGTTGTTTGCACTAAGCTATGATAGATATATATATATATATATAATATTGTGTTTGATCATTTCTCTTGTATATCAATTTTTTTGATTAATTGCATTATCAATTTCTTATTTCAGTTAGTATATTATTTATATTGAAACATAGAAACATAGAAGGTTGACGGCAGAAGGAGACCATACGGTCCATCTAGTCTGCCCTTAATGTTCTCTTTATCTTAGGATAGGTGTGTGTTTATCCCAGGCATGTTTAAAATCAGTGACTGATGATTTTTCAACTACCTCTGCTGGAAGTTTGTTCCAAGCATCTACTACTCTTTCTGTGAAATATTTTCTAATATTGCTCCTGATCTTCCCCCCGACTAGCTTCAGGTTGTGCCCCCTTTCTATCATTAAGTGCTATTGTTATAAAATTAAGTGTTATATATTTTTTATATATTTTTATATGTTTATAATAGATATAGATATATTTTAATATTTTACTATCTGTATGAATATTTTTTATTATAATGATTGTCAGTTTTTAGCAGTTAAAAAAAAAAAAAAAAAAGATTAATGCTCTTTTTTTTTTTCTCCTGTTTTTGTTTTTTAGAATTTGGAAGAAGGATAGAAAAGGGTTGTGGTTCCTCCCGGTCCCTTTTGGGATTGGTTTTAGGCTTAGGGCCTTTTAGGTCTGATTGCCAAATTAAAAAAAAAAAAAAAAAAAAAAAAAACCATGAGGGAGGCATCAGGGGATAGTGATTCGGGCATCCCATTCGAGCAGGGCGGGCTCTGCCCCTTATGTAAGCAGGATCCCCTGGGTAGTTTGGGCACGGTTTGTTCCGCTTGCGCAATGAGAATTGGTTAGATAATAAATATAATAGAGCGGCGGCTCAGGTCTTAGTCCAGTTATTACTGGTGTGAGCGCAACGGCTCACCCATCCCTTCCTTCCCCTGGAAGGGGGGAGGCAGCGAGGCGAAGTCAGATGTGGTGCACAGGTTGGATATCCTGGAGAGACAGTTATCCTTGGTTATTCCAAAGAAGGCCACTTGTAAGAGGAGGCATTGGAACCTGTTGCGGAGATTTATTTGCCTCTTTTGGAGAGTGGGAGGAAGAAGAGTATATAGATGAGCAGCTCTCAGAAGGCGCGTTACGCTCTGGTGAGGGAGATAGCAACTTTTTTTTTCTCTTCTGATGAGGACCCCCTCCTCGCAGGCGAAACAGTGTCTGCTCTTTTCGGTTTTTGAAACTTTGAATATCACTCTCTCCCATATTGTATCTTGTACTCAGAATATCCACTGTCAAATCTGTAAACTGCGTTTGAAATAGTGTATGTACTGTATGTTCTACCCTGTCTGTAATTACTGCTTTGTAAAGCGCTACGGAAGATGATGGCACTATATAACTGAATAATAATAATACCCCTCCTGAGGCAAAAAGAGGGAAGGATGATCTGTTTAAGCCAGTAAAGCAAAGGCAGGTGTTCCCGGAGCAGCCGCACTTTTCTAAAATGGCGTTAAAGGAATGGCGAAAATCCTAACAAATTACCGGCTGTTCCTAGGGTACTAGACTCTAGGTATCCCTTTCTGGCGGACATGATTAAGCTTTGGTCTTACCCACCTGAGGTGGATTCTCCAGTAGCAGGCTTGTCTAATACTTCCATCATGCCGTCTGCTACTATGGGATCTTTAAGAGATCCCACGAAGAGATGAATGGATCAATTGGCCTGCCATGCTTTTGCTATGAAAGGATCCTTTCTACGTCCTGTTTGTGCCATGGCCTTTGTGTCCCTGGCTTCAAACCACGCCTGTTTTCTTTTTTGGAAGAAGATGAAGAAAAAGTTTAGCCAGGGCTAAGTCTCGCAGGCTTATTCAAGAGTCCAAAGATTTTAAGGATTGTTTGGACTTTAACTCGTTCGCTATCACTGCGATGGATGATGCAGTCAGGCTAGCTGCTAGAACTTCTGCTCTGCTTGTGGCCTTGCGCCGTTCCTTATGGCTAAGACAATGGTTGGCGGTTGCCGCCACTAAGAAAGCTCTTATAGGTCTACCTTTTTTAGGGAGCAGATTTTTTGGAGAAAAACTGGACGGTATGGTGAAGGATGGCAAACTGCCTCAGAGGAAGAGGACGACTCGGCCTTTTCAGAGGACTTCATCATATCTACTCTTTTGGACTGGCAGAGGGGCCTTTCGTCCTTGCTCCCGTAGAGTTTTTGAGGTAGAGGCATAGCATGTAATAGGGCAGGAGGGGCCTGGAGAAGTGGGCTAATCCTCCAGCCAAGTCCACTCCAGCATGAGGGGGCGCCCTCACCCGAGCGGGTGGGGGGACGGCTTTTGCATTTTGCTCATATCTGGAGGCGCCGCGTAAGGGATCTGTGGATCCAAGAGGTAGTGTCCTCAGGTTACAAAATCGAGTTTGCAGCCAGACCGCCCGCAAGGTTCCTTCGGTCAGGGGCATCCCGGAACCAGTCAAAGTTAGATGCCCTGAAGTCCGCTGTTCGCACCTCCTTCAAAAAGGGGTGATTTGTCGAGTACCCCTTTAGGAAGGTCAGGGGTTTTATTCCAACCCTTTTACAATCCCCAAAAAGGACGGGTCGATTCGTCCCATTTTAGATCTGAAGGATCTCAACAGATATATCCGCGTGAAGCATTTCCGCATGGAGACGTTGAGGTCAGCTCGGAAGTGGATCTCTTTGCGTCCAGACACAATTACAAGCGGCCAAAATTAATGTCCCTGTCAAGAGACCCTCTGGCCATAGCCACGGATGCCCTCTCAGTCCCTTGGACAAGGTTCAAGCTTCTGTACATTTTTCCCCCGTTTCCGCTTCTGAGTCGAGTGCTAAGAAGGATAATTCAGGAAGGAGTACCCACCATTCTAGTAGCTCCTCATTGGCCAAGAAGAAGTTGGTTCTCGGACATAACAAGGATGGCGGTAGACCAATGGCGTCTACCGATCTAGCCAGATCTTCTCACTCAGGGGGCGTTTAGGCACCCGAATTTACAGATGCTGGCTTTGACGGCTTGGCTATTGAGATAGCGGTCCTAGCAGAGAGAGGATTATCAGCTAAGGTCATTCATACCATGATCCAGGCCTCGGAAGAAGTCGTCTTCCATGATTTATTACAGGGTCTGGCGGTCATTCATATCCTGGTGTGAGGCTAGGAAATGTTCATGCAGAACGTATTCAATTTCCAGAGTTCTAGAATTTCTTCAGGATGGCTTAGAAATGGGCCTATGATTAAGTACCCTAAAAGGGTAGGTATCGGCCTTATCTATTTTTTTCCAGAGGTCTATCCCTTGTAATAGACTCATTAAAACTTTTTTTCAGGGAGTCACTCATGTCCGTCCACCGCGCAAGTCTATATTACCGGTGTGGGACTTGAATTTGGTGTTGACGGCTCTACAGGGCGCTCCCTTTGAACCTATGATTGACGCTCCAATGAGCATCTTGACACTTAAAGTAGTTTTTTTGTGGCAATTACTTCTGTGCGGCGTATTTCGGGCCTACGGCCACACCACACTGAATGCGCCCGATCTCGTCTGATCTCGGAAGCTAAGCAGGGTCGGGCCTGGTCAGTACTTGGATGGGAGACCGTCTGGGAATACCGGGTGCTGTAGGCTTAAAAAAAAAAAAAATATTTATGTATGAAGTCTCCTTATTTTGAGTTACATAGAGACAAGGTTTTTAAGCCTGATTTTTTACCTAAGGTTGTCTCTCCCTTTCACCTTAATCAGGAGGTAATTCTACCCTCCTTATGCCCAGTTCCAGCTAATACTAAGGAAAGGGCACTTCATTCTCTAGACGTGGTTAGAGCCATCAGGTATTATTTGGCAGCTACAGATGCCTTCCGCAAGATGGATTTTCTCTTTGGGGGGGGGGGGGTTCCGCCAGCTAAAGCCACTGTCAGTAAGTGGATTAGGCAGGCAGTAGCTAGAGCTTATTCGGCCAAGGGGAAGGAACCCCCTTTTCAGGTCATGGCCCATTCCACTAGGGCCATTGGTGCTTCTTGGGCTTTTCAACATCAGGCTTCGGTGGAACAGGTTTGCAAAGCTGCCACCTGGTCTTCGGTGCATACATTCACCAAATTTTACAAGGTAGATGTTAGAGCCTCAGCTGACGCTGTTGTGGGTCGGAAGATTCTACAGGCAGTAGTGAAGTGAACTTCCTGCCGTTCTGCGTTGAGGATCCCGCCCATAGATGGCACTGCTTTTGGAGATCCCAGGAGTAAGGAGTGTATGGAATGGATTGGAAGAAAAAATGCAATTCTGTGAGGTACTCACCTGTAGAATAGTTTTTTCTGGGAATCCATTCCATACACTCCGGCCCACCCGTTCTGGGTCATGGTATCTTCCGGTGTTTTTCTGAGGTGTTAATCCATTTTTTGGATTATTAATTCATAGTATTGGACTCTTTTTAGGGCCTCCCAGCCTGTCTCTACATTTACTGCTTTTTAAGTAAACTGATCTGATTAGGGGCAGCTGCTACTTATGGGCCTGGAGGGCCACGCCTGTTTTCTTTCTTGCAGTCACGTGATCAGCAAGGAGGAGGAAACCCAGGAGTAAGGAGTGTATGGAATGGATTCCCAGAAAAAACAATTCTACAGGTGAGTACCTCACAGAATTGCATTTTTGCCGTTCGGGATAGCGATCCTTCTGGTGGACTATTGCTCATTCATAGTGTATATCATCCTGCTGTGTGTCACAGTGAACACTGTATTGCCTTCATCTGAGGTGCTGATGTGTTATGGGACATTTATTAATTACCTTTTTATAATTAACCTTTTATTGCTCTATGTGTTTTATATATACATCTGAGGCCCACAGCGACATTGTACTGGTATTGATGAATGTGGGATTTCTTGCCATTTTTAAAGATTTGGACCATCCCTTACCCTGGGAGGATATCCTGATTTGAGATGCCCCACTGTGTGAAACCCCCAGATCACTGATACATACTTACCTTTCTCCGGGCTTACAGCAATTATGCAGAACCTCATCCAATCGGCGCTGTAGGCCGTGCATATTAAAGTGGACCAGACCCGAGGATTTTGGCTATCCTGGGTTTTCTTTATTGCATGGCACGGCCCGCTTCGGTATTCATAACAGTTGGGTTATTCCACCACAAGGTGGCGCAGTGGTACTGCAGAAAGCGGTGGCATCTCCCCTATAAAACGGGATTAACCATAGAGTTCCCAGTGTTTCCTCTGCAGTGATGCTGCAAAGTTAGAAGATGGCTCTCTCTCTTGCCCAGGTGAGCGGGGCAACCAAGCCTGCGGCCCTGCACGTCTATTTCCATTCGTTTCTGGACCCTCATTGCCTCCCAGCCTCGGCTGGCAGATCGGGTGAAGGTAGAAGAGCACTAGGGTCAAGTGCTCCAGGAGCGCAGCTCCAGCCGCAGACCCTGTACCACAAAGAGTAGCCGGCCATAGGCTTTATGGTGAGCCTGATAGGGATGCGGAGTTTATGTTCTGGCTTCTGAGGGGGTGAGTGTTTTTGGGGACTATGTCTCCTCCTTTTCCTTCAGGGGTTACCCCTCCCTGGCCTGGATGCTCGCCGCTGGCCTCTCGTCTCTTCCCCCCCCCCCCCTCCTCCTCCTCTCTGGCTTTGTTCAGGGGGGGAGGGGGGTGTCATCGGCAAGTGGTATTCTATGTGGTGTTTTGGCGTTTGTGTTTTTTCAGCCGCCGCGCGCTTCGTACTGCGCTCCACGGCGGTTGGCGCTATAAGCTGAGGCGTTGTTTTGCTGCTTTGTCATGGTGCCGGCCGGGTCACGTGGGCGCCGTATTCGCACTCTTCGGGGGGGGGGGCGGGTCCTTGGGATGGCGCATATTGCGTCGTCTCCCCGCGGCCCGCCCCTCGAGGTACCTCTGCCGGCGTCATTTTGGACTAGCTGCGCATCTGGATTTCTCCCTTCCTGGCTGCAGCGCCGCTTCCTTGGTTGTGTCTCTTCATCCTGCGGTCTGTGCCTGTGTGACCCCGTGGTGTCTTTGGTCTGTGAGTTTTTTTTACCTTGGGGGTATGTGCTGTGGGATGCTCATGTGTCTTTTTCACTTATGTCTTTCAGGCGGGGCACCATTGGGTTATGGTTTCTCCTGGCTCTACTCCTTCCTCCCCCTCATCCCCCACCGATTCTGGGAGTATCCCGTGGGAGGGCATCCCGGGTGGCTTCTGTATTAGCCTTTACCCACCGCTGGCCTATTGCGCCTGTGTTAATCACCATATGGAGGCTTCTGGGGATAGCGTGCTTGGGGGTCCTTCGGGGCAATCCCGGCTGTGTTCCATGTGTGGGTTATCCCCTGTGAGTAACAGTGTCACGGTGTGCGTGCCGTGCGCCCAAGGTATCATTGTGGCCCAGGCTGGGCTGCCCCCTTCGCTTCCCAGCTCTGCGCCCCCTTCGGCATCGCCTACCCCCCGCGCCTGCATTCAACCCCCAGTGAGGGGGATACTAGCGGGTGGGGTCAGTCTAATCTGGCACTGCTTGTGGCCAGTATTGAAAGGCAGCTTGCCAGGCCTGTTCCACGTAAGGCCTCTGGCAAGAAGCGGCACCTAGCTCCCGTGTCATCCCTATTTCCTGAGGAGGATGAGGGACCTGATACTTTTGTTGGCCTTTACCCCCTAGAGGAGGGGAAACTCTCAGGACTGACTCCTCTGGGGACCAGCAGGAGGGTTACGGCAGTGACCCTGGGTCTGCGTCTGGGGAAGACTCATGGTTCCCTGGGGACACTGATAGCCTGTTAGCTCACATTTTTGAAATCTTGCACATTGTCCCCCCTGGGGTGGCTAAGAGGAAGCAGGGTGAGCTCTTTCGTCCTGACAAACAGCGCCTGGAGTTCCCGGAGCAGAGCCATTTCACTACTATGGTGCTCAAGGAGTGGGAACGTCCTAGTAGATTGACCGTGGTGCCCAAAGAGTGGGATAGGAGGTATCCTTTTACTGCCGACCTGGTCAAGCGATGGTCGTGTCCCCCTGAGGTGGACTCTCCCGTTCTAGGGCTGTCCAACACCTCGGTCATGCCTTCCCCTGACACTAATACACTGCGGGACAGCGAGGACCTGCGCATGGATCAGCTGGCCTGCCATGCTTTTACATTTGTGGGGGCTGGGCTGCGTCCGGTCTGCGCTGCTGCCATTACAGCTATTGCCCTTAAGAAACAGCTCAAGCGTCTCCTTGAGGGCGCTACGGCTGGCAACAGGGGGGAGGATATAGGTCCCTTTTGCTTTGCTCTGATTTTGCTGCCTTTGTCCTTACTGCCATGGATGATGCCGTATGGATGTGTGGTAGGGCCTCTGCCCTTTTGGTGGCTATGCACTGCTCTGTTTGGCTGCATCAGTGGGCAGCTGATGCTGCTGCTAAAAATGCTCTCACTGGGCTCCCCTTTACAGGGTTGCGGCTCTTTGGTGAGCGTCTGGATGTTCTAGCCAGGGATGGTAGGCTTCCTCAGCGTAGGAGGCAGCCTCAGCCTTTTCGGGGGCCCTCCTCTTCCCTCCCCTCCTTTCGTGCTCCCAGAGGAGGTCATGGCTCGCTCTTCTCGGGTACCCCAAGCCCCCTCAGGCATGAGGAGGCGCCCTCACCCATCCGGGTTGGGGGACGGCTTCGGCTCTTTACTCACGTCTGGAAGTTATGCGTCTCAGACCGGTGGATTCAGGAGGTGGTGTCCTCCGGTTACAAGATATTTTGTAGCCTGGCCGCCCCCAAGATTCATCAGATCCCGGATGTCTCAAAACCCTCTGTCAGCTCAGGGTTTGCGCCTTGCGGAATCTGTTCACGGTCCCCAAAAAAGACTGGTCCCTGAGGCCCATCCTGGACTTGAAGGGTCTCAACAAGTTTGTCAGGTTCAAGCATTTTTGCATGGAGACTCTGCGCTCGGCGGTCAGTACCCTGCGCCCGGGAGACTTCATGACCTCAGTGGACATGAAGGATGCCTACCTTCACGTGCCAATCTTTCCAGGTCATCAGAGATTTCTCAGGTTCGTCTAGAGGATCAGCATTACCAGTTTGTGGCCTTACTGTTTGGTATCACCTCGGGTGTTCACCAAGGTGCTGGCGAGCGTGATGGCTCTGCTGCGGAATCAGGGCATTCGCATCCTCCCTTACCTGGATGACGTTCTGATTGCGGCTCAGTCTCTTCATTAGGCCGAGAAGGATACTGGTTGATCAACTATCCCAAGTCTTGTGTCTCTGTCTTTGGTGAGGTCCTTTCTGGGCATGACTCTGGTTACCTCTCAGGTCAAGGTATTCCTGCCTCAGCAGAAGGTGGTGGGCCTTCAGAAGCAGGCACGGACTCTGCTCTTGTGTCCCCATCCTTCCATCCGGCAAGGGATGCAGTTAGTGGTCCTGATGGTGTCCTGCTGGTGTCCTGCTTCGAGGCGGTCCCCTTTGCTCAGTTTCACATGAGATCCCTTCAGTTGCACCTCTTGTCAGTTTGGGCTCGGGACCCTGTGTCCCTGGATCAGAAGTTTGCTCTGTCCCCCCTGGCCAGACAGTCCCTCTTGTGGTGGCTGGACTCAGGGAACCTTCTAGGGGGCAGGACCTTTCTGCCTCCGTGCTGGGAGACGGTCACCACAGATGCCAGTCTGACCGGTTGGGGGGGGGGGGGGGGGGCTTTTGGAAGTCTCTGAAGTTCCAGGGTCGGTGGGGCCCCCAGGAGGCCCATGCTCCCATCAATGTCATGGAACTGAGGGCAATCAGGTTGGTTCTGTCTCAGCTGACCACACACCTTCAGGGTCGGGCTGTTCAGATCCGCTCGGACAAGCAGACAGTGGTTGCCTACATCGATCATCAGGGAGGGACTCGGAGCAAGCGAGCCCTCAAGGAAGTGTCTCTGATACTGTCTTGGGCGGAAGAGAATGTCCCCTTCATCTCGGCGGTTTACATTCCGGGGGTGGAGAACCAGGAGGCAGACTCCCTGAGCAGGGAGACGTCTCGGCTGGGGGAATGGTCTCTCAGCAACAAGATTTTTCACTCCTTGTGTCACCGCTGGGGTCAGCCGGATGTGGACCTGTTTGTGTCCCGCCACAATCACAAGCTTCCCAGGTTTGTCTCCCTGTCACAGGATCCTCTGGCCTTCGCCACGGATGCGCTAGCAATGCCTTGGACGGAGTTTCGGCTCCTCTGTGTTCCCTCCATTCCCTCTGCTGGGCAGGGTGCTGCGCAAGATAGCCCAGGAAGGGGTACCAGCCATTCTGGTGGCCCCTTGTTGGCCAAGGAGGGTGTGGTTCGCAGACTTCGTGCAGTTGGCAGTAGATCAGTATGCCCTGCCCAAGGATCCAGATCTGCTCCCTCGGGGACAACTGTGCCATCCCAATTTACAAACGCTGGCTTTTAACAACTTGGCTGCTGAGTCCTCCCATCTTGATGGATAAGGATTTGCCGGCTTCTGTTGTTCATGATTAGGGCTAGGAAGAAATCCTCGTCCTTTATTTACTACAGGATCTGGCATGCTTACATTGCCTGGAGTCCAAGTCTCTTCCTTGTCGGGTGTTTTCGGCCTGCTTTGGTATTCATAACAGTTGGGTTATTCCGCCACAAGGTGGCGCAGTGTACTGCAGAAGAGCTGTGGCATCTCCCGGCCCCCTATAAAAACGGGATTAACCATAGAGTTCCCAGTGTTTCCTCTGCAGTGAAACTGCGAAGTTAGAAGATGGCTCTCTCTTTGCGCAGGTGAGCTGGGCAACTAAGCCTGCGGCCCTGCAAGTCTATTTCCACCGTTTCTGGACCCTCACTGCCTCCCAGCCTCGGCTGACAGATCGGGTGAGGGTAGAAGAGCACTAGGGTCAAGTGCTCCAGGAGCGCAGCTCCAGCCACCTCTGATTTTGTTCGGGGGGGACCGGGTGATAGCGGCGAGTGGTGTTGTGGTGTTTTTGGCGTTTACAGTGTGTTTTTTGCCCGTCACGCTGCTTTGTACTGCAGCCCGTGGCTGTTGGAGCTATAACCTGTGACCTTTGTCATGGCGCCGGCGGGGTCACGTGGGCACCGTTTTAGCGCTCTCCAGGGGGGGCGGGGCCGGGGGATGACGCGGTCCGCCCCTTGAGGTACCTCTGCCGGCGCCATTTTGGATTAGCTGCGCGTCTGGATTAGCTGCGCGTCTGGATTTCTCCCTTTTTGGGCTGCAGCACTGTTTCCTCCAGTGCGTCGCTTCATCCTGCGGTCTGTGCCTTGGTGACCCTGCGGTGTCCTTGGTCTGTGAGTCCCCCTTGGGTTTTTTTTTCTTATTGGTCTCGGGCATGTGCTGCGGGATGCTCATGTGTCGTTTTTACTTATGTCTTTCAGGCGGGATACCAGTGGGTTGTGGTTTCTCCCGGCTCTACTCCTTCCTC
This sequence comes from Gastrophryne carolinensis, assembly GCA_027917425.1. Classification (NCBI taxonomy): domain Eukaryota; kingdom Metazoa; phylum Chordata; class Amphibia; order Anura; family Microhylidae; genus Gastrophryne; species Gastrophryne carolinensis. The sequence continues at coordinate 475,434,490 of CM051237.1, read as the reverse complement.
CCCTCTTATCCCCCCACCCATTTTTGCTTATCTGGGGGCATCCCGGGTGGCTTTTGTATTCGCCTTTACCCAGCGCTGGCCTATTGCGCCTGTGCTAATCACCATATGGAGGCTTCTGGGGATAGTGTGCTCGGGGGTACTTCGGGGCAACCCCGGCTGTGTTCCATGTGCGGGGTATCCCCTATCAGCAATGATGTCACGGTGTGCGTGCTCAGTGTCCTTGCGCTCCAGCTTGGTTTGCCTGCATCGCTTCCCAGCCCTGCGCCCCCTTCGGCATCACCTACCCCCCCCCCACGCTGCTGCAATTAGCTTCCAGTGAGGGGGATGCTAGCAGGGGGTCACAGTCTGATCTGGCACTTCGTGTGGCCGACATTGAGAAGCAGCTTGGCGGACCTATTCCTAGGAAGGCCTCGGGCAAGAAGTGGCACCTTACTTCCACTCCCTCATGCTCCACTGAGGAGTATGAGGAATTTGATGCTACTGGGGGACTTTATTCCCTAGATGAATGGGAACTGTTCCAGGACTCTGACTCCTCTGGGGACCAGCAGGAGGGTTGCATTGGTGACCCTGTGTCTGCGTCCGGGGAGAATCATGGTACTCTGAGGACACTGATAATCTGCTGTCACAAATTTTTGATATTTTGCACATTGCTTCCCCTGAGGTGGCTAAAAGAAAGCAGGGTGAGCTTTTTCGTCCTGGTAAACAGCGTCTGGAGTTCCCTGAGCAGGGCCATTTCACTTCTATGGTGCTTAGGGAGTGGTAAACGTCCTAACAGGCTGGCCGCTGTGCACAAGGGATTGGATAAGAGATATCCCTTTCCTGCTGATATAGTAAAGCGTTGGTCCTGTCCCCCTGAGGTGGACGCTCCAGTGCTAGGCCTGTCTGATACTTCGGTCATGCCTTCCCCTGACACTATGAAGGTCAGCGAGGACCGGCGCATGGATCAGCTGGCCTGCCATGCTTTTACTTGTGTGGGGGCTGGACTGCGCCCGGCCTGTGCTGCTGCCATTACTGCTATTGCCCTTAAGAAACTGCTCAAGCGTCTCTGTGATGGCGCTACGGCTGGTAGGAGGAGGGAGGATTATAGGGCCCTCTTGCTTTGCTCTGATAGTTCTGGTTGGTTCTGTCCCACCTGACCACACACCTTCGGGGTCGGTCTGTTCAGATCCGCTCAGACAACCAGACGGCGGTTGCCTACATCAACCATCAGGGAGGGACTTGGAGCAAGCGAGCCTTCAAGGAAGTGTCCCTGATACTGTCTTGGGCAGAACAGAATGTCTCCTGCATCTCAGCGGTATATACATTCCGGGGGTGGAGAACCAGGTGGCAGACTCCTTGAGCAGGGGGATGTCTCGTCTGGGGGAATGGTCCCTCAACTACCAGGTGTTTCTCTCTCTGTGTCACCACTGGGGTCAGCCGGATGTGGACCTGTTTGCGTGCCGTCACAATCACAAACTTCCCAGGTTTGTCTCTCTGTCACAGGATCCTCTGGCATTCGCCACGGATGCACTGGCAATGCCTTGGATGGAGTTTCGGCTTCCCTATGTGTTCCCTCCGTTCCCTCTACTGGGCGGGGTCATGCGCAAGATTGCTCAAGAAGGGGTGTCGGCCATCCTGTTGGCCAAGAAGGTTGTGGTTCGCTGATGTGCAGTTGGCAGTAGACCAGTACGTCTTGCCCAGGGATCCAGAACTTCTTACTCAGGGACGGCTACGCCATCCCAATTCACAAATGCTGGCTTTAACGGCTTAGCTGCTGAAACCTCCATCTTGATGGATAAGGGGTTGCCTGCCTTTGTTGTTGATACCATGGTTCGGGCTAGGAAGAAGTCCTCGTCCTTTATCTATTACAGGGTCTGGCATGCTTACATTGCCTGGTGTGAGTCCCAGTCTCTTCCCTGTGGGTTTTTTTTCCATTCCCAGGATTCTGGAATTTTTGCAACATGGTTTGGATTCGGGCCTTCAACTAAGTACCCTCAAGGGCCATGTTTCAGCTCTGCCAATTTTTTTCGAAAGATCCTTTGCCAATCACCGGTTGGTTAAAACTTTTTTCCAGGGTGTTACTCATGTGCGTCCACCTCGTAAGTCTATGCTACTGGTTTGGGACCTGAATCTGGTGTTGTCTGCTCTGCAGGGTCCTCCCTTTGAGCCTATCCGTGGGGCTGCTTTGCCCCTTCTGACTCTTAAGGTGGCCTTTTTGGTGGCCATTACTTCTGTCAGGTGAGTTTCTGAGCTGGCGGCGCTTTCCATCAAACCTTCTTATTTTGAAAGGCATCAGGATAAGGTGGTGTTTCGGCTTAACCTGGATTTCTTGCCTAAGGTTGTGTCTGCTTTTCATCTCAATCAGGACATTGTTATGCTTTCTTTGTGTCCTAACCCTGCTAATTCCAAGGAGCGGACCCTTCACTCTTTGGATGTTGTCAGGGCTCTGAAGTTTTATTTGGTTGCTACGGAGTCTTTCAGGAAGTCTGACACTCTTTTTGTTCTTCCTGCTGGTCCTAGGAAGGGTTTGCCTCCGGCTAAATCCACTATCAGCAAGTGGATCCGTCAGGCGGCGGTTCAGGCCTACTCTGCCAGGGGGAAGGTTCCTCCTTTCAGGGTTACTGCTCATTCTACTCGTGCTATTGGTGCTTCTTGGGCTTTTCAGCACCAGGCTTCTGTTGAGCAAGTTTGTAAGGCCGCTACTTGGTCTTCCGTTCATACTTTTTCCAAGTTTTACAAGGTTGATGTTAAGGCCTCAGCTGATGCTGCTTTTAGCCGCAAGGTACTTCAGGCGGTAGTGGTATGAACTGCCTGTTACTCTTTGGGGATCCCACCCTACCTTACGGACACTGCTGTTGGACGTCCCATACGTAAGGACTTCTGGAAGCAGGCTGTGCCATGCAATAGGAAAAAGACAGTTCTGTGAGTACTCACCTGTAGAATTGCTTTTACTATGCATGGCACGGCCTGCTTCACCCCACCCTTGTTATCGTTATTCTTGGTTGCCTCTTTATGGTGATTGTTCCAAGTTAGTTGGGGTTGTTACCTTTTTTACCTTTTATTATCTCCCGGTTTCTTGAATAACTGCTTGTCAACACTGGATAAGTCTATGGTGATTCTGTTTTTATATGGTACCGGGAGGAGCCACAACTCTTCTGCAGTACACTGCGCCACCTTGTGGCGGAATAACCCATATGCAAGGACTTCTGAAAGCAGGCCGTGCCATGCGTAGTAAAAGCAATTCTACAGGTGAGTACCCACAGAATTGTCTTTTTTTCACCAAGCTCTTTATACAGTGCAGCAGTATATGTGGTTGCTATAGCAATGCACAATACAGAGCTGTCTTTTCACCGAGATCTTTATACAGTGCAGCAGTATATGTGGTTGCTATAGCGATGCACACTACACGGACCATCTTTTCACCAAGCTCTTTATACAGTGCAGCAATAATATGTGGTTGCTATAGCAATACACAATACATGAACCATCTTTTCACCAAGCTCTTTATACAGTGCAGCAATAATATGTGGTTGCTATAGCGATGCACAATACACTTGACAATCTTCACCAAGCTTTTTTTTCTTTCCCTTCAGATCCTGAAACCGTCAGAAAAGAAAGCCAAGTACCAGTACGGCGGGCTGAACTCGGGCCGCCCCGTGACGCCTCCTCGCACAGCGAACCCTCCCAAGAAGAGGTGAAGAGCATATCCTCCTCCCCCCGAAGACACCACCACAAACCCCGCCCCCTCTCCATCAAGACAAAAACAACTCCACCCTATATAATAAGTGTGCGCCGTTACCATCACCTCGCCATTCTCACCCTCTCTAATAATAATAATAAAGACACGCGTTCACCTTTCACCAGAGACAGGTAATAGATTCCAGACAGATCCGCTGCGCTCCCCCACCGTACTAGTACCGTATGCACAGCTACACAAAGGGCATCCCGTTGGCCACGCAGTGCCCCTCCCCCATACCTGTCTAGGGTCCAGCAGTCACCCGCCGCTCTGTATGCGTCACACCGACCCCCTGCAGCACCGACTCTTATCTGGACTTTAAAACAGAGCGAATGAAAATTAAAGTAGTGTAACGACGTGTCGGGCGGAGCTTTGGGGGGTGTGGCTCATTACCGCTCTGCCCATGAAGGGGTTACTCGTTACCATCGTCTCTGCTGCTTCGCGGCTTTTATTTTTTTTTGTGTGTGCGTTTTTCTTCTGTTCTTTTTAGTGTGATGACATTTCTGATCCTCTTCCCCTGTATGTATGTGTGTGTGTGTGCGCGCGCGCTGTGGTGTTTTTCATTGTCGCTTAAAGTGGACCAAAACCCAGGATTTTGACTATCCTGGGTGTTGGTCCTTTCCCCCCAGGGCCTCCCGATCGCGGATGCCCCGCTGTGTGAAACCCCCCAGATTGCCGAAGCCAACTCACCGCTTCTCTGTCCTCCTGGTGCATGCGCGGATGCTTGTCCAATCTGCACGCTCGGGGCCACTGACGTCACTTCGTCATGTCGTCTAAGCCCAGCGGATCGTGCCTGGCGTGGGCACACACCCTGCTAGAGGGATAGCGGGGATGCAGCTTGCACATGCGCCGTTGGACCGGGAAACAAGCTAAGTGTATGGGGCGACCTGGAGGGGTTTCACACAGCGGGGCATCCCGATTTTGGATGCCTGGGGGGAGGGAATCGATCAGCCCGGGAATCTGGCCGATTGTGGTGGGTTTTGGTCCATTTTAAGGCACACGACCACTTTTTGTTGGGGTTCCACCAACCTTTTTGGCATTAAAGTTCCCATCCCCCGCGCGGTCTGCGTGCAGCTTCGTCCCGTCTGGAAAGTGGCAGCGTCTTCTGCTTCACTAGATGTTTCGTTTTTTCTTTTCTTTTTGATACTGACGTGGCGCTCTCCCGCCCATCGCTCCACCATTTCTGGCCCGTTTTCAGTTCTGTTTGTAGTACAGCATGTGTAGAGGAAACGTTTGTTTGCACATGACACGCGCCGGCCTCGGCCCTATTCACTTATAGATCCCTCTTTCTGGCACTGCGACAGGAGGGACTTTTTGCAAAGCCGCTCATGGCGCTCGCCGACTCTCTCGCCTGTCAGAGGGTTAATGTGGACCTGTTTGAAACTCTTCTTCCTCCTCTTTTTCTTCTTCCTTCTCATCATCTTATTCTTCCTCCCTCCTCCACCTCTTCCTCTTCTTCTCCTTCCTCTTCTCTTTCTTCCTCTTCTCTTTCCTCCTCTTCTTCCTCTTTCCTCCTCTTCTCTTTCCTCCTCTTCTTCCTCTTCTCTTTCCTCCTCCTCTTCTTCCTTCTTCCTCCTCTTCTTCCTCTTCTCTTTCCTCCTCTTCTTCCTCTTCTCTTTCCTCCTCTTCTTCCTCTTCTCTTTCCTCCTCTTCTTCCTCTTCTCTTTCCTCCTCTTCTTCCTCTTCTCTTTCCTCCTCTTCTTCCTCTTCTCTTTCCTCCTCTTCTCTTTCCTCCTCCTCTTCTTCCTCTTCTTTCTTCCTCTTCTCTTTCTTCCTCTTCTCTTTCTTCCTCTTCTCTTTCCTCTTCTTCCTCTTCTTTCCTCCTCCTCTTCTTCCTCTTCTTTCCTCCTCCTCTTCTTCCTCTTCTTTCCTCCTCCTCTTCTTCCTCTTCTTTCCTCCTCCTCTTCTTCCTCTTCTTTTTCTTCCTCTTCTCTTTCCTCCTCCTCTTCTTCCTCTTCTCTTTCCTCCTCCTCTTCTTCCTCTTCTCTTTCCTCCTCTTCTTCCTCTTCTCTTTCCTCCTCTTCCTCTTCTTTCCTTTTTTTTTTTTTCCCCCTCTCCATCCCATCCCCGAAGGTGGTTCTTGCCTGCCACTGGCTGTTTCTCCTTTGGTCACATGACCAGCCATCTTGAAGGTTCCTGTATTAAAGGGACAGTCCAGCCCTGGTGGTTCATGGCAGAACCTCTGATGGGATTACCTGCGGATGCCACACTTTGTCTGCTTCGAGATGTTTGAGACAAAGAACTCTCCCCCCTTCAATAGAAGTCAATGGGGCAGCAGCAGGCAAATCCCATCATGGCCGCTCCCATGAACTGTTATTCAGACTGGATTGTCCCTTTAACAAGTAACTTTGGAGTCAGCCTCCCACTCCCTGGGCCATCTGAAATCGGGATACCCCCGCTGTGTGAGACCCCCTTCTATCGCTGTTCCCGGAGCCCTTGCCCTTTCTCGGCCCATCCACCATTCTCCTTTGGCCAGCCAGCTTGAAGGTTTCTCTCCCTCTGTGGGACCCATTAAAGGGACAGTCCAGTCTAAATAGCGCTCGCAGTTCATGGCAGAACCTCTAATGGGATTACCTGCGGATGCCACCCATTGTCTGCTTTGAGATGTAGGAGACAAAGACCACCCGGCCCCCCAAATAGAAGTCAATGGGGCAGCAGCAGCAGGCAATCCCATCTTGGCCACACCCATGACTAGACTGTCCCTTGGACTCCAAAGTTACTTTTTAGAGTCCCACGCCCTATGAAATTGGGATACCCCGCTGTGTGAGACCCCCCGTGGCCATTTCATTCACCTGTTCCCGGCCGCATCCCCTGCTCCCCTGCTAGCAGTAGCGCGTACCCGGCCTTTCTGAATGGCCAGCACAGGCCTGCTGACAGCTAGAGGTGAGCGGGGGGATGCGCTCAGTGGCACGTTCGGCTTTAAACTGCTCCTAAGCTGCTATGTGTTTTAACGGAGATGAATCGAGCCAAGCGTGCTGATTGGCTCAGCCAATTAGCGCACGGTTTCAGGCACGCCTACGCCGTGAGAACGAACCGTGGGGATACACACAGCGGGGCATCCCAAATCAACATGCCCTGGAACACCTGAAATTCTTGTGTGGTGTTTCTCTTTAAAGCAGAGCAAAACCCAATGCAGCCAGCCCCCCCCCCCCCCCCCGGGCATCCCGCATCGGGATGCCCACTCTGATACTTACCCTAGTCCCAGACAGTTCACTCTAAAGCAGTAGTTTGATAATTACCGGCATCAGTAATTACAGGTCGTGAAGGAGGATGGGGCGCAGGCTGGATCTCCGGTGGGGTGATTTTTAAACTCCAGGTATAGGGCCGAGCAGCTGCACAGGAGTACTGGTGAGTATGTTTGGTGAGTACTTCTTTTTTTTCTTTGCCCAGACAGTCCCTTTAAAAAGCGGGAAAAACCCGGATTTTGACTATCCTGTGTTTTGTTCTCTGCCCTGGGGATATCCCGAATTGTGATTCCCTGCTGTGTGGACCCCCCACCCCCATAAACAGCCAATATGACTCACCTCTTCCCGGTCTAACAGTGCATGCACTGGCTCTAATACAGTTGCCATTGCCGTGACGATGTAATTCGGAAAACTGCTCTCATTTGCTTCAATGGGGAGCGAGAGCTGGCGCATCCCCAGCGGCGTGCACGCGCTCCCGTAGGCTGGGATGGAAAGATGCGGCCACTCCTCCATTGAAAACAATCGGAGCCCATGCATGCGCTGTTGGACAGGGGAAGAGGAAAGCTTTACTGGTGTTGGGGGGGTTTAACAGAGCGTCCCCATTCGGGATGCTCTAGAGAGAGAGACCAGCAACTGGCCCTGCAATTTTTTAGATTCCAGGACCGGCCGCTCCGGGGCTTGTTCCGCTTTATAGAACATCCCCAAGCTTTACCACTGCCCCTCCTCCCCATTTGCCCTCCTCTAGGCTTAAATTGTTGGCCTGCATCCCACCATAACCCTTAGCTCTTTCCGGTGTTGGGATACCATGGCGGCTAGTCACATGACCTAGGATAAGAAGAAGAGTCCAGCGAGGATTGCCTTCATCAGTATACAGTAGGTCACGTTGCTGGTGCAGCAATGATAGCTTGGGATAGGAAGGGTTAATTGGAAGGGTTGTTCTTTAGGTTGTGGCTGCCATTTAAAGCGGACCAAAACCCACAGAACTTACATTTGACCAAAGCCCCTGCCAATAGTCTCTTCTTAGGGTCTAGAACTAGAAATGGATATTTTTTCTCTCAGCAATTTGCCCTGGAACACAATAGATGCAAGATGGTGGGTAAACAGTCATTGCATAGGTGTGGCAATGACATCATTACCACACACAGCAGTGGCAATGAATGGAGGAGGCGGAGCTTTAAAGTGGACCAACACCCTGCTGGATCGGCCTGGGAATCTGAGATTCCTGGGCCGATCCCTCCCGCGGGGCATCCAAAATCAGGATGCCCCGCTGTGTGAAACCCCCAGGACGCCCTCTAACCTTACCTTACTCACGGTCCAACGGCGCATTCGTGGGCCGAGGCCGCATCTCTCGCTTCTCTCTAGCAGGGCGCCTGTTAGAGGGAAGCGCAAGATGCGGCCGCCAGCGTGCTCGGAGCTTTGACGTGCACCGAGCGCGCTGATTGGACGAGCCGCCGCGAATGCTCCGTAGGAGCAGGGTGAGGTGAGCGATAGTCAAAATCTTGGGTGTTGGTCCTCTTTAAAGCTAAAACAGGCGCCATTATCTGGGATTAGAGTGAAGCTGGAGCAGTAAAAATAGGCAAAAGTTACTGTTCATGGGGGGAAGCAATTCAGGGGAGTTAAAAATGTGGGTTTTGGCCCGCTTTAAGTGAAGACTCTTTGACAGCTTGGAACTGCTGATCCATCTGTTTGTGGTTTTTGGAGGTTTCTCCCTCGTTTTCCTGTCCTGGAACATCTGTGACCAGCGCCCAACATAGAGCACTAACGATCACCATGGAAAATAACGTGAGAGCAGATCTCCCCTGCGACACCAGAGCGAGACCCACAGAGAATTAGAATCCTGAATACACTTCCTGGAGAGAGAATGTAAAGTTTCCATCACGTGTGTGTGTAAGACACAGGTCCACTTTAACCTCTTTACATGCCAGGCTCTGATAACAATGTATTCTTTATCAGCTATCTACTAAATGCTTTCATTTTTTTTTTCTTTCTGTTAATTCAATAAAATGTCATTAAAAAAAAAGTTGGTTGTGTGTCTATTGCAGGGGTACTCAACTACTTTCAGCGGAGGTCCACTTACCAGGGTCTGCCGTGGGATGAAGGTCCGAGTGCATGTCAGCTGTTGTTAGCTGAAGAGCTTGCACTCTACAAGAAGCAGGAAGTAAATGGGGGACAGGAATCTCACCTCCTTGCACTTTCTCGGCCACTGGCCCGGTTCTCCAGCAGCTCGATGAACTGGTCCCGGGTAATGGCCTCCTCACCCCGGGCCAGGGGGAGGAGGAATGGAGTAAGAAAAGAAACAGGGAGGGAAGGCAAGGAAGTGAGAACTGAAGAAAGGCAGAGAGAGAAGAACCAGAACAGGGAATAAGAAAGAGGAAGGGGAGTGAAAGAACAAAAGGAAGGAAGAAGGCAGTAGATGGAAAGAGAAGAATGTAATGAGGAAAGAAAAGGTAAGGAAACGAGAGGGAGGAGTGGGGGAAGAAAAAAGAGAGGAAATGCAGGAAGGAGGGGAGAGAGGGAAGGGTGAAAGGAAGGAGTGAGGGAAAGGATGAAGGAAAGAGCACAAAAGATAAAGAGAGAATGAAAGTTGAGAAAGGTAGAATAAAGCGTGGTGGAGAGAGAGACAGGGAAGAAGGGAGAAAAAAAGAAAGAACACAGTGAGAAAGGTGCGGAGGGAGAAAGAGGAAGAGAAAAAGAAGGAAGGAATGGACAAATAAAAGCAGCAAGAGAGGACAAAAAAAGGAAAGCAGGGAGAAAGAGAGAGATAGAGATGGGGATGTAAGGGAGAAAGAAAAAGGACAGTGATAAAGAAGTGAGAGAGGGAGAAAAAGACAGAGAATGGAAAGGAAACACAGCATAGAAGTGAATGAGGCAGACTGGCCACAGCTAATTCATCACGGGTGGGACACTGGGACTTGCCTTTTCTCTCCTTTATTGTTGTGTCCTGCCAGTCCATTACACTGATGATCGCAGCGTGGGGGAGGAGAGGGGGACGCGAGAACAGCCTCACTCTGCAAGCCCCTCCCCTGTGCAGCCATGTGGAACTGACAGTCAGGGGAGGGGAGGGGGGAGGCAGAGGTCAATCAGCTCCCGGACAGCCTGACGTGATTAAATAAAAGTCCCGCCGGGCTAGTGACAGCGCTGCGGGCAGCAGGAGCCTTTACCTTATTGTCCTCCTTCCTTTCCAGCCATGAGCCATCCTATCTTCAGCAAAAGCCCGCTGCCCGGCCACAGCGTAATTATGCCCCGCCCACTCCTCCATCATTGGCCCAGCCGTGATTGGGCCTCCCTCTGCTGGCCGGAACTTCTGATGCCGCCGCACAGCAAATTACCCGGGCACACCGCTCCACCGTGGAGCCAGCAGCAGCCGGGACATTTCTTAAAGGGGCGGGACAGGGGGCTTCCTGTGCGCGGACGGCAGATGGGGCTGTGCGGCCGCACACCTTAGGGAGAACACTGCAGGCGGGCGCGGCCTATGCGGGGCGCATTTGCAGGCTGCTGGGCCTGTCTTGACGTAGGGGCCTGAAGCGGTAGCTCCATCCGCCCCTACGTTAATCCGGCCCTGCTTGACACTACACCAGCCCTGGGCAGCGGTCTGGACAAATGGCGCCTGCGGTCCGGATTCGGACCGCGGTCCGCCATTTGAGTACCCCTGGTCTATTGAATGAAAGAATGGTCACTCCCATTTTAGTCTAGAAGCTGTTTCCAATGTGGAATAAAAGCTACTGTTACATTTTGGGCTGTTTTTCCCCCGGGGCAGCATGATCGGGGTGCTGTGTGAAACCCCCCAGATCGCCGAAACCAACTCACCTCCTCCCGGTCCTACGGTGCATGGCTGGCTGTTCGTCCAATCAGCGTGCTCGGAGCCGCGTCGTCTAAGGCCAGCGGCTCTGAGCATGCTGACGCCCGCATCCCCCGCTTTCCTCTAACGGAGTGTGCCTGCTCGGGCATTCACAAATGCCGGGTGTGGGCAAGTGTCCTACTAGAGGGATAGTGGGGATGCAGCCATGGCTCACGCATGCGCCGTTGGACCGGGAAACCAGGTAAGTGTATGGGGCGCCCTGGGGGGTTTCACACAGTGGGGCATCCCAATTTTGGATGCCCCGGGGGGGGGGGGTGCAATCAATCAACCCGGGGATCAACATGGGTTTTGGTCCACTTTAAAGCAGCCTAATGGTCAAAATTACAAGGAACACATTTGTTCCACTGCACCAACCTAAATTAAATATAGTCAATAACTCTGTGTGCAGTAAACCCATGGAGCAATTATATCATGTAAACAACCTTGTGGAGAGGGCCTCAACCCCCCACAGCCACATAAACAGGAACACCGCACCATCTGCTCTAACTGTACAAATCCTTTATTTAAAGTTCATAATGGGCATACAAAAACAATTAAAAACCATTAAAAACATCAAGTACAAACATGACACCATGATTATGTAAGACACTGTACCAAAATATATCCCTGGATTTTAATGATAAACAATATGGTCTACCCTCTCACAATCAATTTGAACCATTATGCATAATCCTGATCCCTACAACAAAAGTACAATGTGCCTGTGCAAAAACTACTGGGCATGTGCAAATAATTACTGTGCCAATAGCACTAACGAAATAAATCCCCCCTGCATAAACCCAAAAAAGTGCTGAGTGCTTACTCTATATTCTAATCCAATAACCTGGAGGGGAAAAATACAATTCTGTGAAACTCACCTGTAGAATTGTTTTTGAATATATCCAGTCCAGGTCATCCCAGAAATGATGATAGTTGGGTAGTCCGCCACCAGGTGGCGCAGTTACTGCAAGATCCAAGGCTGTAACTCCTCCCAGTAAAAAAGGAGACAGGCCGGGAGGCCAAGAAACCATGTTACATCACATAGCTTCAGCATGTACTCTCTCCAATAGAAAACTTAACGACAACGGTCCAATATAAAAATCGTAATCACCATAACAGGCAAACGGAGATAATGAAAAACAAGGGTGGGATGGGATGACCTGGACTGGATATATTCTATTCTACAGGTGAGTTTCACAGAATTGTATTTTTCCCTATATCCAGTCCAGGTCATCCCAGAAGTGATGACAGTTGGGGCATCCAAAAGCAGTGTCCATTAGGGCAGGATCCCCAGTGCAGAAAAAGCATGTAGTTCATATCACGAAAGCCTGAAGTACCTTTTGGCCAAAAGCAGCGTCAGCTGATGCCCTAACGTTAACTTTGTAAAACTTCGTATGAACTGAAGACCAAGTGGCGGCCTTACAAACTTGTTCAACAGATGCCTGGAGCTGAAAAGCCCAAGAGGCACCAATAGCACAAGTAGAATGAGCAGTAACATGAAAAAGGGGGGTTCCTCCCCTTAGCAGAATATGCTTGCACCACCGCCTGTCTGATCCACTTACTGAGAGTGGACTTGGCTAGAGGCAAGCCCTTCCTAGAACCCTCAGTGAGGACAAAGAGTGAATCTGATTTCCTGAAGGATTCAGTTGCAGCCAGGTAGTACTTAATGGCTCTGACCACATCCAAGGCATGGAGGGTCCGTTCCTTAGAATTAGAGGGTGCTGGACACAAAGGATGACAACCTCATTAAGGTGAAAGGGAGAAACAACCTTAGGCAAAAAATCAGGTTTAAGTGAAATACCACCTTATCCTTATGCCGCTCAAAATAAGGAGGCCTCATACAAAGCTCGTCCAGCTCTGACATGCGACGCACCGAGGTGATGGCTACCAAAAAATCACTTTCAAGGTCAAAATAGACAATGCCACCTCGCGCAAGGCTCAAAGGAGGACCCTGAAGAGCAGAAGGCACCAGATTCAAGTCCCACACCGGTAATACAGGCTTACGCGGTGGACGTACATGAGTAACTCCTTGGAAAAAGGTCTTGATCAATCTATGATTGGCGAAGGATCTTTGAAAAAAAGATGGCCAAGACCGAGACCTGGCCCTTAAGGGTGCTCAGCTGAAGACCCAAGCCTAAGCCATGTTATAAAAATTCCAGTATCCTAGACATAGAGAATGTGCGACAAGGGAGACTCTTGGATTCACACCAAGCAATGTAGGCATGCCAAACTCTGTAGTATATCATGGAAGAAGACTACCATCAGGGCTACCAGCTTCATCTCCAAACGGATCGAGGGTCATTGACAAGACAGCAAGGCTTGCACCTGCATCTGAAGCCCCACCACCTTCTGCTGTGGCAGAAAGACCTTGACCTGAGAGGTGTCTATCATCATGCCCAGGAAGGACTTCACTGTTGAGGGAGATATCGAAGACTTGGGGTAGTTGACTACCCAGCCGAACTCCTGGAGAGTGGATAACACCGCCCGAGTGTCGCTCTAGGCCTACTGAAGGGACTGAGCCACAATCAGTAAATCGTCCAGATAAGGGAAGAACACTAACGCCCTGATTCCTCAGGATAGCCATGATGCCAGCTAGCACCTTGGTGAAAACCCGGGGGGCTGAGGATATCCCAAATGGCAGAGCCACAAATTGATAGTGCTGGTCCTCCAGAGCAAATCTCAGAAACCTCTGGTGTCCCTGGAGTATCGGGACATGCAAATAAGCATCCCTGATGTCCACCGTGGTCATGAAAACGCTAGGCCGAAGCGAATGCACCGCTGACCGTAAGGTTTCCATGCGGGAATGGCGGACCTTTACAAACCTGTTGAGACCCTTCAGGTCCAAGATAGGTCTTAACGTTCCATCCTTTTTGTGAATCGTGAACATTTTGGAGTAAAGCCCCTGACCCCGCTCCTGAAGAGGTACAGGGCAAATCACACCTAGCCGCAGGAAATGCTGTACTGCCATTCTCAGTGCCTTCGCAGGATTCTGGGACATGCGGGACTGAATAAATCTTCGGGACGGCATGACTGCCAGCTCTATTTTGTAACTGGAGGACACCACCTCTTGAATCCACCGATCCAAGACGCGCGGTCTCCAGACGTGAGCAAATAGCAGAAGCTGTCCCTCCACCCGGAAGGGTGAGGGCGCCTCCTCAAGCCTGAGGAGCCTTGGCAGAGGGCCTGGACTTGGATCTCCAAGAGGGATTGGGGTGGCCGCGTGTCCTACCTCGTCCCCAGGAATCTCTGCGGCCTCCTGAAAGGAAGCGCCTCTTCCTCCACGAAAGGAGCAATAGGCAGATGAACCCCGAAAGGGCCGCGAAGGCTTCCGTCGCTGAGGGAGTCTACCATCCTTAACCAGGAGGTCCAGACGCTCCCCGAATAACCTGTGTCCCACAAAGGGGATACTAGTGAGTGACATGGCCGCAGCGTCAGCAGACCATTGCCGCAGCCAGAGAGAGTGACGGAGAGCAACAAGCAGGGCCGAACCCTGGTGCCGAGCCGGACACAATCGTCCATAGCGGAGACAACAAAGGCAATAAAATCCACGCAAGCTTTGAGGTCTTTATACGCCACCCGCTTGCGAGGCTTAGTAATATCTACAAGACGTCTCACCTTCTTCCTGATGGCTAAGGAGACAATAGCCGTGGCCACACAGGGCGAAGCCAAGCACCAGCAAAGGTGAAGGCATGACAAGCCAGCTGATCCATGCACCTGTCAGCAGGATCGCGCAAGGAAGCAGTATCGGGTGACGACAGAACCGTAGTGTTGGATAACCCCGACACGGGGGAATCCACATCGGGGGGACGGGACCAGAGGCGGACCAGCTCCTCCGGGAAGGGATATCGCCTGTCCAGGATCTTCCGATGGTAATTTATTAGGCCTTTCCCATTCCTTAAAAACCATATTGGAAAAATGGGCCTGCTCAGGGAAGACAAGCCTCTGTCTCTCGGGCCGGAATAAATCACCCTGCTTCCTCTTAGCCGCTTTAGGAGGGACAATATGCAAAGTCTCAAACACTGAAGACAGCAACTTCTCCGTATCGTCAGGGAGCCACATGTCCTAGCCCGAGGAAGAACCAAGCTCGCTGTCATAGCCAACCGAATGATCCCCTGAGGAAAAGGAATCCTTAAATAACTCGCCTTCTTCCATGGAGACCAGACCTCCAAAAAGATCATCAGCAAAATCCGAGTAACCTGGCTCGATGTGCCGCTTCTTACTCGTGGCCTTCCCAGGAGCCGTGCGAAATAATCTCTCAAGGCTGGCCACCCGGTATGCCAAACCAGTTCGGGACCCCTTGCTGCCTTCCCTCTTGCTTAGGGATGAATGCAACAGTGGGGGTGCTGGCGAGGCCGCAGGCAATAAGGGGCTAGGGGCGGATACGCCCACCCTATCATGCTCCAAAAAAACGCTCCTGGCGCAAGTGACACAAACTGCGCTGAGTCCTTGCAAAGGACTGGTACCGCACATGGGGCAGAGCTTCACCCGACCAGATGGGATCCCTAGCTCACTATCCCCCAGGAGCCTTCATTATGGTGATTAGCAGATACCGGGGGGGGGGGGGGGGGAGACCGGGAGGAACCAGAACCACCGCTATAAGGGCCCGACCTGAAGACACAAGCACAAGGCACAAAGCATCCCACAGCACATGCGCAGAAGAATACAGCAAAAGAAACCATAAATGACTCACGACACAGAGCCCCGAGGAGACCCGGCAGCAGCACAGAGGCCACAGGAAGTCAAGATGGCGGCCGCAGAGCACACGATCCTCGAGGGCTGGGCCACACCCGCAAACGGCACGAAGACAGCGCCCGCCTCCCATCTCCTCAGAGGCCACAAGATGACGAGGCCGCCGGAAGACAAAAGCAGGGTAGTCTGCGACAGGGCCCCCGCTCGGAGCATGGCGTGTCCCCGCACCCAGACAGCGGCCGTAGGCATCCAGGCCGACGGCAAACTCCCCCCCTCACAGCGTTCAGATGGAGGAAGAGGGGGAGGATGAGGCACCGGAGGGAACGAGGGAGGTAAGAGCGCAGTAATGAAAAAAAAAAAAGTGCAAGTCAGAGTAAAACACACACAAAAATAATAAAGCTTGTGGGATAATGGCAAATAGGCGTCCCTGAGGTGGTTCCTTCCCCCTCCCCCTTTATGGAGAGTCTGTGGCCCAGAGCCTAGCTCTGACAACGCCTGACCCCTGGCGTTCACCCTACGTTCACCGTCCCATCAGCCAAGGCTGGGAGGCAGTAGTGGGTCCACGGGAACAGTGGGAATAGGGGTGCAGCGGCCGACAGGCTTAGAATGCCCCGCTTTAGCTGCAGTATCCAGGAGAGAGTATCCAGATGATCCTAGCAGCAGCACTGCAAGATGAATTCTGGGGATTCTACTGAGACACCTCTTTTTATAGGGGGCCGGGAGGAGTTACAGCCTTGGATATTGCAGTAACTGTGCCACCTGGTGGTGGACTACCCAACTGTCATCACTTCTGGGACGACCTGGACTGGATATAGTGAAAACCATAGCCACAATCAGGATGAATATAAAAAAAAATGTATTCTAAGTATGCATCACACCCTGCTCCAGAATAATTCATTACGTCTGGGTTATAGTCCACAAGAGGGCGCTTTACTGCAGAGATGGCAAAAAAGAGGCCCCTCCTGGCCCATATATCCCGGGGACCTCCCACTCATTCCCCAGTTTAGTCTCTGCAGTCGACGGTCAAGATGATGGCTCTCTCTCTCCTTGCAGGTAAGCCGGGCTGCACAGCCCCCGGCGCTTTTGTCCTATTTCCACCCGGGTCATTTTAAAAATGCCTCCCAGCTACGGCTGCATGGTCCGGGTGATGGTAGGAGCAGCTATTAGAGGTGTTTTTTACAATGTAGCCAGACTCCACCGCAAATCCCCCGCCAAAGGGTAGGCGGCTCAGGTTGGTGATCCTGATATGGGATGCCCTGTCTGTTTTATAGCCCTCATTACATGGCTCCAAATGTAACCATGGGCTTTTCCCCCTGCCGCCCTGTTCCCGGGTTAGTTGGGGGGGGGGGGGTCATTCATTTGTAATGTGATGTGTGTTGTTTTACTTTCACCTTGTATGTGTGTTTGAGTGTGTATGTTTGTACTGTCTCGTGCTGGCGTCCGCCAGCGTTTCTTCCCCTCTCTTCCATTCTGCTATTCCGGCCATTTGAACGGCCCGCGCGCGCGCTCCAGCGACGTCACGGCCGGCTTCGCAGCCCTATTAGCTGGGGAGCGCGGCCTGTGGTTGGTCCCTGCGTTTTGAAGGGGGCAGGGCCTAGCGCTCAGCGCGCTCTGCAGCGGCCCGCCCCCGTCCTTCTCTTCCTGCGGTCCTTCTGGCGCCATCTTATCCCTGACGGTGCTTGTGAGTGCCCCATGCGGGCTTACATCTTATATCATCATGTGTATATTGGTAATTGTCATTGGGCTGCCAAGCGATTGTTAAGGCTCTGCGGTCAGCATTTGTTGGTACATTTATTAGTATTGTAACCACAACTACTTGTATGCGGGTGCTTGCTTGTTTTTGCTTACGCTGGTTTCCCTATTATGTCTTCCAGGCGGAACAACCCTAATTAGAGGTTTCTCCCGGTCCTGTGGCCCTATCCCTCAAATTTAAGGGGTACCATTATTACCATTGGGCCTTTTTAAATCCTCCCACTAACGGACATTTAAGGGGCATCCCGGGTAGCTGAAAAGCGAAATTCCCATTGGTCATGGCGACTACCCAAATCACCATACGGAGGCTTCCCAGGATACTGTGCTTGGGGCAAGCCCGGCTATGTGTGGTATGTGGGGCATCCCTTGTGGGCTATAATGTGCTGATTGTGTTCAGTGTGCACAGCAGGCGCTTACGCTGCAGGCTGGGCCATGTGTGGCTGGTTCAGCTCTGCTGGTCTCATCCCCCACGCCTGGTTTATGACCCCTAGTGACATTAACACTAGCGGGGAGTCGCTATATGATGTTTGCGCTAGATTGGCCAACATTGAGATATTGATTGCTAGCTCTGCAGCCCGGTTGGCTCCAGCTAAAGGATGGCACATGGCGCCAGCCTTTACATTAACATCATGATTAAATCATTGTCTGTCTGTACCCCTCTTGTGGAAGGAAAATTGTTCAGATTCTGATCCCTCTGATGATCAGCCTGCCATGGCACTGATGCCGCCTCAGAGCAGTGGGATGCTGATGACACCCATAGGCTTCTTACTCAGAGTTTTGAGGTACTTGCCATTGTCCCTCCTGCAGCGGCTCCTAAGCAGCAGGGGGAATTGTTTGGTACCGCAGAACCGCGGTCGGAATTGCCAAAACAGACGCATTTTTGTTATCTGGTTCTCTAGGAATGGGAACGGCTTGCCGGTTCTCTGTATACCTACGGGGTGGGATAGAGGTATCCTTTCCCCGCAGATTGGTCTAGTGTTGGTCAATTTCCCCTGGGGTGGACGCCCCCATCCTGGGGTTGTCTACCTGATGGATAGTGAGGACTGATGTGTGGAGTAACGGGACTCCCATGCCCTTGCCTGTGTGGGTTCGGCCTTGCGCCCGGTGGGTGCCTTTGCTATTACGGCCGTGGCTATTAGGACCTTATTCAGGGGCCTTCTTTAAGGCTTCCGTGTGGATCCTTCTAGGGCTGAATTAGAGCTTGTCACAATGTGAGCTGATTATCCCCGCCTTAGATGACACCATTCGGCGGTATAGCAGGACCTCGGCTTGGTGGTCTCTTCCAGTTGTTCGGTCTGGTGGCGCCAGTGGGCAGCTGATAATGCTGTTAGGAAGGCGTTCAAGGGGCTTCCCTCTGTTGGGTTGCGCCTGTTGGTGATCGTTGGATCTCTGGCTAAGGGAGGTAAGTTTCCCCAACGCAATAAGCAGCCACGACCCTTTCGGGGATCAGAGTCCTTCAATCCCTCCTTTCATGGGCCTGGGTCAGGCAGGGGGGTACCCTTTGCGGGACAAAGGGGAGATTCTGGGGCAGAGGCAGTTGCCGTGCCCGATCCGGATCCTTATGGGGTGCTATGCCCAAATCCACTGCTAGTCCGCTCAGCATTGAGGGGGCGCCTTCACCCTTCTGGTTGGGGATGGCTGCTGCTGGCGGCTGACAGACCCTTGGGCTGCTCAGGGCCTGTTGCTGGCGGTACAAAGCCTTCTGGCCATGGGGGCCGTCCGTCAGGTCCGGGAGATAGAGGTCAGTGTTAACAATCTCTTTACAGTGCCCAAACGGGATGGTCCTGTCAGCCCCATCCGAGAACTAATCTTCTCAACAAGTTCATCAGAACCTGACTTGTCGCATGGTAACGCTGCGCTACGTCTTCAGTTCCCTGCGCCCGGGGAAGTTTATGACTTCGACAGACATCTTGGATGCTTATCCTCACGTGCTGGTTTTTCCAGGGCGCCAGCGGTTCCTCAGGATTGCAGTAGAGGATCGACACTGCCATTTGTGGCACTCCCCTTAGGGCCCACCTTGCCCACAGGGGTTACTCAAGGTGTTGGCAAGCGTGATGGCCTTCTCAGAGCCTGTAGTTATTCACATTCTTCTCATTAAGTCTCCTTTACTCCAACTGGCGGAGCTGGACGGTGGTGGCGACACTGGAGTGGTTCGGGTGGGTGATCAATTACCACAAGTTCTCTCTCTCTCCCCGTCCCAGGTGACCGCCTTCCTGGGTATGACTCTGAATACCACTCAGGCCAGGGTTTTTCCTCCCTTAGCAGAAAGTGGTCGCCTTTCAAGCGCCGATTCATGTTCTGCTGTCCAACCCTCATCCATCCTTCCGGTAAGGGATGCAGCTGGTGGAACATATGGTGGCCTGCTTCTAGGCAGTGCCCTATGCTCAATTTCACATGTGGCTTTCTTCAGATCCATCTTCTTTCAGCCTGGGAAAGGAATTGTCCCCTGTCTCTGGTTCAGGCCTTTGCTTTAAATAGGTATCCTCTGGTCCGGCGGCCCCCCCTCGAGTGGCTGGACTTGAGAATCTTCTGGGGGCAGATCATTCCTGACACAGTACTGGGAGACGGTCACTACGGTTGCCAGACTGTCAGGCTGGGGGGGCTACTGGGTGAGCCCTCCAAAATTCTAAGGGATGTGGGGCCCTCAGGAGGCACACGCCCCTATTAATGTTCTGGAGTTGAGGGCGGTTCGGTTGGCGCTGACGCCTCACCTCCAGGGCCTACCGGTTCAGGTTTGTTCCGACTACTGGGCTGCGGTCGCTTGCATAAATTATCAGGGAGGGACTTAGAGCAAGAGTGTCCTCCGGGAGGTGTCGTTGGTCCTATCCTGGGTCTAGGACAATTTTCCGTGCATCTTGGCGGTTACATTCCAGGGGCGGAAAACCTGGAAGCGGATCCCCTGAGCGGGGGAGGGGCTTCTCACTGGGGAGAATGGTAGCTTAACAGCGAGGTCTTCCTATCTCTCTGTCACAGGTGAGGGATGCCGGTTGTTTATCTGTTTGCTTCTTGTCACAATCGCTAGCTTCCAGCATTTGTATCACTGTCCCAGGATCTTCTGGCTCGGGCAGTGGATGCCATGTCTCTATCCTGGCCGGGGTTCGGTCTCCTGTACCTTTTTTACATCCGTTCCCCTTCTGGACTAAGTCTTACGTAAGCTGATTCAAGAAGGATTGCCAGTTGTTCTGGTGGCCCCCAGGTGGCCAAGACAGGTGTGGTTCGCAGACGTCGTGCAGCTGACGGCTCTGTTTCCCCAATGTACATACACTGGCTTTGACGACATGGCTGCTGTTACCTCCATCCTAGAGGAGAGGGTATGTCTGATGATGTTGTTCAGACTCTGGTCAGAGCTAGGAAGAAATTTTATTCTAGCAGCTTCTACAGAACCTGGTGGACCTACATTGTCTGGTGTGAGGCTGGTGCCTTCCCCTGTCAGGGGTTCCTCTTTCCTCAGATACTGGAGTTCCTTCAACATGGTCCTGATTTGGATTTTTCCGCTCAGCGCTCTGAAGAGGCATGTTTCCGCCTTGGCTGTTCTCTTCCAGAGGTCCTTGCTCTTCATCCTTGTTTCCGGTTTGGATTTGAGTTTGGTATTGTCTGCCCTTCGGGGTCCTCCTTAGAATCTGTGCATGAGGCTGCACTGTTTATTCTCACCTTGAAAGTTGCCTCCTTGGTGGCTATTTCTTCTGTCTGACGTGTTTCTGAGTTGGTGGCTCTGTCCATTCAGGCCCCCTACTTTGAGAGACACTAGGACAGGGTGGTTTTTCCGTTTTGAATTGGACTTCTTGCATAGGGTTGTCTCTGCCTTTGACTTTATTCAGGACTTTGTGCTTCCTTCCTTATGTCCTAATCCTGGTAATGACAAGGACAGGGCCTTGCTTCTCTGAACGTTGTCAGAAACTTGAAATACTACCTGGTGGCCTCAGTGCCTTTTCAGGAAGACCGACGCCTTGTTTGGGGTACCCTTTGGTCCAAAGAAGGGTTTGGCGCCGGTCAGGTCTACCATTAGCATATGGATTTGTCAGGCCGTTGTTAGGGCCTATACTGTTAGGGGAAGGGTTCCCCCTTTTTCTGAGTTACTGTTCATTTTACTCGTGCTGTTGGGGCCTTTAGGCCATTTTAGCACCAGGCTTTGGTTGAAAGAGTTTGTAAGACTGCTACTTGGTCTTCTGTTCATACCTTTTCAAAGGTTGATGTTCAGGCCTCAGCGGATGCTGTTTTAGCCGCAAAGGTCTACAAGTTGCAGTGTTTTGAACTGCGCATTGTGGCCTTGCTTTGGGATCCCCACCCGTTGTTGGACACTGCTACTGGATGTCCCAGACGTAATGAATTATTCTGGAGCAGGGTGTGATGCATACCTAGAATAATACCATTCTGTGAATACTCACCTGTAGAATGGATATTATCAGTATGCATCACACCCTGCTCCATCCCGCCCTGAGTTGTATTCTGGATCCTCTATATGGTGAATTTTTCCTTGTTAATGTTGTTACATTTGTTTTTGGCTTCTCCTGGTTCCCTTACTGCTTACATATACTGGGGAATGAGTGGGAGGTCCCGGGTATATATGGGCCGGGAGGGGCCTCTCTTTGCCATCTCTGCAGTAAAGTGCCCTCTTGTGGACTATAACCCAGACCTAATGAATTATTCTGGAGCAGGGTGTGATGCATACTGATAATATCCATTCTACAGGTGAGTATTCACAGAATGGTATTTTTCCCTATATCCAGTCCAGGTCGTCCCAGAAGTGATGACAAGTGGACGCTGCTCGGCTGCCTCTCGGAGACTGCAGGCCTTTTGTCTCTGGCACGGTGCTAGGCCGGTGCGCGTTGTGCAGGGGCCTTGCTGTGGGCTGCCCGGCAGCAAGTCTTGTGTGGATTCTTGGAGGACGGCCTCCATCTTGGCGTTTGGCAGAAGCAGGGCTGTGAGGAGGCAGGAGGCGGGCGCTGCTGTTCGCGCCATCGGGAGGGCGGGACCGCATTATGAAGCTTTTCGCGTCACTGCCGTGCGGCCCGCCCCTCGGGGGACGCGCGGAGCTGCTGACTCGGCGCCATTTTGATGCTGCTTCTCCTGCCTCGCTGCCAGGCCTTCTCTTGCTTGTCTTTCAGGTTGGGCCCCTTGATTGTGGGTTGTGGTTCCTCCCGGTCCCCGCCCCCTCCTCCCCCTTTTTATTAAGAGGGATCACAAAAAGAGGAAATATATAGGAGGGATACAAAGGTTTGGGCCGTCAGTGCCTTGTAACCTGCATAAAGATTTTTGTCTGCTAATCACCATAATGGAGGCTTCTGGGGATAGTGAGCTAGGGGGCCCCATCTGGGCGGGTGAAGCTCTGCCCCATGTGCAGTGCTAGCCCTCTGGGCGGACTCGGCACTGTTTGTCACTTGCGCCAGGAGTGTCATTTTGGAGCATTATCGTGCGGGCGTATCTGCCCCTAGCCCGTTATTGTCTGCGGCCTCTCCAGAACCCCCGCTGCTGCACTCAGCCCCCAGCGAGGGGGAAGCCAGCAGGGGGCCCCAAGTTGATTTGGCATACCGGGTGGCCAGCCTTGAGAGACAGACCTCAAGCATGACTCCTAAGAAGGCCACGAGTAAGAAGCAGCACATCGAGCCCGTTTACTCGGATAATGATGATGATCTTTTTGGAGGTCTGGGCTCCGTGGAGGAAGGCGAGTTGCATGAGGACTCCATTTCCACAGTGGATTATTCTACCGGCTATGACAGTGGGCCTGGCTCTTTCTCGGAAGAGGATACGTGGCTCCCTGATGATATGGAGAAGTTGCTGGCTTCAGTTGAGACATTGCACATTGTCCCTCCAAGAGCGGCTAAGAGGAAGCAGGGTGATTTGTTTCGGCCTGAGCCTGAGTGTCTTTCCTGAGCAGGCCCATTTTTCTAATATGATTTTCAAGGAGTGGGAAAGGCCTAACATGCTACCGTCGGTGCCTAAGGGCCTGGACAGACGATATCCCTTTCCTGAGGAGCTGGTCCGCTTTATGGTCCCTTTCCCCTGCGTCGGGGTTATCCAACACTACGGTTATGCCGTCACCCGATACCACTTCTTTACGTGATCCAGCTGACAGGCGCATGGATCAGCTGGTCTGTTATGCCTTCAACTTTGCTGGTGCTTGGTTTTGCCATGTGTGTGCCACGGCTATTGTCTCCTTAGCCATCAGAAAGAAGGTGAGGCATCTTGTGGATATTGCTAAGTCTCGCAAGCGGGCGGAGGAGTAAATAGACCTCAAAGCTTGCATGGATTTTATTGCCTTCGTTGTCTCTGCCATGGAGACTCGGCTTGGTGCCAGGGTTTCGGCCCTGCTTGTTGCGCTTCGCCGCTCACTCTGGTTGCTGCAATGGTCGGCTGATGCCGCGGCCAAGAAGTCGCTCATTAGTATCCCCTTCGTGGGGCACAGGTTCTTTAGGGAGCGTCTGGACCTCCTGATTAAGGATGGTAGACTCCCTCAGCGACGGAAGCCTGCGCGGCCCTTTCGGGGTTCCTCTGCCTATCGCTCCTTTCGTGGAGGAAGAGGCTCTTCATTTTCAGGTGGCCGCAGAGATTCCTGGGGACGAGGTAGGTCCCGCGGCCGACCCAATACCTCCTGGGGATCCAAGTCCAAGCCCCCTGCCAAGGCTCCTCAGGCATGAGGAGTGGGGGGACGGCTTTTGCTATTTGCTCATATCTGGAGACAGCGTGTCTCGGATTGGTGGATTCAGTAGGTGGTGTCCTCTGGTTACACAATAGAGCTGGCAGTCAGGCCGCCCTCAAGATTTCTTCAGTCTCGAATATCCCAGAACCCAGTGAAGGCACAGGGCCTGAGAATGGCCGTGCAACACCTCCTGCGGTTAGGGGTGATTTGCCCTGTGCCTCGTCAGGATCAGGGCCATGGTTTCTACTCCAATCTGTTCACGGTTCCCAAGAAGGATGGAACGCTGAGGCCTATCCTGGACCTGAAGGGTCTCGACAGGTTTGTCAGAGTTCGACATTTCCGCATGGAAACCTTACGCTCTGCGGTGAGCTCGCTTCGGCCTGGCGACTTCATGACCACGGTGGACATCAGGTATGCCTATTTGCACATCCCGATATTCCAGGGACATTGGAGGTTCCTGAGATATGCTCTGGAGGACCAGCATTACCAGTTTGTGGCTCTGCCATTCGGGATATCCTCAGCCCCCCGGGTTTTCACCAAGGTGCTGGCGGGCATCATGGCTATTCTCCGGTATCAGGGCATTCGCGTGCTGCCTTATCTGGACAATTTACTGATTGCGGCTCAGTTCCTTCAGCAGGCCGAGAGCGACACCCGGACGGTGTTATCCACTCTCGAGAAGTTTGGATGGGTAGTCAATTACCGAAAGGCTTTGATCACTCCCTCAATGGTGAGGTCTTTCCTGGGCATGACAATAGACACCTCTCAGGTCAAGATGTTCCTGCCACAGCAGAAGGTGGTGGGTCTTCAGACGCAGTTTCAAGCCTTGCTGTCTTGGCAGCGACCATCGATCCATCTGGGGATGAAGCTGGTGGGCCTGATGGTGTCATGCTTCGAGGCAGTGCCCTTCGCTCAGTTCCACATGAGACCTCTTCAATTGAACCTGTTGACCGTCCGGGACCGGATGCAGGAGTCGCTGGAACAGGAATTTTCTCTGTCTCCCCTGGCCAGACAGTCCCTCTTGTGGTGGCTGGACCACAGAAACCTGTTGTGGGCAAGTCCTTTCTGACTCCCCGGTGGGAGATAGTTACCACGGATGCCAGTCTGACCGGCTGGGGAGGCACAGAAGATCCAGGGTCAGTGGGGTCCACAGGAGAACCACTTGCCCATAAATCTCCTGGAGCTGAGAGCAATCCGGTTGGTGCTTCTTCGCTTGACTCCCCATTTAAGGGGTTGTGCAATCCAGTTTTGCTCGGACAATCAGACGGCTGTCGCCTACATCAATCACCAGGGAGGGACTCGGAGCAAGAGAGCCCTCAAGGAGGTGACCCAGATTCTGATTTGGGCAGAGGAGAATGTTCCCTGCATCTCGGCGGTTTACATCCCCAGGGTAGAGAACCAGGAGGCAAACTCCCTGAGCAGGGGGGCCTCTCCTCTGGGGGAATGGTCTCTCAGCAACAAGATCTTTCACGCTCTGTGTCTCCGCTGGTGTCAACTGGATGTGGACCTGTTTGCGTCCAGACACAATCACAGGCTCCCAAGTTTCATCTCCCTGTCCAGAGATCCTCTGGCCTTCGCCACAGATGCTCTGGTAATTCCTTGGACGGAGTTCAGGCTCATTTAAGCATTCCCTCTGTTTCCACTCCTGGAGGAGTGCTGCGCAAGATAGCCCAGGAAGGGGTTCCAACCATCCTAGTGGCTCCTCGCTGGCCGAGAAGGAGTTGGTTTGCGGACATAGTTCAGATGTCAGTGGACCGCTACATCATGCCCTCCGACCCAGGGCTTCTCACGCAGGGGTCGCTGCGGCACCCCAATTTACAGATGCTGGCTTTGACAGCCTGGCTATTGAGACCTCAATCCTGATGGAAAAGGGGCGGTCAGCCACGGTTGTGTATGTTGTGCATGATTCAAGTCTTCTTTCATGATATATTACAGAGTTTGGCATGCCTACATTGCTATGTGTGAATCCAAGAGTCTCCCTTGTCGCACATTCTCTATCTCTAGGATCTTGGAGTTTTTACAACACGGTTTAGACTTGGGTCTCCAGCTGAGCACCCTCAAGGGCCGGGTCTCTGCCTTGACGATCTTTTTCTAGAGATCTTTTGCCAATCATAGATTGATCAAGACCTTTTTTCAGGGAGTCACCCATGTACGTCCACCACGTAAGCCTGTATTACCGGTGTGGGACTTGAATTTAGTTCTATCTGCTTTCCAGGGTCCTCCCTTTGAGCCCTTGTGCGATGCTGCATTGCCGATTTTGACCCTCAAGGTGGTCTTTTTGGTAGCGATCACCTCGGTGCGTCGCATGTCAGAGCTGGCCGTGCTTTGTATGAAGCCTCCCTATTTTGAGCGGCATAAGGATAAGGTGTTTTTTTTATTTAAACCTGATTTTTTGGCTAAGGTCGTTTCTCCCTTTCACCTTAATGAGGAAGTGGACTTACCTTCCTTGTGTCCTGCACCGACTAATTCTAAGGAACGGACCCTCCATGCCTTGGATGTGGTCAGAGCCGTTAAGTATTACCTGGTTGCGACTGAATCCTTCAGGAAGTCGGATTTGCTCTTTGTCCTAACAGAGGGCTCTAGGAAGGGTTTGCCACCAGCCAAGTCCACTCTCAGTAAGTGGATCAGACAGGCGGTGGTGCAAGCATATTCTGCCAAGGGGAAAGACCCCCCTTTTCGTATTACAGCTCATTCTACTAGAGCTATTGGTGCCTTTTCAGCACCAGGCATCTGTTGAACAGGTTTGTAAGGCCTTCTCAATTAGTTAGCAACTTAAGTTTTAACAATAAGTCCGCCAATATCTATTATTCTCCAGTAGCAATCGGTAATTATGTTCTCCTATCCCAAGGTGCATGCACTGTTTAACATGCTTATACAATGGGTTAATTCCAAAATGTTCACCATGTGCCAGTAAAATGGATTTAAAACTTTCTCCTTGTGCCCACCACCTTCTGTAATTACTCTTACCAGAGAATGGTGTACAATTAGCCTCTATGAGAAGTCCTTTTGATTTTTTCGTTATGTTCCAGTTAAGAGCTGAAAGTTGGCCTTTCAAGTAGATTTAGAACTTGACTTTAAATTGTCCCATTGCAAGTGAGGCATGTAATAAAATCAATAAAAAGAATCTAGCATAATACTGTTTTAATATCGTGCTTATTTATAGGTAAAAACAATGGTTAACAGCCTTAAAAGATCACCAGGCGAGACTCTCACCCATCCTGCGCTGCTCTTCGGCCGAAGCGGTGCTAAAGAGGAAGGGAGATGTCAGAATGCCTGCGTGTATTTCTTTAGGTGTGTTACCAAAGGTCCGCCTGCCGCCGTCAACGCGTTTCGTCGCTTCACGCAACTTTATCAAGGCTAGTCTTGATAAAGTTGCCTGAAGCAACGAAACGCATTGACCATACTGCTGCTTTTATAGAGGGTCGGGAGGAGCAACAGCTTTTGATCTTGCAGTCAAGTGCCCCCTGGGGGCAGAATACCCATATGTCATCACTTTGGGACGACCTGGACTGGATATATTCAAAAACAATTCTACAGGTGAGTTTCACAGAATTGTATTGTTCCCTATATCCAGTCTAGGTTGTCCCAGTGATGACATGTGGGTGTTCCGCCCCCAGGGGGCGCTCAACTGCAAAATCAAAAGCTGTCGCTCCTCCCGGCCCCGTATAAAGGCAGGCGTCCCTCTATCGTTCCCCAGTGTTCATCTTGCAGTCCGGCTGCTGAAGATCGTTGGATACTCTCTCTTGGATTTTTGGCAGCTGAGCGGGGCCTCCTAGCCCGTCGACCGCTGCGGACCCTATTCCCACTGATCCCATGAGACCCACTCTTGCCTCCCAGCCGCGGCTGACTCGGGATTGTGGCGGTAGGGAAAACGCCGGGGTCAGGCATTTTGGCAGAGCTAGGCTCTGGGCCGCAGACCCTGTTTAATGGGTAGCCGGCCATGGGCTGATGGTGAGCCTAACTGGGGGAACCACATTGCAGGCTAGATGTACCTTATATCCCTTCCTATCCCACAAGCTTTATTTTTGTGCTGTGCCTTGTTTGTGAAACTTTACTGGGCTGCTCTTTGAGCTTCATCCTTACCTCCCTCACTCCATCGCGGTTCCTCTTAGGCTGCCTCTCTCTCCCCTCCATCTTGCTGAACACATACGCTGTGAGGGGGGGGCGGTGTACGCCACGCGCACAGCTCTGTGTGATAGGAGCGGTGCGTGGGTTGTGCGCGCTGCACGGCTTTGAAGGCCGCGGTGCCCGCGCCGGGCTGCCCTGCTTGCTGGCGGCCATTTGCTATACATGTCCCCGCTGCGGCCCTGGCGCTCTTTATTGGACAGGCTCTTGTTTCGCGCCGCCAGGGGGTTGAGCCGTATGCTGATGCTTTTCGCGTCATCGCGGTGCGGCCCGCCCCTCGAGGATCGCGCCAGAAGCTCTATGTTGCAAGCGGTGTGCGGACGGCTCCTCTTCTCCTGTGGCCTTCCTGCGCTGCTGCTGCCTTGTGCCTGGTCGCTTGTCGCTACTGTCGGTGTCGTGAGTCCCTCTTGCTAATGATTGTTTTTTGATTACTCTGCATATGCTTGTGGGAAGCTGATGGCCCTCTCTTTTGTTTTTTGTTTAGGTTGGGCCCAGTTATTAAGGGTTGTGGTTCCTCCCGGTCCCCCCCCCCATTGTTAAGAGGGATCATTTAACAAGGATCATATAGGTTTGGGCCGTTAGTGCCTTGTAACCTTCAATTGACAATTCTAATCACCATAATGGAGGCATCTGGGGATAGTGAGCTAGGGGCCCCACCTGGACGGGTGAAGTTCTGCCCCTTGTGCAGTGCAAGTCATCTGGGCGGATTCAGCACTGTTTGCACCACTTGTGCCAGGAACATCATTTTGGACCTTGGCTGAGCGGGCGTACCTGCCCCTAGCCCTTCACTGCTTGCGGCCTCTCCAGAACCTCCGCTGCTGCATTCAGCCCCCAGTGAGGAGGAAGCCAGCAGGGGGTGCCATGTTGATTTGTTGCATAGGGTGGTCTCGAGAGACAGATCTCGCGAACGGCCCCTAAAAAGGCTTTGAGTAAGAGACGGCACATCAAGCACATTTACTCGGATAATGGCAATCTTTTTGATGATCTGGGCTCTGTGGAGGAAGGCGAGTTGCCAGATGATTCCCGTTCCACTGCGGATTATTCTTCTGGCGATGGCGGTTTGTCTGGCTCTTCCTCGGATAAGGATGCGTGGCTCCCTGATGATACCGAGAAGTTGCTTGCATCAGTTTTTGAGACTTTACACATGGTTCCTCCCAGAGCGGCTAAGAGGAAGCAGGGTGATTTGTTTAGACCTGAACAACGGGAGGCGAGTCTTTCCAGAGCAGGCCCATTTTTCTAATATGATTTTCAAGGAATGAGAAAGGCCCAACAAGCTACCGTTGGTGCCTAAGGGCCTGGATAGGCGGTATCCCTTCCCTGAGGAGCTGGTTCGGCTATGGTCGCGTCCTCCCGAGGTGGATTCCCCTGTGTCGGGGTTGTCCAACACTACTATTATGCCATCACCTGATACCGCTTCCTTACGTGACCCAGCTGACAAGCGCATGGATCAGCTGGTCTGCCATGCCTTCACCTTTGCTGGTGCCTTGTTTCGTCCTGTGTGTGCCGCGGCTATTGTCTCCCTGGCCATCAGAAAGAAGGTGAGGCGTCTTGTGGATAGCGCTAAGGCTCGCAAGCGGGCGGAGGAGTATAAGCACCTCAAGGCCTGTGTGGATTTCATTGCCTTTGTTGTCTCTGCCAAAAATGATGGTGTCCAGCTTGGTGCCAGGGTTTCGGCCCTGCTTGCACTTCGCCACTCGCTCTGGTTGCGGCAATGGTCGGCTGATGCCGCGGCCAAGAAGTCGCTTACTAGTATCCCCTTCTTGGGGCACAGGTTGTTCGGGGAGCGTCTGGGCCTCCTGGTCAAGGATGGTAGACTCCCTCAAATACGGAAGCCTGCTCGGCCCTTTCAGAAGTCCTCTGCCTATCGCTCCTTTCGAGGAGGAAGAGGCTCTTCATTTTCAGGTGGCCGCAGAGATACCTGGGGTAGAGGTAGGTCCCGCGGCCGACCCAATTCCACTTGGGGAGCCAAGTCCAAGTGTAGTGGCCCGCAATGAATGCTGCTTCACAGCTGAGGGTTAGTCATAGTTTCACCACAGTGATTGAGGTACATGTGCCATGCAATTGTAAGTATTGTCTCAAGTTTGCCCCTAGTGGTCACATAATTGTCATTACATGTTAGGCCTACGCCACATATTGTAAAGTGTTTATTTGTTCTTCCACCTGTCATTTAAGCTGATGCAGAATGAAGTCTATGACTCCTCTGTCACCTGACCATGCCAACCAATGGCAGGGCAGAGGGAGCCAGTTTCCTCCAGCCAGCCCCTGTTGGTCTGAGGGAGAAAACCCTGGGGGGGGGGAGAGCAGCTCCAGCCTCTGAGCTGGCTGCATGTGTGTCCCAGCTTTCTCCAGAAAACCTACTTCAGGCTTAGGCCTATGCCAGCCTTATTCTCCTACTCATCTCCACCTGTAACCAGTCACCCAAGGATGTTCACAGGACAGTTCTACCTCAGTAGGATAACTTTATTGTGTAAGAAGCCTACTGTCCGGATCGTCTGGAATTTGAGGGTCACCCGCCAGCGACCAAAACTAGTCTAGCTCTCATGCTAGTAGTCCACGCGCCTCTATGCGGTCTCCGTGTACGAGAGCAGCTTCATGTTCAGTAATTCTCAAGTTAAGTAACTCAAGTCGTCTCTACCTGTGCCTTGCGGTGGGAATCTCAATCTACAGGATCAGGTCTGTAAACTCTCCTAAAGTCTTCTAATGTCATCCCAGGATAATATTACTATTCCCAACACCTTTACAGCCCTAAGGCTTCAGCATAGACTCTCTCACTCTGCATCAGTAACCACTAAAGTCCTGTTTAAAGTTACTAAAGTTACCCTGGTTGCATCCAGAGGAAAGGACATTTACTTTGACACTTGTTCCAGCAATAAAAGCAACGTTGTTTATCCGAACCCTGGCATTGCTTTCTTCAGTGGGTGCCTTGACTAGGATACAGCGGGAACTGCAATGGTTAACTAGCCCTGGGGTCAAGACTACCAGCCACCAAACCCTCGAGCCATACACCGTGACAAGTGTTCTCCATAGGCTATCCCCAGGGGGTTACTCCACAAGCCCCCTGCCAAGTCCCCTCAGGCATGAGGCGGCGCCCTCACCCATCCGGGTGGGGGTACGGTTTCTGCTTTTTGCTCAAATCTCGAGACGGCACGTCTCGGATCGGTGGATTCAGGAGGTGGTGTCCTCCAGTTACAAAATGGAGCTGGCAGTCAGGCCGCCCACAAGATTTCTTCGGTCTCGGATATCTCAAAACCCATTGAAGGCACAAGGCATGAGAATGGCCGTGCAACACCTCCTGCGGTTAGGTGTGATTTGTCCTGTACCTCGTCAGGAACAGGGTCAGGGTTTTTACTCCAATCTGTTCACGATTCCCAAGAAGGACGGAACGTTAAGACCTATCCTGGACCTGAAGGGACTCGACAGGTTTGTCAGAGTCAGACATTTCCGCATGGAAACAGTCAGCGGTGAGCTCGCTTCGGCCCGGCGACTTCATGACCACAGTGGACATCAGGGATGCTTACCTGCACATCCCGATTTTTCTTGGGCATCAGAAGTTCCTGAGGTTTGCTCTGGAGGACCAGCATTACCAGTTTGTGGCTCTGCCATTTGGGATTTCCTCAGCGCCCCGTGTCTTCACCAAGGTGCTGGCGGGCATCATGGCCATCCTGAGGAATCAGGGCATTCGTGTGCTGCCTTATCTGGACAACTTGCTGATTGCGGCCCAGTCTCTTCAGCAGGCTGAGAGCGATACTTGGACGGTGTTGTCAACTCTCGAGGCCTTCGGCTGGGTAGTCAATTACCCAAAGTCTTTTATCACTCCCTCGACAGTGAGGTCCTTCCTGGGCATGACGCTAGACACCTCACAGGTCAAGGTTTTTCTGCCACAGCAGAAGGTTTTGGGTCTCCAGACGCAGGTGCAGGCCTTGCTGTCTTGTCAACGGCCGTCGATCCGTCTGGGGATGAGGCTGGTGGGCCTAATGGTGTCATGCTTCGAGGCAGTGCCCTTCGCCCAGTTTCGCAAGACCTCTTCAGATGAACCTGTTGACCTGCTGGGACCGGATGCAGGAGTCGCTGGAACAGGAATTTCCACTGTCCCCCCTGGCCAGGCAGTCCCTCTTGTGGTGGCTGGACTCCAGGAACCTGTTGGTAGGCAAGTCCTTTCTGACTCCCCAATGGGAGATAGTTATCACGGATGCCAGTCTGACCGGCTCAGGAGGCGATTGGCAGACGCAGAAGATTCAGGGTCAGTGGGGTCCGCAGGAGAACTGTTTACCCATAAACCTCTTGGAGCTGAGAGCAATCCGGTTGGTGCTTCTTCGTTTGACTCCCCATTTAAGGGGTTGTGCGATCCAGGTTCGCTCGGACAATCAGACGGCTGTCGCCTACATCAATCACCAGGGCGGGACTCGGAGCAAGAGAGCCCTCAAGGAGGTGACCCAGATTCTGACTTGGGCAGAGGAGAATGTTCCCTGCATCTCGGCGGTCTACATTCCCGGGGTAGAAAACCTGGAGGCAGATTTCCTGAGCAGGAGCGCCTCGCGCCTGGGGGAATGGTCTCTCAGCAACAAGACCTTTCATGCTCTCTGTCTTCGTGGGGTCAGCCGGACGTGGACCTGTTTGCGTCCAGACACAATCACAAGCTCCCAAGGTTCGTCTCCCTTTCAAGAGATCCTCTGGCCATTGCCACAGACGCTCTGACAATTTCCTGGACGGAGCTCAAGCTTATGCATTCCCTCCGTTTTCACTCCTGTGCTGCGCAGGATAGCTCAGGAAGGGGTACCGACTATCCTGGTGGCTCCTCGCTGGCCGAGAAGGAGTTGGTTTGCGGACATAGTTCAGATGTCAGTAGATCACTACATCATGCCCAGGGCTTCTCTCACAGGGGTCGCTGCGGCACCCCAATTTACAGACGCTGGCTTTGACAGCCTGGCTATTGAAACATCAATCCTGACGGAAAAGGGGCTGTCGCCCACAGTTGTACATACAATGGTTTAGGCACAGAAGAAGTCTTCCTCCATGATATACTACAGAGTTTGGCACGCTTATATTGCTTGTTGCGAGTACAAGAGTCTCCCTTTCCGCACATTTTCTCTTTCTAGGATTCTGGAGTTTCTACAACACGACTTGGACTTGGGTCTCCAGATGAGCACCCTCAAGGGCCAGGTCTCGGCCTTAGCCATCTTCTTCCAGAGATCCATTGCCAATCATAGGTTGATCAAGACCTTCTTCCAGGGAGTTACCCATGTCCGTCCACCGCGTAAGACAGTAATACCGGTGTGGGACTTAAATTTAGTTCTGTCTGCTCTTCAGGGTCCTCTCTTCGAGCCATTGTGTGATGCTGCATTACCTATCTTGGCTCTCAAGGTGGTCTTTTTGGTGGGCGAAGACTTCGGTGTGTCGCGTATCAGAGCTGGCCGCGCTTTGTATGAAGCCTCCCTATTTTGAGCGGCATAAGGATAAGGTGGTTTTTCACCTGTCTCCTCTTTTACTGCTTTTTAACCACTGGGGAACGATAGAGGGACGCCTGCCTTTTATAGGGGGCCGGGAGGAGCGACCGCTTTTGATCTTGCAGTCGAGCACCCCCTGGGGGATGGAATACCCACATGTCATCACTGGAACGACCTGGACTGGATATACTCAAAAACAATTCTCCAATTCTATTCTGAGTATCACAGAATTGTATTTTTATGTTAAAGCCCAAACTCTAGAGTGCAAAATGCTTAAAGCGGATCTTCACCCTGAATGAGAGCCTATCTTGTATGTTTCCCCCCCTGTACATACAGATTGCCCATATTAATCCGGACCTTCAACCTGAATAAGAGTCTATCTTATATGTTCCCCCCACAATGTACATACAGATTGCTCACATTAATCCGGACCTTCACCCTGAATAAGAGCCTATCTTGTATGTTTCCCCCCCCCCCTGTACATACAAATTGCTCACATTAATCCGGACCCTCATCCTGAATAAGAGTCTAGAAGAAATGGAGAGGGGTCCCCCCCCCCCCCCCCCCCTCAGCAGTATCCCCACATAAGCGGCACCAGTAAATTAATACACATATAAGAATTTTATTCAAAAATAGCCAAAAAGTACATGGACACATTACAAGTTTAAAAACAAAAAATACACAAACCAACACCATGGGGCGCTGTTACCAATCCACCTATCCAGCGCCCCTTGGTGTCTGTTTGTGTATTTTTTGTTTTTAAACTTGTAATGTGTCCATGTACTTTTTGGCTCTTTTTGAATAAAATTCTTATATTTTTATGTATTAATTTAGTGGTGCCGCTCATGCTGGCATACTGCTGAAACTGCACTAGATGCAGGAATCCTACCTGCATCTAGGGCATATTCTGAGCCTTTAAACATCCATGATGGCAGCCTGTGGAGTCTTGGGCTGCCTGCAGATAGGATGTCTCCTCTGACTGTGCCGCTCTGTATTCTGGGATTGCTGTCCTTTCCCTGACCCCAGCTCTGCTCTGTCTGTGCAAAGCACAGCTATAACTCACCCCCTGCACTTTATCTCTCCTCTCTTCAGCATGTGATGCTTCTGAGGCAAGATGGCGGCGCCCGTATCCTAGAGTCCTGAACAGAGTTGCAGCCCAGTGGGGGAAATGACTAAAATGTAAAATATATTAATTTTAGATGTTCGGGAATAGTTTTTAAGGGTTTGGGCTTTTCATTAAATTATGCTGAAGGTCCGGTTTTAAACTTTATCTGGCGACAGAATCAATCTGTAGGTAGGCTGGCACTGAAAGGGTTAAAGCGATCGGCAAGTCAAAAGTTAAAATAAATATCAGTAGCATACCTCCAGCGCTATCCTTCCTGCTCTGTCTGTCTACTTAGTAAGGAAATCACTTCCTCATTCACCTTTCAGTCTCCACCCTGCTGACCTGGTCCTTCAATCAACCTTCAGTGGACTGAGAACGGAAACATCCCCCACGCCTTGCCCAGACATTGGCTGCCTCTCTCTGCAGCTATGAAACCCCACTCTCCCCACACAATGTACTGGCAGGCTGGAGATTCTCTTAGCCAGCAGCATGTCTCACCCCCTTTTTCTGGTCACACTATGTGCTGGAAGGCTGGAGACGCTCTTAGCCTGCAGCATTTCTCACCCCCTTTTTTCGGATCATACTATGTACTGGCAGTAATAACTAGAGGCACAACAATGCACTTTTTTTTTTTACTATGATATATGTAAAGCATTTTTTAATTTTTTTTTTTTAATGCATAGATGGCCATTGTATGCTTGGGCACACATAGGAATTCGTCCTCTGCATTTAACCTATCCGTGCAGTGAGTGTACACATGTCCGGAGCGGTGGGCTGCCCTAATGACGGCGCCCAGGGAGCAGTTGGGGGGTTAGGTGCCTTGCTCAAGAGCACTTCAGTCATGTTCCAGGACCAGGATTTGAACCTGCCACCCTCCGGTTGCAAGTCCGCTCCCTTACCTCTAGGCCACAACTGCCCCTTAATGTGACACACACAGTGTGCTTACATCACTGTTGCCACGCTCACTGTTTCTCCTCTTATAATTTTACTACTAACTTAGGGGTCTTTTTGAAAACGGATTGAAGTTTGGGACAGTGCAACGTGTAGCCCGAGACAATGGGACAACAATCGCTATATTCATTATAACATTAAACGAGCACTATCGCGAAAAATGGCCCAATGATAAAAGTCCATATAAATATGCTGGATGGCGGGAGGCAGAGTCATATATACACTCTGCCTCAAGAAATTTCCAGCCAGACCTGTTTTTTTTCTTTTTTTTTTTAATTTTATTTTAATGGAAGTAAAAGGACATCAGGGGTGACCGGTTTCATCTACCAGAAGAAGAAAACAAGCAGCTTTGGCCAGTTTTATTCAGTTCAGGTTTATAAGTGACCCCTCCTTTCATTAGCCGACATGTTTATATGGGTTTTTAATACTACACAAATTGGTGATAGTGCTCCTTTAAAGTGGGCCAAAACCTGGGACATTCTGAATCTAGATGCCTTGAGGGGGACCAGGTGGACCTGAAGTCTTTAGGCTGAGCGGCTCATTTACTAAGAGGGATCAGATTATATATATATAATTTATATATATAAGCCTATAGTGGGATGGATGTGATGAAGAAGGAGGGAATTCATGTCCAAAATGGGGCTTTGGAAAAAGAGAGAGAGGTTTTCAAGGGCAACAGACATCTATAGCAAACCTTCCCGGAGGATGATGCTCGCGTGTGATTTTTTTTTTTTTTCCTTTGTAGGCACGAAGGCCATGTACAGGAAGAAGTGCTTACACTAGGCCCGGGCGCGGTGCCAGGGAAACTCTCCTGAGCGCGCTGCCTAATTTGGTTCACATAAAGCGAATGCAGCAATTGGGGCCAAACGCAGCAAATTAAAAATCCGGAGGCTCTGCCTGAAATAGCTAAAGAAAGCGAGATCAGCGCAACAAGGTCATTAATCTACAGACGGCTCCAACCTCCTAGAGATCGGCTCTGTGCACAAGAGGCCGCAATTAAAAGCAAGTCGCTGGCCTCTACCTTATGTTTGCGTTTAAACCGGACCTTCAGCATGATTTAATGAAAAGCCCAAACCCTTAAAAAAACTATTCCCCAACATCTAAAATGAATAGATTTTAAGTTTCTAGTCGCTTACTTATAATTCTTTTCCCAGCTGGGCTGCAACTCTGTTCAGGACTCTAGGATACGGGCGCCGCCATCTTGACTCCGAAGCATCATACTGAGGAGAGTGGCATAAAGTACAGGGGGCGGGTTATAGCTGTGCTTTGCACAGAGAGAGCAGAGCTGAGGTCTGGGGACAGAAATCCCAGAATGCAGAGCGACACAGTCAGAAGGCACTTCCTGTTTACAGACTGCCTGATGCTCCATGAGCCGCCATCTTGGATGTTTTAAGGCTTACAACATGCAGATGCAGGTAGGGTGATTTTTAATGTGAGCAATC
This sequence comes from Gastrophryne carolinensis, assembly GCA_027917425.1. NCBI lineage: Eukaryota > Metazoa > Chordata > Amphibia > Anura > Microhylidae > Gastrophryne > Gastrophryne carolinensis. The sequence continues at coordinate 475,397,610 of CM051237.1, read as the reverse complement.
TGTATGTACGGGGGGGGGAGACATACAAGATAAGCTCTTATTCAGGGTGAAGGTCTGGATTAATGTGGGCAATCTGTATGTATGGGGGGGGGAACATATAAGATAGGCTCTTATTCAGGGTGAAGGTCCGAATTAATGTGGGCAACTGTATGTATAGGGGAGGAAACATATAAGATAGGCTCTTATTCAGGGTGAAGGTCCGAATTAATGTGGGCAACTGTATGTATAGGGGAGGAAACATATAAGATAGGCTCTTATTCAGGGTGAAGGTCTGGATTAATGTGGGCAATCTGTATGTACAGGGGGAAACATACAAGATAGGCTCTTATTCAGGGAGAAGGTCTGGATTAATGTGGGCAATCTGTATGTACAAGTGGGGGGGACATATAAGATAGGCTCTTATTCAGGGTGAAGGTCCGGATTAATGTGGGCAATCTGTATGTACAAGGGGGGGGGAACTTATAAGATAGGCTTTTATTCAGGGTGAAGGTCCGGATTAATGTGGGCAATCTGTATGTACAAGGATGGGAAACATACAAGGCAGGCTCTTTTTCAGGGTGAAAGTCCACTTTAAAGGGAAGGTCTGCTTTTGCGGGCTTTCCCGATTAGACCCCAAAACAGGAGCGCGGTGAAAGGGAAAACTCCTTTTTTGTCAGACCTGTGATTTACTTGCTGCTTCCAAGTTGTTTATTATTCCTGTGGTTCTGTGTTGCTAAAGTGGAGGCTGCTTTTCTGGCCTTGAGTAAAAACTGTATTATGAAATGCAGACCAATCAGCTTGGCTGGATTTGAGCACTGAATAGCTCAGAATACATGCGGCTGCTTCTGTCCTGTGTCACACCCTCAATAAACACTAGTGACCCAGTGCCACTGGCAGCCATGCACGCCCACGCCATCACACTGCCTCCCTCCTCTGTGTGTTACAGGTGATGTGCTAGGTTTTGGATTATGAGCTGCGCCACACCCTCGCCATACTTTTCTACCCATAATTCTGGTGGAGGTTGATCTTGCTTTCATCTGTACATAGAAAGTTCTTCCAGAACTGTGCTGGATTTTTACATTTTTTATTATTGAGGATCCCTGGATTTTACCAGCACCTGGCCTGCCCATGACCAGCCCCTAAATTAACACCCTAAATCTTTCCTGATAATAGCTGAAAGTCTGGACTTTATGTCTATTATGTGACCATCAAAAACACTTAAACCGGACCTTCACCCTGAATAAGAGCCTATCTTATATGTTTCCCCACCCTGTACATACAGATTGCTCACATTAATCTGGACCTTCGCCCTGAATAAGAGCCTATCTTATATGTTTCCCCACCCTGTACATACAGATTGCTCACATTAATCTGGACCTTCGCCCTGAATAAGAGTCTATCTTATATGTTTCCCACACCCTGTACATACAGATTGGTCACATTAATCTGGACCTTCACCCTGAATAAGAGCCTATCTTATATGTTTCCCCACCCTGTACATACAGATTGCCCACATTAATCTGGACCTTCATCCTGAATAAGAGCCTATCTTATATTTTTCTTGTACATACAGATTGCTCACATTAATCCGGACCTTCACCCTGAATAAGAGCCTATCTTATATGTTTCCCCACCCTGTACATACAGATTGCTCACATTAATCTGGACCTTCATCCTGAATAAGAGCCTATCTTAAGTGTTTCCCCACCCTGTACATACAGATTGCTCACATTAATCCGGACCTTCATCCTGAATATGAGCCTATCTTATATGTTTCCCCACCCTGTACATACAGATTGCTCACATTAATCTGGACCTTCATCCTGAATAAGAGCCTATCTTATATGTTTCCCCCACCCAGTACATACAGATTGCTCACATTAATCTGGACCTTCATCCTGAATAAGAGCCTACCTTATATGTTTCCCCACCCTGTACATACAGATAGCACACATTAATCTGGACCTTCATCCTGAATAAGAGCCTATCTTATATGTTTCCCCCACCCAGTACATACAGATTGCTCACATTAAAAATCATCCTACTTGCACCTACTGCTTTTTCTGAGACTTTAAACATCCAATATGGCGGCCCATGGAGTGTCAGGCTGCCTGCAAACACGAAGTGACTTCTCACTCTGCCGCTCTGCATTCTGGGATTGCTGAACATTTCCTGACCCCAGCTCTACTTTGTCTTTGCAAAGCACAGCTATAACCCCACCCCCTGCACTTTTGACCTCTCTTCAGTATGTGATGCTACTGAGCCAAGATGGAGGCACCCGTATCCTAAAGTGCTAAACAGAGTTGCAGGCCAGTGGGGGAAGGAATAAAAAGTAAGTGACTAAAAACTTTAGATATGTTAATTTTAGATGCTGGGGAATAGTTTTTTTTAAGGGTTTGGGCTTTATATTAAATGATGCTGAAGCTCTGCTTTAACGGAGCTAAATTAAGGGCACAACAACCTAATTATATGAAAAGATATATTTTATTCAAGTTACTACATCAAAAAAGCCACTGTAATCATAAAAGACATGAAGACAACACACATAAGACACAGTTAAAAACCACAAAAGCCTGTCTAAACTGGACCCAATCTGGTTGTTGAATTGTAAGTATATGTGGATCAAATACCCTTGGCGGACGGGGAGGCCGATTCATTAATAGCGCCAGGTAGCGACAGATGAGCGACTGTAGCAGTATTTTCACAGCGCCCGTTAGTAGTAGCTGTGCTTGGCCATTGTTCGGTTGTTGACAGCGACTCGACAGTCGGTGTGCGGTAATGTTGAATACGGGGTGACGAGTCGCTATTTGACAGGTTCCGCGCTGTATGGGAGCGCATGATAGCGAATGGCCATAGCGAACGGCTCCCACCATATTCATTAACAAATCACGCTCCAAAAATTCTCGCGCTGTGAAATGCTTGTTTAAACCCCAGAGCGCTGGCGGCGATGGGTTAAAAGTAGTTTTTTAACCCCCAAACAACCATATTTTTTAAAACAAAAAAAAAAAACAAGTTTATAAAAACATTTAGTAATATGAATACATTAATATCAGACCTGTAATATCAATTCTGCACAATTTTTTTTTTATTTTTTTTTTTACCTTAAAAAAAAATATCCAACATGGCAGAAGTGGTCACATAAATGTTCACATTAAAAAAAAAAAAAAAAATTATTAACAATTAATTATGAATATTTAAAGATTGCTCCATTGAAATGCATTGGAGAGCGCCAGGTAGCGAGAGGTCATACCTGTCGCTGTTCAAGGTCGCTCGCTGGCGCTGTGGGGTGAGGCTGGAATAATGATGAATGATTCGCTATCTGGCGCTCTGTCAGTCACTAAGCAGGATCGGCTTGATAAATGTGTGATTGCATTACCGTTCGCTCACCATTCGCTACCTGGCGCTATCCCTTGTTAAATAAGGGCCTTAGATAACAATTATATTTCACAACACAAATTTCATTGTAATAAAGGTCCCTCTTATTAGTCCCTCCTTTTTGTTTCAATAAATACACAAAACAATTTTTTAACAAAGTAATTAATAAATAATTCAATGAAGTGCAAAAAAAGTACTAGTTATTAATTAAGTGGTAGAAGGCTATTTATGGCTAATTTGTTGTTAACACTTTGTTAAAAAAAATGTTTTGTGTATTTACTGAAAGAAAAAGGAGGGACTCATGGATTAATAAGAGGGATCTTTAGTGCAATGAAATTTGTGTTGTGAAATATAATTGTTATCTAAGTCCGCCAAGGGTATTTGATCCACATATACTTACAATTCAACAACCAGATTGGGTCCAGGGTAGACAGGCTTTTGTGGTTTTTAACTTTGTCTTATGTGTGTTGTCTTCATGTCTTTTATGATTACAGTGGCTTTTTTTGATGATGTAGTAACCTGAATAAAATATATCTTTTCATATAATTAGGTTGTAGTGCCCTTAATTTAGCTCCATTAAAGCGTTTTTGATTGTATTGTGCTCAGGAGCTATTTGGTGCACTCCATATTGTTAACTATTGTATGGGTGGTGCTGATCCCTCTTTATAATATTATGTGACTATAACGTGAATATGTTTCAGTAAACGGTTAAAATGAAAAGCACTAAATTCGTGTTGGTGCCCAAATGTTTATGGCCCTAACTGTAAGTGGCCGCAGCAGGTTGGTGGCTCGGCTGTAAGTGGCCGCAGCAGGTTGGTGGCTCGGCTGTAAGTGGCCGCAGCAGGTTGGTGGCTCGGCTGTAAGTGGCCGCAGCAGGTTGGTGGCTCGGCTGTAAGTGGCCGCAGCAGGTTGGTGGCTCGGCTGTAAGTGGCCGCAGCAGGTTGGTGGCTCGGCTGTAAGTGGCCGCAGCAGGTTGGTGGCTCGGCTGTAAGTGGCCGCAGCAGGTTGGTGGCTCGGCTGTAAGTGGCCGCAGCAGGTTGGTGGCTCGGCTGTAAGTGGTCGCAGCAGGTTGGTGGCTCGGCTGTGAGTGGCCGCAGCAGGTTGGTGGCTCGGCTGTAAGTGTCCGCAGCAGGTTGGTGGCTCGGCTGTAAGTGGCCGCAGCAGGTTGGTTGCTCGGCTGTAAGTGGCCGCAGCAGGTTGGTGGCTCGGCTGTAAGTGGCCGCAGCAGGTTGGTGGCTCGGCTGTAAGTGGCCGCAGCAGGTTGGCGGCTCGGCTGTAAGTGGCCGCAGCAGGTTGGTGGCTCGGCTGTAAGTGGCCGCAGCAGGTTGGTGGCTCGGCTGTAAGTGGCCGCAGCAGGTTGGTGGCTCGGCTGTAAGTGTCCGCAGCAGGTTGGTGGCTCGGCTGTAAGTGGCCGCAGCAGGTTGGTGGCTCGGCTGTAAGTGTCCGCAGCAGGTTGGTGGCTCGGCTGTAAGTGGCCGCAGCAGGTTGGTGGCTCGGCTGTAAGTGGCCGCAGCAGGTTGGTGGCTCGGCTGTAAGTGGCCGCAGCAGGTTGGTGGCTCGGCTGTAAGTGGCCGCAGCAGGTTGGTGGCTCGGCTGTAAGTGGCCGCAGCAGGTTGGTGGCTCGGCTGTAAGTGGCCGCAGCAGGTTGGTGGCTCGGCTGTAAGTGGCCGCAGCAGGTTGGTGGCTCGGCTGTAAGTGGCCGCAGCAGGTTGGTGGCTCGGCTGTAAGTGGCCGCAGCAGGTTGGTGGCTCGGCTGTAAGTGGCCGCAGCAGGTTGGTGGCTCGGCTGTAAGTGGCCGCAGCAGGTTGGTGGCTCGGCTGTAAGTGGCCGCAGCAGGTTGGTGGCTCGGCTGTAAGTGGCCGCAGCAGGTTGGTGGCTCGGCTGTCCCGTAGAAGAGACGTCGCTGAGGCTGGTATGAGGAACAGGTGCCAAGGCAAACATAAGGGAGAATGCCCGGAATGCCGCTCCTCCTGTCCTGACTGCCATATAAAACAAGCTGCCTTTTAACCCTTTGTAGACAGAGCTGGAGGAGGCACGCTCACGCTCCCTATGGTATTGTTATGCTTTACTAATAGAGCGACATCCTGTTCCGTGGCGCTGTACAAAGCAGAAATGACAGACAAGTAATGAGCTTCTAATACGCAGGATGTGACAGAAGTGTAAAGCACTATGGAAGATATTGGCGCTATATAAATAAACAATAATAATAATAATAAAGTACAACAGAACATCTTGTACAGAAGCACTAAAAAAAGGTGGACTCTGCCCCTGTGAGCTTACAATCTAATGAATACGGGTGGAGTCGAGAGGTTGGGTGGAAGAGAGTTAGAGGCCGATTCATTAATAGCGCCAGGTAGCGACAGATGAGCGACTGTAGCGTGATTTTTTCAGCGCCAGCCAGTATTCGCTGTGCTTGGCCGGCATTAGCTTGATGACAGCGACTCAGTCGGTGTGCGGTAATGTTGAATACGGGCTGGTGGGGCGCTGTTTCACAGGTTCAGCGTTGTATGTGAGCGCCTGACAACGAATGGCCAGAGCGAACGGCTAGCTTCATATTCATCAACAAATCACGCTCCGAATGTGCTGTCGCTGTCCATTCCTTGTTTAAACCCCAGAGCGCTGGCGGCGATGTGTGTTAACTAGTTTTTAACCCCTAAACAACCATATTTTTTGAAAGTAACATTATACATGTTTTTAGAATCATTTTGTAATATGAATACATTAATCTCAGACCTGTTAGATCAATTCTGCACATATTTTTTTTAATTTTTTTTTTTTACTTAAAAATAAATCCTAACATTGCAGAAGTGGTCTCCGATTTTTTGACATTAAAAAAATTAAAAAAAAAAATAATACCAATTAATTATGAATAATTATAGATTGCTCCATTGAAATGCATTGGACATCGCCAGGGAGCGACAGCTCATACCTGGCGCTGTGAGGGAATTTGCAGCGGCGCTGTTCGGTCCAGGCGGCTTCATGATGAATGCCGCGCTAGCCGTCGCTCTCGCCGGCGCTAGCCTCATTTTGCTTGATAAATGCGTCATTGTGACCGCCGCCGGGCGTACTTGAGTCGGTAGTCGCCGTTAGCTGCCGCTACCTGGCGCTCGTCAGACACTACCTGGCGCTATCGCTTGATGAATAAGGGCCAAAGTATTAGAGGAACATTAGAACATCTAAAAGACTCCGGGGCCATCCGAGTTGCACTCCTTGGGGCATCCCGAATTGGGACCTTCACCCTGAATAAGATCCTATCTTATGTTCCACCACCCTGTACATATATATCAAAATATCAGGCGCACACCAAATGTCATCTATAGAAAAATTTTTTCTTTTTATTTTGCAATGTATGGACCCATATTCACAGCTTATTTACAGAAATAACACTTTTATCTCAGATACACCTGGGGATAATGGTGCATTAATTGCTACATATTAACCACCACCCTGTACATACAGATTGCCCACATTAATCCAGACCTTCACCCTGAATAAGCCTATGTTATATGCCCCCCCGTACATACAGATTGCTCACATTAATCCGGACCCTCACCCTGAATAAGTGCCTATCTTGTATGTTTCCCCCCTGTACATACAGATTGCCCACATTAATCCGGACCCTCACCCTGAATAAGAGCCTATCTTGTATGCCCCCATACATACAGATTGCTCACATTAATCCGGACCTTCACCCTGAATTAGAGCCTATCATATGTCTCCCCCCCCCCCGTACATACAGATTGCCCACATTAATCCGACCCTCACCCTGAATAAGAGCCTATCTTGTATGCCCCCCCCCCGTACATACAGATTGCTCACATTAATCCAGACCTTCACCCTGAATAAGAGACTATCTTGTATGTTTCCCACACCCTGTACATACAGATTGCCCACATTAATCAGGACCTTCACCCTGAATAAGAGCCTATCTTGTATGTTTCCCCCCTGTACATACAGATTGTCCACATTAATCTGGACCCTCACCCTGAATAAGAGCCTATCTTTTATGTTTCCCACACCCTGTACATACAGATTGTCCACATTAATAATCATCCTACCTGCATCTACTGCATTTTCTGAGCCTTTAAACATCCAAGATGGCGGTTCAAGGAGCATCAGATGCCTGCAAACAGGAACTGTCTTCTGTGCCGCTCTGCATTCTGGGATTGCTGTCCTTTCCCTGACCCCAGTTCTGCTCTGTCTGTGCAAAGCACAGTTATAACTCCGCCCCCTGCACTTTATCTCAGTCTCCTCTCCTCAATATGTGATGCTACTGAGGCAAGATGGCCGCGTCCGTATCCTAGAGTCCTGAACACAGCTGCAGCCCGGAGGGGGAAAGAATAATAAGTAATAATAAGTGATTAAAAACATTAAATATACTAATTTTAGATGCTGGGGAATCGTTTTTTAAGGGTTTGGGCTTTTCATTAAATGATGCCGAAGGTCCTATGACTTCACCGTTCGATAGGCTGCTCTCATTGTTTGCATGGTGAGTGCGTGCTTCCACATCCCCTGCATCCCTGGTGTTGTGCACATGCTCCCATCCCGGCCATTCAGATGGGGGAGGGCAGAAGCGCGCATGAGGCGGGGTATACGGGGGATGCGGCAGCGCAAGCTCCCCATTAAAGCCGAGTGAGAGCCAAAAGAGGTAAACACAGCGAACGTCTCTCATTGGCTGAGCACCCGTGCATGCGCCATTGCAACGCGGAACAGGTGAGTTGTTTGGGGGTTTCTGGGGGGTTTCACACAGCGTCATGGTGCTCATGGGGAACAGAACAAGCCAAATTCACAGATGTTGTTCCGCTTTAAAGGGTTAAACACTGAAAGTATATATTACACGCTCCACAGCCCAGAGAACTGAAGCCACTCTCACAGTAACAGGGGGAGCGTAAGCCAGATACACAGCATCACCAATGAGCCCAGGAGGGTGACATGACAAAGTGGGCTGTATGCAGCGGCTACTGGTCAGCGAAGTAGAATGACGAAGGTGGTGGCGCCATCTGCTGCCTGATGGGCGACTGGCAGGCTGATTCATTACTAGCGCCAGGTATCGGCAGATGAGTGTCTGTACAGAGGCGCTAAGAGCGACCGCTAGTATACGTTGTGATTGGCTATCGGGCGCTATAACAGAGCGCCTCGGTCGCTGTAGTAACCTGTAGTCCCAAGAAGATAGACAGCTCAGAAATCCCCTGAGATATTTCACCTGGGAGCAAGGACAGACCTCTGTAAGTCCCAATTGTGCTGCAGGTCCAGCTCACCAAGTGTGATAAAACATAACATTTAATGTAACATTTTAAAATATAGCATGACCTGTGTGGAGTGAATATCCTGGGCTCCCCATTCATTGCTGTAGTAACCTGGCCAGCATTGATGAATGAGATGTATTTTGGGCGCTCTAACACCAGTATAGCGCTGTAGGGAGCGAAAGGTAACGCCAGCTCATTGCCACCGACTCTCGGCGCTCCACACCATATTTAACAAAACACTAGATACACACAGCGTTGGCGCTCTAAAGCTGGGCGCTGTAGCATAGAGCGCCAGACGCTGTGTGATTAAAGTCTGTTTTTGAACACATATCCACCAGTAACAAAGTGAAAACACATGGAATGACATTGTTATAACACTGTGACATTAACACTTTAGTGCCAGACCTGTAATGACAATTCTGCAAAAGTCCCAAAAATTTATAAAAGTGTTTGTTTGCAGCCAGAAGACGTCACATAATGATTGGAGCAAAAAAAAAAAAAAAATGTCTAACACGCTGTTTAAACACAAGCAAATGAACGGCCATTGAAATCTATGGGAGAGCGACACTGAGCGAAAGGTAATACCTGGCTCTGGAAGCTAGAGCACCGGCGCTATACACTGAGCCGCCTGTAATAATACATGTGACGCTACATGGCGCTGTTAGAGGCGCTATACACTGACCTGCCTGTAATAATACATGTGACACTACATGGCGCTGTTAGAGGCGCTATACACTGACCTGCCTGTAATAATACATGTGACACTACATGGCGCTGTTAGAGGCGCTATACACTGACCTGCCTGTAATAATACGTGTGGCGCTACATGGCGCTGTTAGAGGTGCTATACACTGACCTGCCTGTAATAATACATGTGACGCTACATGGCGCTGTTAGAGGCGCTATACACTGACCTGCCTGTAATAATACATGTGACACTACATGACGCTGTTAGAGGCGCTATACACTGAGCTGCCTGTAATAATACATGTGACGCTACATGGCGCTGTTAGAGGCGCTATACACTGAGCCGCCTGTAATAATACATGTGACGCTACATGGCGCTGTTAGAGGCGCTATACACTGAGCCGCCTGTAATAATACATGTGACGCTACATGGCGCTGTTAGAGGCGCTATACACTGAGCCGCCTGTAATAATACATGTGACGCTACATGGCGCTGTTAGAGACGCTATACACTGACCTGCCTGTAATAATACATGTAACGCTACATGGCGCTGTTAGAGGCGCTATACACTGACCTGCCTGTAATAATACATGTGACGCTACATGCCGCTGTTAGAGGCGCTATACACTGACCTGCCTGTAATAATACATGTGACGCTACATGGCGCTGTTAGAGGCGCTATACACTGACCTGCCTGTAATAATACATGTGACACTACATGACGCTGTTAGAGGCGCTATACACTGAGCCGGTTTTGCGTACAGAGCCCGGCGTTCACCAGACGCTGCCTGCCGCTACAAGGCACTACCTGACGCTATCCCTTGTTAAATAACCCCCATAGTGGGCTGGGTGCAGTGGCTACTGGTCAGTGAAGTAGAATGACGAAGATGGCGCTATCTGCTGCCTGATGGGCAACTGGCAGGCAAGAAACAAAGCCAACTGCAACACACACATAGCTCAGTAACAGGAATTAACTTGGTGCACACTGCCCCCTGCTGGTTCATTTTCATCATGTTGTATTCCTTCCTGATTGAACACACCGAAATAAAAAACATAATAGTATTAATATTATTGTGTATTCATAGGGCACAATCTGCCTATGTAGAAACAAATTATATCGCACAGCCTGATTAATTAATAAGCCGGAGTGCAAACCCCTGATTTAAATGATTATAATTTTGATTATAATTAAACAAATATGGTGCCAGCTACCAAGACAGAGCCCCTTTGGGGCAAAACACAATGTGCAATCTACAAAAAAGGCGGGCTGCCAGTACAGTCCACAAAAGCTTGCTACAGAAGAGGGCCGCACTACATTGGGTATTTATAAATTTACACTTGATTTTATTATAAAGAGTTTCACATAAGCATGTAAACACCACAACAAACACAATTAAAAACAATTAAAAACTACCAAACGCGGGCGAGGAGATGGACCAATGAATAATAGCAAAGCTTGAAAAAAAAGACAATTCTGTGAGTACTCACCAGTAGAATTGCTTTTGCCATGCATGGCACGGCCTGCTTCACGAAGTCATTACATCTGGGTATTCCGCCACAAGGTGGCGCAGTGCACTGCAGAAGAGTTGTGGCTCCTCCCCGGTACCATATAAAAACGGAATCACCATAGACTTATCCAGTGTTGACAAGCAGTTATTCAAGAAACCAGGAGATAATAAAAATAACAAGAAAACCCCAACAAATTTGGAACAATCACCATACAGAGGCAACCAAGAACAACGATAACAAGGGTGGGGTGAAGCAGGCCATGCCATGCATGACAAAAGCAATTCTACAGGTGAATACTCAGAGAACTGTCTTTTTCCCATTGCATGGCACGACCTGCTTCACAAAGTCATTACATCTGGGACATCCAAAAGCAGTGTCCATAAAGTAGGGTGGGATCCCCAAAGAGTAACAACAGGCAATTTAAACCACTACCGCCTGAAGTACCTTGCAGCCAAAAGCAGCATCAGCTGAGGCTTTAACATCAACCTTGTAAAACTTGGAAAAAGTATGAACAGAAGACCAAGTTGCGGCCTTACAAACTTGTTCAACAGAAGCTTGGTGCTGAAAGGTCCAAGATGCACCAATAACACGAGCAGAATGAGCAGTAACCCTAAAAGGAGGAACCTTCCCTTTAGCAGAAAAGGCCTGCTCCACCGCCTGACGGATCCACTTGCTGATAGTGGATTTAGCAGGAGGCAAACCCTTCCTAGGTCCAGCAGGAAGAACAAAAAGAGTGTCAGACTTCCTGTAAGACTCAGTAGCAACCAAACAAAACTTCAGAGCCCTGACAACATCCAAAGAGTGAAGGGTCCGTTCCTTGGAATTAGCAGGGTTAGGACACAAAGAAGGCAAAACAATGTCCTGATAGAGATGAAAAGCAGACACAACCTTAGGCAAGAAATCCGGCTAAGCCGAAACTCCTGATGCCGCTCAAAATAAGGAGGTTTGATGGAAAGCGCTGCCAGCTCAGAAACACGCCTGACAGAAGTAATGGCCACCAAAAAGGCCTCCTTAAGAGTCAGAATGGGCAAGGCAGCCCCACGGATAGACTCAAAGGGAGGACCCGGCAGAGCAGACAACACCAGATTCAGGTCCCAAACAGGTAGCATAGGTTTACATGGCGGACGCACATGTGTAACTCCCTGGAAAAAAGTCTTAACCAACCGGTGATTGGCAAAGGATCTTCGGAAAAAAATTGCCAGAGCTGACACCTGTCCCTTGAGGGTACTGAGTTGAAGGCCCGAATCCAAACCATGTTGCAAAAATTCCAGAATCCTGGGGATAGAAAACACCCTACAAGGAAAAGACTTGGACTCACACCAGGCAATGTAAGCATGCCAGATCCTGTAGTAGATAAAGGAAGAAGACTTCTTCCGAGCCTTAATCATGGTATCAACAACAGAGGCCGGCAAACCCTTATCCCTCAAAATCGAGGTTTCAGCAGCCAAGCCGTTAAAGCCAGCGTTGTCCCTGAGTGAGCAGATCTGGATCCTTGGGCAGGGCATACTGATCTACTGCCAACTGCACGACTTCTGCGAACCACACCCTCCTTGGCCAACAGGGGGCCACCAGAATGGCTGGTACCCCTTCCTGGGCTATCTTGCGCAGCACCCTGCCCAGCAGAGGGAACAGAGGGAACACATAGAGGAGCCGAAACTCTGTCCAAGGCATTGCTAGCGCATCCATGGCGAAGGCCAGAGGGTCCTGTGACAGGGAGACAAACCTGGGAAGCTTGTGATTGTGGCGGGACGCAAACAGATCCACATCCGGCTGACTCCAGCGGTGGCACAGGGAGCGGAATACTCTGTTGCTGAGGGACCATTCCCCCAGCCGAGACGTTCCCCTGCTCAGGGAGTCCGCCTCCAGGTTCTCCACCGGAATGTAAATCGCCGAGATGCAGGGGACATTCTCTTCCGCCCAAGACAGTATCAGGGACACTTCCTTGAGGGCTCGCTTGCTCCCAGTCCCTCCCTGATGATTGATGTAGGCAACCGCCGTCTGATTGTCCGAGCAGATCTGAACAGCCCGACCCTGAAGGTGTGTGGTCAGCTGAGACAGAACCAACCTGATCGCCCTCAGTTCTAGTACATTGATGGAAGCATGAGCCTCCTGGGGGCCCCACCAACCCTGGAACTTCAGAGACTTCCAAAAGCCCCACCAACCGGTCAGACTGGCATCTGTGGTGACAGTCTCCCAGCACGGAGGCAGAAAGGTCCTGCCCACTAGAAGGTTCCCTGAGTCCAGCCACCACGAGAGGGACTGTCTGGCCAAGGGGGACAGAGCAAATTCCTGATCCAGGGACACAGGGTCCCGATCCCAAACTGACAAGAGGTGCAACTGAAGAGGTCTCATGTGAAACTGAGCAAAAGGGACCGCCTTGAAGCAGGACACCATTAGACCCACTAATTGCTTCCCCTGCCTGATGGAGGGATGGGGACACAAGAGCAGAGTCCGTGCCTGCTTCTGAAGGCCCTCCACCTTCTGAGAGGTATCCAGAGTCAAGGACCTCACCAAAGACGGAGACAGTGAAGACTTGGGATAGTTGATCACCCAGCCGAAGGACTCGAGAGTGGAGGTCACCACCTGAGTATCCTTCTCGGCCTGATGAAGAGATTGAGACGCAATCAGAATGTCGTCCAAGTAAGGAAGGATGCGAATGCCCTGATTCCGCAGCACCTTGGTGAACACCCGAGGGGCCGAGGTTATACCGAACGGTAAGGCCACAAACTGGTAATGCTGATCCTCTAGAGCGAACCTGAGAAATCTCTGATGACCTGGAAAGATTGGCACGTGAAGGTAGGCATCCTTGATGTTCACTGAGGTCATGAAGTCGCCCGGGTGCAGGGTACTAACCGCCGAGCGTAGAGTCTCCATGCGAAAATCTTGGGGCGGCCAGGCTGCAAACTCTATCTTGTAACCGGAGGACACCACCTTCTGAATCCACCGGTCTGAGACGCGTAGCCTCCAGACGTGAGCAAAGAGCCAAAGCCGCCCCCCCACCTAGATGGGTGAGGGCGCCTTCTCATGCCTGAGGGGGCTTGGGGCCCCATGACAGACCGGGACAACCACGGGATCTGTCACGGCCCCAAGAATCCCTGCGTGTACCCGAGAATAGGGAGCCACGACCTCCTCTGGAAGCACGAAAAGAGGGGAGGGAAGAGGAGGACCCCCGAAAGGGCAGAGGCTGCCTCCTCCGTTGAGGCAGCCTACCATCCTTGGCTAAAACATCCAGACACTCACCAAAGAGCCGCAGCCCCGTAAAGGAGAGCCCAGTGAGAGCCCTCTTAGCGGCAGTATCAGCTGCCCACTGACGCAGCCAAACAGAGCGGCGCATAGCCACCAAAAGGGCAGAGGTCCTGCCACATATCTGAACCACATCATCCATGGCAGTAAGGACAAAGGCAACAAAATCAGTCCATGCGCCGGTCCTCGCTGTGTCGCAGTGTAGTAGTGTCAGGTGAAGGCATGACCGAGGTGTTGGACAGCCCGAGCACGGGAGCGTCCACCTCAGGGGGACACGACCATCGCTTGACCAGGAAAGGGATACCTCTTATTCCACCCCTTGGGCACCGCGGGCAATCTACTAGGACGTTCCCACTCCTTGAGCACCATATTGAGCACCATATTAGTGAAATGGCTCTGCTGAGGGAACTCCAGGCGCTGTTTGTCAGGACGAAAGAGCTCACCCTGCTTCCTCTTAGCCACCTCAGTGGGGACAATGTGCAAGATTTCAAAAATGTGAGCTAACAGGCTATCAGTGTCCCCAGGGAACCATGAGTCTTCCCCAGATGCAGACCCAGGGTCACTGCCGTACCCCTCCTGCTAGTCCCCAGAGAAGTCAGAGTCCTGAAAGAGTTCCCCCTCCTCTAGGGGGTAAAGGCCAACAAAAGTATCAGGTCCCTCATCCTCCTCAGGAAAGAGGGATGACACGGGAGCTAGGTGCCACTTCTTGCCAGAAGCCTTACGTGGAACAGGCCTGGTAAGCTGCCTTTCAATACTGGCCACACGCAGTGCCAAATCAGACTGTGACCCCCGCTAGTATCCCCTTCACTAGGGGCTAAATGCAGGCGCGGGGGGTAGGTGATGCCGAAGGAGGCGCAGAGCTGGGAAGCGAAGCAGGCAGCCCAGACTGGAGAGCAAGGACACTTTGGGCGCACGGCACACACACCCTGACACTGTCGCTCACAGGGAATACCCCACACATGGCACACAGCCGGGATTGCCCGAAGGACCCCCAAGCACGCTATCCCCAGAAGCCTCCATATGGTGGTTAACACAGGCGCAATAGGCCAGCACAGGGTAAAGGCTAATAAGAGCCACCGGGGATGCCCCCCCAAAGGATGACCCCAGAAGCCAATAAAGGAAGATGAGGGATGGTAAGGGATAGGACCGGGAGAAACCACAACCCACAGTTGTCCCTCCTGAAAGACATAAATAAAGACACATAAGTATTCCGCAGCGCATGCCCAAAAGAGACCAAAAAACCCCCGAAGGGGACTCACGGACCAATTAGGACAAGGGCACCAACCGCCAGACCACAGGAAGAAGCGTCAAGCAGATCGGGATCACCGCCGCAGCTCCGGGATGAGAAGGGCCCCAAAGCGCAGCAGAAGCAAAATGGCGCCGGCAGAGGAACCTTGAGGGGCGGGCCGCGGGAGGACGGCGCGATACGCGTCATCCACCAGCCCCGCCCCCCCGAAGAGCGCGAAAACGGCGCTCACGTGACCTTGCTGGCGTCATCAAAGTAGAGAAAAAACGCCTCACACATATAGCGCCACCCGCCGCGGAGCGCAGCACAAAGCAGCGAGGCGGCGAAAAACAGTTAAAAACACAGTGAAAAACATGTGAATACACAGCCAAAGCACCCTCGCCGCTACCAAAGAGAACACACGGGGAGGGAGCGAGGAAGGCAAGCGAGCAGCGGCGAGGGGCCAGGGACGGGGGCGGGGGCGGGGACCCCAAAACGCCAGAACGAGTAAACAGTCCCCAAAAAACACTCACCGCCACAGAAGTTAAGACAGGAACTCGGCATCCCTAACAGGCTCACCATAAAGCCTATGGCCGGCTCCCCTTTGTGGAACAGGGTCTGCGGCTTGGAGCAGCGCTCCTCAAGCACTTGACCCTAGTGCTCTTCTACCCTCACCCGATCCGTCAGCCGAGGCTGGGAGGCACCAAGGGTCCGGAAACGGGTAGAAATAGACATGCAGGGCCGCAGGCTTGTTTGCCCCGCTCACCTGCGCAAGATAGAGAGCCATCTTCTACCTTCGCAGAATCACTGCAGAGGAAACCTGGATAAGTCTATGGTGATCCTGTTTTTATATGGTACCGGGAGGAGCCACAACTCTTCTGCAGTACACTGCGCCACCTTGTGGCGGAATATCCCGATGTAATGACTTCGTGAAGCAGGCCGTGCCATGCAATGGGAAAAGTGCAAAAGAACAACAGTGCAAAATGACAAAAGTGCAAGAGAAAACAAGGCTCTGTGTACACTACAGGTATGCCCTAATAGAAAAGTGCCTGTGCACAGCAAAAAGTGCCAAATAAAGTGCTTCGTAGATTGCTGATAGTGCATACACCATGAGATGCCAATATAAACTAATAAGTAATATATCTCCAAATAGAGAAGTCCACATCATCATCCCGCTAGCGACAACACCAGGTCCCACCACTTCGTAAAGGCATAGATATCAATATCACAAATAATGCAATATAAACACTTTGTAAAAAAAAAAAAAGGTTATTGAACTACCTATATATTAAAGTGCTGCCCTTCATATGGATATACTGATCAAAAAATACTAACCAAAAATGTGATAATAAAACACTACAACTACATGGGGTTAATAAGCTGCCTGTATGATGCATTAAAGTGGACAAACCCCACGCCGATTGGCCCGGGAAGCTATAAGATTCCAGGGCCGATCGATTCTCTCCCCCGGGGCATCCAAAATCGGGATGCCCCACCGCGTGAAACCCCCCAGGTCACCCCATACACTTACCTTGCTTCTCGGGCCAACGGCACATGTGCGAGCCACATCCCGCTATCTCTTTAGCACTGGCGCATGCCCGCATCAAGTATTTGTGAATGGCCGGCGCGGGCGCACTCCCTGCTAGAGGGTAGCGGGGGATGCGGCCGTCAGCACGCTCATAGCCGCTAGACGACATGACATCAGCAGCTCCGAGCGCTCTAATTGGACGAGCAGCCGCACATGCGCTGTAGGACCGGGGGGAGGTAAGCTGACATCGGCGATCTGGGGGGTTTCACACAGCGGGGTACCCCCGACCGGGATGCCCCGGGGGCAAGAACCAAAACCTAGGATAGTTGAAATAGCAATACCTTATGCAGCCGGACCTGGAGTCCAAAAGTCCAAACTGGGATGCCCGGCTGTGAGAAAATACCATTTTGTGAATACTCACCTTGTAAAATGGGTATTATAAGTATGTCACACACCCCGCTTCAAGAATCCATAACATGTGGGTAATATCGTCCTGAAGAGGGCGTTCCTGCAGAGATGATAGCAAAAGAAAGCCCCTCCCTGATCCATAAATACCTGGGACCTCCCACTCACTACCCAGTATACAGAAGCAGTAAGGTAAGGGACCAGGAAGAGGCAAATATAAACACAACCACGCAAAGTTCGCAATAAAGAGGATCCTGAATACAAAAGGGCGGGTTGAAGCGGGGTGTGTGACATACTTATAATACCCATTTTACAAGGTGAGTATTCACAAAATGGTATTATTCTTAGTATGTCACACACCCCGCTTCAAGAATCCATAACATGTGGGACATCCAACAGCAGTGTCCATAACAAGGGCGGGGATCCAAAACTAGGCAACAATGCACAACCCTAAACCACAACAGCTTGCAAAACTTTGCGGCCAAAAACAGCATCCGCTGAAGCCCGAACATCAACCTTGTAAAACTTGGAAAAGGTGTGAACAGAAGACCAGGTAGCGGCCTTACAAACTTGCTCAACAGAAGCCTGGTGCTGAAAAGCCCAGGACGCACCAACTGCACGAGTAGAATGAGCAGTAACACGAAAAGGGGGACTCCTCCCCTTGGCAGAATAGGCCCCAATGATGGCCTGACGAATCCATTTACTAATGGAAGATTTGGCAGGAGCCAAACCCTTCCTAGGCCCACAGGGCACCACAAAGAAAGCATCAGTCTTACGAAAGGAAGACGTAACCTCCATATAATATTCCACAACACGAACTACATCCAAGGAATGCAAAGCCCTTTCCCTATCGTCACTGGGATTTGGGCATAGAGAAGGCAAAACAATGTCCTGATTCAAATGAAACTCCGAGACCACTTTAGGAAGAAAATCCTGCTTGAAACGAAAGACAACCTTGTCCTGATGTTTCTCGAAGTACGGAGCTTTAATGGATAAAGCTGCCAACTCAGAAACACGCCTAACCGAAGTGATCGCCACCAAAAAGGCCACCTTTTGCGTAAGAGAAGACAAATCTACCTCATTCAAGGGCTCAAACGGAGGGCCCTGGAGAGCAGAAAGAACCAGGTTCAAATCCCAAACTGGAACAAAAGGCTTCCTAGGAGGCCGAACATGCGTAACACCCTGGAAAAAGGTCTTGACTAAGGGATGAAGTGCAAAGGACCTTTGGAAGAACACCGCCAGGGCAGAAACCTGCCCTTTCAATGTACTAAGCTGGAGCCCCAGATCTAGACCATGTTGAAGAAACTCCAAAATTCTAGGTATGGAGAACTCTCGACAAGAGAAAGACCTACTTTCACACCAATCAATATAGGCCCTCCAAGACCTGTAGTAAATAGAAGAGGAAGAGCGCTTTCTGGCACAGATAAGAGTCTGAATCACCGCGTCAGAAAGACCTTCTTCCTTCAAGATGGCGGTTTCAGCAGCCATGCCGTCAAAGACAGCGATGGTAAATTGGGATAGCGTAGCCGACCCTGGGTGAGCAGGTCCGGCAGCAGAGGCAGGGCAAACTGATCCTCTGCCAGTCTTACAAGGTCTGCGAACCAAACTCGCCTTGGCCACCTTGGGGCCACCAGAATTGCCGACGCGCCGTCCAAGGCCAGTTTGCGCACCACTCTGGCTAGCATTGGGAACGGAGGAAACAGGTAAAGGAACCCCAGATCCCTCCAGTTCAGAGACATGGCATCCACTGCCAGAGCCAGAGGATCCTGCGAGAGAGACACAAAGACTGGGAGCTTGTGATTGTGACGAGAAGCAAAGAGGTCCACCGCTGGGACCCCCCACCTGAGACATATTGAACGAAACACCTTGGGACTGAGAGACCACTCCCCCTGACGAGAGGAGGCCCTGCTCAGCAAGTCCGCTTCCGTGTTCTCCACCCCCGGAATGTAGACTGCTGAGATACACGGGACGTGGGTCTCTGCCCAGTCCAGAATCAAAGACACTTCCCTGAGGGCACTCCTGCTGCGAGTCCCTCCTTGGTGATTGATGTAAGCCACCGGACCTGAACTGGCAGGCCTCTCAACTGATGAGTCAAGTGAAACAGAACCAGCCTGATGGCTCTCAACTCCAGAACATTGATGGGTTCGTGAGCCTCCTGCGGGCCCCACAGACCCTGAAACTGGAGGTCCTTCCAAACACCCCCCCAACCTGACAGACTGGCATCCGTGGTGACTGTTTCCCAACACGGAGCCAGAAAAGATCTGCCCTTCAACAGATTGACCGACCCCAGCCACCACTGCAGGGATCGACGAACTCGGGGAGTCATCAGGAAGGACTGATCCAACGAAAGAGGAGACTTATCCCAAGCCTTCAACAGATGAAGCTGAAGCGTCCTTGTGTGAAACTGCGCAAAGGGGACTGCCTCGAATGAGGCCACCATTAGCCCCACCAGCCTCATCCCTAGCCGGATGGTCGGATGAAGGGTTGACAAGAGAAGCCGAACTAACTCCTGAATCAAAAGAATCTTGGCCTGGGGCAGAAAAACCCTGGCCTGTGAAGTGTCCAGAGACATTCCCAGAAAGGTCAGAATTCTGGACGGAGAAAGAGATCACCCAACCGAACCTCTCCAGAGTAGACACCACCGCTCTGGTGTCCAACTCTGCTTGGTTGAAGGAAGAGGCCATGATCAGTAGATCGTCCAAATAGGGCACGATGCGGATACCTTGAACCCTTAGCAGAGCCATCACTCCCGCTAGCACCTTGGTGAACACCCGAGGGGCTGAGGTGAGACCGAAAGGAAGTGCCACAAACTGAAAGTGCCGATCCTCCACCACGAACCTGAGAAACCTCTGGTGAGCTGGAAAAACCGGAACATGTAAATAAGCATCCTTGATGTCTATGGACGTCAGAAAATCTCCCTGACGAAGAGAATGAATGGCCGAACGCAGCGTTTCCATGCGGAATTTCCTCGGCCGGATGAACCTGTTGAGGAACTTCAGATCCAAGATGGGTCGGACCAGCCCGTCCTTCTTGGGTACTGTGAACAGATTGGAATAAAAGCCCCTGCCCCGATCTGAAGGGGGCACTGGGCAAATGACAGCCATGTCCAGAAGATTCTCCACTGCCAACAGGAGCCCCTGCGCTGCCAGAGGCTCCGGCGGCATCCGAGACCTGACAAACCTGGAAGGGGGGCGGAGCTCGAACTCCAGCTTGTAACCGGAAGACACCACTTCCCGGATCCATCTGTCCGAGACCTCTTGATCCCAAATCTGAGAGAAGTGCTGCAGCCGTCCCCCCACCCGCATGGGTGAGGGCGCCCCCTCATTGCTGAGCCGGCTTAGCCGCCGGTTTGGGCTTAGAGCCCCAACTGTATCCAGCACGGGCACGACCTCTACCCCTGCTTCCAGAATCTCCTCTGGAAGAGGGAAATGCAGAACCCCTGCCAGATCTGGCTCCCCGAAAGGAGGGGTTAAAGGCAGGCGCCCCCCGAAAGGAGCGGCGTTGTTTCTTACGTTGAGGTAACCTACCACCCTTGGTGACAGAGTCCAATGTCTCTCCAAAGAGCCGTAGACCCACAAAGGGTAAAGCCGTCAGTGACTTTTTGGACATGAAATCGGCCACCCACTGGCGCAGCCACACCGACCGCCGGATAGCCACAAGCAGAGCCGACGTCCTACCACACATCATCAAGGTGTCATCTAAGGCAGTCAACACAAAGGATAAAAACAACTCACATCGTTTAAGGCTAAGGAACTCGTTACTACCAGGACGAAGCCCAGAAGAAGACAACAGGTCCCTGACCACAGACCTGGCAGCCAAAACCATTAGTTCCGAAGCACACACAGGCCGGATGGCCGACCAAATACTGGTAAAGCCATGACAAACCATCTGATCAATACGTTTATCCTCTCCATCTTTGAGAATGGAGCAATCAGGTCTGTTTAAAACCGAGGAGTTGGATAACCCCAAAACCGGAGCATCTACCTCGGGGGGAGACGCCCAGCGCTTGACCGCCTCAGGAGGAAAGGGATATTTCCTATCCCACCCCTGAGGGATGCCAGGGAGCCGAGCCGGCCTATCCCATTCCTTGTCAATGATTCTATCAAAATGCCGCTGCGTAGGAAACTCCAGGCGCGGCCTGGATTCCTCAAACAATTCACCTTTCTGCTGTGACGCCTCCTCTGGAGGGGAAATGTTCAGAACTTCCAGCATCAGAGACAGAGCTTGAGGAGAGTCCAAGGATCTCCCTAAGTCAGAAAGCTTGGCATCAGCGCCAGCAGACTGCTCATCGTCCGAAAATTCTGAACCCTCATCAACCTCCCCGTCCTCTAGCTGGGGATAATCGGACCAATCCAGATTATCTCTGTCATCAAGATCATCCACCGGCGGAGCCGGCGACAAATGCTTTCTCTTGGACGGAGCCTTGCGGGCGACCGAGCTAGAGAGCATTTTTTCAAGGCTAGCCAATCTGGCGCACATTTCAGATTGCAGGTCCCTGCCCATGACAACGTCACACGGGGTACGAGTCAAGGCGGGAGGGGGAGTTGAGGCGACCGGCTGTGCTGACCCCGATGCTTGGGGTTCGGACTGCCGCGTAATAGTTTGCTGTGCACATGGTATACACAGTAACACATCATCCCCAGTAATGGAAACCCCACACAACATACACTTTTTGGGATGCCCCGAAGGGGTCCCAGTCCCAGTATCAGGGGATGCCTCCATAAGGTGAACTTTGAATAGTCGCTAAGACCCAGGGAATTACGCCAATTAGACAACCCGGGATGCCCCTTTAATGTCCCGAGTGGGAGGATTTGTGAACAAACAAAATGAACCCAGGGATGAGGACCAGGAAAGAACCTCTAATACTATAGAAGATCAGAATTACAAGCCTCCGTTCTGAAAGAAGAAGAAAGAAAGAACCATGAGAAAAAGTAGCAACAAGAAGCAGAGTAAAAAAGAGAAAGGCCACAGGCCACTCACAGCACCGCCGGGACGTCACACGGCCACCCGATCGTGAGGAGAAATCATTTCTGACAGAAAGAAGAGGAGGAGGAGGGGGCGTGGCCAGCGCGGGACGCACGCGTTGTTAAGGTCACGCCCCCCCCTCCTATGCCTAGCAACAGTCACAGACAAGCCGCAACTCAGCGGCGCTGGGAAGGTAGTGGGCGGGCCGCGATTGCGCGCCGCAAGTCCGGCCCCGCCCCCATAAGAATCGTGAGGGGAAAAAATCCCCTCATGAAAAGAGCGCCAAACCGGCCGGCGCCGCAGCTAATGTACAGCTGCGGTGCTTGGCCAGTGTAAACTTAAGCAATAAAAGAAGGCCGGGAGGAACGGACCTCGGCCCCGCGCCGAAGGGCCGGCCCCGCCCCCTCCTATACCTCACAAGAGAGATCCTGAGGTAAAATACCTCCATTTTGAGCAGGGAACCGCAGCACAGCACGGAGGCACATAATATAGACGGCCGCGGTGCAGATAAAATTAAAGAAACACACACATAACAAAAAGTTAAAAGACAGTGCAGGAGTAAGTGAAATAAAAAGGAGAACCCACTCCCCCATCTCCATAGTGGAACAAAGGGGATCCTGGGAGGGCCATTCCCATATTAAGGCTAAGGGACAGGGCATCCCAAACCGGGGTCACCAACCCGGTAAAGCCGCCTACCCTCTCTTATAGGGTCTCACGGCGGAGCGTTGCTCCTAAGCACCAGAGGTGCCAATATACCCTCGCCTGGACCTGCAGCCACGGCTGGGAGGCATGTATATTAAGGGGAAAAAGAGGTCCAAACGGAAAAAATACATAACGGGCCGGGAAACATCCCGGCTACCTGAAATCCCCCTGTGCAAGGAGGAGCCATCATCTTCTGACTTGCTCGCCGTCTGCAGAGATGGAAAACTGGGTAGTGAGTGGGAGGTCCCAGGTATTTATGGATCAGGGAGGGGCTTTCTTTTGCTATCATCTCTGCAGGAACGCCCTCTTCAGGACGATATTACCCACATGTTATGGATTCTTGAAGCGGGGTGTGTGACATACAAAGAATATCCCCGGGGTCGCAGCAAAACGCACCTTTACCATCACGGCCATGTAAACATTCGTGACCTCGTCCACAGCATCTCTGGGCGGAGTTGCACTGCCACACCCAGCCATTTAAAGCGTCCCTTCACCCTGAATAAGAGCCTATCTTATATGTTTCCCCCCCGTACATACAGATTGCTCACATTAATCCGGACCTTCACCCTGAATAAGAGTCTATTTTATATGTTTCCCACACCCTGTACATACAGATTGCCCACATTAATCCGCACCTTCACCCTGAATAAGAGCCTATCTTATATGTTTCCCACACCCTGTATATACAGATTGCCCACATTAATCCGGACCTTCACCCTGAATAAGAGCCTATCTTATATGTTTCCCACACCCTGTACATACAGATTGCCCACATTAATCCGGACCCTCACCCCATCTATCTTGTATGTTTCCCACACCCTGTACATACAGATTGCTCACATTAAAAATCATCCTACCTGCATCTACTGCATGTTATAAGCCTTTAAACATCCAAGATGGTGGCTCATGGAGCATCAGGCAGCCTGCAAACAGGAAGTGCCTTCTGACTGTGCCGCTCTGCATTCTGGGATTGCTGATCTTTTCCTGACCCCAGCTCTGCTCTGTCTGAGCAAAGCACAGCTATAACCCCGCCCCCTGTACTCTATCCCACTCTCCTCTCCTCAGTAAGTGTGATGCTTCTGAGTCAAGATGGCGGCGCCCGTATCCTAAAGTCCTGAACAGAGTTGCAGCCCAGTGGGGAAAAGAATAATAAGTGACTAAAAACTTAAAATATGTTAACTTTAGATGCTGGGGAATAGTTTTTAAGGGTTTGGGCTTTTCAATAAATGATGGTGAAGGTCCGGTTTAAATAGGCTTTGGGATGGGAGCGCGGCACAATCTGAAGGAAACTCGGGATATGGCCGCTCTCACTCCCAATGGCCGAGCTCTGGTCTAAACAGAGCCGTATGCTGATCATTAATGCCCGGCCCACGGCTTGAGCGCCCGTGCACGCACCACAGGGCCGGGAAAAGGTACGTTTTGTATATGCTTTGGGGTTTCACACAGCAGGGCAGCTGCAATCAGGATGCCCCTGGGGCAAGAAACAGGACCCTAGATAGTGACAATCAGGGTTTTGCTCTGCTCTGCTCAGTTTTGGTCTTCCTATAGATCAGTGGGCAGGGGTTAAACAGGAAACAGAGTAGTTATTAACTTTAGGTCCACTTTAGACCCAAATGATTGCTGACATGCCCCGGTTTTTGCCATTTACCCAGCTAGGATGCCTGAGGTTCACTGCAAGATACAGGTTTACTATAAGGGGTAGTTTAGCGGTGGGAAAGAGGCATGTTGTGATAAATTTAACCTCATATTAACCCCTTAAAGTGGTTCTGCCTCTTTTTACCCCATATTAACACCTTAAAGTGGATCTGCGTGTTTTTACCCCATATTAACCCCTTATAGTGGATCTGCATGTTTTTACCCCATATTAACCCCTTATAGTGGATCTGCGTCTTTTTACCCCATATTAACCACTTAAAGTGGATCAGCCTCTTTTTACCTCATTATAATAACCCCATAAAGTGGATCTGCCTCTTTTTACCCCATATTAACCCCTTAAAGTGGATCTGCGTCTTTTTACCCCATATTAACCCCTTAATGTGGATCAGCCTCTTTTTACCTCATTATAATAACCCCATAAAGTGGATCTGCCTCTTTTTACCCCATATTAACCCCTTAAAGTGGATCTGCCTCTTTTTACCCGATATTAACCCCTTAAAGTGGAGCTGCCTCTTTTTACCCCATATTAACCCCTTAAAGTGGAGCTGCCTCTTTTTTCCTCATTATATTAACCCCATAAAGTGGTTCTGCCTCTTTTTACCCCATATTAACCCCTTAAAGTGGAGCTGCCTCTTTTTACCTCATTATATTAACCCCTCAAAGTGGTTCTGCCTCTTTTTACCCCATATTAACCCCTTAAAGTGGATCTGCCTCTTTTTACCCCATATTAACCCCTTAATGTGGTTCAGCGTCTTTTTAACCCATATTAACCCCTTAAAGTGGTTCAGCGTCTTTTTACCCCATATCAACCCCTTAAAGTGGATCTGCCCCACTTTACCCCATATTAACCCCTCAAAGTGGATCTGCCTTTTTTTACCTCATTATATTAACCCCTTAAAGTGGATCTTCCTTTCATTACACCATAACATTAACCCCTTACATTAGGGAGGGCATAGCCAATAATGAAGCCTGAGGGCCATTTTCAGGTACAGATTCACTTAAAGGGATTATTTGTTATGAGGTACAAACAGGCGCCACCAAGTGCTCTCTATGGCCGATCTTATTTATAGTCACCTACAAAATGCAGCAGCTTCTGCCTAATCATTCCACCAATCAGATCCCTGGACTCCGCTGTTGCTACCCAGACTGAACCACTCATCGTCGGCTTCTGACCAATGGGAGACAAAGATGTATCAGTAACGTCCAATCAGATCCCGGGACCTGCCCGAGCGGTGCCTGGAGAAAGGTAAATCGGTACGATGATGAAGATCATGGAAAATGCTCGAATAATAGAGAAATTCAGGGGTGAGCGCCGTTACTATTACGGGCGTGATTTAAAAAACTCCCGTTAATATAGAGACATACAATAAATTATGGCGTACAAGTTTTCGCCGCAGCTGATTGGTGGAGTCAGCCTGGCAACTAAAGCGGCTTGACAGGGGCCGCGCTGCTATTGGTTGTCTGCTTATACTGATTAGACTCTGATTGGTGGAATCTTCCGGCGCGCGCAGATCGCGTTGTTTTGGCGGCATTTTCAAATGCCCTCCAGTCCTGACAGGAGAGAAGGGTGAGCGGCCATTTTGTGTCCTGTCCCTGCGGAGCCATTTTATATGTTAATATATCAATATGGAGCCGTGAGAGGCTGTTTAAAGGGGTACTCTGTTGTGAATTATAAGATAAACCATCCTTATGTATCATAATGGTAAACCAGACTCAAGCCTGAATAAGAAATCCAGTAGAACGGTATTAAAGTGGACCAAAATCTTGTGCAGCCCTGGACTCTAAGACTCCAGGGCCGCCTTAATCCTTTCCCCCTATACTTAAATGTGTGAAACCCTGAGTCCCCTGAAAAGCTTACCTTCTTCCCAATCCAACGGCGCATGCACTGACTGCGGCCGCTGTATATACCTTCAGCCGGGAGTGTTCCATGCAGACAGGCATTTGTAAATGGCCACTGTAAATGTGGAGGGGCGCCTGTGGCCACGCATGCGCCATAGGACCGGGAAGAGGTTAGTAGGCATCGGCAATCTCGGGGGTTTCACACAGCGGGGCATCCCCGATCGGGGGTGCCCCAGGAGAAAGGACAAAAACCCAGGATAGTCAAAATCCCTGGTTTTGGTCCGCTTTAAAGCAGACCAAAACCCAGCTGGATCGGCCCTGGAATCTATAAGAATCCCGGGCCGATCCCCTCCCGGCGGGGTATCCAAAATCGGGATGCCGCTGTGTGAAAACTCCCAGGACGACTGCTGCACTTACCTTAATCCGTGCCAGGCATTTGTGAATGGTCGGTGTGTGCACGCTCCTTGTTAGAGGGAAGCAAGGGATGCGCTCACCAGCCGCTGCGCTCGGAGCCGCTGGCCTTAGACGCCGTCTTAGATGGCGTGACATCAGCGTCTCAGAGCGTGCTGATTGGACGAGTGGCCGCACATGGGAAGAGGTGAGTTGGCATCGGCAATCTGGGCGGTTTCACACAGCGGGGGAAAGGACCAAAACCCAGGATAGGCACTTTAAAGTGGACCAACACCCTGCAGGATCGGCCCGGGAAGGCGATCCGATCCCTCCCCGCAGGGCATCTAAAATCGGGATGCCCCCGCTGTGTGTAACCCTCTAGGACGCCCGCAAACCTTACCTGAATTCCGTTCCAACAGCGCATGCGCGGGCCGCATCTCACGCTTCTCTCTAGCAGGGCGCGTGCCTGCGACGACCATTTGTGAATGACCGGTGCAAGCAGGTTCCCTGTTAGAGGGAAGCAAGAGATGCGTGCTCGGAGCCGCTGAGCTAAGATGACGCTTTGACGCGCTTACCACAGCGGCTCCGAGCGCGCTGATTGGACGAGCGGCCGTGCATGTGCCGTAGGAGCGGGGTGAGGTGAGTTTTATTGGGAAATCTGGGGGGTTTCACATAGCAGAGCACCCACGATCGGGGAGGTGGACCAAAACTCAGGATAGTCAAAATCCCAGGTTTTGGTCCACTTTAAAGCGGACCAAGAAACCCACAAATTTAAGGCTGAACAAAACCCAACTTAGTCAACCTTCCCATGAGGCATCCCAAATCAGGTTGCCTCGCTGTATGAACCCCCAGACCCCCCCCACAAAAAAAATCGAACCTCCCTCGCTAATGTAAATATTGGGTGGCTGCTTTTCCAGTGCTCCCGCCCACAGCCATTCACATAGGAGAGCGCCCACTGCTGGGGATACGGCCGCTCGCGCACCCGATTGCCCATACCTCCCAAGTGTCCCTGATTTAGAGGGACTGTCCCTCTTTGGAGCCCTTGTCCCCCTGTCCCATGTTGTTCTCATTTGTCCCTCTTTGAGGTCTAACATGCAGATCTGCAGCAATAAATGATTCATTTGCCTATTCAAAGTGTTTCTATTGTTGTAACTGTTACATTACATCTCCTATCCATCCCTCAATGAGGGGCCGTGGCTTCATCCATCTCTCAATGAGGGGGTGTGGCTTTATTTGCATATTGTCCCTCTTTGAGGTGTAACCTGCAGATCTGCAGCAATAAATGATTCATTTGCCTGTTCAAAGTGTTTCTATTGTTGTAACTGTTACAATGTATCGCCTATGCATCCCTCAATAAGGGGGTGTGGCTTTATCCGTCCCTCAGTGAGGGTGCGTGAGTTCACCCATTACTCAATAAGGGGGTGTGGCTTAATTTAACAAGTGTTCCTCTTTCCCGCCCTGAAAAGTTGGGAGGTATGCGATTGCCATAAACAGCCGTTTGTCGAGCATTAAAGCAGAACAAAACCCTGGAATCTAAAAGATGCGTGATGTGTGAAACCCCCATTTGCCCATAAACACCTTTCCCCAGTCCAATGGCGCATGCACAGGCTCTACTCCAATAAGAGCCGCCCGCTATGACTATGCAATTCGGCAGGTGACTCTGAATGGGGAGTGCGCGCTGCCACATCCCTGGCGTAATGCACACGCTCCAGCCCCAGCTGTGCAAATATCATGAGGTGAGAGCGCACACGCGGCCGGGGGGGTTGCAGCAGCGCGTGCTCCCCATTAAAGTCAATGAGAGCCAAAGGTTCAAGGTAATCAGAGCAAACGGCTCTCATCGACTATGCGCCCGTGCATGCGCTGTTGGAGCGCGGCAGAGTTGTTGAGGGCTTTCGCTGACTGACATGCATTTGTCCTTGAAAATACCCATTGCCGGCATGTTTTTTTTTTTCAATGAAAATGCTGGATGTTATTCGGGATGCCCCATTGTGAGAATCCTTCCAGAAAGCCCGGACAGAGAACAAGACCCGGGACAATCAAAATATCGAGTTTTGTTCCGCTTTAACAGCGTTTTGGTCCACATTACAATTAGGGATGCCTCGTTGTACCGGGGAAATGTAAGCTGTTACAGGTGATCTGGGGGAGGGGTTTCACAGAGCGGGACATCACGATTTGGGGGGCGGCAGCGCTGGGTTTTGTTCCGATATAAACGTCAGTATGTTCTTTCTTTTCTGTCCCAGATAAGGATGTGGTCTGGCGGGCCCAGCGGGGTGTTCAGTGTCCTGCACCCGGCTCTCCAGGCCCATCCACTGTCTTCTTCAGGCGTCAGCGGGCGTCAAAAATACCATTTTGTGAATACTCACCTTGTAAAATGGGTATTATGAGTATGTCACACACCCCGCTTCAAGAATCCATAACATGTGGGTAATATCGTCCTGAAGAGGGCGTTTCTGCAGAGATGATAGCAAAAGAAAGCCCCTCCCTGATCCATAAATACCTGGGACCTCCCACTCATCACCCAGTATACAGAAAGCAGTAAGGTAAGGGACCAGGAAGAGGCAAATATAAACAACAACCACGCAAAGTTCGCAATAAAGAGGATCCTGAATACAAAAGGGCGGGTTGAAGCGGGGTGTGTGACATACTCATAATACCCATTTTACAAGGTGAGTATTCACAAAATGGTATTATTCTTAGTATGTCACACACCCCGCTTCAAGAATCCATAACATGTGGGACATCCAACAGCAGTGTCCATAACAAGGGCGGGGATCCAAAACTAGGCAACAATGCACAACCTTAAACCACAACAGCCTGCAAAACTTTGCGGCCAAAAACAGCATCCGCTGATGCCCGAACATCAACCTTGTAAAACTTGGAAAAGGTGTGAACCGAAGACCAGGTAGCGGCCTTACAAACTTGTTCAACAGAAGCCTGGTGCTGAAAAGCCCAGGACGCACCAACTGCACGAGTAGAATGAGCAGTAACACGAAAAGGGGGACTCCTCCCCTTGGCAGAATAGGCCCCAATGATGGCCTGACGAATCCATTTACTAATGGAAGATTTGGCACCACAAAGAAAGCATCAGTCTTACGAAAGGAAGACGTAACCTCCAGATAATGTTCCACAACACGAACTACATCCAAGGAATGCAATGCCCTTTCCTTGTCGTCGCTGGGATTTGGGCATAGAGAGGGCAAAACAATGTCCTGATTCAGATGAAACTCCGAGACCACTTTAGGAAGAAAATCCTGCTTGAAACGAAAGACAACCTTGTCCTGATGTTTCTCGAAGTACGGAGCTATAATGGATAAAGCTGCCAACTCAGAAACACGCCTAACCGAAGTGATAGCCACCAAAAAGGCCACCTTTTGGGTAAGAGAAGACAAAGCTATCTCATTCAAGGGCTCAAACGGAGGGCCCTGGAGAGCAGAAAGAACCAGGTTCAAATCCCAAACTGGAACAAAAGGCTTCCTAGGAGGCCGAACATGTGTAACACCTTGCAAAAAGGTCTTGACTAAGGGATGAAGTGCAAAAGACCTTTGGAAGAACACCGCCAGGGCAGAAACCTGCCCTTTCAATGTACTAAGCTGGAGCCCCAGATCTAGACCATGTTGGAGAAACTCTAAAATTCTAGGAATGGAGAACTCTCGACAAGAGAAAGACCTACTTTCACACCAATCAATATAGGCCCTCCAAGTCCTGTAGTAAATAGAAGAGGAAGAGCGCTTCCTGGCACAGATAAGAGTCTGAATCACTGCATCAGAAAGACCTTCCTCCTTCAAGATGGCGGTTTCAGCAGCCATGCCGTCAAAGCCAGCGATGGTAAATTGGGATAGCGCAGCCGACCCTGGGTGAGCAGGTCCGGCAGCAGAGGCAGGGCGAACTGATCCTCTGCCAGTCTTACAAGATCTGCGAACCAAACTCGCCTTGGCCACCTTGGGGCCACCAGAATTGCCGACGCACCATCCAAGGCCAGTTTGCGCAGCACTCTGGCTAGCATTGGGAACGGAGGAAACAGGTAAAGGAGCCCCAGATCCCTCCAGTTTAGAGACATGGCATCCACTGTCAGAGCCAGAGGATCCTGCGAGAGAGACACAAAGACTGGAAGCTTGTGATTGTGACGAGAAGCAAAGAGGTCCACCGCTGGGACCCCCCACCTGAGACATATCGAACGAAACACCTTGGGACTGAGAGACCACTCCCCCTGACGAGAGGAGGTCCTGCTCAGCAAGTCCGCCTCCGTGTTCTCCACTCCCGGAATGTAGACTGCTGAGATACACGGGACGTGGGTCTCTGCCCAGTCCAGAATCAAAGACACTTCCCTGAGGGCACTCCTGCTGCGAGTCCCTCCTTGGTGATTGATGTAAGCAACCGCCGTTCTGTTGTCCGACCGGACCTGAACTGGCAGGCCTCTCAACTGATGAGTCAAACGAAACAGAACCAACCTGATGGCTCTCAACTCCAGAACATTGATGGGCTCGTGAGCCTCCCGCGGGCCCCACAAACCCTGAAACTGGAGGTCCTTCCAAACACCCCCCCAACCTGACAGACTGGCATCCGTGGTGACTGTTTCCCAACACGGAGCCAGAAAAGATCTGCCCTTCAACAGATTGACCGACCCCAGCCACCATTGCAGGGATCGACGAACTCGGGGAGTCATCAGGAAGGACTGATCCAACGATAGAGGAGACTTGTCCCAAACCTTCAACAGATGAAGCTGAAGCGTCCTTGTGTGAAACTGCGCAAAGGGAACTGCCTCGAATGAGGCCACCATTAACCCCACCAGCCTCATCCCTAACCGGATGGTCGGATGAGGGGTAGACAAGAGAAGCCGAACTAACTCCTGAATCAAAAGAATCTTGGCCTGGGGTAGAAACACCCTGGCCTGTGAAGTGTCCAGAGACATTCCCAGAAAGGTCAGAATTCTGGACGGAGAAAGAGAAGACTTGGGGTGGTTGATCACCCAACCGAACCTTTCCAGAGTGGACACCACCGCTCTGGTGTCCAACTCCGCTTGGTTGAAGTAAGAGGCCATGATCAGTAGATCATCCAAATAGGGCACGATGCGGATACCCTGGCCTCTGAGCAGAGCCATCACCCCCGCTAGCACCTTGGTGAACACCCGAGGAGCTGAGGTGAGACCGAAAGGAAGTGCCACAAACTGAAAGAGCCGATCCTCCACCACGAACCTGAGAAACCTCTGGTGTGCTGGAAAAACCGGAAGATAAGGTATCCTTGATGTCTATGGACGTCAGAAAGTCTCCCTGACGAAGAGAGTGAATGGCCGAACGCAGCGTTTCCATGGGGAATTTCCTCGGCCGGATGAACCTGTTGAGAAACTTCAGATCCAAGATGGGTCGGACCAACCCGTCCTTCTTGGGTACCGTGAACAGATTGGAATAAAAGCCCCTGCCCCGATCTGAAGGGGGCACTGGGCAAATGACAGCCATGTCCAGAAGATTCTCCACTGCCACCAGGAGCCCCTGCGCCGCTAGAGGCTCCGACGGCATCCGAGACCTGACAAATCTGGAAGGGGGGCGGAGCTCGAACTCCAGCTTGTAGCCGGAAGACACCACTTCCCGGATCCATCTGTCCGAGACCTCTTGATCCCAGATCTGAGAGAAGTGCTGCAGCCGTCCCCCCACCCGCATGGGTGAGGGCGCCCCCTCATTGCTGAGCCGGCTTAGCAGCCGGTTTGGGCTTAGAGCCCCAACTGTATCCAGAACGGGCACGTCCTCTGCCCCTGTTTCCGGAATCTCCTCTGGAAGAGGGAAATGCAGAACCCCTACCAGATCTGGCCCCCCGAAAGGAGGGGGTAAAGGAAGGGGCCCCCCGAAAAGGGCGGCGTTGTTTCTTACGTTGAGGTAACCTACCACCCTTGGTGACAGAGTCCAATGTCTCTCCAAAGAGCCGTAGACCAACAAAGGGTAAAGCCGTCAGTGATTTTTTGGACATAAAATCGGCCGCCCACTGGCGCAGCCACACCGACCGCCGAATAGCCACAAGCAGAGCCGAAGTCCTACCACACATCATCAAAGTATCATCCAAGGCAGTCAACACAAAGGATAGAAACAACTCGCACCGTTTAAGGCTAAGGAACTCGTTACTACCAGGACGAAGCCCGGAAGAAGTCAACAGGTCCCTGACCACAGACCTGGTGGCCAACACCATTAGCTCCGAAGCACACACAGGCCGGATGGCCGACCCAATGCTAGTAAAGCCATGAGAAGCCATCTGATCAATACGTTTATCCTCTCCATCTTTGAGAATGAAACAATCAGGTCTGTTTAACACCGAGGAGTTAGACAACCCCAAAACCGGTGCATCCACCTCGGGGGGAGATGCCCAGCGCTTGACCGCCTCAGAAGGAAAGGGATATTTCCTATCCCACCCCTGAGGGATGCCAGGGAGCCGAGCCGGCCTATCCCATTCCTTGTCAATGATTCTATCAAAATGGCGTTGCGTAGGAAACTCCAGGCGCAGCCTGGATTCCTCAAACAATTCACCTTTCTGCTGTGACGCCTCCTCGGGAGGGGAAATATTCAGAACTTCCAGCATGAGAGACAGAGCGTGAGGAGAGTCCAAGGATCTCCCTAAATCAGAAAGCTCGGCATCAGCGCCAGCAGACTGCTCATCATCCGAAAATTCTGAACCCTCATCAACTTCCCCCTCCTCTAGCTGAGGATAATCAGACCAATCCAGATTGTCTCTGTCATCAAGATCATCCACCGGCGGAGCCGGCGACAAATGCTTTCTCTTAGACGGAGCCTTACGGGCGACCGAGCTAGAGAGCATTTTCTCAAGGCTAGCCAATCTGGCACACATCTCGGATTGCAGATCCCTGCCCATGACCACGTCACACGGGGCACGAGTCAAGGCGGGAGGGGGAGTTGAGGTGGCCGGCTGTGCTGACCCCGCCGCTTGGGGTTCGGACTGCCGCGTAATAGTTTGCTGTGCACATGGTATACACAGTAACACATCATCCCCAGTAATGGAAATCCCACACAACATACACTTTTTGGGATGCCCCGAAGGGGTCCCAGTCCCAGTATCCGGGGATGCCTCCATAAGGTGAATTTTGAGTGGTCGCTATGACCCAGGGAATTACGCAAGTTAGACAACCCGGGATGCCCCTTTAATGTCCCGAGTGGGAGGATTTGTGATGCTAAAATGGACCCAGGATCAGGAGAGACCTTCCAATACTACAGAAGATCCTCCTGGATAACCTTCACCTAAAAGACAGAGAGAGACCCATAAGTCCCTACAATAAGACTTAACAGATAAAGAAAAGAAGAAATAAATGAGGCCCACAGGGCCTCTCACAGACGCTGCGGTGAACGATCCGCCTCAGAACAATGGCGATTTCTGAGGTGAAGTGAAGAGAAAAAGAACTGCCTTGTCAGGGGCGTGGTCTGCGCAGCCCGCGCAAAGCTGATCTGTGCCCCCTAAGCTGCCTAGTAACAGGGAGCTGCCTAGTAACAGGGAGCTCAGCTCCGCAGCGGCGCCAGTACAGAGGAGGGCGGAGCCGCGGCGACGCGCCGAAAGCCCGGCTCCGCCCCCCCTTCCAGTGTGAATGAAGCGTGAGGGAAGAAGTCCCTCACGCACCAGCCCAGAGACCGGCGCCGCCGACAAGAAAGAGAATAAAGCTAACCCCTATGAGAGGAACCCCCAGCCCCCATAGTTGGTAAAGGGAAGGGCCCCCCCCCCCAGGGGAAAAGTCAAGGGACGGGGCATCCCAAACCGGGATCACCTACCCGGTATGACCGCCTACCCTCTCTTTTAGGGTCTCATGGTGGAGCTCTGCTCCTCAGCACCAGAGGTGCCAATGTACCCTCGCTCGGGCCAGCAGCCAAGACTGTGGAGGCATGTAATATGAGGTAAATTTTGGGACAAACAGGGGTCCGAGCGGAAATAGACAAAATAAGAGGCCGGGAGTTACCCCGGCTACCTGAAATCCCCCTGTGCAAGGAGGAGCCATCATCTTCTGACTTGCTCGCCGTCTGCAGAGATGGAAAACTGGGTGATGAGTGGGAGGTCCCAGGTATTTATGGATCAGGGAGGGGCTTTCTTTTGCTATCATCTCTGCAGAAACGCCCTCTTCAGGACGATATTACCCACATGTTATGGATTCTTGAAGCGGGGTGTGTGACATACTAAGAATATATAATATCCCCGCCGCTAGGTCCCCCCTCCTTCCATCCATATTGATATGTTGGGGATGGAAGCTTTCATACTATGAGGATTCACCTCCTTGGTACTCAATACATCACAGGAGGAGAGGGGCGTGGTGGATGTTTCCCTGGGGGCCACTGGGCAGTATGAGTGGGTCACAGGGTAGTGTTAGGGAGTTCTTGAATAGTATACATGAACATTAGACAGTAAACATGGCCCTAGGTTGATTTGGGGTGCCCTTGAGCAGTATGGGTGCATAGGAGCCCTTCAATAATATGTCTCAATCTGTGAAAATGAAAAAGTGGCCCTAGGGTGCCATGGCCGGCAGGGGCGCCATGGCTGGGCTGTATGGGCCCAGAAATTCCCGCTGGCGACCCTGTAAAGAGCATACAATAACCCAATGTTTTGTGTGCGCAGGTCATTCCGATATGAGACACAATCAGTCCCGCAGTGGGACGCCCAGCACGGTGACGGTGTACATGCGCTCAGAATCCAAACTTCTCCAGCAGAATATGAAGCGGCTGAAGGAAGGTCAAGACGGGAAGGCCGGGCACAGCGCCAACACGGCCAAACGTGCCAAGGGGCCGTGCCTCATTATCCGGCGCCAAGAGATGACCACCTTCTTCCAGCTGTTTGGTAAGAATTATACACATTATACAATCACAGAATGTGCAACACAAAAAGCCTAGTGTGCTAATTTTTTAGTTCAATTGGACTGTGGGTCAGGTTGAGGGATACAGATTATTGGGGCTGTGGGCCAGGCTGGGGGGATACAGATCGGTGTGGCTGTGGGTCAGGCTGAGGGATACAGATTAGTGGGGCTGTGGGTCAGGCTGAGGGATACAGATCGGTGTGGCTGTGGGTCAGGCTGAGGGATAGAGATCAGTGGGGATGTGGGTCAGGCTGGGGGTGCAGATCAATGGGGTCAATCAAAAAATAATATTTTTTTTAATTTGTCACTTTTTAAAAACAAAAAATGTAAGTTTTTCAAGAAAATCCTATTGCGTGTGAAAGCCCTATTTCTCCATATTACAACGGTACCACATATGTATCGGTAGACACCGTTTGCTGGCCAGGAGACCCCCTAAAGTAAAAAGAGTGCTTTATGACATTTTCAAATGAAACGACTATGCCCCACTATGAAGGGTTAAACCCTTAAAAATTGAATACGAAATTGACGTAGGCTCCCTATGCATTTTTTTTATTTTTAAGGGTCCCCCCTATCCAGCAAAACCAGCCTGGGCACCAGCTATGGGGGCTGGTAGA
Organism: Gastrophryne carolinensis; assembly: GCA_027917425.1. Lineage (NCBI taxonomy): Eukaryota > Metazoa > Chordata > Amphibia > Anura > Microhylidae > Gastrophryne > Gastrophryne carolinensis. The sequence goes on along the minus strand of CM051237.1, from coordinate 475,361,419 downwards.
CCAGGGCACGGAGGCCAACCGGCCAGCCACAGGCCCTAAAGGCTACCAGCCTGCATAGCCCTCATGGGCCCCAGGCTCACCTGCAGCCCCCTGGGCTTTGGAGATGCGGGTAATTGGGCCAGGGGTATTGGCAAGTCACCCGCTTGCTGGCAGGGGACTTGCCAGACTCTCCTGCCCTGTGAACTGGAATAGGGGTCTCAAGAACCAGGAGACCAGGCCGATGTAGATACAGACAGCTGCCAGCAATAACGCCCCTGACCTCCCCAGAGAGGGGAGACTGGGGGAAACTCAGCAGAGGGGAAGGCCGGAGTGTCACTTGTGAGGATGATGCAAAATCAGGAACACCAGGCAGTAACTGCTGAAGATCTGGAAGGCAATAGGGAGTTAAATCTGACTGTAACTGTGGGTAGCCAGCGGGGAGTAACTGATAGAGTGCTACACCACGCACTGGTTTCAGCATGGGAAGTCTGCCAACAGATCTGGTTTTCGCTGGAGCCTTCCGCAAGGGTGTTTGAACTGCGCTTTAGAAAAGTCGGGGTTCCACGCCAGTTGCCAGTGACCAATGAGCCCAAATATGAGAAAAACAGCTGCACGTCCACAATGGCCGCAACATTAATCTTTATGTCGGGCAGCTGAAACAGAAGTGGAACAGATAAGTGGAGTAGATAAGCGAAACAACAGCTGGCAGGGCAGGGTTTAGAATTTCTCCTACCTGGGCGTTTAGCTGGGCCCACAAATGTCCTGGCACCCACAGCACAGGCACGAATTTTGAGAGCTACGGAAGGCCCATTCCTCAGACATGGGAGGCCGCATCATGCCTAGCTGCATAGGTTCAGGTACTGTTTCTGAAGTGGAGCTGGATCCCTGGGGAGCAGGGGATGACTGGAAGTTTTCAGGGTTAAACCAGGAGCTTTCTGAGCGGAGTTCCCTAAGCCGTCTGTCAATCTGGATTGACAAATCCACCAGTTATTAGAAGGTATCAGGTGATTTAACTTGGGCCAGTTCATCTTTAATAGAGTCTGAAAGCCCTAATTTCAATTGAAATGTTAAAGCAATTGTCTTTCCAACCTGTGTCGCTTGCCCAACACCGAAATTCTGCAGCATATTCCTTCACAGGCTTCTTCCCTTGTTTTAGTTTGTGCAGAGCAAATTCAGCAAAAGCCATGCATCCCGGATCATCTGTTAGGATCTTACCTTCTCCTGGCGCCCGGTCCCGCGGCGTCTCTGTGCGGCGGCGCGCAGCTCCAGTCGGTGGGCGGCCTCGCCGGGCAGCTGCCGCCGCGGCTGCGGCGGTCTCGCCCGCCGCCGCTACTTCCGCCTCTTCTGCTGCCTCTGTGGCCGGCGCGTCTTCCCCTTCCATCTCGGGGAGCGCGCCCGGCCCTCTGTCACGTGCTCGCGCGCGCGCGAGCACGAGTTCTATATGCCCCTCGGCGGCGCTGCTCCCTGCGCATTCGCAGGGGGCAGATTCAAATGGACCAGTCAGGTCCATAGCCTGGGTGGGAAGGAACCCAGGGACTGGACAGCCTGACTGGCCAGGGCGGTCCAGTCCCTGGGGATGCTCCAATAGGGAGCTACATCCTAGTTGCACCAAACACTACATTTCCCCCCAAATCACAGTTGCACCAATCACCAGTTCCCCCTTCCCATTGGCCAGTTCCCCTTTAAATATGGTTCGGCTCCGTCCATTAGTGCCCGTTATAGCCTTTGGTTAATAGGGTGTGCTTGTTAGTCTGCTTTGATACGTTACTACCCGGCTTCGTCTCTGACCATCCCTGTCTGCTGACCTTCTTGCTTGTCCTGACTTCGCTTCTGCCTGACCCCTCCGATACCGCGTTTTGGTGCTCACCTGGTTTGACCTCGGCTTGTTTGACTACTCTTCGCTTGACCCCTTGGATACCGCGCTCTGTGAACACCCGGCTTGACCTCGGCTTGTTTTTGGACCTTCCTGATTGTTCTCCACCTGTTATCCGATCTATATCCCAGCATCCATATTCGGGATACCCCGCCAAACATCCGTCTCCACCCTAAGCCAGTAATCTTTGCGCCAACTAAGTCCTGGGGGTAACCGAGTCTGGAGAGGCATAATCCGCGTCTCCTGCGAGCGGGGACTTGTCTAAAGGCAGAAGAGGCGGTGGAGATTGGGGATTACCTGGCTCAGGAGAGAAGGGTGTTCGGCGCATTACAGTATAACGGGCCAGAAAAAGATGGACCAGATACTGGAGCAGGTGCAGGCCTTAACCGCGGCTGTGGAGCACCTAGCTCATCGCGTGGCGGCCCAGGAGAACCGTCCAGCTCCTATCAACACCAGCCCTCAAGGGGCTTCGGCCGCCTCACCAGTGGAACCCAAAGTCCCGCTTCCAGATAAGTTTTCTGGAGACAGAACCAAATTTGCTAATTTTCGGGATTCATGCAAGCTCTTCTTTCAACTTCGTCCAGCCTCGTCCGGGTCTCAGGAGCAGCGCGTGGGTCTGGTCATTTCCCTCCTTCAAGGGGATCCTCAATCATGGGCCTTCAGTCTGTCGCCCCAGGATCCGGCACGTCTTTCGGTGGATAGTTTCTTCTCTGCTATGGAGATTTTATATGATGATCCTGACAGAGGTGCCACAGCTGACGCTAAGCTTCGCACCTTACGCCAAGGACGACGGCCAGCCGAGGAATACTGTTCAGAGTTCCGACGATGGGCGGTCGATTCACGTTGGAACGATCCAGCGCTATGTGGTCAGTTCAGGCTAGGCTTGTCTGACTCCATCAAGGACATTCTAGTGAACTATCCAGTTCCTCGGACCTTGGATGACACTATGCATTTAGCCATCCGCATTGACCGACGTCTGCGGGAGAGACGCCTGGAAAGAGGGTCACATCCCGACTCCAGCTTGAGAGCCGAAGTCCCAGCCTTGCCTTCCTCTGAGGAGCCCATGCAGTTGGGTGCTACCAGGCTCACTGAAACTGAGAGACGTCGGCGCCTGTCAGAGGGTCTTTGCCTTTACTGTGGTGGTGCAGGTCACATGGTCAGAGCCTGCCCCAAGAAGCCGTCGGGAAACTTCAGAGCCTAGGGGGAATCGAGGGGACCCACCTAGGCTGTAAGGTATCTCCTCGTGTATTATCTCCATTTATGATGCCGGTCCAGGTAGAAGTTGACCTAGAATGTATAAATCTGGAAGCACTCTTAGATTGTGGTGCAGCTGGGAACTTCCTTGACTTTGACTTAGCTCAAGGCCTAGGAATTCCGCTCCAATCCCTTCCTGTTGCCATTCGGGTCTCTGCCATTGACGACACACCAATAGCTGGCGGGCTCGTTCATTATAAAACCCCACCAATTTTGCTTAGGGTGGGAGCAGGGCATTCTGAACTAATTTCCCTTCTAGTTCTAAAAATGCCTTCTACCCCTCTAGTTCTTGGGTTACCTTGGCTACAGAAACATAATCCCCAAATCGATTGGGTAGCTAGGCAAATAGTTAAATGGGGTCCTCAGTGCTTTCATTCCTGTCTGGAACTTCCGGTGCGAGCCACTCAATTATCCCCTGAAGAAGTGCCTAGCCCATATCTAGATTTTTCTGATGTATTTTCTGAAAAAGCAGCTGACAAACTCCCCCCCCATAGACCTTGGGATTGTCCCATCGAGCTCCTTCCGGGTTCTATGCCGCCTAGGGGGAAAATCTTCAATTTAACACGAGCTGAAAATCTTGCTATGCGGGAGTATATCGCAGAAAACCTAAAAAAGGGTTTTATACGGGCCTCCTCATCTCCGGCAGGAGCGGGGTTCTTCTTTGTCGAGAAAAAAGATGGGGGACTCCGTCCTTGTATCGATTACCGGGGGTTGAACAAAATAACGGTTAAAAACAAGTATCCCCTGCCTTTAATTGATGGGCTGTTTACTCAGGTGATAGGGGCCCAAGTGTCTTCCAAATTAGATCTCCGCGGGGCTTATAATCTTATTAGGATTCGGCAGGGAGATGAATGGAAAACTGCGTTTAATACCCACGAGGGGCATTATGAATACTTGGTGATGCCGTTTGGCTTGTGCAACGCTCCCGCAGTCTTTCAGGATTTTGTGAACGAAATCTTTAGAGAATACCTGGGTCGTTTTGTTGTAGTTTACTTGGATGATATCCTGATTTTTTCCTCCTCACTATCAGAACATCGTAAACATGTTCGTCTAGTTTTACAGAAGCTCAGGGAGAATCATCTATTTGCCAAGCTAAAGAAATGTCAATTTGAGGTTACTGAAGTTCCTTTTTTGGGTTACATCATTTCTAATACCGGTCTTTCCATGGATCAATCCAAGGTTAGAGCGGTATTGGAGTGGGAACGACCCAAAGACCTAAAGGGGTTACAGAGATTTTTGGGGTTCGCCAACTTCTATAGAAGATTTATTAGAAATTTCTCCACCCTGGTAGCCCCCCTCACAAATCTCACCAAGAAAGGGGAGTATCCTGCTGTCTGGCCAGAACAATCCGTCTTGGCTTTCAGGAAATTAAAAGAAGTTTTTAGTTCCGCCCCTGTATTAGTGCACCCGGATTGCGAGTTACCCTTTATTGTGGAAGTTGATGCCTCTGAACTTGGTGTGGGAGCAGTGCTTTCGCAATATAGCGGTTCACCTGAGCGCCTTCATCCCTGTGCCTTCTTCTCCAAAAAATTTACCTCGGCCGAGAGAAATTACGATATTGGGAATCGGGAATTATTGGCAGTTAAATTGGCGTTTCAAGAATGGAGACATTGGCTGGAAGGGGCTCAATTTCCCGTTACTGTCTTTACCGACCATAAGAATTTAGAGTATATTCAATCTGCTAAAAGATTGACTCCAAGGCAGGCTCGCTGGTCTCTGTTTTTCTCTCGGTTCAATTTTTCCATTACTTACAAACCGGGGTCCAAGAATGTGAAGGCTGATGCTTTGTCACGTAGTTTTTCCTCTTCTACTCTACCCGAGGGGAAAAATCTGCCCATTTTGCCCCAGGCTCTGGTAGTAGCTGCTATCCAGCCAGAGCTTCCTGATTTAACCCAGTTCCAGTCGGAAGCTCCGCCCGAAAAACCCAGCTATGCTCAATTTGTGCCAACTGCCTATCGGGCTGCTGTTTTACATCAGTTTCATGACTCTAAGACGGCAGGTCATCCTGGTATCAAGAAAACCATCTCCTTGCTGTCTCGCCAGGTCTGGTGGCCGTCTCTCAGAAAAGACGCACAAGATTACGTGCGAGCCTGTAAAGTTTGTGCCCAGAGTAAATCATTAAGACACTCTCCTGAGGGTTCTCTACTTCCATTGCCCATTCCCTCCCGCCCCTGGACCCATTTGGCCATGGACTTTATCACTGATCTTCCACCTTCCCAAGGGTGCACTGTCATTTGGGTGGTGGTAGATCGGTTTAGTAAAATGGCTCACTTTATCCCATTAAAAAAACTACCTACAGCTCATGTCCTGGCTCAACTTTTTGTGACACACATATTTAAAATCCATGGTATTCCTGAGGATGTTGTGTCGGATAGGGGGGTCCAGTTTGTTTCCCGTTTTTGGAGGGCTTTTTGTGCCAAGTTAGGGTTCACTGTCTCCCTATCTTCTGCATTTCATCCTCAGTCCAATGGGCAAACGGAAAGGACGAACCAATCCTTGGAGCAATATTTACGCTGTTTCATTTCTGATGTCCAGACGGATTGGGTGTTGTTTCTTCCATTTGCTGAATTTGCCCTTAATAATGCCACACATTCCTCCACCGGGGTATCTCCGTTTTGTTGTGTTTACGGTAAAGATTTGAAATTTTCGGCCTTGTCGGACCAGCCTACCAGAGTGCCTTCTCTTGATGAATGGATGTCCCAGTGGCCGAAGTTATGGGATAGGATCCAGCAACACCTGTCTAAGGCTGTGCTCCAACAAAAAAGTTTTGCCGATCGTAGGCGATATAATAATCCTGATTATTTGGTCGGCGATTTGGTTTGGCTTTCGACCAAAAATCTGGCCTTACGCCAGCCATCTGCTAAGTTGGGTCCGAGATTTATTGGTCCCTTTTCCATTCTGCAGAGAATTAATCGGGTTACCTATCGCCTGGATCTCCCGCCCTCCATGAGGATTTGTAACTCCTTCCATGTGTCCCTTTTGAAACCTGCCAGAGGTATTGAGCCTGATAATCTTCCGGAACCCATTTTAGTTGATGGGCAGCAAGAATTTGAGGTTGCCCGGATTTTGGACTCACGATTTTCCCGAAATTCTCTTCAGTATTTGATAGATTGGAAGGGTTACGGGCCGGAAGAGAGGTCTTGGGTTCCAGCCAGAGAGGTTCACGCGGAGAGGTTGATTAGAAGTTTCCACAGGGAAAACCCTCAGAAACCCAGGTTGGAGGGTCCAGTGGCCCCTCCTCAGGGGGGGGGTAATGTTAGGATCTTACCTTCTCCTGGCGCCCGGTCCCGCGGCGTCTCTGTGCGGCGGCGCGCAGCTCCAGTCGGTGGGCGGCCTCGCCGGGCAGCTGCCGCCGCGGCTGCGGCGGTCTCGCCCGCCGCCGCTACTTCCGCCTCTTCTGCTGCCTCTGTGGCCGGCGCGTCTTCCCCTTCCATCTCGGGGAGCGCGCCCGGCCCTCTGTCACGTGCTCGCGCGCGCGCGCGAGCACGAGTTCTATATGCCCCTCGGCGGCGCTGCTCCCTGCGCATTCGCAGGGGGCAGATTCAAATGGACCAGTCAGGTCCATAGCCTGGGTGGGAAGGAACCCAGGGACTGGACAGCCTGACTGGCCAGGGCGGTCCAGTCCCTGGGGATGCTCCAATAGGGAGCTACATCCTAGTTGCACCAAACACTACATTTCCCCCCAAATCACAGTTGCACCAATCACCAGTTCCCCCTTCCCATTGGCCAGTTCCCCTTTAAATATGGTTCGGCTCCGTCCATTAGTGCCCGTTATAGCCTTTGGTTAATAGGGTGTGCTTGTTAGTCTGCTTTGATACGTTACTACCCGGCTTCGTCTCTGACCATCCCTGTCTGCTGACCTTCTTGCTTGTCCTGACTTCGCTTCTGCCTGACCCCTCCGATACCGCGTTTTGGTGCTCACCTGGTTTGACCTCGGCTTGTTTGACTACTCTTCGCTTGACCCCTTGGATACCGCGCTCTGTGAACACCCGGCTTGACCTCGGCTTGTTTTTGGACCTTCCTGATTGTTCTCCACCTGTTATCCGATCTATATCCCAGCATCCATATTCGGGATACCCCGCCAAACATCCGTCTCCACCCTAAGCCAGTAATCTTTGCGCCAACTAAGTCCTGGGGGTAACCGAGTCTGGAGAGGCATAATCCGCGTCTCCTGCGAGCGGGGACTTGTCTAAAGGCAGAAGAGGCGGTGGAGATTGGGGATTACCTGGCTCAGGAGAGAAGGGTGTTCGGCGCATTACATCATCATACAAATCACCCAGTGCCTTGAAAAAACTGTCCAAGGTATTTAAGGATAGATAATCCTGTTCCAGAAGGTGGTGAGCCCAGAACTGGGTCTTCTTGAAGCAGCAAGATGACAAACCATACCTTGGTAAAGTCAGAAGCATAGGTGCGGGGTTGCAGAGTATAGGACAACTGGCAGCTGTTTTTAAAAGAACTATTTTTTTTCTGTTCCTCCCGAAAAGCATTCAGGTAGCGGGGCCTTGGGTTTGAACAGTGAGTCATTTCTTGGGCTGGAGGAAGTCGGAGCAACTTAGGGTTGCAGAAGCAGAGGCATGGGAACTAACTGGGGGATGCCGGGGGCGTGGCTAGCCAATGGCGGGATAGGATTTCCAGAACAGGAGCTCCGCACAAAATCACCCGGACTTGACCCTACAAACAAGCACTTACCTCAAGATCTGATGTCCAGGCGTAGGAAGGCGTCTGAAATGAGGGGGTGCCGGGGCTTGTAGAGGAGAGGCAGGGAAAGAGCAGCAACATGGCGGCGACCGGGACAGTGATGAACGGCCGGGCGCAAGAAGGCGTTGTCACCATCTGAGACTCCCTGGTAATCACAGGTACCGAGGGCGAGTCAGAGGAGCAAAGTTGGCAGAGGGGAAATGTCTCGGCCCCTGCTGCGACCGAGCAGGCGGCTGCGGTGTCAGCGCCGGAGGCCGGCGTGAGCGGCAAAGAGAGAGACCCCGCTCGCGCGCCCCCGCCCCTGTAGTAATGCCAGCGAGAACAGAGGGGGAGAGATCCCTGCCATGTGAGGGCAATAGTGAGCCGACCCCTGGGGGTTGCAGTGATGCAAGGATGCGGCGCCCCACTGCCAGCCCAGATGGAGCAATATTGGGAGAGAGGAGGGGGAGAGATGATTGGACTGCCCCCCATCCTGACGCCCATGGCAATGTGAGCAGCTGCCGGGGGGATTCTGAGGAGAGGGATACGTCCCCCTACCCCTGAGTAGAGAGCGCGCCGATGCCCCTGATGTGGGATGCCCCCTGCGGAAGGAGGAACATGGATGTTCGCGAGATGTCGCTTTCGCCAGAGAAAAGCGGACGGGCAGATCCAGATGTCTGGAGCGACAGCTGGCAACCGGGAACTGAGACGGGCGGACCTGGGGTGGGTCCTGCGGCGGGGATGCGTGTGGGCCGGACTCCCCTGCGGCTGGCAAGCGAGTCGGACCGACGACTGGAGGAGGGCCCTGACACCCTCCTTGAAGATGTGATCATGGACCCCAGACCCATGTCTCCCTCACTGATCTCAGCTCTGGCTGAAGTTGTCAGATCAAACATAGCCAACGCTATACAGGCACTCCCCTCTCGTTCGGACTTTGATGGATACATATCGCAAATGGAGAACATGGTTGAACAAGATCAGTCCTCGCTGGCTCAAAGAGTGGTGGCCTTGGAGCAGCTGCAGCAGGACGAGCGGTGCCACCTCTTCACCCTCTACCTCAACATAGATGACATCGAGAATCGCGGCAGGCGCAACAATGTGCGACTGAGGGGGCTTCCGGAGACTATCGCCCAGCCGGACCTGGAGCGCACTGCTAGAGTCATCTTCAATGAAATCCTTGGGAAACCTCCCACAAATGACATTGTCATCGACAGATTTCTCAGAACCTTGGGACCAAGGCCTGTGGACCCCCAGCGACCTAGAGATGTGGTCTGCAGGATTCACCTCTTCAAAACCAAGGAGGACATCCTGAGGAAGGCATGGGAGAAAGGTCCAACCAGATTTGAGGGTGCCTCCATCGTGATTCTTCCAAGCCCATCCCTCAGAACACTCCACATGAGATGACTTCTGAAGCCCCTCCTGGGAGTGATCCAACGCCAGGGGGGCACCTACCGATGAGGCTTCCCTTTCCATCTGATTGTTCGCAGAGGAGGGAGTTCCTTCACCCTGAAGACACCCGACCAGCTTCCGGCACTCTTTGTGTTTTTGGAATCTGAACCGATACGGATAACAGACTGACTTGCACCGGTCCTGGACCTCCCTCCCGGGAGACCAATGAGGAGAGAGCCACCAAGGCCACCTAGGCGGGTAAGAGGAGGTCCCGGAAGATGTGGACCCCCGGCGGATGTTAGAGCCTAAATCAACAATCAACGAGCACTGACGAGCTGTGGACCTCTCCCCTATGTGACAGCTTAGACCCCGGTTTCTCCTAAGCCTCCTTACGCTGCAGAAGATCTGAGACTGAGACTCAGGACTTGCCTTTGGGCCGACCGCGAGATGTTATCTGTCTCTAGGCCCCCCCTATGGGGGAGACCTGGGGACCTACACCTGGTCGAGGTACGGGCCCCTCCCAGGGGTGGGTTCGGATGGACTATGCCTTGGCTGGCTGCGACTGGGGAGCTACCCCCATCTCAGGAGGGGCCGTTGGGCTTGGGATATCCTGATGGGTGCCTCGGCGGGAGTGGGTTATTCCTTCGGGTGGGTCCCTGTTGGTCCCCTGGGGGGACGGGGGCTCTGGTGCCTGCCTCCCAGGCGGGCTCTCCCTGGGCTGGCGGATTCGCCTGTACGGCCCCGCTTCTTGGGGTCCCCTCCAGATCTATTGTTCACTCAATTTCCTAGTGCCTTACAATATTTTTTCAATTATCAAGTGCAATGTGTCTTATGTGGAGTCATTAGACCGTTAATAGAGTGTCACTATTTCTCAATGTGTGCATCTCCTACGCCTGCTTCGCACTCGACTTACATGCCCCCAACCTAGGTATCCCTGGGGGATTTTGTCCCGACAGTGTCGGGCTGTCCCAATTGGGAGAACGAGGTTACGAGCGGTCTGCTGTTCCGCTGCTGTCCCTCGTATAGAGTGCTTTGCGGACTCACTTCACCCCAGCGGTCTGCTGCCCTGTTTCCCTTACCCTCCTCCCTTACCCCTCTGCTCCCAAGTTGACCTGCGCACTCAGGACTGGGCCCTCTCTTGAGGTCCTTGCCTGGGGATCCCCGCTGAGAGCACCCCGTACTCGTTCCTTCTCCCTCCCGGCCTTTGTCCCCTTCCCCCTCCCCCCCTTTTTTTTTTCTTTTCCTTCCTTTCCCCCCTCCTCTTCCACTCCCTCGCCCCCCCCCCCATTGCTCGGGCCTCTGCCCCCTGCCCTGGTGCTCTCCCACCTGGGGGAGCTGGTTGCAATCGCTGTGTGCTTTCCTCCCTCCGGCCCTTCAGGTACGTGGGCGAGCCCCTGTCTTTTTAGCTGAATATGGCCAAGCTGACAATATGCTCTCTGAACATCAAAGGATTTCATATCCCGGAGAAACGCTCGAAAGTGTTATACGACCTACACAAACAAAGAGTGGGCATCCTTATGCTTCAAGAGACCCACTTCCAGGAGGGAAGGATGCCTGTTCTAAGTGGCAGGTACTTCCCTTCCTGGTTTCATAGCCCCAACCCATCGGGCAAGTCAAGAGGGACATCGATAGCAATACATAAGTCTGTACCCTATACAGAGATCGAACGGCTGGTTGATCCCGAGGGGAGGTTTATCTATGTTAAGGTGTTGATCCATCACAGAAAGTACACACTTGCTAACCTCTACCTCCCAAATCACGATCAGGTGGTGACACTTCAGAGATACTTGAGGAAACTGGAGGAATTCATGAAGGGGGTTGTAATCCTGGGGGAAGACTTCAATCTGGCGCTGAACCCCTCCTTGGATACATCCGCAGGCAGGTCCTCAGTGTCCCTCGGGAAGCTGCATAACCTGCAGTTGATGGATGTCTGAAGACTGGAGCATGGACCTGCTAGAGACTACACATATATTCCAAGTATGTCTCACACCCTGCTTCGGAAGTATTAATTACACGTGGGTTATGGTCCAGTAGAGGTCGAACTTCTGCAGAGATTACAAGAAAAAGAAGCCCCTCCCGGTCCATAAATACCTGGGACCTCCCACACATTCCCCAGATAAGTCTCTGCAGACGGCGAAGCAAGTCAAGAAGATGGCTGTCTCTTTCCTTTGCAGGTAAGCCGGGTGTACACCCGGCCACTTTTTTTCCTATTTCCACCTGGACTTTTTCATTAATGTCCCTATGCCTCCCAGCCTTGGCTGTAAGGTCCGGGTGAGGGTAGGGCACACCTTAGAGGTGTTTGAACAGGAGCCATGCTCCACTGCAAATTCCCCACCAAGGGGTAGGTGGTCGTCAGGTTAGTGATCCTGACGTGGGATGCCCTGTCCGTATCGATGCCGTCGTTACATTATAGGTAGACAGACAAGAGGGATCTTCCCTTCCTAACCCAGCATTTCACGTCCATTTGGGCTAGGATCCAGAGGCAAGGAGAACTGGTGAGCAACTGGAAGTCCCCGACGCCTCCAAGCCTAACGGAGTGGTTCTTGGAAATGGACCACATACGGAGAATGGAGGAATTGATATCGGAGGACAGAGGCACCACGGAGACGTACCTGTCGACCTGGACGGCTTGGATCATGTCGGACGCAGCGAAGGCCCTTTTGGCAGCGGATGCATAATAGGATTGGGTCGGATTCCTCGGCTGCTGCGGGGCCAGGTGGATGAGACGGTGCCACCTGGCCGGGGGCTGAGGCCGACTACTCCTCTCCCTGACTACCCCCTCTTGTTCCCTTAAAGTTCCCCCTTACCCCCTGTGAAGGTTGGAGGTCGGAATCAATAAAATGAATGTATATCTGAACATCCCCTCTCTCCTTTATAAATAGAGAAATAGATTCCTCTTTGCATTGTATGCTATATAGTGGCTAAATAAAGTTGAAATAGACCCCCAGCCACTTCTCTTTGCGCTGAGTCTTTCTTTAGCTTATAAAGTTAATTAAGCTGCTATTACTGAAACTGCTTATGTAAGGCTTATCAAAGGAATACGCTGCTTTGCATGAGATACTATGAAGTACACACTCCCTGTTCTACACTCCCTAAGAACACTGTGCCTTGTTTAACCTTGAACATAGGAAGAAATGTTCTCTTTTCATCTTTGATTAAACTTAGGTAATTTTATGTTCTGCGCATGCTCTAACTATGAAAAGTTTTCAATAAAAAAGGGGTCAGAAGCGCCCCCCCCTGCTCAGTTGAGGTTTCGCTACACACCTTGTTGCGTGTATTTGGGAATCGGACAACAGAAGCCAGACCGCGTCCAGTGACGCGGACCTAACATTTCTTGGCAGCCCGAACAGGGACTCCTCTAAGCGATCGCAAGGGGCATCGCACCCTCCGAACGGAACATCAACTGACGCCACCTCGGAACAGCAGACTTCAAAACCTGGCCAGGTAAGAGAAAAATTTTTATTATCTCTTATACTCTGCTTTTCCTTGTGAGGCATCAGCGGGTCCGTTCTAAGGTGAGATAGGCTTATCCAACCACTGCGAACGAGGAGTCATTTATATAGAACCATTTAAGGCGCTTCTGTTGTCTGTATTTGTTTTGTTTGTCCATGTCTTGTACTGTCTGTTCCTCTTTTAGATAGTTAAATATACTGAGATAGGTATAATTGTGATATCATGAGCCTGGCATCTAGTTAAAAACTTTGGAAGGTCATTAGACGCCCCATCCCACTGGCGAGGGGAAACCCGCTATAACCCAGTGACGGTGAACGCAAGTGGTGACCAGAAGAAGTTTTAGATAAAAATTTTACCCTGTACGGTTCCATAGCTCATTTAGGCGTGAGCCAGTTTGTCAAGTTGACCGGATTTGACGGCGCCTTTACAGTGCATGCCAGCCGATCCTGACTACGCTGAGTTATAAGAACCACAGTTCCCAGGCTTAGTTAGAAGACCAGGACTAGTCGATAGGTGATTTCAGAAAATTAAAGCCAATATTACTGGGATGGGAATAAGATACAATTAGTGTATCTAGGACTGTCACTTACCCATATGATAGGTGATGTGTTGTTTGTGATCCTAATTGTTTGTCTTGGATTATGTGTTGCTATTGAGTTAGCGTGTAGGATCACTAGACATTACCAGGAGAGACCCAGAGAGGTACTCCAGTTCCTAGTTCCTTAGGAGGAAGCCAAAGAGGGCTTGCCCACGGAGAGGTTAGACCCCAAAACTGTACCTAGGGCCAGTTGCTAGGAAGATGGGAAAAGAACAGTCCAAAGAGATACCCCAGGAAGAGAAGTGGCAGACATTAGAAGAAATCACCAGGGAAAGGTGTGGCTTAGATGCCGCTAGGAATTTGAAAAAGATTTGGAAGGAATTTAAGCTAGTTCATAAATGGCAGTTAGACATAGGAAAATGGGAACAGATAGCGAAAGGAAAACATGGCATAATTTTTGATAAAGGATGGGAACATCAGGTAAAATGTGCCCTTAAGCTTTCTAATTTAGCAGAAGAAGAAGGGTGGACATACAGCCCACATAAGAAACAATGGAATACTACACCATTGTTACACCCACAAGGGGAATTAAATCCAGAAGCCCCTGCTGAATACATACCTCCTCCATCATATGATAGGACAATGATGAAAGTACCCAGTAAGTTGTATCCCCAGCTTCCTTTAGAAAGTAACAATATGTATGGTCCGGAGCCAGATGTAAGTCTCTGGCAATGTTATTGTGGATATATTAATAAGGGTTGGAACAGAATGTGTTTGCAATGTGAAACTAAGGAGCGGGATAAGATAGTGAAAGCCCCAGACACATGGAAGTGTAAGCACTGTGGATGTGGAGGTATGCATTTAAGTCAACCAGAATGTAGAGTTTGTGGAGCTGATCAACGGGGAGGGGATCCAGATGAAAGGGTAAATGTAGTTAAGGCTACATGGACATGTGCCCATTGTATGACATATGGTATTAAGACCAATGTCACCCATTGTCCAAGATGTAAGACCTATAGGAATGCAGGACCTCCCCCAAAGGCAGACCAATATACTTTGGTAGCTCCGGTTTTTGCTCACACCAGAACCATACCTGGAGCAACTCCTCAAGATGCCCCTGCAATACAGGAAACCCCTTATTACAAGCCATGGACGCCTTCTGAATGCATGGCTTTGTTACAAAATGCCCCCGATCCAGCTACCAGCCCATCTAGGTTTGCCTGCTATGTGAATCAAATGATGACTTCACATAATGCAACCTGGCAGGATGGTGAAGACTTGTGTAGGATGAAAATGTCCCCTACTCAGTTTCAACAGTTCACCAGTAGAATTAGAAACAGGCCCCAGTAGAGGGAGCTAATAATACTAGAACAGCACATTCTAGAGATGCATTTTTAGATCAACTTCAAGCATTTTGTGCACAGAAACAAAGAGAAAGAGGGACAACCGCAGTAGGAGTACAGGGTCCTACTCAATCTGTTACTGACTTCTATCTTGGTATGGAACAACATTACCTTGATGAAGGTTTTGAGATAGGAAACGCAGGAGACCAAAGGCTGTTTGCTAGAAGTTTTATTGATGGATTAAAACCTACCATCAAGGAGAAGCTAAAAGCAAGTACTCCAGATTGGAGAACTGCTCATACTTTGGCTCAACTCCTAGCAAAGGCACAAGGAATTGAAATGGGTATGTTTGATGCCAAGAGTAAAATCCGTGTAGTAGCCCAGGTTAATACAGATGTAAGATCCCGACAACAAGGTAACTATCAAAGGAAGGTTCTGAAATGTTACTACTGTGAAAAGCCAGGTCACATCAAAAGGAATTGTAGAAAATTCCTGGCTGAGCAAGGACAACAGCTCCCAAAAGAAACAAACAAGACTGACTATCAGCAGTAACTCTTACAGTTCCTGCTAGGACTCCTATAATCCCCATTGAGATAGGAGACAGAACTGTTGAATTCCTAATTGATATGGGAGCGACTAAGTCTGTTTTAAATGGAGAAACATATGACAAAAGTTACAAATCTAAGGAAACCACAATAGCAGCTGGCTTTGATGGTATGCCTAAGGTGCTGCCCATCACCAAGCCATTAGAGGGCAAGCTTGGTCCACACATGTTTGTTTCAAAATTTTTAGTGTCTGAAACAGCTCCAAATAATTTGTTAGGTATCGAAGTTCTGACTAAATTACAAGCTAACATTCAATTTTCAGAAGATGGACTGGTCACTTTAACTTTACCCGACCATCCAGATGACTTAGAGTACTGTATGCAAATACTGGCTCTTGAAGACTTTGACATTGCTGCTACCATTAATGCTGCTACATTATGTGACAATGACGCTGACCTTTTGAAGAAAGTGCCAGACCACCTATGGTCTACTTCAGGGTCGGACATAGGACTGCTACCTGTTCCACCGGTAGAAGCTCATGTCAAATCAGGTTCCACCTTGCCACAGCTTAAGCAGTACCCCTTGAGTGCTGCACAGGAACAAGCTATAGGAGAACAAATAGGGGAACTATTAGCTAAGGGAGCGTTGATTGAGATGCAGTCAGGAGCCAATACTCCTTTGTATCCTGTCAAGAAAAAGGCTTTGGAACCAGGACAACCTGTCAAGTACAGGATGGTACAAGATCTGAGAGCTATTAACAGTATATTGGCTCCAATGACACCAGTGGTTCCAAACTCTCATACATTGCTTTCTCAAATACCGAGTACAAGCATTTTTTTTCCTTTGTGTGGATTTAACAGGAGCCTTCTTTTCAGTACCTTTGGCACCTGAATGCTATCATCTCTTCGCTTTTAAATTCAAAACTAAATCATTCTGTTGGACACGCCTACCTCAGGGTATGTCACAAAGCCCCACCCTCTACTCCTTAGCCTTACAATCAGTCTTGGCAGGATGGAAAGCACCCCCAAATTGTGTTCTTTTGCAGTATGTAGATGATTTGCTCCTTTGTTGCCCCGATCAAGCCACATGTCAAGAGGGTACTATTTCCCTTCTTACATTTCTGGCTGAGAGTGGGTGCAAGGCAAGCAAAGAAAAGCTACAATTCTGCCAACAACAAGTTGTCTTTTTAGGTCATTGCATTTCACAAGGCACTAGACACCTTACTAAAGACAGAGTAGAGATAATCAGGAACATGTCACCTCCTAAGACACAAACAGTTAAGAGCGTTTCTAGGACTCATTTCTTATTGTAGACAGTGGATTATGCATGCCAGTTCACTTATGCAACCACTGTATGATTGTGTCAAAGTTACACCTTTTAGTCTGACCCCTGAAGCGCAGGATGCTTTTGAACAACTTAAACTTGCAGTCACACAAGCACCAGCTTTAGGTCTTCCTGATTACACCAAGCCATTTAAACTCATGGCAACTGAAATACAAGGACATGCAACGGGAGTTCTAATGCAGGCACATGGCCCAAAACAAAGGCCTGTGGCCTATTACTCAGCTCGCTTAGATCCAGTAGCAAGAGGTTCTCCCTCTTGTGTTAGAGCTGTAGCAGCAGTTTCTTTATTGGTGGATAAAGCTTCTGAAATTGTACTTGACAATGAATTAACTATATCTACCAATCATGACATTCATGGGATATTATCACAAGTAAATCCCAAACACCTGTCAATGGCTAGACAGCTTAGGCTGCAGTGTACCCTTTTACTGCCCCCAACTATTAAGTTTCAAAGATGTACTTCTCTGAATCTAGCAACTTTGTTACCAATTAGCATAGATTCAGAAGGGGGGAGTAGTGAGGAGATATCAGATACCTTTTTAGAGTTTGAACATAATGAAGACACACATGATTGCATTGAGTTGATGCAACAAGAGACAATGGGTTTACCACACGTACATGATACACCTTTAGAAAATCCAGAATTTGAATTTTTTATAGATGGCAGCAGATATGCTGATGAAAAAGGACAGTTTCATACAGGTTATGCAATAGTAACTGAACATGAAGTTGTAGAAGCACAACCATTACTAACTCACATGTCTGCTCAAGAAGCAGAACTTACAGCCCTCTCTAGGGCATTAATGCTGCTAAAAGACACTACAGGCACGATCTGGACAGACTCCGCCTATTCTTGGGGTATTGCCCACGATTACGCCCACTTGTGGAAAGCAAGGGGCTTCTTAACAGCTGCAGGAACCCCCATTAGACATGCTGATTTAGTTAAAGAAATTCTGACCAACCTGAACAATGTCAAAAAGGTGGCTATAGTAAAAGTAGCGGCCCACACAAAACAAACAACCAAAGAGGCTAAAGGTAATGAAAAAGCTGACTTAGCAGCCAAACAAGCAGCTTTGAAGAAGATAGAGAGTGTAAGTGTAAATCTTACCCAGGAATCGGCGGTAAGTATGGAACTAATGAAAAATCTTCAGGACAAGGTAATGCCTGAGGAAAAGGAAAAATGGCTCAGAGCAGGAGCCCAGCAAAATGATGGATTATGGGTCAAAGGAAGCCGATTGTGCTTGCCTAGCTTCCTATACCCAGAACAGGCACAGGTATCACAGCTGCCTACACATCAGAGTGCAAACTCTATGGTAAGGAGTACCAATCAGACTTGGTATGCTCCAGGCTTTAGTAGCATGGTGCATGCTCTATCTGTTTGATGGAGAACCCAGGACAGGTTGTTAAGACACCGGTAAGACATCAACCTAGGTCTCTCTATCCATTTCAAAGGCTTCAAATTGATTACATCCAACTCCCTAAGAGTGGACCCTTTGAGTATGTACTTGTGTGTATTGACATGTTTTCAGGATGGCCAGAAGCTTACCCAGTAAAATCAGCAACAGCTAAGACCACGGCAAAGAAACTAATTACAGAGTTAATACCGCGTTTCGGCTTGTTTGAGACCCTAGAATCAGACCGTGGCTCGCACTTTACAGGTGAAATAATGCAAAATGTAATGCAAATGTTAGGTGTCCAACAGTCCTTCCATACACCCTATCACCCACAGAGTTCGGGGAGTGTGGAGAGACTGAATGGAACCATTAAACTAAAGTTACAAAAGACTATGACGGAATTAGGTAAACCTTGGACAGATTGCTTACCAATTGTATTGTTTTCAATAGGGTGCACCCCCACAAAGAAAACAGGGTTGTCACCTTATGAAATTCTGTTCGGTAGTGCTCCCAGAACTGGGTTATACTTTCCACAACATCTTGCTTTAAAATGTGACGAATTAACTGATTATGTGATGCAGTTACAAAAACATCTCAAAACTGCACAAAAGTGTTTTTGATTCTCTCCCAGACCCTGACCAGATAACAGGAACTCATAATCTCCAACCAGGAGACTTTGTCTATGTAAAGAAACACTCTAGAAAATCTTTGGAATCAAGATTTGAATGACCCTTTCAAGTTCTTTTGACAACGCCTGCTTCAGTGAAGCTTGAAGGAAAATCCACTTGGATACACGCAAGTCGTTGTAAAAAGGTTACAGGTCCAGAGGGATAATGAAATATTTCCTCTTAACAACGATAATGGTTTTTTGCCTCAGTATTTCATCCCCTGCACCTATAAGAAATAGAAGGGAGATAGGCACTTATCATCAAAAGTTTCTTTTGTGAAGTATAAATACTCCTATGCTAGACAAACTGGTTTTGACAAATGTTGGATATGTAGTAAGTTACATCCTTCATCTTCCCGGGTACCCCTCGTAGCCATTATAAATAACCCTGATCAATTACAGTATGAGACAGCTACGGGTACTACTGATGGGATAAATTACCATTTAACGGGAAGAGCATATATACCAGATTGGTGCTTCTTATTAGGAAATAAAAACCACACCCATATAGGAGCATCTACTTGTAAAGAGAGTTTGTTAAATATAACCAATATACTAATGGGTGATCCTAACGAGGGTATAAAAGCATACAGTCAGGCGCCCATGGTTGGAGATGAAACTTTAATCAACAAAACTAAGACACTTATGACTAATATGTACTCTGTAAGTTCAGGATGGGTTGTCTTCATCTTTTTGATACAAGGATATAAGGTACAAGAAGATAGAATTAAACTAGCCCAGAAAAAGTTTGTTCTAGGTAATGGTACCTTTATTTGTTGTAGTGGAAAATGTTATCCCTGGTTTCCAAGAGAGACAGTGGGATGGTGCTATCTAGCCAACCTCTTACCAGCCATGGGTGTAATAGGAAGTGATAAAGTGATGGATGTCACTGACCATCCTAAACATCCATTAAAAAGCCTAAACAAAGTAAAAAAGAGTATACCTGAGGGAGTAATATTCACCAAAGAAGATATGATTTGGGCCTGGTTTCCTAGTTGGTCTGGCTGGGGCATAGACCTCATGAAAAGGTTAAATAACTATACAGGACTCATGAATCAGGTAATGAATAGGAACTCAGAGGACATAACTAATCTTAATTTGGAACAAAAAGCTATCAGGGATAAGGTTATGATGCATGAAATGGCTATAGAAAGTATGAGTGCAGCCTTGACAGGACTTTGTGAAATGACAGAGGACTACGAGTGCTGTACTTGGATACATAACACCTCATTAGAGATACCTGATTATTACGAAGTAATAAAAGGCCATAGAGAAGAAGTTCAAAGGATACAAAGTAAGATTAAGACATTTGCAAAAGATTGGTCCCCTTTTGGAGATTGGGGAAACTGGGGTGGTCCACTACAGTGGATTAAGAATATCTTGATTAATATTTTGGCATTGTGCCTTTTGGGCATAATGATTTATGTTCTAGTAAAACTAGCGCTTTGTCTTGTAGCCAAGATCAAGACACCTAAAGTAAACCATAAACGTATTTTGGTTGCAAAATAATGCTCTTTCTAGATTAAGTGAGTAGCTATGTTTCTTTCCTTTAGAATTGGCATATTATCATAATTTTGTGTAGAAAAGACAATTTTGTTATTCTATAGTTATTTTGGTTCTTTTATCTGTTATTAATCTTTGTGCTTATTCCAAGACTAAGAGGCAACACTCGCCGGCCTGGGATAGTACCTGATGAAATTTTAAGGGATGAAAAGCCAGAAGAAAATTATACAACCTCATTGTGATCAGTCCACTCTTTGAACAATTAGAAGTAACATCTGACAGCTATATGAGAGCCAAAGACTGAGAGCTAACCGCTAGGGTTAGGGTTCAGTCAGGCTTACGAAAGAGTTCCTGAACTCATTTGGCCAGATGATAGTGACAGGAGTCTACACGTGACTAGGGAGATAGGGAATGTTCAAAGGGGGGATTGTGAAGGTTGGAGGTCGGAATCAATAAAATGAATGTATATCTGAACATCCCCTCTCTCCTTTATAAATAGAGAAATAGATTCCTCTTTGCATTGTATGCTATATAGTGGCTAAATAAAGTTGAAATAGACCCCCAGCCACTTCTCTTTGCGCTGAGTCTTTCTTTAGCTTATAAAGTTAATTAAGCTGCTATTACTGAAACTGCTTATGTAAGGCTTATCAAAGGAATACGCTGCTTTGCATGAGATACTATGAAGTACACACTCCCTGTTCTACACTCCCTAAGAACACTGTGCCTTGTTTAACCTTGAACATAGGAAGAAATGTTCTCTTTTCATCTTTGATTAAACTTAGGTAATTTTATGTTCTGCGCATGCTCTAACTATGAAAAGTTTTCAATAAAAAAGGGGTCAGAAGCGCCCCCCTGCTCAGTTGAGGTTTCGCTACACACCTTGTTGGGTGTATTGATTTCTCTTAGAATATAGTAATTGGGAATCGGACAACAGAAGCCAGACCGCGTCCAGTGACGCGGACCTAACACCCCTCCTCTATGCCCTCCCTTCTTTGTCCTCCCTCCCCCCCCCCTTTTTTTTCTCTTCTCTCCTCCTCTTTCCCCTTATCTCCCCCATCTCCCTTGCCCTATCTCACGCTTTAGACTTCTGATGCCTCCTATATGAGCGTCCTCTCTCCTCCCCTTGCGCTTTTGATGCCACGCTCGCCTCAGTGACCTCGTGGTTCGCCTGCTTCGCTCCCCCTTCCACCCTCTATGAGCTGACGTTTGGCTGTGGCCACCTCCCCCTGCACCGTCCCCTCCTGGGTGCCTGGTGCCTCCCTGATGGTGCCTGGCGCCCTGGGGAGTGACGGGCCCTTGTGGAGGCTGATGGGACGAGATGACATGTCGTGAGGCCGACACTGGATGTCCTACGGCGGGGGGGGTGAAGCGTGGTTTGCTCTTGAGCTTGGAGGGGATGACAACGTGCCTCCCTTCTTCGCGCTCCCTGCTCTCCCTGTCCATTTACTATAATCCACAAGAGAAATGTATTTACAAGCAACAGATCCACCCATACAGTGGATATTTTGATCGTGTCCAGGTGTGGGGTGTGGGACGCAGGAGCCAAACTTATCTGGTTGGGCGGCCTGGCCTACACCCCCGCTGATGCCTCTTATTGGAGGTGGGCGGGGGGTGGTCCAGCGCCGTCACATCCCTGGGCGTGTTGAGAATGTTGGGGATTGATTCGCTCCCCATATTTTTTTATCTTCCCCCTTTGTATACATTCCTTATGTCTGTGTATGCTTATACTATTGGATATCTTGAATATGTTGTGTATCTTTTCCCTGTTAAAACATTTAATAAATAAAGATTAAACTAACTGGGGGATGCCGGATAGTCTCAATTCACCCCAAAGTTTAGAATGGCCTCAACGAAGTTCCCCAACAACTTGAGTCCATTCGCCCTGGCGTTGCATGATGGCTTCAAAAGCTGCCCGTGTCTGGACCGGGTCCATTTTGTCTGGCCAGCAGTTTGGGCAGTGAGTCATTTCTTGGGCTGGAGGATGGCGGAGAACCTTCAGCAGAAGTAGAGGAAGGGGAACAAACTCTGGGATGCCTTGACTGAATTCCCCCACAACGTGAGTCAATTCGGCCTGGTGTTGCATGATGGCTTCAAAAGCTGCCTGTATCTGGGCCGGGTCCATTTTACCTGGCCTGCAGATACTGTCACATACCTTTCTAGAGACCAGGCCAATGTAGATACAGACAGCTGCCAGCAATACCGCTTGCGACCTCCCCAGCGGGTGGAGATTGGGGGAAACTCAGCAGAGGGGATGGCCGGAGTGTCATGTGTGCGGATTATGCAGAATCAGGAACACCATACAGGAACTGATGAAGATCTGGAAGGCAATGGGGAGTTAAAGCTGACTGTAACTGAGGGGAGCCAGCAGGGAGTATCTGATAGAGTGCTATACCACGCACTGGTTTCAGCATGGGGAGTCTGCTGATAGATCTGGTTTTCATCAGAGCTTTCCGCAAAGGGGGTCGGCCTGCACTGCAGAAAAGTTGGGGTCTTACTGCTGTTGCCAGTGGCCAGTGAGCCCAAATATGGGAAACATCCAGTCTGGGTTTTGAGGGGAAGCTGATGCAGGGGAAGCCGGAGAGTCTAGAGCCAGGGAAAGCTGTAATTCAGTGTTGAAGTTCAGAGAGCCAAAAGAGGTAGTCATCCAAGCTGGGGGTCGAGAGCCAGAGAGAACGATGTCCAAAGCCAGGGAGTCATAGCCAGAGCGGGGTTGTAATCCAAGTACCACAAGGTCAGAGCGGGTCATAATCCAAGTCAGAGCCAAAAGTCAAACCAGGAAGCCACACAGGAACAGAGGCAAGCATCACTCCAAGAAGATCTGCAGGCAACTTCCTAGTGCCACAGACCCCCTTTTACAAGGCTTTAGACGCCCAGGAAGTGCCTGCTGTGCATGCGCAGAGCACACACAGGATCAGGGGCCGCCCCCGGCCATGCGCAGACCAGTGTACCGGTTACCTTCGTGACCAAGCATGCCTCCGGCCACACACAATGTGAACGGAGGGGTGCGACTGAGCGTCGCGCACACTTGCGAGGGCAATCGCGCGCACGCTGGTGCACGTGAGTAGGACCAGGATTTTAACTATCCTGGGTTTTGTTCCCGGAGCACCCCGATCAGGCTATGTGAAACCCCCCAGATCTCCCGATAAAACTCACCTCACCCCGCTCCCTGTCCCACAAAGTGTATTTTAGAAGGATATTATATCCAATTAGAGTTGTTTCATCCGCATTTTCTCCCAGAGGGGTAGGAAAGCCACACAAAGCTTGTACTACTTTGAGGAAAATAATCTCTGCATGTTTTTGAAACCTGTACCTAGAAGCCCTAGAAGGTAATGAGAAAGCCGAAAGGCGAAACATGTCTACCTGTTCCATAGGAAGAGGGACAATAGTCCCTAAAACAAATAAATGAGAACTATATTGAAGTGTATCATGAACATTGAATATCTTGGATATGTGGATAAGTACAATTATGTGTATGAAATTATCTGTTATGGGATGATGTGTGTTTTAAAGTGGACCTAAATAAAACAAGTATTATAAAAAATAATTTTAAAATAAGTTTGATGTGGTCAAATGATTGGGACATAGGAATGGGACCCAGCCCCAGAAGTTTTTGGAAGTGTTCCACCATAAGAGGCAGTGTGCAAAATCGCGCCCCCCCCCCAGTCACCGCATAGCAAGCAGTGTGCAGAATCACTCTAATAACCCCATAACAGTCATTGTGCAGAATCACCCCAATACCCCCATAAAAGGCAGTGTGCAGAATCACCCCAATACCCCCATAAGAGGTAGTGTGCAGAATCCTCCAAATCACCCCATAATAGGGAGTGTGCTGAATTCCCCCAGACACCCCATAACAGGCAGTGTGCAGAATTCCACCAATTACCACATAGCAGGATGTGGCAGAATCAACCCAGTCACCCCATAACAGGCAGTGTGCAGAATCCCACCCAATCACTCTATAACAGGAAGTGGCAGAACCCCCCCAAATCACCCCATAAAAGGCAGTGTGCAGAATTACCCTAGTCACCCCATAACTGGAAGTGTGCAGAATCCCCGCAATCACTCCATACCAGGAAGTGGCACAATCCCCCCAATCACCCTATAACAGGCAGTGTGCAGAATTACCCCATAACAGGAAGTGTGCAGACCCCCCCCCCACAATCACCCCATAACAAGAAGTGGCAGAACCCCCCCAAATCACCCCATAAAAGGAAATGGCAGAACCCCCCAATTACCCCATAACAGGCAGTGTGCAGAATCACCCCAATACCCCCATAAAAGGCAGTGTGCCGAATCACCCCAATACCCCCATAAGAGGTAGTGTGCAGAATCCTCCAAATCACCCCATGATAGGCAGTGTGCTGAATTCCCCCAGACATGCCATAACAGGCAGTGTGCAGAATTCCACCAATTACCGCATAGCAGGATGTGGCAGAATCACCCCAGTCACCCCATAACAGGAAGTGTGCAGAATCCCCCCAATCACTCCATACGAGGAAATGGCACAATCCCCCCAATCACCCTATAACAGACAGTGTGCAGAATTACCCCATAACAGGCAGTGTGCAGACCCCCCTCCCCCACAATCACCCCATAACAGGAAGTGGAAGAACCCCCCCAAATCACCCCATAAAAGGAAATGGCAGAACCCCCCAATTACCCCATAACATACAGTGTGCAGAATACCCCCCCCCCAATCACCCCATAACAAGCAGTGTGCAGAATCCTCCAATCACCCCATAACAGAAAGGGGCAAAATCCCCCCCAATTACCCCATAACAAGCAGTGTGCAAAATACCCCCAATCACCCCACAATAGCAAGTGCCAGAACCCCCCCCCCAATCACCCCATAACAGTCAGTGTGCAGAATCCCTCTCCATAAAAGACATTGTGCAGAACTCCCCTCCCCCCAAATCAGGCAGGGTGCAGGAGGATGATCAGTGGTGTGGTAATGCCAGTAATACGTTTCCTTTATCAGCCCTACATTCGCACCATAATCATAAATGTTGATTCTAGAATGTTGTTTTTTTTTTTATTTCAGATGATGACCTCATTCAAGATTTCCTGTGGATGGATTGCTGTTGTAAAATAGCAGACAAGGTAAATTATCCTGTCATTATAAATGTCTCACTGTCTCATTTCTAAATCGCAAGTCAAATACTGAGGAATAAATCTTGCCAGTCAGCCCTTCTGCTGAGACTTAGCGGTGCTGGTAATATTATTGTGGTAATATTCCAATGGTCCTCACACTTTCTTACCTCGAGAGCCACATTCGGAACATAGAGGTTTTGACCCACATTTATATAGTCAGCACAGGAATCCAAGACGTGGAGGCTAATTTAAGACTAGCGCCACGTATTGCCAGGTGAGCGCCTGTGTAGTGGCGCCTAGAGCGACCGCTAGTAGACGCTGCAAGCAGGTGTCTGGCGCTGTGACCTAGCTTAGTGGGCGGACAAGTGACGTTGTACTATCCTGTCCAGCATTAATGAATGTGATGTCTGGAGGGCTCTGTAGAAGCACTCTACCTGATTCACTGCAAAGCCAATGGAGAACGCTAGGTGGTGTCCCGTGGTCAAAGCACCCAAGACTACACCACATCTAACAGGACAACGCTGCAGCGAGCGATAGGTAGCGCCAGTTAAGTGCTTCCTGCACTCGACGCTGAAGCCCATATTTTAGAAAAAAATACACACAACCAGCATCGGCGCTCTAAAACTGGGCGCTCTAGCGTCGAGCGCCAGACGCTATGTGATAAAAGTCTGTTTCTCAACACATATCCACCAGCACCAGAGCAAAAACACATGGAATTATATTGTTTTAACAGTGTCAATGACGCTGCAATGTCCGACCTGCACATATAATTCTGCGTAAAAAAAAACAATAAAAGTGTTTGGTTGCCGGGCAGGAGAGGCCACACAATAATTTGAGCCAAAAATTTACTATAGCAACACGCTATTTATACACGACCAAATGAAACATCATTGAAATGTATGGGAGAGCGACACTGAGCGACAGGTGCTACATGGTGCTGCTGAACATAGAGCACCAGCACTATACGCTGAGCACTACTGAGTGACAGGTGCTACATGGTGCTGCTGAACATAGAGCACCAGCACTATACGCTGTGCACTACTGAGCGACAAGTGCTACATGGTGCTGCTGAACATAGAGCACCAGCACTATACGCTGTGCAATTGAGCGACAAGTGCTACATGGTGCTGCTGAACATAGAGCACCAGCACTATACGCTGTGCACTACTGAGCGACAAGTGCTACATGGTGCTGCTGAACATAGAGCACCAGCACTATACGCTGTGCACTACTGAGCGACAAGTGCTACATGGTGCTGCTGAACATAGAGCATCAGCACTATACGCTGTGCACTACTGAGCGACAAGTGCTACATGGTTCTGCTGAACATAGAGCACCAGCACTATACGCTGTGCACTACTGAGCGACAAGTGCTACATGGTGCTGCTGAACATAGAGCACCAGCACTATACGCTGTGCACTACTGAGCGACAAGTGCTACATGGTGCTGCTGAACATAGAGCACCAGCACTATACGCTGTGCACTACTGAGCGACAAGTGCTACATGGTGCTGCTGAACATAGAGCACCAGCACTATACGCTGTGCACTACTGAGCGACAAGTGCTACATGGTGCTGCTGAACATAGAGCACCAGCACTATACGCTGTGCACTACTGAGCGACAAGTGCTACATGGTGCTGCTGAACATAGAGCACCAGCACTATACGCTGTGCACTACTGAGCGACAAGTGCTACATGGTGCTGCTGAACATAGAGCACCAGCACTATACGCTGAGCACTATGTGCTCTATGTTCAGAAGTCATCAAATAGGCAGTCATCAAATAGTGTGCTAGCCTTGGGCTAACCACGAACCGAAAAGAACACTGAACAACCGACATAAAACATAAGTGCTTAACGTGGTCATGTTAATATACACACAATTTATTAGTATCAAAAAGTTAGTGCGGCACACAAAGAATTATAAAGCTGGTTTCCCCGGGGTCTCTCACTGGACACCATAAGGACAACCTATCTGCTTCCATATCTAGTTAGGGATTTCAAAACATTTTTATAGTGTGAGTTGTGTTTGAAGAGGCTCTCCAGTCTTTATCAAATAGCAATGAACATACTAAAGGGTTCTTCCAGTAATGTGGAGAAGCACTCTAAATTTATAAGCAGACCTATTAGACTTTGTGACTTGGATGCCCTGATTCCTAACAAGGCTGAGGAATCCCCAAAATGAGCTGAATGATTCTTGTGGCCCGCACATGTGCAATCTCCGCGCCGATAACCCTCTCCCTGGAGGTAAAAAAATATATTGCTATATTTGCTTCTCCTGACATATAATAAACTGCGGCCCCAGGGCTGGGCTTTTTATACACAATGAAAAAGGAGCCAGCAACATGAGTTCATTCCCAGGCGATGGGTCAAAATGCAATCAGGCAATTGCCAGTCCTACCGCTCAAACTCCTGGCAACTAGGGGCTATATGGGGGGAAATATCCAGTTCTATTGTTGGTAAAGGATAAAAGACAGGATGGCGAAACCATCCAATAGCTACTGCCTGTGTAAATAAGGGGCCTTTATGGAAAATTAATATTGTTACTAATTTGCTTATTTATTAAATATATGGATATACAGCAAAATATATCATGGCATGACATCAGTGGGAAGCTGCTTAGAATATCAGCAGGCCTAGATTGCCTGGGCAGGAACTGTATTCGCATTAGTTAGTATCAACATTCTGAAACTAAACAATAAAATCATTTTCAACCAAACAAGCAATGCAGGTTTGGGAGGGCAGATGCCTGGAAATTCCAATATGTGCCCACATAGAATCAAGCAAATCAGGTTGGGACAAGTTCAGAGTAGCCAGACTGGGAAAACTGGCCTGAACATCAAAGTGATATCGGGGTATAAGGGAGAAGGAGAGGAGGTCCTGTCAGGAGGGTGGCAGGAAGAGGAGAGAAAGGAGGAAAGATGGCTGCCAGCTGAAAGGTCTGCTTGTGGGTTCCCAGTTCAGGAGGGTAACTGTATGAGTTGCTGGTCCAGTAATGCTCTTAATGTTGCCTTAATCATTGTATGGGGTTTATTCATCAAGCCATAGCGACAGGTAACGACTGGCAGCGACAGGTAACGACAGGTAGCGAACGGTGACCGCCGGACGCTGTACACAATACCACATTTATCAAAGCGAATCTGGTGAGCGACTCAAACAGCGACACGTAGCGACCAATTCATCATCACAGACGGCTCGCCGTATACCGCTGGCGCCTGGTATTACCTGTCGCTACCTGTCGCTCTTTTTAATGGACGTTCCTTCTCTTCTCTTTAAACAGGGTTTTATTTTAATTTTTTTTTTTATTATCAAATAATTGTGTCACCTCTCCTGGCCTAGAAAAAGTCATTTTTGAAAACTTTTTTGATTTGTAAAATTTTTATGCAGAATTGTCATTACAGGTTTGGCACTAAAGTGTTCAACTTACAATGTAATAACAATGTAATTCTATATATTTTCACTTTATTACTAGTAAATACATGTTCGGAAACAGACTTTAATCACACAGCGTCTGGCGCTCTGGGCTACAACGACCCGATTTTGAGCGCCGGCGCTGTGTGAGGATGTTTTTGATGAATATGGTGTGAGTCGGTCGCACTGAGCTGGCGCTACCATTTGGCACTGTCCTGGTTTTATAGCGACTTACACAACAGATTCATCAATGCCGGCCAGCGACTGAGACGCTCTGAAACAGCAAACCAACAGCGAACTATATAACTGATGTTTTTATGTTGTATTGTATTTGTGTTGTATATTCTAAGTATGTCACACACCCCGCTTCAAGATATTCATAACCTGTGGGTAATACTGACCTGTAGAGGGCGATCTGCAGAGATGATTGGAAGAAAGAAAGCCCCTCCCGGTCCATAAATACCTGGGACCTCCCACTCATTACCCAGTCTTCATCTCTGCAGACGGCGAGCAAGCAGCAGATGATGTCTCCTCCTTGCACAGGGGGATTTCAGGTAGCCGGGACTACTCCCGGCCAGTTTTTTATTTATTTCCGCTCGGACTCCTTTTTAACCTTTATTTATCCTGTGTATATAAAATGCCTCCCAGTCTTGGCTGCTGTCCGGGCGAAGGTATATTAGCACCACTGGTGCTCAGGAGCTATGCTCCGCCGCGAGACCCTATATAGAGGGTAGGCGGTTATACCGGGTTGGTGACCCCGGTTTGGGATGCCCTGTCCACTGGCAATTTTCCTATATGGCCCCTTTCCACCTTCCTAGCTTGGGTCGGGGGTCCCCTCCTCAGTTTAGGTGTTACTCTTATGTTTCAATATGGTGTGTGTTTCTTTGTCACTTTATTTTACTTTTACTTTCTGTCAGACACCGCGGCCGCCATTGCGACCGCGGCACTGTTTTTTACCTCAGAAGGCGGAGGGGAGTTTTCTCCCCTCACGCTCTTCTGTTGGGGGCAGGGCCGGGCCTTCAGCGCGAGGCCGCGGCCCGCCCCCCTTACACTGGGCGCCTGCTGTAGCGTGGCTCGAGCGGGGAGCGGCTCCGCATGCCTTTGCGGGCCGCTGCCGCTTGCCTGTGGCTCGTTCGGTGCCGCGGGTTGCCTCGACACCGGCTCTCTGCGTGATACAGCGGAGGGGAGCTGCTCCCCTCACGCGTTTAGTTTGGGGGCGGGGCCGGACTTTCGGCGCGTCGCCGCGGCCCGCCCCCTCTAACTCCGGCACCGCTGAGGAGCTTGCTCCTCACTACTGTCTTGTGAAGGGGGTGGAGCCGGTCAAGCGCGCGGTCCGCGCTGGCCACGCCCCTCTTCTTCGTCTCCCGCTCTGGCTCTTCACCTCAGGCTGTGAGGACGCAGCATCTGGACTCCGGAGGCACTGTGAGTGGCCCTGTGGGCCTTTCCCCCCTTTGTTTTCTGATACTAGCATAAGTTTTTCTCTCATTTAGTCTTTTGTGTTTTTCAGGTGGAATCTTCAGGGATATTAGGGGGTTTCTCCCGGTCCTAGGGTCCCTGGGTATTTTTTATTATCACTTATAAATCCTCCCACTTGGACATTATAAGGGCATCCCGGGTTGCTTAGTAGCGTAATTCCCTCGGTCATAGCGACTTACTCAAGTTCACCTTATGGAGGCATCCCAGGATTCCGGGCTCCCCTCGGGACAATCCCGGAAGTGTATGGGTATCCCTAACTGGGGATGATTTTTTTCTATGTATATCATGCGCACAGCAGACTATTACACGGCAGTCCGGACCCCAGGCGTCTGGGACAGTGTTGGCTTCATCCCCTCCCCCTCCCATTTTGACCCGTGCCCCGTGTGATGTTGTCATGGGGGGGCAGTCGCAATCTGATGTGTGTGCCAGATTGGCCAATATTGAAAAATGTATTTCTACTGCGGTCGCCAAAAAGGCACCGGCTAAGAGAAAGCATTTGTCACCGGCCACTCAATTTGAATACGATGATGTGGATGGTCTGGATCCGGAGGAATGTGGATGGTCTGGATCCGGAGGAAGGGGAGTTATTTGAGGATTCGGATAATTCTGATGATCAGCAATTTGTTGGCGCTGATTCCGAACGGGGGTCAGGGAGTTCCTCGGATACTCCTAATGTTCTGGCTCAGATGTTTGAGGTTCTGGCTATTTCTCCTCCAGCAGCTGCTCCTCAACAACAAGGGGAGTTTTACGAGGAATCCAGGCCGCGTTTGGACTTTCCTAATCAAAAGCATTTTGATAATATCATTTCTAAGGAATGGGAGAGGCCGGCTCGGCTCCCAGGCATTCCTCAGAGTTGGGATAAAAGATATCCTTTCCCTGTGGATACGGTTAAGCGCTGGGCGTCTTCCCCCGAGGTGGACGCCCCAATTTTGGGGTTATCCAACTCAGCCGTTTTGAATAACCCTGATTGTTCCTCTCTCAAAGATGGTGAGGATAAACGCATTGACCAGATGGCTTGTCATGGTTTTGCCAGTATTGGGGCAGCCATACGGCCTGTTTGTGCCTCATCGCTGTTGGTGGTGGCTACCAGAAAGGTGGTCAGGGACTTGTTATCCTCTTCCGGTTTGGATCCGGACAGTGACGATTTTCTTGGACTTAAACGATGTGAGGTGTTTTTGTCCTTCATGTTGGCCGCTTTGGATGATTCCTTGATGATGAGTAGCAGAGCTTCTGCTCTAATGGTGACTATCAGGCGTTCAATTTGGTTGCGCCAGTGGGCGGCTGATTTTGGGTCAAAGAAGTCACTGACGTCTCTTCCCTTCGTGTGTTACGGCTTTTTGGAGACAAATTGGACTCTGTAGCGAAAGGTGATAAACTACCTCAACGCAAGAAGCAACGACGTCCTTTTCGAGGAGCGGCTTCTTTCACTCCTTCCTTTCGGGGATCCAGAGCGGGAAGAGGATTTGCCTTCCCTTCTACAAGAGGAGATTCCTGGAATAGGGGCAGGGGTCGTGCCCGTTCAGGATACAATTGGGGCTCTAAACCCAAACCCGCGGCCAAGCCTGCTCAGCAATGAGGGGGCGCCCTCACCCGTGCGGGTGGGGGGACGGCTGCGACACTTCTCCCAGGTCTGAATTCGGGAGGTCTCGGACAAGTGGATCCGGGAAGTGGTGTCTTCCGGCTACAAGCTGGAGTTCGAGTCCCGCCCCCCCCCCCCCCCCCCCGCGTTTCTTCAGGTCTCGGGTGTCCCCGGACGCACTGGCCGCGCAGGGGCTCTGGGTGGCGGTATCGAGTCTTCTGGAAATGGCGGTCATTTGTCCAGTGCCCCCATTAGACCGGGGTCAGGGTTTTTACTCAAATCTGTTCACGGTCCCCAAAAAGGATGGCTCTGTCTGGCCCATCCTGGATCTAAAGATTCTCAACAGGTTTGTCAGGCTGCGAAAATTTCGCATGGAAACGTTGCGTTCAGCTATCCACTCTCTTCGTCAGGGGGACTTCATGACGTCCATAGACATCCAGGACGCTTACCTCCATGTTCCCATTTTTCCCGCGCACCAGAGGTTTCTCAGGTTCGCGGTGGAGGATCTGCACTTTCAGTTTGTAGCTCTTCCTTTTGGTCTCACCACAGCTCCAAGGGTTTTCACCAAGGTGCTTGCTGGGGTGATGGCTCTCCTCAGAGCGCAGGGAATTCGCATAGTGCCATATCTGGACGATCTCCTCATCATGGCATCGTCATTCAGCCAAGCGGAATCGGACACCAGGACGGTAAGATCCACTCTGGAGAGGTTCGGCTGGGTGATCAACTACCCCAAGTCCTCCCTTTGCCCGTCCAGGATAGTATCCTTTCTGGGAATGTCTCTGGATACAGATCAGGCCAGAGGGTTCCTTCCTCAATCCAAGGTTCTTTTGATTCAGGAGTTGATTCGTTTGCTCATGTCCATTCCTCGGCCGACCATCCGGCTAGGGATGAGACTGGTGGGATTGATGGTGGCCTCCTTCGAGGCAGTCCCATTTGCTCAGTTTCACACAAGGACGCTACAGCTCCATCTGTTGTCGGTCTGGGACAGGTCTCCTCAGTCGCTGGATCAATTCTTTCTGATGTCTCCCCGAGTTCGCCGCTCGCTTCGGTGGTGGCTGAACTCAGCGAATCTGTTGAAGGGCAGATCCTTTCAGACTCCTCATTGGGAGGTGGTCACCACGGATGCCAGCCTTTCAGGATGGGGGGGCTTCTGGAAGGATCTGCAATTTCAGGGTTTGTGGGGACCCCTGGAAGCCCACGAGCCTATCAATGTTCTGGAATTGAGAGCCATCAGGATGGTTCTTTGTCATTTGACTCATCAACTGTGGGGCTTGCCGGTTCAGGTCCGGTCGGACAATCGGACGGCGGTTGCCTACATCAATCACCAGGGAGGGACTCGCAGCAGGAGTGCCCTCAGGGAAGTGTCTCTGATTCTGGACTGGGCGGAGAGCCACGTCCCGTGCATCTCGGCGGTCTACATCCCGGGAGTGGAGAACACGGAGGCGGACTCCCTGAGCAGGTTGTCAGCCCGCAAAGGGGAATGGTCTCTCAGTCCCAAGGTTTTTCACACAATTTGCCTCAGGTGGGGGTCACCGGTGGTGGACCTTTTTGCCTCCCGTCACAATCACAAACTTCCGTCATTGGTGTCTCTGGCGAAGGACCCTCTGGCTCTCGCGACGGATGCCATGTCTCTGAACTGAAGCGATCTGGGTTTTCTGTACCTGTTCCCCCCGTTTCCCATGGTGGCCAGAGTAGTGCGCAAGCTGGCTCTGAAGGGAGCGTCAGCAATTCTGGTGCCCCAAGGTGGCCAAGACAGGTCTGGTTCGCAGACGTGGTAAGGTTAGCAGAAGATCAGTTCGCTCTGCCCCTGCTGCCAGATCTACTCACACAGGGTCATCTACGTTACCCCAATTTACCAACGCTGGCTTTGACGGCGTGGCTGCTGAAACCTCCATCTTGAAGGAGGAAGGTCTTTCCGATGCTGTGATTCGGACTCTTATTAGCGCTAGGAAGAGGTCTTCTTCTTCCGTTTACTATAGGACTTGGAGGTCTTATATTGATTGGTGTGAGACCAGGGCCTTCCCTTGTAGGGAATTCTCTATTTCTAGAATCTTGGAGTTCCTGCAACATGGTTTGGATCTAGGGCTCCAACTCAGTACTCTGAAGGGGCAGGTGTCTGCCCTGGCGGTGTTTTTCCAAAGATCTTTCGCTCTTCATCCGTTGGTTAAAACCTTTTTCCAGGGGGTTACGCATGTGCGGCCTCCTAGGAAGCCTCTGATTCCGGTTTGGGATTTGAATCTGGTTCTTTCTGCTCTTCAGGGTCCCCCCTTTGAGCCTTTGCATGATATTGCCTTGTCTTCCCTTACGCAGAAGGTGGCCTTTTTGGTAGCTATCACTTCTGTTAGGCGTGTTTCTGAATTAGCAGCTCTGTCTATTCAAGCTCCATATTTTGAAAGACATCAGGACAAGGTGGTTTTCCGTTTCAAGACGGATTTCCTTCCTAAGGTGGTTTCTGCTTTTCATCTGAATCAGGATATTGTTCTGCCCTCTCTGTGTCCTAATCCCAGCAACGACAAGGAGAGGTCCCTGCATTCCTTGGATGTGGTTCGCGTTGTGAAGTATTATTTGGTGGTAATGTCTGCCTTTCGCAAGACTGATGCTTTCTTTGTGGTGCCATCCGGGCCCAAGAAGGGTTTGGCACCCGCCAAATCTTCCATCAGTAAGTGGATTCGTCAGGCCATTGTTGGGGCCTATTCTGCTAAGGGGAGGAATCCTCCTTTTCGTGTTACGGCTCATTCTACTCGTGCGGTTGGGGCTTCCTGGGCTTTTCAGCACCAGGCCTCTGTTGAGCAAGTTTGTATGCTGCTACCTGGTCTTCTGTTCACACCTTTTCCAAGTTTTACAAGGTTTATGTTTGGGCCTCAGCGGATGCTGTTTTTGGCCGCAAAGTTCTGCAGGCTGCAGTAGTTTAAGTTGTGTTTTATGCCTCGTTTTGGATCCCCACCCGTTATGGACACTGCTATTTGATGTCCCACAGGTTATGAATATCTTGAAGCGGGGTGTGTGACATACCATTTTGTGAATACTCACCTTGTAAAATGGGTATTATAAGTATGTCACACACCCCGCTTCAACCCGCCCTTTGTATTCTGGATCCTTCTTATTGTGAACTTTGCGTTGTTATGACTTATATTTGGCTCTTCCTGGTCCTTTGCCTTACTGCTTTCTTTATACTGGGTAATGAGTGGTAGGTCCCAGGTATTTATGGACCGGGAGGGGCTTTCTTTCTTCCAATCATCTCTGCAGATCGCCCTCTACAGGTCAGTATTACCCACAGGTTATGGATATCTTGAAGCGGGGTGTGTGACATACTTATAATACCCATTTTACAAGGTGAGTATTCACAAAATGGTATTTTTGTTGTTTTGTCACATTGGATTGCATTGGTATTTTACCAACAATATATCTCCATGTTTACCATTTGTCTCAGTGTCCTTCGAATTTATCGGATGTCCAAAGAATCTAGTCTTCTGCGTGTACTGTATCCATTGCGTTATCATTGCCCAGTTATTAATAATATTTATATATCTGTTTTAGTTGAGCCGGACAGGATATATATATATATAATTACATTGTTTAGGAGATTAACAGGCTGATTCATTACTAGCGCCAGGTACCGACAGGTGAGCATCTGTAGTGAGGCATTGAGAGCTGCCGCTAGTAGTCGCTGTGCTCCACCATGGTTCGCTGTTTCATGGTTCGCTGGCTGGCATTGATGAATATATTGTGTGAGTCACTCTAACACCAGTACAGCGCTGTATGGGAGCGAACGGTAGCGACAGCTCAGTGCGACCGACTCACACCATATTCATAAAAAAAACAGCCTCAAACATCGCCAGCGGTCAAAATCATGTAGTTGTAGCCCAAAGCGCCAGACGCTGTGTGATTAAAGTCTGTTTTTGAACATGTATCCACCAGTAATAAAGCGAAAACATATGAAATTACATTGTTATTACATTGTAACATGAACACTTTAATATCATCCCTGTAAGGACAATTCTGCATAAAAATATTATAAATAAAAAAAGGTTTAAAAAATGACTTTTTCTAGGCCAGGAGAGGTCACACAATTATTTGATAATGTATAAAAAAAAAAAACCCTGTTTAAAGAGAATAAAAGAATTGTCCATTGAAATGTATGGGAGAGCGACAGGTAGCGAAGCCAGAGCTCCGGCGCTATACGCTGAGCCGTCTGTGATAATGAATTGGCCGCTACGTGTCGCTGCTAGAGTCGCTCACCGGATTCGCTTTGATAAATGTGGTATTGCGTACAGCGCCCAACGGTCACCGTTCGCTACCCGTCATTACCTGTCGCTGCCAGTTGTTACCTGGCACTATGGCTTGTTGAATAAACCCCCAAATTGTTTACATTAAGGAGTATAATTGTTTACATAATTTGGGAGTCAGGCAAGGAGATATTGGTATTAATTGTTTAGACTGTGAGGTATGGGATGTAGGGGAGATTGGTCAAAAAGACCAAGCTCCGCTTTGAATAATCCTGTGTGGGCCTGTGAATCTAGCATATAAAAAGCAGGTCTTTTGAGGGGTCCTGATTCATTACCGCTCAATGGCAGTCTAGTTCATTACTAACACCAGGTAGCAACAGTTGAGCATATGTAGCGCAGATTTCAGAGCGACCGCTAGTAGTCGCTGTGCTCAGCCATGGATCTTTGTTTCAGAGCACCTCAGTCGCTGGCCAGCACTGATGAATATGTTGTGTTAGTCGCAGTACTACGCTGTATGGGAGCGAACGGTAGCGCCAGCTCAGTGCGACCGACTCACACCACATTCATCAAAAAAACAGCCTCAGTCTGTTTTTGACCATGTATCCACTAGTAACAAAGCTAAAACATATGGAATTACATTGTTATTACATTGTAACATGAACACTTTAACACCAGACATGTAAGGACAATTCTGCATAAAAATATTAATCCAAAAAGTTTTCAAAAATGTCATTTTCTAGGCCATGATACATGTCTGAAAGATTTGAGATTTTATTAAAAAAAAAAAAATTGGGATCAGGAAAGGGATTTAAGGATCGTCCATAGAAATGTATGGGAGAGCAACTGGTAGCGAGAGGTAATACGTGGCGCTCTGCAAGGCTGGACGCCGGCGCTGTACACTGAGCCTGGGATAATGATGAATTGTTCCAGTCGCTCACCAGATTCAGCTTCATAAATGCGGAATTGCGTGCCGTCTCCGGCGTTCACCTGACGCTACCTGCCGCTTACAAGGCACTACCTGGCCCTGGTGCTATCCCTTCATAAATAAGGCCCTAAGACAGAGGCTGACCAGTCATTGTTTGTTATTCTAAGTATGCAGCACGTCCTGCTCCAGATAATGATTCATAACATCTGGGATATACCTCCACAAGAGGGTGCTTTACTGCAGAGATGGCAAAAAGAGGCCCCTCCCGGTCCATATATACCCAGGACCTCCCACTAATTCCCCAGTTTCTTCTCTGCAGTGGGCTGCGAAGGACAAGATGATGGCTTCTCTTCTCGCAGGTGAGCCGGGCTTCACAGCCCCTGACCCTGTAGTACTATTCCCACCCGTTCCACCTTTTATTCTGCCTCCCAGCCTTGGCTGCGTGGTCAGGTGATGGTAGGCTGCACCTATTAGAGGTGCTTTATTAGGAGCATGCTCCACCGCAAATCCCCCACCAAAGGGTAGGCGGTCCAGGTTTTTGGTGATCCTGAATTGGGATGCCCCGTCCGCTTAGCCCTCCATGACATTCTTGGGTGTCCTTATGGGCATACTACTACTCCCCCTTCGTCGGGGGGGGGAGCGTCTGTATGTTTTGTGTGAGTGCATGCTTCACAGTACTAGCATTGCTGTGGCTGTGTTTGGCATACTCGCGCTGGCACTCTGCTAACAGCGCTTCTCCTCTCCCCGGGTCATTTTTAAATTCTCCCGCCGCTGACTTGCGCACCCTGCGGCGTCTGCGTTCAGCGGTGACATCACTCCGGGGCCTGCTGTGCTGGGATTGGCTGCAGGGTGGCTCCTATTGGACTGTCCCCGCGCTTCCTGGAGGGGGCGTGGCTTAGCGCTTGTGCGCGTTCCGCAGCTCTCCTCATGCGGCCCGCCCCTTCAGAGCCTTCAAGCCCCATCTTGCCCTGCAGCCTGGATGATTGCAAGCTCTTCTGCGGTCCGTGAGTGCCCCAGCAGGCCTGTATTTGATATTTTCATCCAATGTTTTCTTCTGTATTACTAATGGGGTGTAATGTCCTATGTCTTACAGGCGGGAACACTTTTTTAGAGGTTTCCCCCAGTCCTATGCCCTCTATTTGTTCCCTGTAACTGTATTAGAGGCCTGAATAATTTAATCCTCCCACTATCCTAGCTGACATTTGGGGCATCCCGGGTAGCTGTACAGCGTAATTCCTAATGGCCAGTTGTGCCACAAAAAATCACCAGGATATTGTGCTCGGGGTACCATCGGGACAAGCCCGGCTGTGTGTGGTGTGGGGGCATCCCCTGTGAGCGATGATGTGCGGGTCTGTGTACCAGCAGGTGCTTGCGCGGCACTCTGGACTGCCCGTGTCTGGGTCTGCTCCCACCATGTCTTCTCCCACACCCCCTCGCTTGATCATGACTCCCAGTGAGATCAATACTAGTGGGGAGTCTCAGCCTGATGTGTCTTCCAGGCTGGCCAACATTGAGAGATTGATTGTTAGCTCTGTGGCCCGTAAGGCCCCAGCTAAAAGACGGCACGTGGGACTTGCTGCGTCAGCCTTTCCTTTGGAGACTGAAGATTTTCTTGATTTATCTGACTATACCCCACTTGAGGAAGGGGAATTATTCTCAGATTCAGAATTTTCTAATGATCAGCATTACCTTGGCGCTGATGCCGGCTCAGAGCATTGGGATGCTGATGACACCCATAGACTTTTGACTCAAATCTTTGAAGTCCTTTACATTTCCCTTCCTGCTGCGGCACCCAAGCAACAGGGGGAATTGTTTGGTACTGCAAAGCCCCGTTTGGAATTTCCAGAACAGGCACATTTCAATAATCTGGTTCTCAAAGAATGGGAGCGGCCTAGCCGGCTTCCTGGTATCCCTAAGGGATGGGATAAAATGTACCCTTTTCCCTCGGATGTGATTAAATGTTGGTCAACTCCCCCAGAAGTGGATGCCCCTGTGTTGGGGTTGTCTAACACTTCAGTGGTGCATTCCCCTGATTCCACTACCTTGAAGGATAGTGGCGTCCCATGCCTTTGCCTGTGCTGGATCGGCCCTGCGCCCGGGCGGGGCTTCTGCTATTACTGCAGTGGCCATTCGGACTCTGGTCAAGGGCCTTTTGGAATGCTCTCCCGATGATTCTTCTAGTGCCGAATTTAGAGCCTTATCACAATGTGAGATGTTTATCGCTTATATTCTTTCTGCCTTAGATGACACCATTAGGATGTGTAGCAGAACCTCGGCTCTGGTTGTTTCTATTCGCCACTCTGTCTGGCTGCGCCAGTGGGCAGTGGACAATGCTGCTAAGAAGGCTCTCACAGAGCTACCCTTTAAGGGGCTGCGCCTTTTTGGTGACCGTTTGGACCTTTTTGGTAAGGGAGGTAAGTTGCCCCAATGCAAAACACAGCCGCGGCCTTTTCGGGGTTCAGGGTCCTTTACTCCCTCCTTTCGTGGATCCAGGTCAGGGAGGGGGTATCCTTTGCGGGGCACAGGGGAGACTTCTGGGGCAAGGGCAGAGGCTGTGCCCAACCCGGATCCTCCTGGGGCTCCAAGCCCAAATCTGTCACCAAGCCCGCTCAGCCATGAAGGGGCGCCCTCACCCTTACGGGTGGGGGGACGGCTGCGGCTCTTCGCTCATGTCTGGGGGCTACACGTCTCAGACAGGTGGATTCTGGAGGTTGTGTCTTCCAGCTACAAGCTAGAGTTCGCTGCTTGGCCCCCTCCAAGATTCTTCAGGTCTCAGATTCCTCTAGACCCCCTGGCAGCTCAGGGTCTGTTTCTGGCTGTACAGAACCTATTGGATATGGGGGGGTCATCTGTCCGGTCCCTCCAGGGGAGAGAGGTCAAGGTTATTATTCCCATCTCTTCACAGTACCCAAAAAGGATGGTTCCATCAGGCCCATCCTGGACTTAAAGCTTCTCAACAAGTTCATCAGGACCAGACGCCTTCGCATGGAGACCCTGCGCTCCGCGATCAGCTCTTTGCGCCCGGGGGACTTCATGACTTCCATAGACATCAAGGATGCTTACCTTCATGTGCCAGTCTTCCCAGGGCATCAGCGGTTTCTCAGATTCGCCCTGGAGGACCAGCACTACCAATTTGTGGCACTTCCCTTCGGTCTCACCTCAACCCCCAGAGTGTTCACCAAGGTGCTGGCGGGGGTGATGGCCCTCCTCTGAGCCAGGGGCATTCGCATTCTCCCTTATCTGGATGACCTTCTCATTACATCTCATTCTCTCCAGCAGGCAGACTTGGATACCCAGACAGTGGTAACTGCCTTGGAAACGTTCGGATGTCCTCCCTTTCCCCGTCCTGGGTGACACCCTTCCTGGGCATGAATCTGGATACCATTCAGGCCAGGATTTTTCTTCCTCAGCAGAAGGTGGATTCTCTTCAAGCTCTAGTTCATTTCATGCTGTCCAGCCCTCGTTCTTCCATCACGCAAGGGATGCAATTGGTGGGACAGATGGTGGCCTGCTTCGAGGCAGTCCCTTACACTCAATTTCACATGAGACCCCTTCAGCTCCATCTCCTTTCAGTCTAGACTTTCTTCCAGGGGGTCGCTCATGTGCGCCCTCCTCGCAAACCCATGTTACCGGTCTGGGATTTGATTTTGGTATTGTCTGTCCTTCAGGGTCCTCCATTTGAACCTGTGCATGAGGCTGCCTTGTCTATCCTTACCCTGAAGGTTGCCTTTTTGGTGGCTATCACTTCTGTCCAGCGGGTGAGTTGGCGGCTCTGTCTATTCAGGCCCCCTACTTTGAGAGACACCAGGACAAGGTGGTTTTCCGCTTTAAACCAGACTTCTTGCCTAAGGTTGTCTCTGCCTTCCATCTCAATCAGGACATTGTGCTTTCTTCTTTGTGCCCTAATCCTGGTAATTCCAAGGAGGGCCTTGCATTCTCAGGAATTTTAAATACTACCTGGTGGCTACTGCGCCTTTCAGAAAGACGAATGCCTTGTTTGTGGTTCCCTCGGGTCCCAAGAAGGGGTTGGCTCCTGCTAAGTCTACTATTAGCAAATGGATTCGTCAGGCTATTGTTAGGGCCTATTCTACTAGGGGGAAGGATCCTCCTTTCCGTGTTACTGCTCATTCTACCCGTGCTGTTGGGGCTTCCTGGGCCTTCCAGCACCAGGCTTCTGTTGAACAAGTTTGTAAGGCTGCTACGTGGTCTTCTGTTCATACCTTTTCCAAGTTTTACAAGGTTGATGTGTTCGGGCCTCAGTGGATGCTGTTTTTGGCCGCAAGGTTCTGCAGGCGGCAGTGGTTTGAACTGCGCGTTGTTGCATTTTTGGGATCCCCACCCATTTATGGACACTGCTATTGGATGTCCCAGATGTTATGAATCATTATCTGGAGCAGGACGTGCTGCATACTTAGAATAATACAATTCTGTGATTACTCACCTTGTAGAATTTATATTATAAGTATGCAGCATGTCCTGCTCCATCCCACCCTGATTGCTTTATTCTTGGATCCTCTATGTGGTGATTGTTTTCCTTGTTAACGTTGTTAAATTTGTTATTGGCTTCTCCTGGTTCCCTTACTGCTTTTCTATACTGGGGAATTAGTGGGAGGTCCCGGGTATATATGGACCGGGGGGGCCTCTTTTTGCCATCTCTGCAGTAAAGCGCCCTCTTGTGGAGGTATATCCCAGATGTTATGAATCATTATCTGGAGCAGGACGTGCTGCATACTTATAATACCAATTCTACAAGGTGAGTAATCACAGAATTGTCTTTTCTCTTCCTGTGTACGCAGTATCTCTTGGCCATGACCTTCGCCTATTTTAAGAGAGCCAGATTCAGCATAGCCGAGTACACCCGGAGCAATTTCTTCATAGCTTTGTAAGTATCATTCCTAGCAACAGACCGGCCGCTTTGCATTTCTGCATTGTGACATAGAACCAAAATGCTGCATTATTTGTGTAAAGATCTGCACACATCTTGTGACAAGAGCATGTTGGTGTACAGCTCATCATTCTGAAGAGCAGGGGCCATAAAGGTAAACTGTTTTTTCCTGGTGTCCTGCTCGGGTCGCTTCATTCTTGACAATTGGGTTATCCGCCACAAGGTGGCGCAGTTGTAAGACGAAACTTGTGGCTCCTCCCGGCTCATATAAAGGCATCGGTTTTCCTAATAACCCCCAGAGTTCTCTTGCAGTCTGACTACGAAGATGGATGTTATCTCCATGGATATCGCAGACAAGCGGGGCATCCCAAGCCTGTCGGCCACTGCAGCCCTATTCCCACCTTTTTCCGTGGACCCTTTCTACCTCCCAGCCTCCGGCTACGGATCAGGTGATGGTAGGGGAACGCCGAGGGTCAGGCGTTCGGCAGAGCTATATGCTCTGGGCCGCAGACCCTGTACCAAAGGGTAGCCGGCCATAGGCAATGGTGAGCCTATATGGGGGGGGGGGGGGGGGGAGGAACCACCTTGGGACCCCTTATTTATTTATGTCTCCCACAAGCTTTATTTTGGTGTTTGTGTTTGGTGCACCTGTACTTTACTTTACTTCATTTACTCACCTTTCCTCCTCTTTTGCTCCTCTCCTCTCGTCCAGGCTGCGAGGGGGGCCCCGGGCCGTCGGATCGGGCGCTGGGGGCCTGAGGAGACGGGCCCCGCCGCGCGCACCGGCGGGCGCATCATCTCTTTGTGGCAGGAAGGGCTAGGCCTCTCCTGCCTGTTCCTCTGTGCGGTCCAGGCGCCATTTTTGTCTCTTTGGCGCCCAGAGTCCGCTCTCGTCCCTCCTGTCTGCTGCGGGCGGGGGGCGGGGCCGTGCAGTAACACGTTCCGCATCATCGTCGCGCACCCCGCCCTTTGAGGAGCTTGATGTCGGCACCATTTCTGAGCGAATGGTGGCTGCTACGTTGTGCTGTGAGCCCTCTTCTTCCGCATCGATGGTCCTCGTGCTGCGGGCTCCTTCTCATCTTGATCTGTGCTGCTCCTGGCCCTGCTTCATCAGCCGCGGTCCGTGAGTCACTTGTTGGGAATTTTTTTTCCGTGTGCATGTGCTGTGGGATGCTTATTTTTTTCCTCTCTCATGTTTTCCAGACGGGTCCCAGTTTATTCATAGGTGGTTCCTCCCGGTCTCTGTCTCCCCCCTCCTTCCTGCCCTGTGGTTAAGGGGTTCAGAGGGACCAAATTGGCGATTGTCCAGTTCTGGGCCGTTAGTGCCTTGGGACCCGCTTTTTTCCGCTATAATGGAGGCTTCTGGGGATAGCGAGCTTGGGGCCCCCTCGGGACTAGTTAAGCTCTGTCTCTTGTGTGGTACATGTTCTCTGAGCGGTCGCAGCGCTAACTGTGTACTCTGCGTGCAAAGTGTCATTTCGGAACAGGATGGGGCAAGCGGTGCTGGCCCCAGTCCCATTTTACCGACGGCCTCGCCGACACTCCCGCGTCTGCATTTAGCCCCCAGTGAGGGGGAGGCCAGCAGGGGATCTCAAACGGATTTGGCACTCAGAGTGGCCAGTATAGAGCATCAGTTGTCGCGTTCGGCCGCTGGTAAGGCCACGCGTAAGAAGCGGCATTTTGGAGCCATTTTATTCACTTTTTGATGATGATGATGATTATGAGGCCTTTGATGGCCGAGACTCCATGGAGGAGGGTGAGTTATTTCATGATTCTGACTGCTCTGGGGACCGACCGGGGGGCTTTGACGGTGACCCCGGGTCTTCCTTGGATGAGGACGGTTGGATTCCCGATGACACAGAGAAGCTTTTGTCTGCGGTTTTTGAAGCCTTGCACATTGTACCCCCAAAGGCGGCCAAAAAGAAGCAGGGGGACCTGTTTCGGCCCGAGAGAGAGCGGCTTGTCTTTCCTGAACAGGGCCACTTCTCTAAAATGATTTTTAAGGAATGGGAGAAACCTAATAGACTGCCGTTGGCGCCTAAGGGTCTGGACAAGCGGTATCCCTTTTCAGATGATTTGATTTGTCTCTGGTCCCGTCCCCCTGAGGTGGATGCTCCTGTTTTGGGGCTCTCCAATACCACGGTTTTGTCGTCTCCTGATACTTCTTCCTTGCGCGATCACATTTGTGGGCACTGGTCTTCGCCCTGTCTGTGCCACGGCCATTGTCTCCATAGCCATCAAAAAGAAGGTGAGACGCCTTGTGGATATCGCCAGAGCCCACAAGCGAGCGGAGGAGTATAAGGATCTCTTAGCTTGCGCGGACTTCATTGCCTTTGTGATTTTGCCCATGGATGATACCGTCCGGCTTGGCGGCAGGGCTTCGGCCCTGCTGGTCGCTCTTCGTTGTTCTATCTGTCTGCGACAGTGGGCAGCGAAGAAAGCTCTCACTGGTATTCCCTTTCTAGGACTCCGGTTATTCGGGGAGCATCTGGATCTCCTGGCGAAGGATGGGAGGCTCCCTCCACGTCGGAAGCCTGCGCGGTCCTTTCGGGGCTCTTCTTCCTTTCGTCCCTTTTGAGGGGGACGAGGTTCTTCCTTCTCAGGTGACCGCAGAGACTTCTGGGGGCGAGGTAGATCCCGCGGTCGTCCCAGTCCCTCCTGGGGGTCCAAGTCCAAGCCCACTCCCAAGGCCCCTCAGGCATGAGGAGGCACCCTCACCCATTCGGGTGGGGGGACGGCTTCTGCTATTTGCTCATATCTGGAGACAGCACGTCTCGGACCGGTGGTGTCCTCCGGGTACAAAATAAAGCTGGCAGCTTGGCCGCCCCCAAGATTTCTTGGGTTGCCGATTTCCCAGAACCCATTGACGGCGCAGGGCCTATGATTGGCAGTCCAACGACTTCTGTTGTCCGGAGTGATTTGTCCTGTGCCTCAACAGGAACAGGGTTGAGGGTTCTATTCCAATCTTTTCACGGTGCCCAGCAAGGACGGTACTCTAAGACCTATTCTGGACCTGAAGGGTCTCAACAGATTTGTCAGATTCAAACACTTCCGCATGGAGACCTTACGGTCAGCGGTGAGTTCACTTCGGCCAGGCGACTTCATGACCATGGTGGACATCAGAGATGCTTACCTGCACGTCCCTATATTCCAGGGACATCAGAAGTTTCTGAGGTTCGCACTGGAGGATCAACACTACCAATTTGTGGCACTGCCGTTTGGAATTTCCTCAGCCCACCGGGTGTTCACCAAGGTGCTGGCGGGTGTCATGGCCCTGCTGAGGAGCCAGGGCATTCGTATTCTTCCTTATCTGGACAACTTGCTGATTGCTGCTCAATCTTTTCAGAG
This sequence comes from Gastrophryne carolinensis, assembly GCA_027917425.1. Lineage (NCBI taxonomy): Eukaryota > Metazoa > Chordata > Amphibia > Anura > Microhylidae > Gastrophryne > Gastrophryne carolinensis. Next base: position 475,316,519 of record CM051237.1, on the reverse strand, counting down.
CGACACTCGGACGGTGTTGTCCATTCTTGAGGAATTCGGCTGGGTGATCAATTATCTTGTCCTTGATCACTCCATCATTGGTGAGGTCTTTCCTGGGCATGACGCTGGACACCTCTCAAGTCAAGGTGTTCCTCCCCCAGCAGAAGGTGGAGGTTCTTCAGACGCAGGCGTGGGTCTTGCTGTCGTGACCACACCCGTCTAGGGATGAAGCTGGTGGGCCTCATGGTGTCTTGTTTCGAGGCTGTACCCTTCGCCCAGTTCCACATGAGACCTCTTCAGTTGGATCTCTTGACTGTTTGGGATCAGACACAGAAGTCCCTGGAGCAGGAGTTCTCTCTGTCCCCTCTGGCCAGCCAGTCCCTCTCGTGGTGGTTGGACTCAAGAAATCTTCTAGTGGGCAGGTCCTTTCTGACTCCACGTTGGGAGATTGTCACCACGGACGCCAGTCTGACCGGTTGGCGAGGTTTTTGGCAATCGCTGAAGTTCCAGGGCCAGTGGGGCCCTCAGGAGGCTCACGTGCCTATCAATCTCCTGGAGCTGTGAGCAATCCGGTTGGTCCTTTTCCATTTGACTCCCCATCTATGGGGTTGTGCGGTCCAGGTCCGCTTGGTCGCCTACATCAATCATCAGGGCGAGACTCGGAGCAAGCGAGCCCTCAAGGAGGTGACCCAGATTCTGACTTGGGCAGAGGAGAATGTTCCCTGCATCTCGGCGGTTTATATTCCTGGGATAGCGACCCAGGTGGCAGACTCCCTGAGCAGGAGCGCCTCGCTTCTGGGGGAATGGTCTCTCAGCAACAAGATTTTTCACGCTCTTGTCTCCGCTGGGGTCAGCCCGGCATGGACCTATATGCGTCCAGGCACAATCACAAGCTCCCGAGATTCGTCTCCCTGTCGAGAGATCCTCTGGCCTTTGCCACAGACGCTCTGGCAATTCCTTGGATGGAGTTCAGGCTCCTTTATGCGTTCCCTCCGTTTCCACTCCTGTGCCGAGTGCTGCGCAAGATAGCCCGGGAGGGGGTACCAACCATCCTGGAGTTGGTTCGCGGACATAATTCAGATGTCAGTCTTTCGCTACGTCTTGCCCGACGATCCAGGGCTTCTCGCTGCGGCACCCCAATTTACAGACACTGGCTTGACGGCCTGGCTATTTAAACCTCAATCCTGACGGACAATGAGCTGTCAGCCACGGTTGTTCAGACCATGATTCAGATGCGAAATAAGTTTTCTTCCATGATATATTACAGAGTTTGGTATGCCTACATTGCTTGGTGTGAATCCAAGAGCCTTCCTTGTCGCAGTTTCCCTATCTCTAGGATTTGGGAGTTTTTTACAACACGGCTTAGACTTGGGTCTCCAGCTGAGCACCCTCAAGGGCCAGGTCTCGGCCTTAGCCATATTATTCCAGAGATCCATTGCCAATCATAGACTGATCAAGACCTTCTTCCAAGGGGTTACCCATGTACACCCACAGTGTAAGCCTGTATTACCAGTGTGGGACTTCCCCAAAGGGGTCCCCCCTTTGAGCCCTTGTGCGATGCTGCATTGTCTATTTTGCCCTAAAGGTGGTATTTTTGGTAGCTATCACCTTGGTGCGTTGCATGTCAGAGCTGGCCGCGAATGGTGTGAAGCCTCCTTACTTTGGACGGCATCGGGATAAGGTGGTGTTTCGCTTAAACCTGATTTTTTGCTTAAGGTCGTGTCTCCTTTTCACCTTAATGAGGAAATTGTCTTGCCTTCCTTGTGTCCAGCTCCGACTAAGGAAAGGACCCTCCATTCCCTCGATGTGTTCAGAGCCATTAAGTACTCCTGGTTGCGACCTGAGTCCTTCAGGAAGTCAGATTGTCTTTTTGTCCTCTCCGAGGGGTCTAAGAAGGGCTTGCCTCTGGCCAAGTCCACTCTCAGTAAGCGGCTCAGACAGGCGGTGGTGCAAGCATATTCTGCAAAGGGGAAGGAACCCCCTTTTTCGTGTTACAGCTCATTCTACTAGTTTGTAAGGCCGCCAGTTGGTCTTCAGTTCATACCTTTACAAAGTTTTTACAAGGTTGATGTTAGGGCCTCAGCTGATGCCGTCTTTGGCCGAAAAGTGCTTCAGGCGAGGTGAAATGAACTACATGCTGTTTCGCACTGGGGATCCCACCCTAATTGACACTGCTTTTGGATGTCCCAACTGTCATTACTTCTGGGATGACTTGGACTGGAAATGTGAAAAATACAATTCTGTGAAACTCACCTGTAGAATTGTTTTTGAATATATCCAGTCCAGGTCGTCCCACCCCGCCCTTATTCATTATATCTGGATTGCCTGTTATGGTGATTACCATTTTTATATTGTACCGTTGTCCTTGGTTTGATGGAGAGAGTACATGCTGAAGCTATGTGAAGTAACATGGTTTCTTGGCCTCCCGGCCTGTCTCTTTTCTTACTGCTGTTTAACCACTGGGGAATCATAGAGAGACACCTGTTTTATAGGAGGCCGGGGGGAGCGACAGCTTTTGATCCTGCAGTCAGGCGCCACCTAGCGGTTGATTACCCAACTGTCATTACTTCTGGGACGACCTGGACTGGATATATTCAAAAACCATTCTACAGGTGAGTTTCACAGAATTGTATTTTTTGATTTGAAAAAAAAAATCACCAAGAGGTTATCATGCATTAAAAGAGGCCTGGAATCACGGGATAGGGATGTCATTTTGCCTCTTTACAAGGTACTGGTGCGCCCTCACCTGGAACATTCCGTCCACTCTGACTCTGGAAAGGGTACAGAGGAGCCACCAAACTAATAAAAGGAATGAAGGATCTTAGTTATGAGGAAAGATTACTAGAATTAAAGTGGATTTTGGCAATCCTGAGTTTTGGTCCTTTTCCCCTGGGCACCCCGATCGGGGGTGTCCCGCTGTGTGAAACCCCCCAGATCGCCATAGCCAACTCGCGGCCGCTCGTCCAATCAGCGCGCTCAGAACCGCTGACGTCACGTCGTCTAAGCCTTGCTAGAGGGATAGCGGAGATGCGGCTGCAGCTTGCGCTTGCGCCGTTGGACTGGACAACAAGGCCAAATGGGGGGGTTTCACACAGTGGGGCATCCTCATTTTGCATGCCCCGGTGGGGGGGGGGGGGGGGGAATGATAGGCCCGGGAATCTTATAGATTCCCGTGCCGATTGGCGTGGATTTGGGTTCACTTTAAATCTGTTTAGTCTTGAGAGGAGACGACTAAGTGGGGGCATGATTAACTTGTATAAATATATAAATGGGCAAAACAAAAAATATGTGGAAATACTACTTCAGGTAAAGTCCTCTCTAAAAACAAGGGGGCACTCGCTTCAAATGGAAAAAAAGAAATTTACAGGCCGATTCAGTACTTGCGCCAGGTAACGGCAGATGACCATCTGTACAGCGGCGCTAAGAGTGACCGCTAGTGGTCGCTATGATCGTTATGGCCTTCATGAATAAGGCCCTTAGTCTCCAGAGGCATTTTTAACCATAAGAACTATATATCTGTGGAAAAGCCTCCCGCAGAACCTTTAACAGCTGACAGCTTCAAAAAAGGATAAGATGCTTATTTAGAAGAAAATAACATTAACCGTTACTATTAGCTGTTTTCAGTAAAAAAAAACTAAAATAAAATAACAACACCCTTGGTTGAACTTGATGGACACATTCTTTTTTTTTAACCGTATTAACTATGAATAGCGTAACAAAGACCTTGAACAATCAAGATACCCACTGTCTCTTCACAAATTACACTTAAACCGGACCTTCAGCGTGATTTAATGAAAAGCCCAAACTCTTAAAAAACGATTCCCCAGCATCTAAAATTAATATATTTTACGTTTTTAGTCACTAACTTATTATTTTTTCCCCCACTGGGCTGCAACTCTGTTCAGGAATTTAGGATACGGGCGCTGCCATCTTGACTCAGAAGCATCACACTTACTGAGGAGAGGAGAGTGGGATAAGGTACAGGGGGGCGGGTTATAGCTGTGCTTTGCTCAGATAGAGCAGAGCTGGGGTCAGGTAAAGGTCAGCAGTCCCAGAATGCAGAGCAGCACAGTCAGGAGGCACTTCCTGTTTGCAGACTGCCTGATAAGATGGCGGCTTCCATAAGACGCCGTCTTGGATGTTTAAATGCTCATAACATGCAGTAGATGCAGGTAGGATGATTTTTAATGTGGCCAATCTGTATGTACAGGGAAACATATAAGATAGACTCTTATTCAGAGTGAAGGACACCGCTTTAAACCGGACCAACCCCTGTTTTTTCTTTAACGGGTGTTGGTCCCGCTGTCTGCTCATCACAAAAAGCTCAGAGGGCATCCAGAATGCTGGAGCCCCCCCTCACAGATAACCTCCCAGAACGCCTGTAATGCTCACTTCCATTATGAGCCAGTGCCGGGAAAAGAGTCTTGCGATTGGCTGCCGGACGGTCAAGTGTGCCATTGTCGCGTCCTCTGCGCCGGACACTGGCACGACCTTCCCGGCGGTCAATAGCAGGACTGCTTTCCCAGCGCTGGCTCGTAATGAAAAATACAATTCTGTGAAACTCACCTGTAGAATTGTTTTTGAATATATCCAGTCAAGGTCGTCCCAGAAGTGATGACATATGGGTAGTCCACCACCAGGTGGCGCAGTTACTGCAAGATCCAGAGCTGTAACTCCTCCCGGCCCCCTATAAAATTAGGTGTCTCAGTAGAATTCCCAGTGGTCAAAAAAGCAGTAATAAAGGAGACAGGCCGGGAGGCCAAGAAACCAAGTTAAATCACATAGTTTCAGCATGTACTCTCTCCAACAAAAGACTAAGGACAACGGTCCAATATAAAAGGTAATCACCATCAAACAAGAGATAATGAACCCAAGGGCGAGGTGGGATGACCTGGACTGGATATATTCAAAAACAATTCTACAGGTGAGTTTCACAGAATTGTATTTTTCACTATATCCAGTCCAGGTCCTCCCAGAAGTGATGACATATGGGACATCCAAAAGCAGTGTCCATTAGCGCGGGATCTCCAGTGCGGAACAGCATGTAGTTCATTTCACTACCGCCTGATGCACCTTTCGGCCAAATGCAGCATCAGCTGAGGCCCTAACGTCAACCTTGTAAAACTTTGTAAAGTTATGAACAGAAGACCAAGTAGCGTCCTTACAAACTAGTTAAACAGAGGCCTGGTGCTGAAAAGCCCAGGAAGCACCAATAGCTCTAGTAGAATGAGCTGTAACATGAAAAGGGGGTTCCTTCCCTTTGGCAGAATGTTTGCACCACCTCCTGTCGGATCCACTTACTGAGAGTGGACTTGGCCAGAGGCAAACCCTTTCTGGAACCTTCACTGAGAACAAAGAGCGAATCCGATTTCCTGAAGGATTCAGTCGCAACCAGGTAGTACTTAAGAGCTCTGACCACATCCAAGGCATGGAGGGTCCTTTCCTTAGTCGGTGCTGGACACAGGGAAGGCAAGACAACTTGATGAAAGGGAGAAACGACCTTAGGCAAAAAATCAGGCTTAAAGCAAAACACCACCTTATCCTTATGCCGCTTCATACAGAGCGCGGCCAGTTCAGGTGATAGCTACCAAAAAGACCACCTTTATGGTCAAAATAGACAATGCTTCCAAGAAAAGGGGCCCTAGAGTAGCCCAACAGCTCCACACCATATGCCGCACACCAAAATATCTCTGTATCAAAAATAGTTTATTGGTTGAATCTCAAACTACATCTCTGCAACAACATTAAAGACAAATTAAAAAACATATATATACAATTTAAAATTTAGAAGGTGGAGGTTCGTCCAAAATCAGTTCTCAAGATAAATTGATTAATGTCAATGCTAACCTCTATGCATATCATATGCACACATATATGTATAATACTCTTGTATACAGCTGAGGACCTTACCATAAAAAGTTATTATATATATCTACATGTGCTAATCTACAAATGATAGTGACAAAACCAGTGAATAAACAATCAACCATAAATATATGTATATATACAAAAAATAGACAATGCAGCATCGCACAAAGGCTCAAAGGGAGGACCCTGGAGAGCAGAAAGCACCAAATTCAAATCCCACACCGGTAATACAGGCTTACGCAGTGGACGAACATGGGTAACTCCTTGGAAAAAGTCCTGATCAGTCTATGATTGGCAAAGGATCTTTGGAAAAAGATGGCCAAGGCCGAGACCTGGCCCTTGAGTGTGCTCAGCTGTAGACCCAGGTCTAAGCTGTGTTGTAAAAATTACAAAATCCTAGAAATAGAGAACGTGCGACAAGGGAAACTCTTGGATTCACACCAAGCAATGTAAGCATGCCAAACTCTGTAGTAAATCATGGAAGAAGATTCCGCGCCGGAATCATGGTCTGAACAACCGTGGCAGACAGCCCCTTTTACGCCAGGATTGAGGTTTCAATATCCAGGCCGTCAAAGCCAGCGTCTGTAAACTGGGGTGCCGCAGCGACCCCTGAGTGAGAAGCCCTGGGTCGTCGGGCATGATGTAGCGATCGACTGACATCCGAACTATGTCCGCGAACCAACTCGGCCTCGGCCAGCGAGGAGCCACCAGGATGGTTGGTAGCCCCTCCTGGGCTATGTTGCGCAGCACTCGGCCCAGAAGTGGAAACGGCATAAAGGAGTCTGAACTCCGTCCACGGAATAGCCAGAGTGTCTGTGGCGAAGGCCAGAGGATCTCTTGACAGGGAGACGAACCTTGGGAGCTTGTGATTGTGTCTGGACGCAAACAGGTCCCCATCCGGTTGACGGAGACACAGAGCGTGAAAGATCTTGTTGCTGAGAGACAGTTTCCCCAGACGAGAGGCCCCTCTGCTCAGGGAGTCTGCCTCCTGGTTTTCTACCCCGAGGATGTAAACCGCCAAGATGCAGGGAACATTCTCCTCTGCCCAAGTCAGGATCTGGGTCACCTCCTGGAGGGCTCGCTTGCTCCGAGTCCTGCCCTGGTTATTGATGTAGGAGACAGCCGTCTGATTGTCCGAGCGGACCTGGATCGCACGACCCCTGAGATGGGGAGTCAAGCGAAGAAACACCAACCGGATCGCTCTCAGCTCCAGGAGATTGATGGGCAAGTGGGCCTCCTGCAGCCCCCACTGGCCCTGGAACTTCAGTGTTTGCCAAAAACCTCCCCAGCCAGTCAGACTGGCATCCGTGGTAACAATCTCCCACTGGGGAGTCAGAAAGGACTTGCCCACCAACAGATTTTTGGGGTCCAACCACCACAAGAGGGACTGTCTGGCCAGGGGAGGACAGTGAAAATTCCTGTTCCAGGGACTCCTGCGTCCGGTCCCAACCGGTCAACAGATTCAATTGAAGAGGTCTCATGTGAAACTGGGCGAAGGGCACTGCCTCGAAGCATGACACCATTAGGCCCACCAGTTTCATCCCCAGGCGGATTGATGGCCGCTGACAAGCCAGTAAGGCCTGCACCTGCATCTGGAGGCCCGCCACCTTCTGCTGGGGCAGGAATACCTTGACACGAGAGGTGTCCAACGTCATGCCCAGAAAGGACCTCACCATCGAGGGAGTGATAGAAGACTTGGGGTCATTGATTACCCATCCAAAATCCTCGAGAGTGGATAACACCGTTCGGGTGTCGCTCTCAGCCTGCTGAAAAGACAGCCGCAATCAGCAAATCGTTCAGATAAGGAAGAACACAAATGCCCTGGTTCCTCAGGATAGCCATGATGCCCGCCAGCACCAAAATGGGTGTTGTTTCTTGTTCACGGGGGAAATCCTAGTTGCCAATGCATCCCCCCCCCCCCCCCCCAGAAAAGAAACTGTAATGCCTAGTAAAGCACAAAATCTTACCTTTCACATCACTTCCCTTAGCAAAATTGAAGCTCGTGATTGGTCACTACGGTCACATGGTCCTCCAGTTCATTACTGGGTATCTAGCCGCTAGCAATAAACGTGACCTCAGGTAGGCTAATCCAAATTTATCCATTGCACTGTATGTCCAGGGGTTCTCATAGATTAGTGTTAGGATGGCACCTACACAGAGGCACCTTGGTGATTTGAGAGAAAAATTTTAGGATTGGTTGCTGACTAACAGGGTTGAGATCTGTGGCTCCTTTAAGATTGGTGTATTTGAATTGGTCTGCTCATGTGCACCTCCCAGGTTAGTTATAAATTGGTCTCCTCCTTGGTATCATGTGACTGTGTGGCCCATCACGGGGCTCAATTGCACCAGGGGAGCCTTATGAAAGGTAAGATTTTGTATTTTACCAGGTGTTCCAGTGTGGGGGGCACCAGCAATCAGTAACAATGTCCGTTTTCTTAAAAGAAAAAAATAGGTGTTGTTCTGGTTTAATTTCCTACAAAATTACATTCTATACGTTCTATTTACCTCTCCCATCAAGTGGGGAGCCAAAACTGGGTCCAAGTGCGACATGTGGCTTATAGTGGACCAATCACCAGGATTTTGGCTATCCTGGGATAGGTCCTTGTCCCTGAGGCATCCGTATTCTGGATGCCCTGCTGTGTGAGCCCCCCTCAGTTTGCCCACTCAAACCACTGCGTAGGCATGGGCGCTCATCCAATCAGCTGCTGTTTTGACACAGCGCTGGCATAGGCCACGGCCCCTGATTGTGGCGGGAGACCGGTAGAAAGGAGAGAGTTTGCAACCGATCTGGGGGGTTCACACAGTCTGGCATCCTGAACCGGGATGCCCCAGGGGCACCTAGTCGGCTGGCCTTGGGAATCTTTTAGACTCCAGGGCCAGCCTGGTCAGTGATTGGTCCACTTTAAATGGACTGTTCTACTTTTACAATTTTTGGAGCTCATACAATGACAATAGGGTCGATTCAGAGCCTGGTAGGAAAACTCACTTCTTTTTTTTAGGATAGAAAATTGCCAATCACTTTCATTGTCTACCTTGGGGCTGATTCAGAGCCAGGTGAAAATTTACACCAGTTAGACAATGAAAGTCTACAAAAAAAGAAGCGAGTTTTCCCACCAGGCTCTGAATCAAGCTCAATGTCCGAGAACCTTCCCCGTGGAGTCAATGGTTCATCCAAAAAAGAAATTTAACCCTCTGCACACTCATACTATTGGAAAACCTAGCTAACACTTGTTAAGAACATGGACTGTTAGTTAACATAGATTGCAATGAAAGTAAAAGCGAGGTGGCCACGGCAAGGCCGTCCAATTTATACCCCGTCTCTAACATTACTAACAGGCTGATTCATTACTAGTGGCAGCTATCGGAAGATGAGCGTCTGTACAGAGGCGCTAAGACGACCGATCGGCTATTGGGCTCTGTTAAAGAGCGCCTCAGTCACTGTAGTAACCTGGCTGGCATTGATGAATGAGATGTATGTTGGGTGTTCTAACACCAGTACAGCGCTGCAGGGAGCGAACAGCAGCGACTGCTCAGTGCAATCGACTCTCAGCATATTCATCAAAAATCCACACTCACAGAACGCTGGCGCTCAAAATTGTGTCGCTGTATCCCAGAGCGCCAGACGCTCCAAGCTCCGTAACCAAGCGAAAACATATGGAATGACATTGTTATAACATTGTGACATTAACACTTTAATGCCAGACCTGTAATGACAATTCCGCATAAAAATATAAAAAAATCAAAAAAGTTTTCAAAAATGACTCTTTCTAGGCCAGGAGAGGTCACACAATGATTTCATAAAAAATAAAAAGAAAACCCTGTTTAAAGTGACGTCCATTGAAATGTTTGGGAGAGCGACAGGTAATACCTGGCGCTCTTGAAGCCAGAGTGCCGGCGTTGTACACTGAGTCGTCTCCGATGATGAATCGGATGCTACATGGCGCTGTTAGAGTCGCTCACCCGAATGGCTTTGATAAATGTGGTATTGCGTACAGCGCCTGGCGTTCACCACCTGTCGCTACGAGGCGCTACGTAGCACAATCCCCTGATGAATAAACCCCTAAGTCTAAAAGTTTGTGCAGACATTGCTACTTCTTTACTTGTGTGTGCACAAGCAATGCAATGCATGAACCAGCCTGTCTAAAGACATTGCAATTTCTTAACTTGCTTGCACACACACAAAAAATGCTTTACTTGCCTGTACAGTGTTACAGTTCAAAGAGGGGGTTTTAGGTAGAGGCCAATTAAACTCCCTGTTACCTTGGGAGAGCTACAATGCAGCAAATCTGGCCACTGACCTGCAAATGCAACAGCAGAAAGGAAGGGAGGATGTTGACTGGATGAGCACATCCTACCTTCTTTCTGTCAATGGTTCATCCCACACAGATCTCTAGATACAGTATATCCTGAACCCTGGGGAGGTCCGATTGCCCTGTTCTATCTATATAAGAAACCTGAAGTTGAAATAGGGGCCTAGCCCTCACATTATAGGCAGACTCTGTACAGCCTATATTTTTTCTTAGGACTCCATAGATGTCCACATATGTCCTTCAGAGCATAATGACTGTGCAACATAATCACTATCTCCGTGTTGTGTGATATTTAGATATTTGGCCAACACAGTGGAAGAGGATAACGAGGAGGCCAAATACGAGATCTTCCCCTGGGCTCTGGGTAAGAACTGGACAAAGCTCTTCCCGGGCTTTCTGAAGGCGCGTGATCGGCTGTGGTCTCGCATACAGTTCAGAGCTACCGTGAGCCGACGCTGCTGCGAAGAGGTCAGGTATTATTATAAACGAGGATGACAATGCCATTTTTATTATGAAAGCTGGAAAATAATGTACCACTGCTGCCACCACCACTTGCAGTCCATCTTAATAGTTAGAGCACCGAATTTGTGACCGGAGGGTGGCAGGTTTGATTCCCGGCGGGGGCGCTCTTGAGCAAGACGACTAACCTCCCAACTGTTCCCCGGTGCCGTGGCTAAAGCAACCCCCCGCTTTGGGCATGTGTGCTCTCACTGGTGTGGTTCACTTGCTTGTGTTCTCACAAGACGGGAAAAGTTTGCCTGCTTGCTGATGTTACAAAGGTTAGTAATAGGGTGGATATTCCTGAAGGGATCGGCAACATGGAAAATGATTTAGCTTTATTGGATAGATGGTCAAAACTGTGGAAACTAGAGTTTAATGTCTCTAAATGTAAAATCCTGCACTTGGGTAGAAGGAATCCCTGCTCTGAGCACCATATGGGCAGCACTGTGTTACCCAGGACCTCGGAGGAGAGAGATTTAGGGATACTGATTACTGAAAGCTGCAAGATGATTGGACAGTGTAGCCAGGCAGTGGGAAAAGCAAGCAGGATGCTCGGCTGCATAGCTCAAGGCATCACCAGTAGGAAGAGGGAGGTTGTGATGCCCCTGTATAGAGCCCAGAGAACATACAGTATACACATAAGATACAGAGAACATACAGTATACACATAAGATACAGAGAACATACAGTATATACATAAGATACAGAGAACATACAGTATACACATAAGATACAGAGAACATACAGTATACACATAAGATACAGAGAACATACAGTATACACATAAGATACAGAGAACATACAGTATATACATAAGATACAGAGAACATACAGTATATACATAAGATACAGAGAACATACAGTATACACATAGGATAAAGAGAACATACAGTATATACATAAGATACAGAGAACATACAGTATACACATGAGATACAGAGAACATACAGTATACACACAAGATACAGAGAACATACAGTATACACATAAGATACAGAGAACATACAGTATACACATAAGATACAGAGAACATACAGTATACACATAAGATACAGAGAACATACAGTATACACATAAGATACAGAGAACATACAGTATACACATACGATACAGAGAACATACAGTATACACATAAGATACAGAGAACATACAGTATACACATACGATACAGAGAACATACAGTATACACATAAGATACAGAGAACATACAGTATACACATACGATACAGAGAACATACAGTATACACATGAGATACAGAGAACATACAGTATACACACAAGATACAGAGAACATACAGTATACACACAAGATACAGAGAACATACAGTATACACATAAGATACAGAGAACATACAGTATACACATAAGATACAGAGAACATACAGTATACACATAAGATACAGAGAACATACAGTATACACATAAGATACAGAGAACATACAGTATACACATAAGATACAGAGAACATACAGTATACACATACGATACAGAGAACATACAGTATACACATAAGATACAGAGAACATACAGTATACACATACGATACAGAGAACATACAGTATACACATACGATACAGAGAACATACAGTATACACATAAGATACAGAGAACATACAGTATACACATACGATACAGAGAACATACAGTATACACATAAGATACAGAGAACATACAGTATACACATAAGATACAGAGAACATACAGTATATAGATAAGATACAGAGAACATACAGTATACACATAAGATGCAGAGAACATACAGTATACACATAAGATACAGAGAACATACAGTATATAGATAAGATACAGAGAACATACAGTATACACATAAGATACAGAGAACATACAGTATACACATAATATACAGAGAACATACAGTATACACATAAGATACAGAGAACATACAGTATATACATACGATACAGAGAACATACAGTATACACATAAGATACAGAGAACATACAGTATACACATACGATACAGAGAACATACAGTATACACATACGATACAGAGAACATACAGTATACACATAAGATACAGAGAACATACAGTATACACATACGATACAGAGAACATACAGTATACACATAAGATACAGAGAACATACAGTATACACATAAGATACAGAGAACATACAGTATATAGATAAGATACAGAGAACATACAGTATACACATAAGATGCAGAGAACATACAGTATACACATAAGATACAGAGAACATACAGTATATAGATAAGATACAGAGAACATACAGTATACACATAAGATACAGAGAACATACAGTATACACATAATATACAGAGAACATACAGTATACACATAAGATACAGAGAACATACAGTATATAGATAAGATACAGAGAACATACAGTATACACATAAGATACAGAGAACATACAGTATACACATAATATACAGAGAACATACAGTATACACATAAGATACAGAGAACATACAGTATACACATAAGATACAGAGAACATACAGTATACACATAAGGGCAGACTAGATGGAGCATATGGTCTCCTTCTGCCGTCACCCTTCTATGTTTCTATGATCTTCCTGCAGTGACCAGGATTCGTATTCCTTTCTGCCCGGTCCCTTGCTGTGATGCCAGGCCAAAGCCACAGCCCAGGTATCCCTGCTGCTAATATGCACTCCGGTGCCCAGCCATTCAAATAGGCTGCGCGCAGGAGCACGCACACTCTGCAGGGAAACCCAACCAACGCTTTATGTTGCACATTAATATGCATGGCCTCAAGCACTTATTGGACGAGAGCCCGCACATACACTGCAGGAACGGTGGAAAGGTAAGTAATGATGCCGGGGATGCAGCAATGCACGCTCCCTATTCAAAACAATGAGAGCCGCCTGCCAAATTACGTCAGTTCACCTCTTCCCGGTCCTGCAGTGCATTCGCGGCCACTCATCCAATCAGCGTGCTGGTGGCCGCATCCCCAGCTTCCCTCTAACAGGGAGCGTGCCCACGCCGGCCATTCACAAATGGCTGGTGCTGGCACGCGCCCTGCTAGAGGGATAGTGGAGAAGTGGCCTGCGCATGCGCCGTTGGACCAGGAAGAATGGTAAGTGAACAGGGCGACCTGGGGGGGGGGGGGGGGGGGGTTCCACACAGCGGGGCATCCTGATTTTGGATCCCCCGAGGGGACGGAATCGAACGGCGTGGGAGCGGGCCTCATCCAAGAGATGCTGGGGATGCGGCCGCGATTATTTATATCGCAGTGGGAGCCGCCACCGAGTCTTGTGGTGCTACCCCTGGGGGTTTCACACAGCGAAGCATTTCGATTTGGGTCTTTTTGACTCCAGGTCCAGCTGCTAAAAGTGGACCAAAACCCTGCTGGATCGCCAGCGCTCCCATCTATAAGATTCCCGGGATGATCGATTCCCTCCTCTTGGGGCATCCAAAATCGAACTGGGTTTTGGTCCACTTTAATGTGGGTTTAGTGTGATGCAGCTGCTGGCCATGCATATGCCATTGGGCTCGTTTGAAAAGGTAAGAACAGCGGGCGACGGAGGGTTCACAGTTCAGCTCAGGATGCCCCAGGTAGAGGGAAACAGCTGGCCCTTGAGTCTGGTCTGCTTTCATTCTTATGGGGCACCCATAGGGTGTCCCAAGTCAGGACCCCCCATAGGGCGTCCCAAGTCAGGACACCCCATAAGACATCCCAAATCAGGACACCCCATAGGGCATCGCAAATCAGGACACCCCCATAGGACATTCCAAATCAGGACACCCCCTAGGGCATCGCAAATCAGGACACCTCATAGGACATTCCAAATCAGGACACCCCCTAGGGCATCGCAAATCAGGACACCCCCTAGGGCATCGCAAATCAGGACACCCCCATAGGACATTCCAAATCAGGACACCCCCTAGGGCATCGCAAATCAGGACACCCCCTAGGGCATCGCAAATCAGGACACCCCCTAGGGCATCGCAAATCAGGACACCCTATAGGGCCTTTAGTAAATGACCCTAACATCTTTTGAGGCTTTTGGATCACGGTAAATACAATATAAAGTATTTGCCCCCCCTGCAGGTGATGGCAATCGCTCCCACACACTACATTTGGCAGCGAGAACGTTCTGAGCTGCACAGCGGTGCAATGAGAAACTATATGAAAGATGAATACATTCTTCCTCGGGGACCTTTGGCCACACCCCCAGACTGCGCCCAGTGCGGGAAGAAAGGACTGCTCGTAAACTTGGGACTGTCCAGCTCCTCCTCGTCCTCACCGGATGTTGTACCCAGGGGAGACCAGAAGGTACCAAGCACTCAGCAATCACCCGAGGAGAAAATGCTGATCGATGCTCCGCACCGCTACTTCCAAGGTAACACCATTTCCGCGTTCTAAGAAAAAACACTATGGACAGGCACAGCCATAAAAGGGAGTACTTGGGTTGCAGGCCAAAAAGGGGGTATGAACAATTTAAACCGGACCTTCACCATGATTTATTGAAAAACCCAAACCCTTAAAAAAACATCTAAAGTTAATATACTTTAAGTATTTAATCACTTATTATTCGTTCCCCCAATGGGCTGCAACTCTGTTCAGGACTTTAGGATATGGGTGCCGCCATCTTGACTCAGAAGCATCACATTTACTGAGGAGAGGAAAGTAGGATAAAGTGCAGGGGGCGGGGTTATAGCTGTGCTTTGCTCAGACAGAGCAGAGCTGGGGTCAGGAAAGGGTCAGCAATCCCAGAATGCAGAGCAGCACAGTCAGAAGGCACTTCCTGTTTGCAGGCTGCCTGATGTACCATGAGCCACCATCTTGGATGTTTAAAGGCTCATAACATGCAGTAGATGCAGGTAGAATGATTTTTAATGTGAGCAATCTGTATGTACAGGGAGCGGGGAAACATACAAGATAGGCTCTTATTCAGGGTGAGGGTCCAGATTAATGTGGGCAATCTGTATGTACAGGGGAGGAAACATATAAGATAGGCTCTTATTCAGGGTGACGGTCCGGATTAATGTGGGAAATCTGTATGTACAGGGGAGGAAACATATAAGATAGGCTCTTATTCAGGGTGACGGTCCGGATCAATGTGGGCAATCTGTATGTACAGGGAGGAAACATATAAGATAGGCTCTTATTCAGGGTGAAGGTCCGGATTAATGTGGGCAATCTGTATGTACGGGGGGAAACATATAAGATAGGCTCTTATTCAGGGTGAAGGTCCGGATTAATGTGGGCAATCTGTATGTACGGGGGGGAAACATATAAGATAGGCTCTTATTCAGGGTGAAGGTCCGGATTAATGTGGGCAATCGGTATGTACAGGATGTGGGAAACATATGATAGGCTCTTATTCAGAGTGAAGGTCCGCTTTAAATGAGCATAGAATGGGGCCCTAGAGTGACCCCCGAAACAATGCCTATGAATGGCTGCACACCATTGAATTCATGAACCATAAGGTACTATTTATTTTTAAATTTAAAAAGCTGACACTGATGTGCTCCCATCACAAAATCATTACACAAACAATACAAACAGACAACAATACAGGACAAAATTAAAAAAACATCAAAACACTGCAATAAGATCAAGACTGTGGGGGAAATTATATAATGTGGCTAGTATTCCAAAAGGTCATAAAAATATATTACATATTATCACATCATAAGTACCAAGGCTGGATGGCGCTAAGTGAAAAAAAAAGAGCTGCTATTCCACACATCTGTGTAGCCCGAGCTGCAGGATTAAAGCAAAACAAAACCCTAAACAACCAGACCTGGAGTATAAAAGGCTCCAGGCCCGACACTGACCTTCCTTCCAGGGCATCCCAAATCAGGATTCTCTTCTAAGCAGCCAGACCTGGAGTCAAAAAGACCCAAATCGAGATGCCCCGCTGTGTGAAACCCCGGGGGTAGCGCCACAGTGGCAGCTCCCACGGCGATGTAAATAACTCCGGCTGCATCCCCAGCATCTCTTGGCTGAGGCCCGCTCCAATGCCCAGCCATTTGGATAGATAAGGGCGCGCTCTTGCCCCCAGCCTAAGGGGCTCTGTGGATGCAGACGCTCTCAGGTTCTGATTTCCAGGCTCTCTCAACAGAAAAACAACTAAAGTCAAACTCTAACTCTCTATATATTCATAAAATGGTGACTAAGGTTATGCCTACCCTTATACTCTGGTCTAAACAGAGCCGTATTGTTGTTTATTGAAGCGGAACAAAACCCAGGATTTTGATTTTTCTGGGTTTTTGTTCGTTTCCCCACAGGTAACTTTATTTGGGATTCCCCAGCGTGTGAAAACCCCCAGTTCACCCAGTAAAACTTGCCTTTCTTCGGTCCAACGGCACATGCGCTCAGCCAATGAGAACTGTTTGCTATGTTTATGTCTTTTGGCAAACGGTTCTCATTGACTATAATGGGGCTCCCATTCCAGCCTATCTGAATGATTCAAAACAATGAGAGCCAAATGACATCAGTTCAGCAGGCAGTTTTCATTGGACGAGAGCCCGCACATGCGATGTTGGATCAGCGAAAGGCGAGTGTGTACGGGCTCCATTCTGATTAGGATTAGGATAAAGCCAGTGGCTGACCCCACCCGCTGGAGGGTTTTGTTCTGCTTTAATATGCATGCCACACAGTGCTGATTGGCTGAGAGCCTGTGCATGCATCGTAGGACAGCGGAGATGTTTGTAGTTTGTATGGGCGATCCGGGGGCTTTCACACAGCAGCACATTACAAATTTGGATGCCCCTGGGGCAAGAAATAAATCCCAGGTTTTGTTCCACTTTAAAGCGGAGGAAAACCCATCTTTTTAAATAATATCCCCATTTCCCACCCCCCCCCCCCAAAGCCTTTCCACCATCCCTTTTTTTCCCCCAGCAATAGATCCATTAACCTCCAGAAGTCTCAGGCTGCTGGGGGTTTGAGTGGCAGAACCAGCGATTGCATCATGACCCAGCTTCTGAGAATTGAACACACCGTTGTTAATATCTAGCGGCGCTATGGTGTATAAAATGCCCTCCCCCGGGACTGTGGGCTGTTAAGGTAGGCGTCACGTAATAAAACAGCAAAAAGGCAATATAATCTGATTGGAGAGCTTGCGCCATTGAGTTGCCGAAATACTCAATGAACCATGGGGTTTCAGACACCGTAAAGCGGACCAAAACCCTTTTAAGAGCCTTTTTTATTAAGTGTCGATGTTTCACTTAACTGACACTCTGCCTCTATGCTCTGTTTCAGTCAATCAAGCGAGCAGGAAGGGAAGACGGGTCGGATCCCAGGACAAGTCCATGGAATGGTTCTCCAGGCATGAGGCATAGCTTGGGAAGAATTCCATATATAATATAGATCTCCGTATAATATAATATAGATCTCCATATAATATAATATAAATCTCGGTAAAATATTTATCTCTGTTGAGTTAGTGTGTTTTACATTACACTGTAACGCCACAATGTGTAAATGACGCAGCGTTCATGTCATAATAAAGGCTGGGACTTCAGCTCCAATCTTCGGGTTCTGTTGGTGGCGCCGGATTAAACTTTCTAAGTTGCACAAGAAAAGCTGGAAAAAAAAAATATTACAATATTAATGGCGAATGACAACACTAAACTGGCAGGCTGATTCATTACTAGCGCCAGGTACCGACAGATGAGCGTCTGTAGCAAGGCATTGGGAGCGACCGCTAGTAGTCGCTGTGCTCGGCCATAGTTCGCCGTTTCAGAGCGTCTCAGTCGCTGGCCGGCATTGATGAATATATTGTGTGAGTTGCTCTATCCGAGCGAATAATAGCAACCAGCTCAGTGCGACCGACTCACACCATATTCATAAAAAAAACTGCCTCACACAGCGCCGGCGCTCAAAATCGTGTTGTTGTAGCCCAGAGCGCCGGAGGCTGTGTGATTAAAGTCTGTATTTGAACACATATCCAACCAGTAACAAAGCGAAAACACATGAAATGACATTGTTATTACATTGTAACATGAACACTTTAATACCAGACATGTAAAGACAATTCTGCATAAAAATATTATAAATCAAAAAGGTTTTAAAAAATGACTTAAATAGGCCAGAAGAGGTCACACAATTATTTGATAATTAAGTAAAAATAAATAAATAAAACCCTGTTTAAACAGAAGAAAAGGATCGTCCATTGAAATGTATGGGAGAGCGACAGGTAATACCTGGCACTCTGGAAGCTAGGCCCCGGCGCTATACACTGAGCGGTCTGCGATGATGAATCGGACGCTACGTGTCACTGTTATAGTCGCTCACCAGATTCACTTTGACAAATGTGGTATTGCGTACAGCGCCCGGCATTTACCGTTCGCTGCCAGTCGTTACCTGTCGCTATGGCTTGATCGTCTAGGACCCAGGATGTGGCTTCAGCCGAGTCTGGCCAAAAAGAGTAGAGCCAAGTGCAAGAGAGCAAGCCCACGCCGGCCATTCACAAATGCCTGGCCCTAGTGCACGCGCTGCTTGAAGTATAGCAGATGGTGGCCACTGGTTGGGCATGCGCTGTTGGATCGTGGAGGTTCGTTTACTGGGTGACCTGGGTTTTTTTTGCACAGCAGGGCATCCCGAATCTGGATGCCCCAGGGGGTAATGAATAATGCATTAAAGTGGACCAAAACCAGAGATTTTGATTATCCAGGGTTTTGATCCTGGCCCCTAGGGCCCCCCAATTCGGTATACCCACGTGAAACCCCTTTGGTCGCTCAGTAAACTCATCTTTCCCCGGTTCAATCAGTGCACTTGGCTGTGCGCATGTCAAATCGTCTAGGACCCAAGACGTGGCTCCAGCGGGGTCTAGCCAAGAAGAGCTAAGCAGAGTGTGCTGGCAGCCACATCCCCGCTTCCCTCTAACAGGGTGTGTGCCCACGCCAACCATTCACAAATGCTTGGCCTGGCCCTGGTGCACACCAAGCTCAAGGTATAGCAGATGTTGGCCACTGCTCATGTTTGCGCTGTTGGATCGTGAAGGTGAGTTTACTAGGCAACCTGGGTTTTTTTTAATTTTTTTTTTTTTTAACACAGCAGGGCATCCCGAATCTGGGTGCCCCAGGGTAGAGAATAAGGCGTGCTTGGAGTCTTTTAGACTCCAGGGCTGCTTTTGGTCCACTTTAAAGCAGAAGTCAGGTCGAAAAATGCACTTAACGTGATTGACCACCCACAAAGAAACCCGAAAGGGTACACGCCGCAGCTGATCTACTATGGCGCTCAGCAACTCACCCGATCTCTGGATCACATCCTGTGTCTGCCACGTCAGTACTCCATTTACCGGCGCTTCATTGTTGGGATTGCGCCCATCTGCCCTCAAGTCACAGGGGTGTGACAGCTCCCTCTCCATTCACTGCAATGGAGGGGGTGTGCCAAGGTCAATTGCAGTGAATAGAGAGGGCGTGGCCCCACCTCTGTGACTGATGGCAGAAGGGCACAATCCCAACACAGAAGTTCTTGTGAATGGAGTTCCAACACAGCGCTGGAATGCGACGCAGTAAGCGGGTGAGTAGAACCGATCGGTTGCGGGGGACAAATGGCAAGTACCCCACGCCCTTTTTTTATTTTTTTACATGGGTGGTCAATCCCTTATACTCCCCTTATCATTTACCTGCTCTTTAAGCCCTAATGAAACTTCGCCCAACAACTGACACATTTTGCTTTATACGTATCTATGTCTGCAATGAATGTGGAATATGCTCTCCCGCTGCCTGCGCCATTTACCACTATTGAGATTGTCAGGCTCCAGCAATTACTAACAGAGCCAGGTTGCTAGGCGATTCCCCCCCCCCCCCCTTTCCCTGGTGGGGGAAATGGACCTTGACCGAGGATTTGGACCAGGTATCTGACGCTACATTACCGCCTGTAATGCAGGGCTTGAGATCTGATCTGGAGTGTCCAGAGCACAATCATTAGTCAGTGATTACCGAGGCCTCTTGCCACAGGACAGCAGCATCCAGGAAGGAGAACAGCAGCGTTGCCGGGAGGCAGCAGCCCCTCTGGCATGCGAGGTCACCATGTGCCGATTCACCCAGCCTCTGGTTAGCTTCTCCCTTTTTTCTTTTAATGGAAACTGCATTAACAGCACTAAGGGGCGGTGGCACCTTCCTGTATCACTGAGTGAAAAGGGGGCGGCCCCAGTATTGGCACTGCCCCCTCTACCAGCAAGGCGAGCCGGGGCAGCGCTGCTGTAGGCTTGCTGGGTGCACCGCACCATGAGATGGCCGCAGCCATTTTGACAGCATTGAGTGCTCCACTGGGTTTGAAAACCACCCGTCTGGTTGGCCGATGTGTCCTCCCAAATGGAGGCCTCCCCGCTCTTGGTCCAGTTCTTCTCATGCTGATACGCTCCTCTATGTGCGCACAGCAGGAACTGGTGTTCTGTCAAAACGAGGGAAAGAGTGGGAGCGGGAGTCCTGACAAAATAAGGGAATGAGCTATTCACCTCTGTCTTGGCCCTTTGTAACATTACTTTAAAAAAAATGAATAGGAAGGAAAAAATAAAGAAAATGGCTCAGGGCACTGCCATGAGAAAAATCCACGTCTGGCACCTCCTGGGTGCTGAAGAATAACTGGGGAGAAACAGGAAGTGGAAAGGTGATATCCTTTCTGGGGAGGAGCCCACAAGGGTGAGGGGTTTTCAGCTTTGCATACTCTCCAGCACCTCCTAGCTCCAGGAAGACATTACCCAAGTGTAAGGAATAATAGTGTGTGACTGAGTGAAGACGAATCAGGGATCTTGGTTTCCATTCCTCTGGTTTGGGATGTGTAATTCTCGCCGAGATAAATACCCATAAACTCACCTTTCCTTCGCCCTCACAGTGCTTGTGCGCATCACCAACACGCATTCCATTCAGCTTTTGCGTTGACACTCATAGCTTATTGGAGCATATGTAGCTGCCTGCACCCCTCCGCGTACCTGTGCCACCCATTTCTGAATGTACGTGGCAAGGTGATTTTTACAGGCAATGCTGGAGGTTCCATCCCAAATCGGAATGCCCCACAAAGAGGGAGATCACTCTAGGCCGGTGGTTGCACCCTGGGAGGGAATCTGGCCTTCCGGTCCCCCATCAAAAAGGAGACCCAGTGGTGGAATAAGCAACTATCCATTACTGTAAGTAGGGTCGTACTGGAACACCTTGGGAAGCATTCTCAGGGCCCACCAGAGGAAATGAAGTTCTCAGGGGACCAGCAGAGGAAATTTTTTGGGGTCCCACCAGGGGAAATTTTCCTGGGACCTACCCTTTAGCTAAAACACAATTAGATTGTAATAATAATTGGATGTTTACTGACCATACAACAAATGTAACCTAGTGAAGAAATAAGAAAAACACAGAGAACACTCCTGGCAATAATTAAAGTCTTGGATCTCTTGTACTGTACTAATTTAGTGCTGGGGACCCACCGGAAGATCCTCTGCTGGGCCAGTCTTACACTTAACTGCTAATCAGGATTGTCAGTGGACCTACATTTTTAAACTTTCGGGCCACTTAATTTCTTAGACCTACCTGTGTGGCCTGTTTGCCAAGGCAAGGGGCGCGCAATATAAGGCACTTGTCTGAAGGCCTCTGATCCAGCTGGGGCTTCATCACCCTCTAAAGTAAAGAAGAAGAAAAAAAAACAGCTTTTAATAATTCAGGTGACCAACCAGCTAAAAGGGCAACATATAAAAGACTCCTGGGGAGGTAGTCTACCTCTTTATGGGGCATTTTTGGGCTACAAGGTCTGTGGCAGGGATGGGCTGCACCTCAATGGGAGGGTGCAGCTGTTCTGGGGGAGAGGATGGCTAAAAGGTTGGAGGAGTGTTTAAACTACTCACTGGGGGGGGGGTAAAAGCAGTTACAAAGGGGAAGTTAGGAAAGAAAGTGACAGTGGGTGTAGACATGAAACTGGGGGTGGAGAGGTTAGCACATCTAGCATGAATAAGGGCAATATACAAAATTACCATAAGCATTTGAAATTCATGCTTACAAATGCTAAAAGCTTGACAGAAGAACAATATGACATAGTGGGGGTAACAGAATTGGGATGCCCCACTGTGTAAAACCCCCAGAATGCTGCTTTTCACTCGCCTCTTTCTGGTTCCAACAGCGCACGTGCAGGCTCTTGTCCAATGAGAGCCGTCTGTTGTGACCATGTTATTTGGCAAATGGCTGTCGTTGACTAGAGCAGGGATTTGGGTTTTGTTCTTTGGCCCTGGGGCTTCCCAATGTGGGATACCCTGCTGTGTGAAACCCCCTGGGATTGCCTGTATACGCTCCTCTCTGTCCATCCTACGGCACTTGTGCGGGCTCTCGTCCAATCAACGTTCTCTTCTCTGCATATTAATGCACGCTGGGTACACACAGCGGGACATCCCAATTCGGGATGCCGCCACACAGACCAACAACGCGTGTGAAAGTGAAATCCCTGTGTGTTGTTCCTCTTTAAATAAGAATCAGAGAGTCAGAACCCCGCAGTGTCTTACCCTCCTTTTCTTCGTCACTATCTTCTTCATCGTTAGGATGTTCCGAAGCCAATGAATCCGCCCTGGGCAAAGCTCTGCCATCTTTACGCCTCGCCGGTGCAACCAACCAGTTGGTGACTCCAGCCTCCATCACCCTCTCGCACTGCAGGGGAAGCTGGCGGGAGCGGATGGCCTCCAGGAGGTCGATGACCTGCGTGATGCTGCCGTGTGCACACAGCACAGAAAGGGTTAAAAGAAAGCCAAAATTAATTCTCTGCATTTATACAGGACTGTTACTGTTACTCATCCCACTCTGTATTTATATAGAACCGTTACTTTTCTCACCCAAGACCCCGCCCCCTAACAAAACTGAGCCAATAGGAGCATAAAATGAGGTTGACTTTTTGACAGTGTGAACCAATCACTGCAGTTATTTCCCACATCATAGGTTTAGATTCAATGTTAAAAGATGGCCGCATCAACTTAAATCAAAGGGAGTGTGCACCCTTGAGCAATACCACTGAAACCAAACCCACAGGGAGGCCTCCACAGGGCCCCCAACACTCAAGTATCATGTTCAAGTATTATGTGATTTTAAGAAGAGATTTTAATTAAATGTAGTTGTACATTATGTATTAATAAAAGATTTTTTTTTGTACTTTACTTGGAGTGGTGCAGATTGATACTTGAGTGTTGGGGGCCCTGTGGAGCCCCCCCATGTGGGTTTGGTTTAGATTCAATGTGTGGCCAGCGTCAGCCCAGGTGCAACAGGATGAATCAATGGTGATCCGCGCACCTTACCGCTATAGCATCCCAGTGTGGGATGCCCCACCGCACTACCGGTGTATTTCAAGTATGAAATAGGGTAGAAAAACACAGCAGTCACATAGGGCGCAAGACTGGCATGGGTTCATTCACCAGGTGAGTAGTTATGCCCAATTGTATCATTAGCATGGTCATCAGGATGGAGAATGAAGATTGGCTTTAGGGGAAAAAAAACGATTTCCTAAAAAAGTGGTCAGGCCCTGCCTTTTGCTGACGGAAAACTCTTCCCCCCCCCCCCACCCCTGGGGTGTCTCAATTTGGGATGCCCCGTTGCGATGTACTATGGTTATAATAATTTTGTGTCTTAGGGTTTTGGTCTGCTTTAAAGAGGAACGAAGATTTTCACTTTCTTGGGTTCTGCTCCTCCTGGTGGGGGTATCCCGATTTGGGCTGCCCCGCTAGGTGTATCTCTCACAATCACCCGTAAACTAACCTTTTCCTTGTTCCCACTGTGCGTGGACAGGGCCGCTCAACCAATCAGCACCACTCATTCCAAAATGCCACGCTGAATGGAGTGAGCACCTCCGGCCACATCCCCGCTTCCCTTCTAGCTGTGGGTGTGCCGTGCTGGCCTGGGTGCATGCATAGCTAGAGGTAGAGGTGAGCAGCTGCGCCACTGAGATGCACAAGGGTTCGGGGAAGAGGCAAGTTGATTGGGTGGCCCCCAGGGTTTTTCTACATGGGGCATCCCAATTCAGGATGCCCGACAAAGGGGTGGCCCATCGCCCCAAGAGTCTTATAAAATTAAGGGGGTGGTTGTTTCTCTTTAAAACTAGAACAGCTTATTCCATTTCCCCCGGGGGGCATCCTGAAATGGGGTGCCCTGCTGTGTGACCCCCCCAGAAAGAGGTTTTTTACTCACCTCTTCCTGTATCCAACAGCGCATGCACGGGCTCTTCTCCAACGAGAACCGTCTGCCAAATGACATCAGCAGACGTCTCTCATTGGACAAGAATTTGAAGATAAGAAATTGACTAGAATAAGGAGCGTGCGCAGCCGCCGTGGGGTTTTACACAGCGAGGCATCCCTCAGGCCGGGTGGGTTTTATTCCACTTTAAGAGGAAACCTGAAACCGGGTCAGCGATCCTATGCCGCTCCTGCACTCCTTGTCATTGGCCAGTGTGGTTCACTAGACAAGCATGCGTATACACATCTGCCCAGAAAACCCGATGAGTGCCCGATGTGAAGGCTGTGAACAGAGAAACTGGGCATAGGTAAGTCATTTTGCTCAATTTCAGGCTTCAGGAAATTCAAGATACATTTCAGGCTTTATCTTAAAAGATTTGGTGGACTTTATTTTAGACATCAGATCAGACAAGTGCTGCAGGGCACAAGGTGACCCGCTTACATCACCGCCGGTCCCACGGCGCCGACTGGCCTCCTCCAGCCCTGGACTGTGAAGCTGGGAGCTGTGCTTCTTGGTTCCAGCTGGCAGGTGGTGTGGCCTGTGTTGCCTGGCCCATGTGGTGCTGGGCACTTCAACCCCCTGCTAGTGAAGCTGCCAGACCAGGGGGTGATTGACTACTTAAACAGCCAATCAGTGCAGCCAATGGGTGAAGGACAGTTAATCACGATTACTGCAGTAGCTCTCCTGGCAGGAGTCACTGCAAATCCAGGGAGAAGTGGGGCTTCAGGTAAAGGGTTTTTTTTGTTTCTAGACCCCCAAATCTGGCAGTTCAGGGGAGGGGAGGGTTATTTTTTTTTTTTTACCTGGAGTTCTGCTTTAAAGCAGAGCAAAACCTATCCAAGCAGAGCAAAAAAAATCTTCCAATCTACCCCCACACTCAAACAGCTCTGGAGATGCTCGGCGGTGGCCCCAGTTTTTCTGATGAAGCCACGCCCTCTAGCACCTTTGCGATTGCCGATTGGCCCCAAATTTCAAGCTGGGCAGGTCCTCTCCCGCATCCAGCCATTCAGAAAGACTGGGCGCAGGAGTACACACAGCCACAGGGAGGCCGGGGATGCGATGGCCAGCGTTTGCAGCGTCCCAGAAGCTGTTGGGAAAGGTGAGTTTACCCGCGAACCCCAGAGATTTCTCACATCGGGGGGCATCCCGCTATAAGATGCCCCGGAGGCAGGCAGCCCTGGAATCTTTTAGACTTCAGGGCCGGCACCGGAGGGAGGTTTACTCCACTTTCAAATAGACCAAAACCAGGATTTTCACTCCCCTGGGTTTTGATCTGCTTTACAGGGGCATTCCAATATGGGAAACCCTTTGGTTCGCCCAGTAACCTCGTTCCACACTCCCATGGCACACGTGTGGGTTTTCCTTCAATCAGTATTCATGGCCGTGCATAATTATATCTGGGCCACTCCCTCCAGCACCTGCTGGTGGCCACTCAGATATGCCTAGTGGGGGTGTGTGCACATAGGTGAAGGGGGCCCGCGCATGTGCCATGGGATGCCTAGATCAAGGACAGTACCAGGCGTTTCACACAGTGGGACAACTCAGGAATCCTTTGAACTCCAGAGTTCCATGGATTTTGGTCCACTATAAAAAGACTTTGTAGTCATACTTACTTTGCTATATAAACAGCACACACTGCCCCCTGCTTGAGGTTTTCAGTTATTACAGGCAGCGCCAGCTGTGGGTGTAACATGTCCAGAACAACCTGCAGGGGGAAACGAACATCAAAACATGACAAAGATTTAAAACACAGACCTAAATTCTAAATGTAACCCTGCCCCCTCTCGTCTTGGCACCCTGCCCCATGGTGGAATTGGGGCACCTGAAGCCTGGGGGTCGGTCGGGCAGCATGAAGGGGGTCCCAACAAGTCACTCACCAGCCTTGCTGCAGGCTGAAGCTGGAGAGTCGGGATGCCCTGGGGGAAATAGACCAAAACCCAGGGGATGGTCAAAATCCAGAGTTTTGAATCTGCCTTTACCTTTTAAAGTGGACCAAAATAAAAGTAGAAATAAAGTGGATTTTGACTATCCTGGGTTTTGGTCCTTGCCCCTGGGGCACCCCGATTGGGATGCCCCGCTGTGTGAAACCCCCCAGGTTGCCCGATCGACTCACCCTCATCCTCGGTCCTACAGGCGCATACGCAGCCGCTCGTTCAATCAGCACGCTCGGATCCGCTCACATCAGCTCGTCTAAGGCGAGCGGTGTCGGCCATTCACAAATGCCCTGCTAGAGGGATATCAGGGATGTGGCCGCTGCTCGTGCATGCGCCACTGGACCGGGTAAGAAGGTGAGTTTATGGGCGACCTGGGGGGGTTTCAAACAGCGGGGGAGGGGAATACCCTATGAGATTCCTGGGCCGATCGCCATGGGTTTTGGTCCACTTTAAAAGTAGAACAAAACCCATTAGCAGCCACTGGCTTTTCCCTGGGGCATCCTAAACTGGGATGCCCTGCAGTGTGAACCCTCCCCGCAGGGTGCCAGTGAAAAATAACCTCTCCCCTGGTCCAGCGGCGCTCATGCGCAGACTAATGTCCATGCAGAGTCCTTTGGATACTTAGTTCCTTTTGACAAAGGGCTCCGATTGCTATGAACAAGGAGCAAGCTCAGCCGCTTCCCTGGTGTTGTACGCGCGCTCATGCCACAGCCATTCAGATAGGATGGGATGGGAGTGCGCACATGGCCAGAGATATGGCAGCGTGTGCTCCCCATTTAAGCCTATGGGAGCCGTCTGCTGAATGACATGTCACGGCAGGCAGGTCTCATTGGACGAGAGTGCGCCCTTGGAGCGTTGGAAGGCGAGTTGGCAAACTGGGGGTTTCACGCGGAGGGGCCATGGAACAAAACCCGGAAAAATCAAATTTCCCGGTTGTGTTCCGCTTTAAACCGGGTATAAACTGGGAAAAGCAAGCAGGATGCTCGGCTGCATAGCTCGGGGCATCACCAGTAGGAAGAGGGAGGTTGTGATGTCGCTGTATAGAGCCCTGGTGAGGCCACAGCTAGAATACTGTGTGCAGTTCTGG
The DNA here is from genome assembly GCA_027917425.1 of Gastrophryne carolinensis. Taxonomy (NCBI): domain Eukaryota; kingdom Metazoa; phylum Chordata; class Amphibia; order Anura; family Microhylidae; genus Gastrophryne; species Gastrophryne carolinensis. The sequence goes on along the minus strand of CM051237.1, from coordinate 475,288,685 downwards.
AGACCTCCCCTGCAAAAAGACATTATTCACATAGAACGGGTCCAAAGGCCGGCAACAAAAATGGTGGAAGGACTTAAACTTAAAACAGGAGAGACTTAAAGAACCTAATCTGTACAGTCTGGAAGAAAGAAGGGAGAGGGGGGACATGATGGAGACCTTTATATATGTGACAGGAGGGAATAAGGTTCAGGAGGGAAGTGTTTTTAAGAAGAAGCTTAATGATAGAACAAGGGGCCCAACCTGAAGCTGGTCGGGAAGAAGATCAGGAGCAATGTTAGAAAATATTATGTTACAGAAAGAGTAGTAGATGCTGGGAACAAACTTCCAGCAGAGGTGGTTGAAAAATCAACAGTCAGTTAATTTAAACATGCCTGGGATAAACCTCCATCTATCCTAAGATAAAAACATACAGTTACATAAGGGCAGACTAGATGGAGCATATGGGCTCCTTCTGCCATCACCCTTCTATGTTTCTATATGGCAGCATTCATGTTGGGCATCAGGTGAAAGGTCCCCACATCATCCCAGCGATGCGATTGGCCGATGCACTCACCGCATCGAACTCGACAGCGGCAATGTCAGGCCGGGCATCCAGGATGCTCTTGTGGATGAAACGCACATTATCAGCCCAGCAACGCCCGGTCCGCACTTGCCACACCTTCCTCCAGATCAGGTAATTCTTCTTGGCGATTTCGTGGTGGTCGGCGCGCACATCAAAGCTGTAGATGCAGCCGTCGGCGCCCACTGAGGGGGAGGAGTTTTGGGACAGACAGGAAAAGGTTAGAACAAAGGCGAGGCAGAAATATTTAAAGGGGAAGTCCACTTTCGATGGAATTTTTGAAAGTGTGTATTTTTTTGCTGGGCTGAGCAAGCATTTTTAGACTCCAGGGCCTGCACAGGCAGTGAAATCTACAGCCAAAATCATCACAGCCATTGGTTCAGCATAAAGCCCCCCCCCCCCCAAATAAAAGGGGGCAGTATACTCACTGGGTTCCCCTCCCCAATAAAAGGGGGCAGTATACTCACTGGGTTCCCCTCCCCAATAAAAGGGGGCAGTATACTCACTGGGTTCCCCTCCAGCAACACCTAATGATCATTGGTAGAGAGGTAAATGCACTCATGTGGCTGCCGCGAGTATTCTGCATGACTGACGCTTTATGGGCACAAAATCAAGCGGGATGGGCCACCAAACCAATTCATCGTGTCATCTCCATTCACCGTTACATTACCCCCATAAAGACCAGCTACTTACCTGCCCGAGACAAGAAGAGGCTGAGCGCCCCAGACCCGGAGCCGGCTTCCAGCACCATGTCCCCAGGACTGACATCCATCATCGTCATCATGGCTGTTATATCCTAAGAGAGAAAGGAGTTATCACCAAGGCGCTGCCGGAATGCGGAAGTAGGTAAGTATTACAGCCCAATCGTTGGCCTTCCGTTTAGTTTAACACTGACGGGCAACCCAAATCGTGATACCTCCTACAGAGCCTGCGAGCGGACCTTCGACGTTCCCTAGTAACAGAGACACTAAACTTACCTAACCTACCCCCTCATTCACCAGTGAGCCCTGCATTACAGGTACTCACCTTACTTATTGTTCATGGGAGCAGCCATCATGGCCAGAGCCACCATTAGCCCCAGCAACCTGCCCCTGCCCCCCCCCCAGGGACAGTCAGTGGTGTTCCGGCAACGTACCTTTGGATAGGCAATATTAGGTCCTCTCTTCATCAATCCAACATACTCCTCCAGCGAGGGTCTTCTTAGGAGGAACTCGTGCCCGGTGGAGGTAGAGAGACGCTGGCCGGGCAGCTTGCCCACAATGTCCTGGTTCCTGATGGCTCCCCAGTTGCTGACCAGTTTGCCGTGTTCTTTTAGCACAAACATCTTCTTGAACATGGAGTAGTGTCTGCGCTTGTATTCTGCCAGCAGAAGGTCCCCCGGGATGAATGGTCTGCCGAGGGAAGGTGAGGAATCTCCAAAATGATGGGCATCGGATGCTGGAGAAGATGATGGGGTCTGGGCAGGAGTCACCTCCTCTGTGAACCCAATATCCTGCGGTGATGTCAGGACCCCACTATCAAGGGATGATAGAGGTTGTGGTGTGGACATGTTCTCCTTGAACCTCTTGTCTTCCTCTGCTGACGATGCACTAGAGGGATGATCTGAAGGAAAGGAGGGTCTTGGTGCAGCAAACACCCTGAACCCTTTGTCCTGTCCTGAAGATCCACGTTCTAGCACTTCGTGGAAGCCATGTCCTTCAAAACTTGATGATAGTTGTGAGGTTCTGATGACCCCTCCATCACCTGACTCTCCATTGGAGATGTATCCCGGGGTCAACGATGAGGGTTTTGGTGCATCAAACACCTTGATCTGTCCTGAAGATCCATGTTCTAGCTCTCCATGGAAGTCGAGTCCTTCAGGAGATGACGATTGTGGGGTTCCGATGACCCCTCCATGGGAGGTATATCCTGGAGATGATGGGGGCTGAGGTGCAGCAATCACCCTGAACTGCTGGTCTTGTCCTGGAGGTCCATGTTCTATCTCTCCATGGAAGTTGTGTCTTTCAAGAGATGACAGTTGTTGGGTTCTGATGACCCCTCCATGATCTGGGTCTCCTCCAGAAGACGGCACTTGTGGGGCGTTGCTGACCCCTCCGTTATCTTTCTCTCCATGGAAGGTGGATGATGGGGGTTGCAGTTGGGGGTCACTCTGCAGATCCTGCACCTCTCTGGAGATAAGCTCAGGGGGCATCAAGCTGCTGATCCTCTCCAGAGGAGACAAGGATCGGACCCATGCTCTCCTGTGTCTGGGCAGTACAGGGGCCCTTGGTGGCTGGGATCCCCCCTCTGCCTCTGAGCAGTGATGGGCAGCTTGCAGGAGGGCAAGGCGATTCCTGCAGGAGAGCAGGCTGCCGGCAGGGGGCAGCCCCGAGCACAGGCGGAGCACCCTCCTGCCAGCACATAGAGGGCACATGCTGGTGGCGGGGGTAGATGGCTGTCAAGCACCCGGTGACGTCATCAGCCGGCGACAGGCAGGAAGCGCGCCGCAGACACGTGCTGGGACACGGAGGACTGGTCCCCAGGATGAGGAGCGTAGTGTGACAGGCGGGTCACGTGACCGCCGCTTGCTACAATGTATCACTCGGCTTCCGGTGCACGCTGCCGGAGTGTCATCCGGGGGATTTCCCCCTGGAGGGGTTTGAACCATACCTCCCAAGATTTGGTGGGACTGTCCCTCTTTTGAGTCCATGTCCCCCTGTCCCGCGTTCTCATTTGTCCCTCTTTGAGGTGTAACATCACCTCATTTATGTATTTTCCCATTCAAAGTGTTTCTATTGTAACTGTTACATCCTATCTCCTATCCATCCCTCAATGGGGGGGGGGGTGGCTTCATCCATCCCTTAATGAGGGGGTGTGGTTTCATTTGCGTATTGTCCCTCTTTGAGGTGTAACATGCAGATCTGCAGCAATAAATGATTTGCTTATTCAAAGTGTTTCTATTGTAACTGTTACATCCTATCAATCAATGAGGGGGCGTGGCTTAATTTCACGATTGTCCCTCTTTTGAGTCCATGTTCCCTTGTCCCTCGTTCTCATTTGTCCCTGTTTGAGGTGTAACATGCAGATCTGCATCAATAAATTATTCATTTGCCTATTGAAAGTGTTTCTATTGTTGTAACTGTTTCACCCTATCTCCTATCCATCCCTCAATGAGGGGGCGTGGCTTCATCACTCAATGAGGGGCGTGGCTTAATTTACATATTGACCCTCTTTCAGGTGTAACACGCAGATCTGCAGCAATAAATGATTCATTTGCACATTCAAAGTGTTTCTATTGTTGTAACTGTTACATAGCTACCAACTTTTCAGGGTGGGAAAGAGGGACATTTGTTAAATTAGGCCACGCCCCCTCATTGATTAATGGATAGGAGATAGGATGTAACAGTTACAACAGTAGAAACACTTTGAATAGGCAAATTAATCATTTATTGATGCAGATCTGCGTGTTACACCTCAAAGAGGGACAAATGAGAACAACGGGGGACAGGGGGACATGGACTCAAAAGAGGGACAGTCCCTCCTAATCAGGAACACTTGGGAGGTATGTATCTCCTATCCATCAATCATGATGAGGGTGTGTGGCTTAATTTACATATTGCCACGATCTCCCATTCTGAAAAGTTGGGAGGTATGGCCTTCCCCCTGGAGTGGTTTGAACCATACCTTCCAAGTGTCCCTGATGTGAAGGGACTGTCCCTCTTTTGAGCCTGTGTCCGCCTGTCCCTCGTTGTTCTCATTTGTCCCTCTTTGAGGTGTAACATGCAGATCTGCAGCAATAAATGATTCATTTGCCTATTCAAAGTGTTTCTATTGTACCTGTTACATCCTATCTATCAATCAATGAGGGGACATGGCTTAATTTAAAGTGGACCAACACCCAGGATTTTCCCTACCCCCCAGAACGCCCGATAAAACTCACCTCACCCCACTTCTACGGCGCATGCGCTGCCACTCGTCCAATCAGCGCGCTCGGAGCTGCTGTGGTATGCCCGTCCAAGCGACGTACAACCACAGCGGCTCCGAGCGCGCTAGCAGGCGCATCTCGCGCTTTCCTCTAACAGGGAGCGTGCCCGCGCCGGCCATTCACAAATGGCCGGCGCAGGCACGCGCCCTGCTAGAGAGAAGCGCAAGATGCGGCCCGCACATGCGCTGTTGGATCGGGATGCAAGTAAGGTGTATGGGCCGTCCTGGGGGGTTTCACACAGCAGGGCATCCAACATCGGGAGGGATCTGATCGGCCTGGGAATCTTATAGATTCCAGGGCCGATCACAGGAGGGTGTTGGTCCACTTTAACAATTGTCCCTCTGCCCACCATGAAAAGTTGGAAGGTACGGTTTGAATCCCTGAACCGGACCCTTCAGGAGCCTATTCCAAGTCCCTTATAGTCCTTCTTACCTTGGCCGCAGAGCTTGCAGTCGCATTAATTTGCATGACTCCCAAGTTCCCAACTGACTTTCTGTTAAGTTTGATTTGCAATAAAAAAAACGAAAAACTTTTTTAGGTATGTTCAAGCCCCCGGAGTATTCCGATTTGCCATGCGCTACTCCTTAAAGTGGACCAAAACCCAGGATTTTGACTATCCTGGGTTTTGGTCCTTTCCCCGGGACACTCCGATTGGGGGTGCCCCGCTGTGTGAAACCCCCCAGATCGCTCATGCCAACCCACCTCTTCCCGGTCCTATGGAGCATGCGCGGCTGCTCGACCAATCAGCGCGCTCGGAGCCGCTGACATCACAGCGTCTAAGATTTCTATAAAGCCAGCGGTTCCGAGCGTGCTGAGGGATGCATCCCCTGCTTCTCTCTAACAGGGAGTGTGCCCGCACCGGCAATAAATGTGTAGCGCGGGCTAGTGTCCTGCTAAAGGAATAGCAGGAATGTGGCTTGTGCATGCACCTTTGGACCGGAAAGCAAGGGAAGTGTATGGGGTGACCGGGGGGGGTCACACAGCGGGGCATCCCGATTTTGGATGCCCCGGGGGGAGGGAATCGATCGATTCCCAGGCCGATGGTTGGTTTTGATCCACTTTAAAGTGGACTTTCTGTTATGACTTTAGATCCCTTCCCTTAAAGTGGACCAACACCCAGGATTTTGACTATCCTGGGTTTTGGTCCACTTCGGCGGGGCACCCCGATCGGGGGTGTCCCGCTCCCTGAAACCCCCCAGAAACCCCAAAAAACTCACCTCTCCCCGCTCCCACGTGACCGCGCCGTCCAATCCCCGCCGACGTCCAAGCGGGTGACAGCAACGTCCAAGCCGCTTCCGCCGCCGCCGCCTCCCGCGCGTCAGTCTTGGCGCGCGCGCACCCGCGCCGGCCATTCACAGACGGCCGGCGCGGGCGCGCGCACGTCTAGAGGGGCGCGCGGCGGAGGGGGCGGCGGATCAGGTAAGGTCTTTTTGGGGTTTGGATGTCCCGCGGTGTGGGAGGTGATCGCCCCGGGAATCTTATAGATTTAGGCCGATCACCCCTGGGTGTTGGCCCTCTTTAAAGTGGAACTTCAACATCGTTTAATGAAAAGCCCAAACCCTTAAATTGATTCCACAGCATCTAAAATTAATATATTTAATGTTTTAAATCACTTTTTATTCTTTTCCCCACTGGCCTGCAATTCTGTTCAGCATCACATACTGAGGAGAAGGGTCAAATGCAGGGGAGGCTGGGTTATAGCTGTGCTTTGCACAGACAGAGCAGAGCTGGGGTGGGGTGAGGAAAAGACAGCAATCCCAGAATGCAGAGCGGCACATTCAGAAGACACTTCCTGTTTTCAGGAAGCCTGAAACTCCACGGGGCGCCATCTTGGATGTTTAACTGCTCAGTAGAAGGAAGGATCATTTTTAATGTGAGCAATATGTATGTACAGGGAGGGAACCATATTAGATATGTTCTTATTCAGGGTGAAGGTCCGGGTTTAAAGTGGACCAACACCCAGGATTTTGACTATCCTGGGTTTTGGTTCACTTCGGTGGGGCACCCCGATCGGGGGTGCCCCGCTGTGTGAAACCCCCAGAAAGCCCAAAAACTCACCTCTCCCCGCTCCCACGTGACCGCTGCAGCCAATCCCCGCCGCCGGACAAGCGAGAGGCAGCGCCGGACAAGCAGAGCGCGTCCGCCACCGCCTCCCACGCGTCCCTCTTACAGGTAGCGCACCCACGCCGGCCATTCACAAACGGCCAGCGCGGGAGCGCGCCCTGCTAGAGGGACGCGCGGGAATCTTATAGATTCCCGGGCCGATCCCCCCTGGGTGTTGGTCCACTTTAAAGAGGAAATCAGCTCGGGGATTTTACCAGCACTCGTCTGCCCATGACCAGCCATTGGTATCTCTGCTGCTTCCTGACCAGTCACCCAGTGTGCTCCAAGACTGAGGCTATATCATTAGGGGGAGGACATGGGCTGGGGTTGCTTGGCTCCAAGACTGAGGCTATATCATTAGGGGGAGGACATGGACTGGGGTTGCTTGGCTCCAAGACTGAGGCTATATCATTAGGAGAGGACATGGGCTGGGGTTGCTTGACTCCAAGGCTGAGGCTTTATCATTAGGAGAGGACATGGGCTGGGGGTTGCTTGGCTCCAAGACTGAGGCTATATCATTAGGGGGAGGACATGGGTTGGAGTTGCTTGGCTCCAAGACTGAGGCTATATCATTAGGGGGAGGACATGGGCTGGGGGTTGCTTGGCTCCAAGGCTGAGGCTTTATCATTAGGGTGAGGACATGGGCTGGGGTTGCTTGGCTCCAAGGCTGAGGCTTTATCATTAGGGTGAGGACATGGGCCGGGGGTTGCTTGGCTCCAAGACTGAGGCTTTATCATTAGGGGAGGACATGGGCTGGGGTTGCTTGGGTGAGGGGGTAAAGTAGGGAAGGGGATGGGGGCTGGGATTGGATGGGAGTGTTAGTAAAGGTAGCAGCCCGACTGCCCCAAAGCAGTGCAGCCCACCGGGCATTTGCCGGGGTCTTCCTATGGCCAGTCTGCCCCTGGCTTTGTGTATCCCCTGGGATTGCCCATAAAGTCACTTTTTCCTTGTTCCCACGGTGCATGCTTATGACTATCCTGGCTTAGGTCCTTGCCCCCGGGGCACCCTGATCAGGGAAGCCCTGCAGTGTGAAACCCCCCAGGTTGCCGAAAAAAACTCAACCTTTCTCGTTCCTACGACGCATGCACGGCTCCGAGCGCGCATGCCAGCGTCAGCCATTCACAAATGCCTGGTGCGGGCATGCGTCCTGCTAGAGGGATAGCGGGGATGCGACTCGCGCATGCGCCATTGAACCGGAACGGCTTTGGATGCCTCGGGGGGGGGGGGGGGGGGGGGAGGAGAGGAAATATTGACGTGGGTTTTGGTCCACTTTAAAGTGATTCTGCAGGCAAATTGTTACACCATTGTGTCCGGCTACATATGGCGCTGTCCTAAACTCTTTTCTGTTTTTAATTTGAAAAAGAATTGGCCAAGATCATGGTTTACAGGTTCAGCCAATGACATTCTCTTCTTCATCCCATCCCCCAATCAGCTCAGCAGAGCGGGACAGGATCGCTGCTCCCTCCACCCCTCCTCCTCCAGATTCATCACATCGCTGCCGCCACAGAGAGCTGATTATTATGCAGCATCACAGAGCCACGGGCCACGCCCACTTTTTTCATAGTCAACCTGTAAACCCCGATATCTCGGCCATTTCTTCTTCAATTTAAAACCTGAAAAGTTTAGGACAGCACCAAATGTAGACACAATAGTATAGCAATTACCTTTGCCTGCAGTAGCACTTTAAAGTGGACCAAAACCCCGTCTTTTGGCTATCCTGGGTTTTGGTCCTTACCCGGTGGCACCCCGATTGGGGATGCCCCGCTGTGTGAAACCCCCCAGGTCGCCCGAATGAACTCACCTATTCCCAGTCCTACACCAAATGCATGGCCTCTCGTCCAATCAACGCGCTTGGATCCGCCCCTGCCCCTTCGTCTTAGGGAGGGGAGCCGAGCGCACTCTAACAGGGAGCGTGCCCCATGCCGGCCATTCACATATGTGTGGCATGGGCACACAACCTGCTAAAGAGTCAGTGGGGATGCAGCCGCTGCATGCGCTGTTGGACTGGGGAAAAAAATACGTTTCCAGGTGACCTGGGGGGTTTCACACAGTGGGGCATCCTAATTCTGGAATCTTTAGGGAATCTAGCGGAATCCTATAGTTTTCAGGGCCTTCGGGCATTGGGTTTTTGTCCTCTTTAAAGGGGGACAAAACCCTTTTAAGAGATGCCACCATCACCTGTGCCGTACACCCGCCGAATTGGGGAAGCTCATGAAGCAGTGACAGAAGACTCCAGAGCCGAGCTAACAGGGTTTTGGTCATCTTCAAAGTGGACCAAAACCCTGACTTTTCACTCTGCCGTCAGGTGTAAGTCTACTCTCTTTTCTTTCATCCGCTGTTCGCCTGCCCGCAGCGCTGGTATGTGAAGCTGGCATAGGGGGTAGGCATGGCCTCAGTCGGGAGTACTCCCATTGAGAAAAAAAGCTTGTAGGGTACGCACAGCCATCTATAGTATATTGTTAGGGTGCTGTCTCTTTAAGACAAAAATCTAAGCACTTATGTTAGGAAATGGGGCACTAGAACTATCCCCAGAAAGAGCCTTGTAAAAGAGCCGCACAACCAATGAAATAAAATCAGATCATTTATTATCGTAATATAGACAAATCTCACATATAACATACAAGGACATCATTAAAAAAACATATACACAAACCAGCAGGAGGAAAACCACCCCTAATGACTCTATTTTACAAAGATCCCAAACATGTAATTAATATAATATTGTATACCATCAAGCAAAAAAAAATGAATATACAATATTATATTAATTACATGTTGTGACAGACGCTCTGTCTTTTGGATGTCATCACTATTCAGTTGCCCACCTGGTCATTCACTGGCCTTTTCTTAATTAGGTTCCAGACAATGTCATTGTATTTTGATACTGTTACAGGCAATGTCATTGTATTGGATTGTATTATAAACTGCCATTGTGTTAATTGATTACGTCACAGACAATGGCATTGTTCGGATTGAGTGTATTACAGACGTCTCTTTTGTATTGCTGATTGCGTCACCGGCAGAGTTGAGGGATTGTGTGCCCTGCTGCTATTGGTCGGTGTGTGTGTCATGCAATAGGAGAACTTGTGTATATGAGGCCTAGAGTGTTTTAGATCTTTGTAAAATAGAGTCATTAGGGGTGGTTTTCCTCCTGCTAGTTTGTGTATATGTTTTTTAATGATGTCCTAATATCGGGATCTAGGGGGGAAAGGACTTACATAAAGCTTTGAAGTCTTTAAAGTGGACCGATCACCAGGATAGCAAAAATTATTGTCCCTGGGGCATCCCAGTTGGGATACCCTGCTGTGCAGCCAAATAATGGAAACCTGCCTCACTCAATATCCAAACCCAACCAGCAACCAAAATAATAGGACCTGCCTCACCCATAACCCAAACCCAACCAGCAACCAAAATAATAGGACCTGCCTCACCCATAACCCAAACCCAACCAGCAACCAAAATAATAGGACCTGCCTCACCCATAACCCAAACCCAACCAGCAACCAAAATAATTGGACCTGCCTCACCCATATCTCAAACCCAACCAGCAATCAAAATGATAGGACCTGCCTCACCCATAACCCAAACCCAACCAGCAACCAAAATAATAGGACCTGCCTCACCCATAACCCAAACCAAACAGCAACCAAAATAATAGGACCTGCCTCACCCATAACCCAAACCAAACAGCAACCAAAATAATTGGACCTGCCTCACCCATATCTCAAACCCAACCAGCAATCAAAATGATAGGACCTGCCTCACCCATAACCCAAACCCAACCAGCAACCAAAATAATTGGACCTGCCTTACCCATAGCCCAAACCAAACAGCAACCAAAATAATTGGACCTGCCTCACCCATATCTCAAACCCAACCAGCAATCAAAATGATAGGACCTGCCTCACCCATAACCCAAACCCAACCAGCAACCAAAATAATATAACCTGCCTCACCCATAACCCAAACCCAACCAGCAATCAAAATGATAGCACCTGCCTCACCCATAACCCAAACCCAACCAGCAACCAAAATAATATAACCTGCCTCACCCATAACCCAAACCCAACCAGCAATCAAAATGATAGCACCTGCCTCACCCATAACCCAAACCCAACCAGCAACCGAAATAATATAACCTGCCTCACCCATAACTCAAACCCAACCAGCAATCAAAATGATAGCACCTGCCTCACCCATAACCCAAACCCAACCAGCAACCGAAATAATAGGACCTGCCTCACCCATAACTCAAACCCAACCAGCAATCAAAATGATAGGACCTGCCTCACCCATAACCCAAACCCAACCAGCAACCAAAATAATATGACCTGCCTCACCCATAACTCAAATCCAACCAGCAATCAAAATTATAGGACCTGCCTCACCCATAACCCAAACCCAACCAGCAACCAAAATAATAGGACCTGCCTCACCCATATCCAAACCCAACCAGCAACCAAAATAATAGGACCTGCCTCACCCATAACCCAAACCCAACCAGCAACCAAAATAATAGGACCTGCCTCACCCATAACTCAAACCCAACCAGCAATCAAAATGATAGGACCTGCCTCACCCATAACCCAAACCCAACCAGCAATCAAAATGATAGGACCTGCCTCACCCATAACTCAAACCCAGCCAGCAATCAAAATGATAGGACCTGCCTCACCCATAATTTAAACCCAACCAGCAATCAAAATGATAGGACCTGCCTCACCCATAACTCAAACCCAACCAGCAAACAAAATGATAGGACCTGCCTCACCCATAACCCAAACCCAACCAGCAACCAAAATAATAGGACCTGCCTCACCCATAACTCAAACCCAACCAGCAATCAAAATGATAGGACCTGCCTCACCCATAACCCAAACCCAACCAGCAATCAAAATGATAGGACCTGCCTCACCCATAACTCAAACCAAACAGCAATCAAAATAATAGGACCTGCCTCACCCATAACTCAAACCCAACCAGCAATCAAAATGATAGGACCTGCCTCACCCATAACCCAAACCCAACCAGCAACCAAAATAATAGGACCTGCCTCACCCATAACCCAAACCCAACCAGCAACCAAAATAATATAACCTGCCTCACCAATAACTCAAACCCAACCAGCAATCAAAATGATAGCACCTGCCTCACCCATAACCCAAACCCAACCAGCAACCGAAATAATATGACCTGCCTCACCCATAACTCAAACCCAACCAGCAATCAAAATGATAGGACCTGCCTCACCGATAACCCAAACCCAACCAGCAACCAAAATAATATGACCTGCCTCACCCATAACTCAAATCCAACCAGCAATCAAAATTATAGGACCTGCCTCACCCATAACCCAAACCCAACCGCAACCAAAATAATAGGACCTGCTTTTCCCATAACCCAAACCCAACCAGCAACCAAAATAATAGGACCTGCCTCACCCATAACTCAAACCCAACCAGCAAACAAAATGATAGGACCTGCCTCACCCATAACCCAAACCCAACCAGCAACCAAAATAATAGGACCTGCCTCACCCATAACTCAAACCCAACCAGCAATCAAAATGATAGGACCTGCCTCACCCATAACCCAAAGCCGACCTGCCTCACCCATAACTCAAACCCAGCCAGCAATCAAAATGATAGGACCTGCCTCACCCATAATTTAAACCCAACCAGCAATCAAAATGATAGGACCTGCCTCACCCATAACTCAAACCCAACCAGCAATCAAAATAATAGGACCTGCCTCACCCATAACTCAAACCCAACCAGCAATCAAAATGATAGGACCTGCCTCACCCATAACTCAAACCAAACAGCAATCAAAATAATAGGACCTGCCTCACCCATAACTCAAACCCAACCAGCAATCAAAATGATAGGACCTGCCTCACCCATAACCCAAACCCAACCAGCAACCAAAATAATAGGACCTGCCTCACCCATAACCCAAACCCAACCAGCAATCAAAATGATAGGACCTGCCTCACCCATAACTCAAACCAAACAGCAATCAAAATAATAGGACCTGCCTCACCCATAACTCAAACCCAACCAGCAATCAAAATGATAGGACCTGCCTCACCCATAACCCAAACCCAACCAGCAACCAAAATAATAGGACCTGCCTCACCCATAACCCAAACCCAACCAGCAACCAAAATAATATAACCTGCCTCACCAATAACTCAAACCCAACCAGCAATCAAAATGATAGCACCTGCCTCACCCATAACCCAAACCCAACCAGCAACCGAAATAATATGACCTGCCTCACCCATAACTCAAACCCAACCAGCAATCAAAATGATAGGACCTGCCTCACCGATAACCCAAACCCAACCAGCAACCAAAATAATATGACCTGCCTCACCCATAACTCAAATCCAACCAGCAATCAAAATTATAGGACCTGCCTCACCCATAACCCAAACCCAACCGCAACCAAAATAATAGGACCTGCTTTTCCCATAACCCAAACCCAACCAGCAACCAAAATAATAGGACCTGCCTCACCCATAACTCAAACCCAACCAGCAAACAAAATGATAGGACCTGCCTCACCCATAACCCAAACCCAACCAGCAACCAAAATAATAGGACCTGCCTCACCCATAACTCAAACCCAACCAGCAATCAAAATGATAGGACCTGCCTCACCCATAACCCAAAGCCGACCTGCCTCACCCATAACTCAAACCCAGCCAGCAATCAAAATGATAGGACCTGCCTCACCCATAATTTAAACCCAACCAGCAATCAAAATGATAGGACCTGCCTCACCCATAACTCAAACCCAACCAGCAATCAAAATAATAGGACCTGCCTCACCCATAACTCAAACCCAACCAGCAATCAAAATGATAGGACCTGCCTCACCCATAACCCAAACCCAACCAGCAATCAAAATGATAGGACCTGCCTCACCCATAACTCAAACCAAACAGCAATCAAAATAATAGGACCTGCCTCACCCATAACTCAAACCCAACCAGCAACCCAAAGGATAGAACCCTTCTCACGCATAACCCAAACCCAACCAGCAACCCGTTGTTGACCCTCAAACGCACCTCTGCGTGGGCTCTCAGTACTGTAATGCTGTACATATTAATGCCCGGCAGACAGATCTGTTTACACACAGGGCATTGCATGTGTAATTGCATGCATTACATGTGTTATATGTGAGATTTGTCTATGTTACGATAATAAATGATCTGATTTTATTTCATTGGTTGTGCGGCTCTTTTACAAGGCTCTTTCTGGGGATAGTTCTAGTACCCCATTTCTTAACATAAGTGCTTGGAGTACTCCCATTGACATCAATGGGCACCTCTGTACACCACTGATGTTAATGGGAGAGCGCCAGACTGCGGGTGGATGAGCATTAATGCGGGTGGAAGGAAACAGAGTAGTGGATAAAACTCTCCCTTCTGGCAGTCCCACGGCACAGGTTCAGACAGGCAGCCAATCAGCACACTGGCAGGCTGATTCATTACTAGCGACAGGTAGTGACAGATGAGCGTCTGTAGCGAGGCATTGAGAGCGACCGCTAGTAGACGCTGTTGCTCGGCCATAGTTTGCTATTTCAGAGCGTCTCAGTCGCTGACCGGCATTGATGAATATAATTGTGTAAGTCGCTCTAACACCAGTACAGCGCTGTATGGGAGCGAACGGTAGCGCCAGCTTAGTGTGACTGACTCACACCATATTCATCAAAAAAACAGCCTCACACAGCGCCGGCGCTCAAAATCGGGTAATTGTAACCCAGAGTGCTAGACGCTGTGTGATTAAAGTCTGTTTTTGAACATGTATCCACTAGTAACAAAGCGAAAACATGGAATTACATTGTTATTACATTGTAACATGAACACTTTAATACCAGACATGTAATGACAATTCTACATAAAAATATTATTAATCCAAAAAGTTTTCAAAAATGACTTTAAATAGGCCAGGAGAGGTCACACAATTATTTTATAATTAAAAAAAAAAAAATGAAAGAAAAGAAAACCATGTTTAAAGTGAAGAAAAGTATTGGCCACTGAAATGTATGGGAGAGTGAGAGGTAAGACGTGGCGCTCTGCAAGGCTGAACGCCGGTGCTCTACGCTGAGCCGTCTGTGATGATGAATCGGGCGCTACATGGCGCTGTTCCAGTCGCTCACCAGAATTGGCTTCATAAATGTGGAATTGCGTACAGTGCCCGGCGTTCACCTGCCGCTATCTGCCGCTTACAAGGCACTACCTGGCGCTTACAAGGCACTACCTGGCGCTATCCCTTCATGAATAAAGCCCTTGGTTTCATTCAGTTTTGCTGCACTGATGTGAGCGTGCCACCAGCTGCATCTCTGCTTGCCTTTAGCTGGGTGCGTACCTGCCTGGCCATTAACAAATTGCTGGTGCAGGTACACTAGCTAAAGGTATAGCAGGGCTACGGCCTGTGCCTGCACCGTGGTATCTGCAGATGGGTAGTCCTTTAGACTCCAGGGCCGGCTGAGATGGGCTTTGGTACACTTTAATGAACCCAAGGACGCCCCAAAATAAGCTCAGCCCATGCTCCTACAAACCCATGTGTCCGCCTGATGCCAAATGGTATTGCTGCTTTGAGATATCTCAACCTACATTATCTGAGGTTCTTTTAAAGTGGACCAATTAGCATCCAATTAGCATCCGGGCTGGCCCTGGAGTCGAAAAGACTCCAGGGCCGACCGAATAGGTGCCTTTGGGACATCTCAATTTGAGATGCCCCACTGTGTACGCCCACCCCCAGTGTAAAATATCGCTCTTTGTGATATTGTTCTTTTCCTTGTTTTCTTTAACAAGGACTGTGGACCAACACCCAGGATTTTGACTATCCTGGGTTTTGGTCCACTTCCGCTGTGTGTAACCCCCCAGAAAGCCCCAAAAACTTACCTCTCCCCGCTCCCACGTGACCGCTGCCGCCAATCACCGCCGACGGACAAGCGGGAGGCAGCGACCGACAAGAGAGCGCGCCCGCCACCGCCTCCCGCGCGTCACTCTTACAGGGGGCGCGCCGGCCGGCGCGGGTGCGTGTCCTGCTAGAGGGACGCGTGGGAGGCGGCGGCGGGGGGGGTGCCCCGCTGTCAGGGGACTGATCGTCCGGGAATCTTATAGATTCCCGGGCCGATCAGTGGAGGGTGTTGGTCCACTTTAAGGAAATTATTGGCCGAAACCAAAAATCAATAAATGGATTTAATTAAGATAGAGCCAGTTACAGAAAAATGATATGAATGATGTAAATATGATATAAAGTTGCAATGTTCAGAATTGTAAGCAGAGTCCACACAAAGACTGCAATTCTTTCCCTCTCAAGTTAAATCAAACTAGGGTCTTCCCCGGCCAACCCCCGCTATACTGCCTTTATGGCAATCTCCTACATGTTGTCCGTTCAGAGACCCAAAGCAGAGAGAGACCCCACCAAGAGAAGAGTGACCCCTTCCCCCACATTCTCCTTCTTAAATGTTATTCCTCTGGTCCACCTAAATCTCTCCTCCTCCAACTGTCCTCCAATTACAAAGAAGCAGTCATGTAGTACAAACATATGGTTTCAGTTAAATAGTTGAAGTTAAAGTAATTACTAAGAGAAAACTAACTCAGCCTTAACATTACCCTAGTCTGTGTACATATATATACACACACATATACATACATACAAACACACACAATGAACATTGATGAAATTCACCAAATAAACCTTATATTAT
The DNA here is from genome assembly GCA_027917425.1 of Gastrophryne carolinensis. Lineage (NCBI taxonomy): Eukaryota > Metazoa > Chordata > Amphibia > Anura > Microhylidae > Gastrophryne > Gastrophryne carolinensis. Next base: position 475,272,330 of record CM051237.1, on the reverse strand, counting down.
ATTATATGTGCATTATTTCCTTTGAATTAACCAGCCCCGGATCAGAATCATAATAACCAGGTAAAAATCCACAGACTCCATTCATCCAAGTTACCTATTTTTCAGTAATATTAGTGATTTAATAAAAATTCATTAATAATTGAGATCATAAACATTTTATTCCTCTGGAACCTTCTTACACCCAGATCACCCACAAACTCTTTATCTGTCTGCAATTCCCTTGCCATGCTCGCAGCCCGTGTCTGCATCCCTTCAGCTGTGCACGCTCCCATACCCAGCCACTTAGATAGGCCGGATGCAGGGGGACACACACATAAACCCGGGATGTGGGCGTTGTCTCTCCCTATGCTGATGCTTAGTCTAAAACATCAGCTTTATGCTGTGCATTAGTATGCATGCGATGATTCACTGATTGGATGAGAGCCCGTGCATACACCATGGGAGCAGTGCATTGACAAGTGGGCTATCTAGGGGGCTTCACATAGCGGGGCATTCCAAATCCAGATGCCCAGGTAAGAGGGCCAATCACCAGGATAGTCAAAATCCCAGTGACTGGTCTACTTTAAACCGGACCTTCAGCATGATTTAATGGAAAGCCCAAACCCTTAAAAAACTATTCCCCAGCATCTAAAATTAATACATTTAAAGTTTTTAGTCACTTATTTATTATTCTTTCCCCCACTGGGCTGCAACTCTGTTCGGGACTCTACTCTAGGACTCACATACTGAGGAGATAACGGGATAAAGCACAGGGGGGCGGGGTTATAGCTGTGCTTTGCACAGACAGAGCAGAGCTGGGATCAGGGAAAGGACAACAATCCCAGAATGCAGAGCGAAACAGTCAGAAGACACTTCCTGTTTGCAGGCTGCCTGATGCTCCATGAGCCACCATCTTGGATGTTTAAAGGCTCATAACATGCAGTAGGTTGGATGATTTTTAATGTGACCAATCTGTATGTACAGGGTGGGGGAAACATATAAGATAGACTCTTATTCAGGATGAAGGTCCGGATTAATGTGGGCAATCTGTATGTACAGGGGGGAAACACATAAGATAGACTCTTATTCAGGGTGAGGGTCCGGATTAATGTAGGTAATCGGTAATGATAGACCACCCAAATGAAAAAAACAAAAGGGTACCCAACTTACTTCCGTGTCAGACTCGTGCCCCTCTGCCATCAGTCACAGGGGCGCTGCCATTCACTCTACTCTTCACATGTCAGGACTCGCCACACCCCCCTTCACTGCAGTGAATGTAGAGGGCGTGGCAGCCCAAATTGGGAAGCCTCAGAGATGGGCAATCAGCCTTTTAGAATCCAGGGGGTACAATGTTTCTATTTAATTCCGAGCAAGGGTTAAAGCAGACCAAACCCATGTTTTTTGTCGGCTTACAGAGGAACAACACACCCCATTTTCACTTTTTGGGGTTGTGTTCCTCTCAGTGGGGGCATCCTGAATTGTGGGTATGCCCCGAGGTCACTCAACTTCCTGTCGCTGCCTCTTCAACCAATCAGTGTGCTCGCTTTCACTTGGTTCCCTTTGGCTCCACTGACGGCTGAGCGGCGCCGAAGGCAGCCGTGTGCACCACTGGCCGCATCCACCGCTCACCTCCTAGCCATCGCGTACCCACACCGCCCATTCAGACAGGCCGGGCACAGGTGCTGTGTGTGTGAGACATCACCAGATCTTTTACATAGCTCCCACAGCGCATGCACAGCCTACCAGCCAATCAGAACAGATAATGATGTCAATTAATCTATTCTGAATGAATTGCCGTAGCACCTCCCACTGGCTGCTCCCTTCTGCTGCGTGTGCCCACTGCCAGCCATTCCAACTCACCTTTCCCCAGTCCTCTGGCGCATGCGTGACCTCCCGTCCAATCAGCATGCTCGACTGCGCTGACTTAGGCCTGGCACAGGCAAGCTAAAGGGATAGTGGAGAAGTGGCTGCTTCCCGCACATGAACCTGGGGGGTTTCACACAGCGGGGCATCCGGATTCTGGATGCCCCAGGGGGAGGGAATCTAGCGGCCCTGGTCCAGGGGGTTTCATACAGTGGAGCATCCCAAATCAGAAGGCCCCTGGAAAGGACTTACATAAAGCTTTGAAGTCTTTAAAGTGGACCAACACCCACGGGTGATCGGCCCGGGAATCGGCCGATCACCTCCCTCCCCGCGGGACATCCGAGATCGGGATGTCCCGCGGAGTGAGACCCCCCCAAACACCCCAAACTCCTTACCTTATCCTCGCCTCCCTCTAGACGTGCCCGCGCCCGCGCCGGCCGTCTGTGAATGGCCGGCGCGGGCGCGCGCGCGTCAAGAGTGACGCGCGGGAGGCGGCAGCGGAGGAGCCGCTTGTCCGTCGGCGCTGGGAGCGGGAGAGGTGAGTTTTTCAGGGGGTTCGGGGGGTTTCACACAGCGGGGCACCCCGATCGGGGGTGCCCCACCGAAGTGGACCAAGACCCAGGATAGTCAAAATCCTGGGTGTTGGTCCACTTTAAAGTGGACCTATCATCAGGATAGTAAAAAATTAGTGTCCCTGGGGCATCCCAGTTCAAACAACAAAATACTCTGCACCACCCTATAGTGACACTGGGTGCAGGCTGGGTGTGCCTCCCTCCGCGATGTGCGCGGAGATAACAATATTACACTTGCAAGGGGATCCGCCAAATCGGTCCCAAATGGAGCACCAATAAAATACCCAGCCGCACTACCAAGATAATATAAAATTACCCTTTATTGTCAATGGGCATATAGAGATTACATGTGAAGTCTATACACATACAAACCAAACATCTAAAAACAATTAAAAGACAAGTAAAAACACAAAGCTGCACCGGACATTTGAATACCGTAAATAGCTCTCAAATAAACCAAACAGTTAATAAAGCATAATCCTCTCCAGAAAACAATAAATATCTGTGAACCAGCCGTGCTGTTATAATTACATAAAAATCAAATACATTCAAGAGTCAATTAATAATTAAATGAATGAATACACCCTAATATATACAACCTATCATAAAGTGCCTAGTGCATAACAGTGCATTATAAAGTGCTAACATTAGTGCCGCTGACACCAATCAGCCAGCCTGTTTTAAACCCTAATCCACAAACCCCACTGTGTGAACCCCCCCCCCCCCCCGGGTTCACCCTCAAACGCACCTTTGCGTGGGCTCTCAGTGCTGTATGCTGTACTGTCCTATTTATGGTCTGGTAATACTATAATAATTGCTGCTGGCACTTGCACTTCTTTTGTGTCACTGATTGCACTAGTATGTTCATGCTTCATTAATTCTATGCAGGGATATTCTGTGCAAAATATTTATTTATTCACTTTATTTATTCACTGATTAATCAATTGATTGTATATATATTTTATGTAGTTATTGTTCGTGCATTGTAACTTTACCAAAAAGATGGGCCCTGGATTAGCCCAATAACCCCTATAGTCTGCCGCACTACCAAGAATATACCACTAAGATTAATACAAATTCATATTTATTAGTTCATTCTCAAAATAACTCCACAGACAACATATAAGACATCTTTAAATATATATATATAGACAAGTTAAAAAAACTAGATGGAGGATTATCCCATAAATAGCTCTCAATATCAATAACCAAACTATTGTGCATTATTTTTGACTGTGTGTTGTTTGCACATAGGATCCAGTAGCACATATTGTACATACAGAACTTAGCACATATGCACTTTAATGTGTATTGAGTTATTCACCACCTGAGATATTGAAACAATGATGAGACCTAATATTTTTCTTGGTCTCCATGCACAATAGTAATGTTATAACATATATTTTTCTTTTAAAGCCTTCAGTATTACAAGGAGTGAATTTTATCTTACATTTATAATATTAATTGATATTGAGAGCTATTTATGGGATAATTGTTCGTGCATTGGTCACTTTGTGATGGATTGCTCAAATACTATTGCACTTTATCTTGCTATTATTTGCACTTTATTTATAGAGGTAAATTCTAAATATCGTGTTTTTTGTAAAATATAAAATATAGGGTGTGCTTTTTTTGATTTATCATTGGGGGGCTGTTTGGTCCAACTGAATTTCATTTAGGGCCTTAAGCATTAAACATTATAGGTGAATACGGTTTGTGGGGATTATAGGGAGCCTTGCAGCAGTGTTTTTTTGTTTTTGTTTTGTGTTTCTGTTTTATGTATTTAGCTTATACTGTTTTAAGTGTAACTAACTTGTAAAAAAATTTGATATTGGTTTGGCACTCCTCATTGGGAGGAAGGTGTGGCTTAGGTCCACGTCCACTCCATTATGGTTTGGCTGTACATATTAATGCCCAGCAAACAGATCTGCTTACACAGCCGGGCATTCCAAAGTGGGATGCCCCAAGGGGAATTCATTGGCTGGACCTGGAGTCTTTCTATTTTTTCAGTAGGGGAAGCTATGGTTCCTGCAGACATGAAATCTGTGGGCTTATCAGTGTTTTTGCCAGCCCTGGAATCTGACTATATTTAAAGCAGACCTATAGTGAACTTATCAGCATTTTTACCAGCCCTGAAGTATTTTTAAGCTGACTGATCAGTGTTTTTGCCTGGCTACATTTAAAGCAGACTTGTGGTGAATCTTTTAGCATTTTACCAGCCATGAAGTCTTTTAAAGCGGGCTTAAATTGGACTGATCAGCGTTTTTTGCCAGTCCTGTAGCATTTAAAGCAGACTTAAAGTTGATAGACCAGCATTTTTGCAAGCAGACAGGTCCACTTCAAGCCTGCTTTAAAGCGGACCTTCACTCTGAATAACAGTCTATCTTATATGTTTCCCACACCCTGTACATACAGATTGGCCACATTAAAAATCATCCTACCTGCATCTACTGCATGTTTTGAGCCTTTAAACATCCAAGATGGCGCCTTATGGAAGCCGCCATCTTATCAGGCAGCCTGCACACAGGAAGTGCCTCCTGACTGTGCCGCTCTGCATTCTGGGACTGCTGACCTTTACCTGACCCCAGCTCTGCTCTGTCTGAACAAAGCACAGCTATAACCCGCCCCCCTGTACCTTATCCCACTCTCCTCTCCTCAGTAGGTGTGATGCTTCTGAGTCAAGATGGCGGCGCCCATATCCTAAATTCCTGAACAGAGCTGCAGCCCAGCGGGGGAAAAAAATAACGTTAGTGATTAAAAACGTAAAATATATAAATTTTAGATGCTGGGGAACCGTTTTTTTAAAGTTTGGGCTTTTCATTAAATCACGCTGAAGGTCCGGTTTAAATGTTACTCCCCGTCTGCAGAGAAAATAACCCCCTATTGAAAAAAAAAAATATGAGGTGACAGATCCTCTTGAAGATCCAGCCCACAGGTCAGCAAACATCACGTGCAGAACAAGTTGTGACGCCTCTCTTAATACGCATTCCATAAAATGTCTCCGGTTCTAAGCAGCGTCGCAGCCATTTTCTTGAAGCCGCCCGGCTTCAACAGTCCGAATTTGGCTCTGGCAAAATGGCTGCCACCCTGGAGACATTCCTTACGTGACGTCGGCCTCTGTAGGCGGAGAGCCGTGCTGCGTAACCCCGTGCGACTTCGCGCAAAAATGTCTCAGGTTCTAAACAGCGTTGCAGCCATTTTACTGAAGCCGCGCGGCTTCAATAGTCCGAATTTGGCCCTGGCAAAATGGCTGCCGCCCCGGAGACATTCTTTATCCTGACGTCAGCCTCTGTAGGTGGAGCGTCTCGTTGCGTAACCCTGCGCGCAAACAGTGAGGAGGCGTGTCCCCGCTGGCAGGAAGCTCCTCCCCGATCCTCGCTGCGCATGCCCGGTCCTTAAACACGTGGCCGCGTTCCGAGTGTGCGATGGCGGCGGCTGCTGAGGACGGCGTGTACGAGCCGCTCCTTCCCCCCAGCGCCTTCTCCCCGGAGCGGAGAGACCTGCTGGCCGTGTCCGGCCTCGACGGGCGCATCACCGTGTGGGACAGTCGGACCGGAACCCTCCGCCGGGAATACGTGCCCTCCGCTCACCTCAGCGCTACCTGCAGCTGCCTGGCCTGGGTCGCCTCCCGGGGGAAGCAGGTGAATAGACCTATCTATAGAATATAGAGAAATAATGAGCGTTAAATAATAGGCCCAGTCGCGTCACGTGACCCAACCCGCCATGTGCGCGTCCCGGAGTATGGGAGAAACCACGTGTGGCCTGTATGGGGGTGATCTGTCCAGTGTAATGTGGGGGATACCATGTGTGACATGTATGGGAGTGATCTGTCCAGTGTAATGTGGGGCATACCATGTGTGACATGTATGGGGGTGATCTGTCCAGTGTAATGTGGGGGATACCATGTGTGACATGTATGGGGGTGATCTGTCCAGTGTAATGTGGGGGATACCATGTGTGACATGTATGGGAGTGATCTGTCCAGTGTAATGTGGGGGATACCATGTGTGACATGTATGGGGGTGATCTGTCCAATGTAATGTGGGGGATACCATGTGTGACATGTATGGGGGTGATCTGTCCAATGTAATGTGGGGGATACCATGTGTGACATGTATGGGGGTGATCTGTCCAGTGTAATGTGGGGGATACCATGTGTGACATGTATGGGGGTGATCTGTCCAGTGTAATGTGGGGGAGACCATGTGTGACATGTATGGGGGTGATCTGTCCAGTGTAATGTGGGGGAGACCATGTGTGACATGTATGGGGGTGATCTGTCCAGTGTAATGTGGGGGAGACCATGTGTGACATGTATGGGGGTGATCTGTCCAGTGTAATGTGGGGGAGACCATGTGTGACATGTATGGGGGTGATCTGTCCAGTGTAATGTGGGGGAGACCATGTGTGACATGTATGGGGGTGATCTGTCCAGTGTAATGTGGGGGAGACCATGTGTGACATGTATGGGGGTGATCTGTCCAGTGTAATGTGGGGGGAGACCATGTGTGACATGTATGGGGGTGATCTGTCCAGGGTAATGTGGGGGGAGACCATGTGTGACATGTATGGGGGTGATCTGTCCAGGGTAATGTGGGGGGAGACCATGTGTGACATGTATGGGGGTGATCTGTCCAGGGTAATGTGGGGGGAGACCATGTGTGACATGTATGGGGGTGATCTGTCCAGGGTAATGTGGGGGGAGACCATGTGTGACATGTATGGGGGTGATCTGTCCAGGGTAATGTGGGGGGAGACCATGTGTGACATGTATGGGGGTGATCTGTCCAGGGTAATGTGGGGGGAGACCATGTGTGACATGTATGGGGGTGATCTGTCCAGGGTAATGTGGGGGAAGACCATGTGTGACTTGTACAGTGTTATATGGAGGAGACCATCTGTGCATGGCAGGGGTTACATCCTGGGAGAGACCATATGTGGAGGTGTCCTGTATTATATGGGAGATACTATGGGTGATCTGTGCTGTACTATATGGGGTGACCATGAGTGATCTGTACTGTATGGGAGATGCATGGGGTGACCATGAGTGATCTGTACTGTATGGGAGATGCATGGGGTGACCATGAGTGATCTGTACTGTATGGGAGATGCATGGGGTGATCATGAGTGATCTGTGCTGTATGGGAGATGCATGGGGTGACCATGAGTGATCTGTGCTGTATGGGAGATGCATGGGGTGACCATGAGTGATCTGTACTGTATGGGAGATGCATGGGGTGACCATGAGTGATCTGTACTGTATGGGAGATGCATGGGGTGATCATGAGTGATCTGTACTGTATGGGAGATGCATGGGGTGACATCACACGAGGAGTGGTGACCTGTCCATGTGAGATGTGGCATGGGTTAGCTGTTTTTGGGAGATGCCAGGTGACAAGAATGTTTGGGTTAGACCTGTTAAGTATTATATAGGGGAGACTACTTGTGGCATGCATGGGGGTGACCTATCCAGTATTTTATAGGAAAGACTATATGTGGGAGGAGGGAATTCGTACTGCAGTATATGTGAGATCATATATAAGATGTATATGGGGTGATCAGCACAACATTGTATAGAAGATACCAGGTGTGACAAGTTATGGGGGGTGGTCCATGCACTCTTTATATGGGATATACCAGGTGTGACAAGTATGGGGGGGGTGGTCCATACACTTTATATGGGATATACCAGGTGTGACAAGTTATGGGGGGTGGTCCATACACTCTTTATATGGGATATACCAGGTGTGACAAGTTATGGGGGGTGGTCCATACACTCTTTATATGGGATATACCAGGTGTGACAAGTTATGGGGGGTGGTCCATACACTTTATATGGGATATACCAGGTATGACAAGTTATGGGGGGTGGTCCATACACTCTTTATATGGGATATACCAGGTGTGACAAGTTATGGGGGGTGGTCCATGCACTCTTTATATGGGATATACCAGGTGTGACAAGTATGGGGGGGGTGGTCCATACACTTTATATGGGATATACCAGGTGTGACAAGTTATGGGGGGTGGTCCATGCACTCTTTATATGGGATATACCAGGTGTGACAAGTATGGGGGGGGTGGTCCATACACTTTATATGGGATATACCAGGTGTGACAAGTTATGGGTGGGTGGTCCATACACTCTTTATATGGGATATACCAGGTGTGACAAGTTATGGGGGGTGGTCCATACACTTTATATGGGATATACCAGGTATGACAAGTTATGGGGGGTGGTCCATACACTCTTTATATGGGATATACCAGGTGTGACAAGTTATGGGGGGTGGTCCATACACTCTTTATATGGGATATACCAGGTGTGACAAGTTATGGGGGGTGGTCCATACACTCTTTATATGGGATATACCAGGTGTGACAAGTTATGGGGGGTGGTCCATACACTCTTTATATGGGATATACCAGGTGTGACAAGTTATGGGGGGTGGTCCATACACTTTATATGGGATATACCAGGTGTGACAAGTTATGGGGGGGTGGTCCATACACTTTATATGGGATATACCAGGTGTGACAAGTTATGGGGGGTGGTCCATACACTTTATATGGGATATACCAGGTGTGACAAGTTATGGGGGGTGGTCCATACACTTTATATGGGATATACCAGGTGTGACAAGTTATGGGGGGGTGGTCCATACACTATATGGGATATACCAGGTGTGACAAGTTATGGGGGGTGGTCCATACACTTTATATGGGATATACCAGGTGTGACAAGTTATGGGGGGTGGTCCATACACTCTTTATATGGGATATACCAGGTGTGACAAGTTATGGGGGGTGGTCCATACACTCTTTATATGGGATATACCAGGTGTGACAAGTTATGGGGGGTGGTCCATACACTCTTTATATGGGATATACCAGGTGTGACAAGTTATGGGGGGTGGTCCATACACTCTTTATATGGGATATACCAGGTGTGACAAGTTATGGGGGGTGGTCCATACACTTTATATGGGATATACCAGGTGTGACAAGTTATGGGGGGGTGGTGGCACGTACATTTTATGGGCAAAGGTGGCGCTAGATGCCCCCCCCCCCCCCCAAAAGAAAAGAAATCCTCGTCCAATCATATTGGAGGAAGTTTCAGCCACTGAGGAGCACACAATTTGCGGGCATTAAACAATAGAGGTATAGGTGGGTTTAAAGGGACAGCCCAGGCAAAGGGTTAATGGCGCGGATTCCTCGTCTCCCCATGCTGGCTGTCGGGCGGCATCTTTTCATTCTGGCTGCTTTATATTTTCTAACAAGCCAAGGCAACTGTCTTCCTTGTGCTGGACCTCTTGTGCTAGAATCGGTCATCAGCTCTGCATGTATCTCTATGGGGGACTGTAAACCCAAACAGGGGACCCTGAGAATAGCGCCGGCAGAAGGGGGCGATTTGGTTTATTAGGGAATCTAAAGTGCTGGGAAATAAAAGATGTCGCCTCTGACAGCCAGCAAGCTGTAAGCGGCTGTGTCGCCAGCTTGTATCTGCAGAAGAGGGGTGTCGCTGAAAAGCTCTAACATGTCTGACTATATAGAGTATCATTTTCGCGATAGTCAGACATCCTGTTCATAAGAGCTTTCCAGCAACACCCCTCTTCTGCATATACAAATGGTTTACCACCGAAACACAGCCTATAAAATAAAGGCTCTATGAGATATATATCTTTCTCTCTAGGTATAACATACAAAGCTTTCCAGTGACGCCCCTCTTGTACAGATAGAAGCAGTCAACACAGAATCTTTTTATTTTGTAAGCAGCTCACAAAATAACGGCTGTGACAGTTTGTATGTGTAGAAGAGAAGTGTCACTGGAAAGCTTTACATGTTATGATATAAAATATATATCATATTTTTACAGAGCCTTTTTTATAGGCTGCATCTCTGGGCTCACCCTTTGTATATGCAGAAGAGGGGTGTTGCTGGAAAGCTCTTAAAGGAGAACTATCGCGAAAATGTGTAATGTTAAAAATCCATATAAACATGTTGGCTAATGAGAGGAGGGGTCACTTATACACCCGAACTGAATAAAACTTGTGGTTTATTCTCACATGGTAGGAACAAAATCCAGGGGTGACAGAGCCTGTCACCCCAGATGTCCTTTTCCTTCCATTAAAATAAAAGAAACAAGCCTGGCTGTGTATTTCTTGATGTTGGGTGTATAAGTGACCTGTCCTCCCACCATCCAGCATATTTATATGGATTTTTATAATTGGGCCATTTTTCGTGATAGTGCTCCTTTAACCGGACCTTCAGCATGATTTAATGAAAAGCCCAAACTCTTAAAAATTCCCCTGCATCTAAAAATAGTCACTAACTTATTATTCTTTCCCCCACTGGGCTGCAACTCTTTTCAGGAATTTAGGATATGGGCGCCGCCATCTTGACTCAGAAGCATCACACTTACTGAGTACAGGGGGGTGGGATAAAGTACAGGGGGGCGGGTTATAGCTGTGCTTTGCTCAGACAGAGCAGGGCTGGGGTCAGGTAAAGGTCAGCAATCCCAGAATACAGAGCAGCACAGTCAGAAGGCACTTCCTGTTTGCAGGCTGCCTGATAAGATGGTGGCTTCCATAAGCCGCCATCTTGGATGTTTAAAGGCTCATAACATGCAGTAGATGCAGGTAGGATGATTTTTAATGTAGACAATCTGTATGTACAGGGTGTGGGAAACATATAAGATAGGCTCTTATTCAGGGTGAAGGTCCGGATTAATGTGGGCAATCTGTATGTTCCTCTTTAAAGTGGACCAACACCCAGGGGTGATCGGCCCGGGAATCTATAAGATTCCCGGACCGATCACCTCCCTCACCACGGGACATCCAAGATCGGGATGTCCCGGGGTGAGGGACCCCCCCGAAAACCCCCCAAAAACTTATGTCCTCGGCGGCGGCCGCCGCCGCCTCCCGCGCGCCCCTCTAGTCGTGCACGCGCCCGCCGTTCGTGCATGGCCTGCGCGGGCGCGCGCGCTGTCAGAGGGACGTGTGGGAGGCGGCGGCGCACGCGCTGGCTTGTCCGTCGCTGTCACCGCTTGTCCGTCACTGTCACCCGGCCACGTGGGAGCGTTGTGAGGTGAGTATTGGGATGTTTCTGGGGGGTTTCTCAAAGCGGGGTGCCCCTCTGAAGTGGACCAAAACCCAGGATAGTCAAAATCCTGGGTGTTGGTCCACTTTAAGGACATATCTGACTATATATAGTGTTAGCTGAATAAGTCTGTCTATAGTCAGACATGTTGGAGCTTTCCAGGTACACCTTGCATCTAGATATAAATGGTTTACAAATAGATGCACACTCCATGGCCTTGATTCAATAAAGGTAGAAAAAAATTCTCACAGTAGTAAAAAATTCAATTCATAAGAAAAAAGCCTGAGAATGTCGCTGTTACTGAATCACTAGATAAAAAGACAATGAAAGTCAATGGCAGCTTTTACTACAGTGTAGAAAGGAGGAAACAGTTCTCTACTTTTCTTAGGAGTAAAATAGTGCCATTGACTTTCATTGTTTTCCCATCTGGTGATTCAGTAACAGCGACATTCTCAGGCTTTTTTTTTTTTTCTCATGAATTGAATCTTTTACTACCATGAGAATTTTTTTCTACCTTTATTGAATCGAGGCCCAAGTCTGCAGGCAAAGTTCATGTTAAAGCGGAACGAAACCTGGGATTTTGACACTCTGTTCCAGGCATCTCAAATCAGGCTGCCCATTGTAAAAATCGCCTTTTCAATCTCCCCTCTTCCTGGTCCGACAACACTTGTGCGCCGGCTCTTGTCCAGTCTGAGCTGTTCAGTGTATATTACTGGACAAACATTCTCTGTTTACATGCAGAGCCCGGCAATGGGAGCGAGAGTGGCCGCATGCCCTGCAACGCGCGCTCCTGTACCCAGCTTATTTGAATAGGCTGCCCTCCTTTAGAGGCAAGGGAGCATCAGGAAGAGGTGAGTGCCAAGGCACCCCTGGGGGCTTTCACACAGTGGGGCATCCCAGTCTGGGAGGTGGAAGACCAGCGCATCCCAGATCTGCAATTGTTAAATCTCTCCCAGGGAAGGATAATGTCAGCTGGGGCAGAAAAGATGGCTCATGTTTTTTTTTTTAAAGCAGAAAACCCAGCAGGGCAGGCCCTGGAATCTTAGATTCCAGGGCCTGCCCTGCTGGGTTTTCTGCTTTAAAAAACATAGGTCATCTTCTCCGCCCCCAGTTGACCTTATCCTTCCCTGGGAGAGCTTTAAAGCGACCAACACCCGGGGGGGGGGGGGGTAGGCCTGGGAATCTATGATTCCCGGGCCGATCAGATCCCTCCCTGCGGGGCATCCGAAATCGGGATGTCCCGCGGGGTGAAACCCCCCAGGAAGCCCACAAATTCTACCTTTTCCACGTTCCAACGGCGCAGACGCGGCCACCGCATCCCTCTAGCAGGGCGCGCTCCCGCGCTGGCCGTTTGTGAATGGCCGGCGCGGGTGCGCTCCCTGTAAGAGGGACACGTGGGAGGCGGCGGCGGACGCGCTCTGCTTGTCTGTCGCCGGTGATTGGACGAGCGAGTCATGTGGGAGCGGGGTGAGGAGTTTTTGGGGCTTTCTGGGGGGTTTCACACAGCGGGGCACCCCACCGAAGTGGACCAAAACCCAGGATAGTCAAAATCCTGGGTGTTGGTCCACTTCAACAATTTGTAGAAGTACCCAACTGATACAATGTACGAGTTTGTTTACATTAGCACAGCAGCACATGTAACACATTGTAACAAATGGCAGCTGTGCTCTGGAGAAAGTGCTACTACTGTCATTCATTGCGGGACTATTTATAGGCAGTGAAGGCTTCATTATGTAATTTAGAGAATTAGCAGGTATAATGCGCTTTAGCCCTTGCTAGTGGTGGTAGTAACTTTGATATTTCTCCTGTGCTGCACACGGGGCTCTGATGAGAGGTTATGCGAGGTCAGCCGAGTAAGTTCGGGGCGATCATTTTCTGTTTATTTTTCTTTTAGGAGAGTCATCAAAAAAAGAAGCGGAAATCGGAAGCAGTAGATAAAGATGAACAGTACGACCTCCTCACCATCGGCACAGCCACCGGCACCATATTATTGTACAGTATAGCCAAAGGGGAACTACAGAGCAAATTGGTGAGTGGCCTCCTAGGAGTTTCCTGCGGGTGGTTGGGCACTAGTGGCACGAGCCCACTCACCTGCTTGGGGGCCAACACTGCAAACGGACATGAGCCACGATCGGTAACCCCGGGAAAGATGCAGTAGGAATGGGTTAACAGTTGAGCCTTCTTGGGGGGGGGGGGGGCGTGCTTTCCCACGTGAGTACATCGGGTGATGAAACACTATTGGCTCAGCGGTCGCCCGTTTAAAAAAGAAAACTGGATTTTCCAATGCCGAAGCCACGCCCTCTCGCACTTTTTTTGAGGTTGGTGAATGCCAATTGGCTGATCTCAGGAGTGGTAAGTGTCCGTTTGCGGCATCTACTGGTTTTCTTGTCGAATGCTCGCGTCCGGCCTAGTTGAATTGCTGGACACGGTAGCGCGCAGAGATTCGGGGGCCGGCACTGGAGTGTTTTAGATTCAAGGGCCGCGCTGCAAGAGTTTAAAGCTGAACAAAACCTGGGAGTTTGCCTTTCCCGGGGGGGTTTTCTGTGCCCTTGGGATATCCTAAAGCGGGATGCCCTGCTGTGTGGAACACCCCCCCCCCCCCCCATGTAGACAGAATAAATTCACCTTTACAGGCTCCCAATGGCAGTCGCACACTGCCGCAGCCGTGCATGGACGGGAGCTCACGATGCCTGGGATGCGGCCGCACGCGTTCTCCGTTGTAAACGATGAGCTGAATGATGTAGCCATAGAGGGCGGCTCTCATTGGGGAAGAGCCTGCGTATTTGATATGATTTTCATTCCGTGCCTCCACTTTAACCCCAGTTCGCCCAGTAAAACTCGCCTCTCCTTGGTCCAACAGCTCCTGCGCTGGATTTCGTCCAATCGGAGCCCTTTGGCGTGTTTACATCCTTAGGCAAAAAGGCTCTGATTTCCCTCTGTGGCAGCGCATGCTCCCCACTGAAAACTGAACCGTTTGTTGACAGTCACAGGGAAACGTGAGTTATTACTGGCGCCCTGGGCGGGTATGACACAGAGGGGCATCCTGATTTGGGATATCCACCTTTGCAAACCCCCCTCTCAGGATCACCCTAAAAATGTGCCCCCCCCCCCACAAATATGCGGGCTCTCGCCCGATCAGTGCAGTATGGTGGTCAATTTGGGATGCCCTGGGAAAAGGCCAGTGGCCAGCCCTGGAATTTGTAAGGCATTTGTACCGCTTGAAAGGTATCTTGTCGGTTTGGTTATTGGAAGGGCTTCCCCCTGCTATCTTACCTGCTCAGGGCTGCTGCGGCGTGCAGTCTCTGCCTGTTTGTGATAGCGACATCAACGCGGGCAATACTGAATTGGCGCATCTCCATGTGGTGCGCTAATATCAAACCCCTGCTACATTCCATTCCAGGTCCCCCGGATGCGTCTAGATGCAGACGCTGCAAAAGGATTGATTTGTCTCTTAAAGTGGACCAAACCCTGGGATTTTCACTTGTTTTTTTATCCCTGTGGCAACCTGATTTGGGATGCCCTGCTGTGTGAACCCCCCTCAAGAGCGCCCTAAAAATGTGCCTTCCCATCTTGCATATGGCGGGCTCTCATCCTATCAGCGCAGTATGGCGTGCATATTAATGCTGGCCTGTTTGGTACAGAGCCTGGCATAGCAAGGCTCCCGGCCTGTCAGCAGCGAACTCCCACCCCCAGCCTATCTGAATGTCTGGGCACCGGGAAGACGGCTGGGGTGTGGTGAGTGATGGAAAGGCATGCGATTCGTTTGGGAAAAGGTGAATTTTACTGTGCGACCTGGGTTTTTTCACACAGCGGGGCATCCCAAATCGGGGTGCTCCTGGGCAAAGACCAAAGTTTCAAGAAAGGCAGAATCCCGGGTTTTGGTCCACTTTAAAGTGGACCAACACCCGATGCTGATCGGCCTGGGAATCTATAAGATTCCCGGGCCGATCAGCATCGGGCTTGCGGGGCACCCCGATCGGGGGTGCCCCGCTGTGTGAAACCCCCCCAGAAAGCCCCAAAATCCCTACCTGCTCCTCGATCCAGCCGCTGCTCGCACATCCCTCTAGCAGGGCGCGCACCTGCGCCGCCCGTTTGTGAATGGCAGGCGCGGGCGCGCTCCCTGTAAGAGTGATGCGCGGGAGGCGGCGCGCTAGCTTGTCCAGCGGCGAGGATTGGCTGCAGCGGTCACGTGGGAGCGGGGGACAGGTGAGTTTTTGGGGCTTTCTGGGGGGTTTCACACAGCGGGTGCCCCCGATCAGGGTGCCCCACCGAAGTGGACCAAAACCCAGGATAGTCAAAATCCTCGGTGTTGGTCCACTTTAACTTGTAAGATTTTATTTGCAATTAATGTAGGCAATTTCCATTAAACTGACTCTTTATCTCTTACGACAGGTTGGCGGCCATGATAACAGAGTAAATTGTATAAGGTGGCACCAGGACAATGGTTGCTTGTACAGCTGCTCAGATGACAAACACATTGTAGAATGGAGCACACAGACCTACAAAGTAAAATGGTGAGTTTCCCGGCCGGCACCGCTCCAGCTCAGAGACCGTCAATGGGCTGAATTGGCCTCATACATGTTGGGGGGGGGGGGGGGGGAATGTCTCTCCTTCAGCAGCCGCTTTGCATTGCTGTGAAATCTCTTGTCATGTCTGTGCTGCTTTGAGACTCTGAACGTCCCTGACAAGTGTCATTTATTGAGGGGATCTGCATGGTGAGAGCAGCAGAAGGAAGCTTTTGGTAAAGGCAAAATATCTGTAGTTTAATGACCGTGGCCCCTGACGTCCAGCAGAATTGTACTGAAGAAATCCTTTGTCTGAACAGTTCTTTAAGCAGGCCCTTGGCTTAAAGCATAGCAAAACCCTGGATTTTGACTCTGGGGCATCCTGATTTGGGATACCCCGCTGTGTTAAGCTGCCCAATTGGCCTGAAAAAGCTCACCTTCCCACGCCCGTATGCAGGCTGTCGTCCAATGAGGTGCCCTCTGTCAGTGTAATTTGACAGACTACACTCATTGAAATGAATGGGAAGTGCGTGCTGCTGTATCCCCGGTGGCACACGCCGCAAGGGATGTGGCAGCGAGCTCTCCTACAATAAAATGAGAGCCGTCTGCTGAATTATGTAGTGACAGCGGGCGTCTCAGCCTGGGCATGTGCTGTCAGAGCAAGGGAAGGTGTTCAAGCGTTTTTTGGGAGGGGGAATGCCCCAGGGAAAGCCATCGGCTGGACCAGTAATCTTTTTGGATTCCAGGCCGGCTGCTACTGGGTTTTGTTTAGCTTGAAAGCAAAACGAAACTCGGCTAGCCCTGGAATTTAAGATTTCAGGTCTGGATGCACTTGATGCATAAGAAATCTGACTGCCCCGCTTTGTGAAACTGTAAAAGACTCAAGGGCTGGCCATTTCCCTTTGCCTTGGAAATCCTGATCTGGGATGCCCCACTGTGTTAATAACCCCGCCCCCAAATCATGGTGTATATTTAACATAGACCACAATGCCACAGTGCATCCGGACATCAGGCCAGCTAAGGCAGCTAGGAGTGGAGCGCCATCGCTGATTGGTCAGTGAGTGCCATTGGATTGCTGGAAGGTAGGGTTTTTATGGTGATTTGTGCGTATACACGCAGTTGTATGCCCTGCCATAGGAACAGTGAAAATCCACTGGGTCTCTTTAAAGGATCACTTTCACCGAATTACCGTATTTGCCGGCATATAAGACGACCCCCCCCAACATTTCCACTCAGAATATAGTTTGTTTTAAGACTACTCCCTCTTCCGCACACCTTCCACACACCAAATAAACAACAAGCCAAATAAACAACCAAAAAAACAACCTGAGCATGTTAGCAGAGATGGCACAGAGCTGGGATAATAGAGAGTTGGGATGGGACAGAGCTGGGAAAAGAGAGTTGAAGCAGGGAAAGGTGGGTTTTTACAGGTGCCCGGGGGGGTTCACACAGTGGGGGCATCCCGATTCAGGATGCCCCAGGGAAAAGCTGACTGGCGATAAAAGGCGCGCTCAGTCATCTGCAGCTATCCCAGGAGGCTGAGCGACGCACACTCATAAACGTCCTGCTTCATGCACTATTTTATATCTGCTGGGCAGCTGCAAACAGAACTATGCGGGGCGAAAATGCATAGTCCTGCTTGTTGCTGCCCGGAGGATATTAAGCAGTGCACTGCAGAACTTCTTTTAATTGAGCGCCGCTCTGCCTCCTGCGATTGAAGCAGACAGCTGAGCCGGCCGGTCCTCCATAAATCGCCCACCTGCTGGCTTTCCTCCCGCCCGCAGTCTTTCCTCTCAGACTGCCGGCCCCGCCCACTGCCTTCCATCATGGTCTCGGACCACGCCCACTGCCTTCCCCTCCGCCCGCTACCTTTCCTCCCGTCTCCGGCTTGTGCGCTTGCGCTCCCGTCTCCGCTTGCGCGCTGCCTTCCCTCCCGGCCACCCCGGAATCCTAGTGGCCCCGCGGATTACAGGTAACGGTGCCGTGCACCCGGCGTATAAGACGACCCCCCCCCCCCACTTGAAGGCAGGTTTTTTAGGGGCAGAAAGTCGTCTTATACGCCGGCAAATACGGTATGTTATAAAAATCCATATAAACAAGTCAGCTAATGGGAGGAGGGGTCACTTATACACCCGAACTGAATAAAACTCCCACCAAGCTTGTGGTTTATTCTCTCATGTTAGGAGTAAAAAACAGGGGTGACAGGTTTAGTGTATCGGGGGACACAACCTCTTCCCTCCAATAAAATAAAACGAGCCTGGCTGAATATATCTTGATGTCGAGTGTATAAGTGACCCCTCCTCCCACTATCCATCATATTTATATGGATATTTATCACTGGCCTGTTTTTCATGGTGGTGCTCCTTTTAAAGGTGACTGCGTCAGCAGTTTGTGTAGAAGTCCCCTATTGAAAGAATGAGAAATATTATGGGACCTGGAACCAAAACCCAAACCCGGGTACGTTCCTGTACATGGCCCCCCCATCGTATGCGTGAGTGGTGGTGTAAACATACTTATGTCTGTCCTGGGATCTCTGCTATCTTACCTGCTCAGGGCTGCTGTGGCGTGCGGTCTCTGCCTGTTTGTGATAGCGACATCAATGCGGGCAATACTGAATTGGCGCGTCTCCTTGTGGTGCGTTAATATCAAATGCCCCGACAGCCCACCCCTTACAGGGTATAATGCCCTCCTTTCTGCCCCCTCTCCATGCTGGCTGTGAGGGGCGGCATCTTTCATTCAGCCTGCTTTATATTTCTTGATAAGCCCTAGTGTTCTTTTGGGCTTCCTCATGCATTAGTGGACCGAACCCCAGGATTTTGACTATCTCAGGTTTTGGTCTTTGCTCCCCGGCACACTCGGCTCTATTCCAGCTTATTTTAGTAATGGATGGAGCTGAGCTTGGCGATGGCCGCACCCTGCTAGCCTCTATCTGGGTGTTCTCCTGCGATATTCGCTACATCTTTAGCCAGACAAAATGTGGAGCGTGGCCATGTCCCGCCCATGCACCCTTGGATTGGTAAATAGGTGTTTGTTACTGGGGTCCTGGTGGGTTTAAACAGCCGGGTATCCCAAATCCCCGGGGAGGGAATCTGTTTTATAGATGCCAGGGGTGGCTAGAAAAGCTGAATGGAAACCTATCGGCACGTATGAGCTGTATGTGGCCATTCAGTTGCCGGGGGGGGGGGGGGGGGGACTAGTGATGTCGGCTGCACATACACCGTGGGCTCAGAGAAAAGGTGAGATTATTGGGCACCCTGGGAGGCTTCACACATAAGACATCCCGCAGTGAGGTACCCCCCCAAAAATGTTACCTCATCGGCCCCTCTAGACGTGCCCGCGCCGGCCGTCTGAATGGCCGGCGCAGGCGCGCACCCTGTCAGAGTGACGTGCGGGAGGCTGCGGATGCGCTGTCTTGTCCGTCGCTGTCACCCGCTTGTCCATCGGCGGGGATTGCACGGCGCGGTCACGTGGAGCGTGGTGAGGTGAGTTTTTGGGGCTTTCTGGGGGGGGTTCACACAGCGGGGCACCCCCAATCGGGGTGCCCCCTCCCCCCGAAGTGGACCAAAACCCAGGATAGTCAAAATCCTGGGTGTTGGTCCACTTCAAACAAAACCCACCAGCGGCCCACCTGGAAGCTAAGATTCTAGGGCCACCTGCTGGCTTTTCCCCAGGGCATCCCAAATTAAGGTGACCTGCTGTGTGAACCCCCCCCCCCCCCCCCCCCATGGCATATGCTCCCATTGTCATATGCATGGCTGATCCAATCAAAGCCCTTTGCAGTGTTCACATCATTCGCCAAAGGGCGCTGATTGTTTTCAGTGGGAAGCATGTACTCCCTATCCTCAATCACGTGCGCTCTTCCAGCCCTTCAGATTCAGGCTGGTACAGGAGCGCGCAAGCCGCCAGGGATACGGTAGCACATGCTCTCCATTGAATTCAATCAGAGCCCTTGGCTGAAGGATGTAAACAAGGCCAAGGGCCCTGATTAAACAAGAGCTTGCGCATACGCCGTTGGTGTGGAGAGAGGTGCGTTTTAGTGGGCGAACTGGGGGGTTTCACACAGTGGGGTGACCCAAATCGGGATGATCCGGGAAAGTCAAATTCCTGGGATTTCTGCTTTAAAGGGTTACTAAACCCAAAACAATAAACTGGGACTTGTCTTATCTCCCACGCAGCAGCTCCTGGCCCTGCTGGTCACTGTACGCCGTCCATTCATTGCAATGGAGGCTCGGGCCAGGCACTATGATTGATGCCAGGGCAGTGCACAAGGCATCGGGGGGCACCGGGTTTCCGAGCGGGAACTGCTGAATGGAAGATGATGCAAGTGCCCTTGTGTTACATATTTTTTTTTAATAACCCTTTAAAAAGGAACACAGGAATTTCACTATCCCATGTGGTGGTCTATATGGCGGCGTACCGAATTGGGATTGTCCCAAATTGTGATGCCCCTCTGTGTACCCCCACTAGGTTGCCCCGTCTCACTCGCCTTCCTTCTGCTCCCGTGGCAGACTTGGGCGCGAGCGCTGATTGGCTGAGCAGCGCGCTCAGTCACTCGGCTCCCTTTGGCAGCGCTGACGGCTAAGCTGCGAGGACGCAGCACACCCCCCCCCCCCCCCCCCCCCCGCTCGCCTTGCAGTCGTGGCATGCCCGCGCCACCCATTCAGAAAGGCCGGGTGTGCATGCAGCTAGAGGTAAGTGGGGATGTGGCTGGAGCGCACAGATGCGGCAAGGACTCGGAGGGGAGGGAAACTAGGGATGGGTGGTTCACAGCAGGGCATCTCAATTCGGGATGTCCGAAGGAGTGGAGCTCAGTCGGCAACTCCAGGGAAGTGCTACTTTTTTGTTCTACCCTAGTAACGATCTTCTCCTTCCTCTCGCAGCAAATGGAAAGGAGACAACAGCAGCGTCAGCAGTTTGTGTATAAGTCCCGATGGAAAGATGTTGCTGTCTGCGGGTCGGACCATCAAGCTGTGGGATCTGGAAACCAAAACTCAAACCCGGGTATGTTCCTGTACATGCCCCCCCCCCCCCCCAAAAAAAAAAAAATCAAATTTTCTATGTCCATGTGACTAAATGAAACATCACATCATCTGTCCTGGGATCTCTGCTATCTTACCTGCTCAGGGCTGCTGCGGCGTGCGGTCTCTGCCTGTTTGCGATAGCGACATCAATGCGGGCAATACTGAATTGGCGCGTCTCCTTGTGGTGCACCAATATCAAATGCCCCAACAGCCCATCCCTTACAGGGTATGATGAGAGGGTGGTATTGCTTGAGCTCAGGATTTTGGTTCTTCCTGATTATTAATTAATAAAAATATAAATAATTTATTTATATTATTATTTATATTAATATTAATTTTATAATTTTTTATTTTATAATTTATTTATTTTTCAAACCTGAATGGTTTCTGGTGGTCACACGATTGGCAGCCATACCAATAAATCAGGAAGTTGTGGCACGGCTTTAGATTTAATGTGGCTGTTCACGTTAAAAGCGGCGTTCAGGCTGCAAAATGGCACTTGCCTGCCCACACACGCCTCTGTCCCCCGTCTAGGCTCCCCTTCAGTTTCAGCACGGTCACCCCTGGCATTGCATAACTGGAATAACACCCCAAAAAAATCCTTGTATCTGGATAGCACCCCCCCCCCCCCCCACGCCTGTAACAATGCTCGCCATTTTATTTTCTTTAAAACATTTTTTTGAATCTCCCAATCTTTCTGTTAAGTCTTAACTGCCATGACTTCTGGCATCCTACAGTCTCGGGTGGATGGCAGAGCTGACGCCCGATTTACATGATAGACTGCCTAAATGTGAGATGTATCTGTGCTGATCATTGTTGGTCTTGTTTTTCAGCAATTCACAGGCCACTCTACAGCGGTCACTTCCCTCATGTTCATCCGACCCCCGGCCGAATCCCAGTGTGACACCACCGGCTTGTACTTCCTGTCGGGCGCAGTTCATGATCGGTTAATTAGCGTGTGGTAAGTTGTGAGCATCTTGTATAGAATATGCCTGAAATACTAAAAAGCGGACCAACAGTCAGAAATGACTTAACCAGACCAACATAACAAACAGTGCTCATATGCATCCCTCCCCGGGGCAATTTAGATTGCTGCACAAAAAAATGTTACTCTTTTCTAACTTGTGGGAAATGTTAAAAATTAAGATGGTAAGTTGTGTGCATCTTGTACAGAATATGCCTGAAATACGCGCTAATCCCCAGCCAGTAAAGGTTTGTTACTGGATAGTAAATGTCGAACTTTCGTTAATGGCCAGGTTAGTAATAAATGTGGTAAATTTTAAAAACAAGATGGCGGCTCATGCATCTGCAGGCCACCTGCACAGGAAGTGCTGCTGGGCTTTCTGTTACTGTGCATCGTCAGTTGAATCTAGGCAGCTGCATGGCTGAGATGCTGGGAGAGGAGTTCCAAAATGGCCGCTACCTTTCTTTTCTAAGCGTGCCAGGCTGTTGGTCTGGTTTAAGCGCTAACCAGAGCTTTAAATGTTTATTACTGGATAGTAAATGTGTTTTTTTTTTTTTTTTTTTTGCGAACTTTCGTTAATGGCCAGTTAGTAATACATTTTTACTTTATATAAATGGTAACGTCAGGCTTTTCCTCGCCACTATACAAGTAATCTTTTTAGAACATAAAGCATATATGTTGCACTTCATATTCCTAAAGTGGACCAAAACCCAGTGCGATCGGTCCGGGAATCTATAATACCTCGGGGCATCCAAAACTGGGTTGCCCCACTGTGTGATCCCCCCCCCAAGGTCGCCCCGTACACTTGCCTTGCTCTGCGGTCCAATGGCGCATGCGTGAGCCACGGCCACATCCCTGCTATACCTCCTGGCGCGGGCACGATCTCTGTTAGAGGGAAATGGGTGATGGCTTTGAGTGCGCTGATTGGATGAGCGGCCGTGCATGTGCCATAGGACCAGGAAGAGGTGAGTTGCGCGCTGGAATCTGGGGGGGGTTCACACATCGGGGAGACTCCTGATTGGGTTTCCCCGGTGGGACCAACACCCTTAACAACAAACAAAATGCCGACACTTACTATGATGATCTCCAAAAATGTGGTTTCATCTCACTGAAGTCTGTGATGACAACATTTCCTTGGCTGTGTCTGAGTTGTGCCGGTCATGTGACCCCCCTTTCCTGGATCTGGCCAGTGCGGGTCCTTTCCATACAATGTACTTGGAAGTCAGGTGATCTATTGATGTGTGAACTATGCTGTATACGCAGCACAGGCATAAATAGGAAAGTCCTGTGGGGCTTTGGTATAAACTGTTGGTTTGTGTTTCAGGCAGGTCCGGACAGAGAAGAAAG
Organism: Gastrophryne carolinensis; assembly: GCA_027917425.1. Lineage (NCBI taxonomy): Eukaryota > Metazoa > Chordata > Amphibia > Anura > Microhylidae > Gastrophryne > Gastrophryne carolinensis. The sequence goes on along the minus strand of CM051237.1, from coordinate 475,248,980 downwards.
GGAAGAGCGCCGTCCTGTCCTTCACGCTGACGGATTATCCAGTCGCTATAGACCTGGCACATTCCAACAGCAAGGAGGAGGTAAGACCCATAGAGGAGCCGGCCTGGCGTGCTGATTACATACAACCTCTTCTGGTTCTCAGGATAGTGATGGGGGTGGGATACCGCGAGCTGGCCGCCATGACGCGTCCACAACACTCATAGTCCCCCCTGTGCAGAGTCCATATGCTCTATAGTGTTTATAATAACTTAGTACTTTAAAGTCGACAAAACCCCCTGTGTCTTGGATCCCTACCCTTGTGGCATCTCAATTTGGGATACTTCGGTGTGTTAAACCTTGCCGCTCGCCCAATGTACATAGCCGGCGGGGCTCTGCTCCAATAGTCATTGGCTGCGCTAATGTGCGGCATAAAAAAACTGAAAGGGAGCCTAGTTGCTCTCATGCTCGGCATCCCCTTCATGGCTTCAAGGTGCAAGATTTGTGCTCGCAGTTTGGCGGCAAAGTAAGAATAACCAGTGACCAGGCAGGGTTTACTCATCCTAAATCTGGATGCCCCGGGGTGGGTATTTAACCGGACCTAGTGTTTTATAGATCCATAATAATGCACAACTGGCAGAAACAGAACTGCTGATCAAGTGTCAGATTGTGGGTGGAGATTTTTTTTTTTTTTCCTTAGTCGGGCAAAACCTCCAATCAATCCAGATGCTGAAAGACTTTAAGCAGCAGTTGCTAGCTTGCACTTGTGTCCTGATTTGGCATGCCCTGCATTGTGGAGCCCCCAGCTTTGCCATAAACCCACGTAATCGCTCGATCGCAGGCAGCATGTGCAGGCCTCTGGTGGCATCTCCATTTCCTGTGCTCCCTGCGGTAAGCAGACTTGATGTCCCGAGATGACATGCGCTCATTACAGCAGCTCCCCCTGTGCACAGCAGCCATTCAAGTCTGCAGCGAGCCTGAAGATGGGTTCCGTCCATTCTCCATATACTCACAAAGTGACTATGTGGCAAACCGCTAGGATTTCGTGCATGGTCGCCCAAAATTGGACGTCCTTTCCAGTTTTGCTTTATTTAAACTGATCATATAGCTAAAAAAGACTGCTAGTCTCCCTTGGGCAGAACTTCAGTAACCATGCTCCCCACCTAGGCTTTTCCGCTTTACTCATGACAGTCGCCCTCTAGAAACCTAATCCAGTGTGGGCTGGCAAACCTAATCCAGTGTGGGCTGGCAAACCTAATCCAGTGTGGGCTGGCAAACCTAATCCAGTGTGGGCTGGCAAACCTAATCCAGTGTGGGCTGGCAAACCTAATCCAGTGTGGGCTGGCAAACCTAATCCAGTGTGGGCTGGCAAACCGAATCCAGTGTGGGCTGGCAAACCATGAGTCGCTGGTGGTCACGTGGAGAGAATGGGAAATGGATTTTCACAGCAGAATGCTGTTGCCTCAGCCAATTCAGGTCCTGTAAGTGGGTTCATGTTTTATCCTGTACTCAAACTTAGTGTTTTACTGTGGAGCATGATTTAGGGGGAGAGATTATTCCTGGGAATGGCTATTTACCAGATTTAAGGATCACTTTAATTTACTCCGCTCCTAGTTTAATTGGTAACCCAAACCGGATTTCCTGTTACCACAGGTTTTCACCCAAGTGGGGTTGGCACTTCGTCAGGTATCTGCCTGGTCACTGCAGCTTGTGGGATTTGGGTGAAAGCCCCGGTCGGCTCTATTCTCGGAGAACCAGGATGGAGAAGTTTTGGGACGTTTCTGTAGTGCACCAATTGGGACCAAATTAAGAGCTTTTTAAGTCTTTCTGGCGGGGGGAATTTTTCAGAGGTGCATTAAAGTCATACTTTAGTTACAAAATAAACACTCTACTTACCTTTCACTCACCCCACAGGCCATTGCTGCTACTCCTGTGCTTACAAACTTACCGGGTTGCCCGAAGTCAGACCCGTGCTGCTCTTTTCCGCATTGTCTCATGACACCACTGTACATTTGGAGATGATACGGTGCGTCACAAACTATGGCACGCCCCCCTCAGTGAATGGAATAATGTGTGCCATAGTTCCTGTGACGCGCCACACAGCACGCCGGTGTCAGACAATGCGGAAGGAAGGAGCGGCACGGGTTTGACTTTGAGCAACCCGGTAATTTTGTAAGCACGAGAGTCGCATCTATAGCCTGCGAAGGGAATGAAAGGCGAGTATAGCGCTTTTGTGACTAAAGTATTAACTGCCTCCACGCTTGTAACCCTCCCATGATATGTAGGAAATGCTGTTCTGTTCATGTCAATTAAATCTAGAATGTATTGGATGTAGGACTTGTCATGGTCAGGTCATGTTTAGCTCATGGTTTTTATCCCATTTCTTCTCTCTGCAGCCTCTGAAGTTGGCAGTTGTGTGTCGGGATGGTCAGTTGCACTTATTTGAACATGTCCTTAATGGGTAAGACTTATAGCTGTGTACATAAACTGGACCAACACCGCCCGCGTATTTACCCAGTACAACTTACATCTTCCTGGACTTGCGTCTCATGCGCAGGCTTTCGTCTGATCCAGCCGTTTGCTGTCATTCAATGAATGACGGGTTTCAGTGGGGAGCGAGAATAACCGCATCCTGAGTGACGTCTTCTCTCCCATTTCAGCAGGGGCGGGAGCGCACACAGCCCGAAGATTCAGGGGATGCGCTCGCTTCCAAGTGTAAATCGGCGATGTTAGCCGAATATCATAGGCAAAGCATACTGCTCTGATTGGATGAGAGCTTGCGCATGCTTTGTTGGAGTAGGGAAAAGTGAGTGAATACCAGTGACCTGGGAGCAGAGCTTCCCCATTTGGGATGCCGCAGGGGGAGATTTGGTGGCCGGTCCTGTAATATATTCCAAAGCCCTCCACCCTGGGTTTTCTTCCGCATTTAGTCATATTTACTGTCGCCCATGTACCATCTATCTCCCTTATTGTTTTAGGGTGTTCCCATTTTGAAATGTGTTGCATGTCTTGTATGTGGATTGTTTTTGCAATAAACTGAGGATTGAGTTGTGCTCCCCATATAGAGCTTTTTCTGTGCCTTAAAATTAGTTTGTATATTTATTGGCTTACAGTTGAGCGCACTTTGAATAGTATTTTGTGCTGTGCCTGCACTTGTTTTTCCTTAAAAGGATTGTCCACCCAGCCAAAGAGTGTTCCTTCCATTGGCTTCTGCAGTCATTGCAGTGAATGGAATAGATGTAGCATCGTTACTGTGACTGATGGCGGAGGCATGAGTCTGACGCGGAGTCGGCGACTGGTGTTTTGTTCTTGGCGTCGCAGGGTTCGATCCTGTGTTGGAGTGTGGTAAATCGCTTCAAGTGTTTTTTTTTTTTTTGGTCCTACTTACATGGACCGCAAATGCTCAGTTGCTTTTGTGGGGAACCTCTGATGTAATCCGTCTCTTCCTGGACCTCTGCGTTTGGCGCTGACTCATACTGTGATGATGCCCAAAAATGTGGTTTCAACTCGCTGAAGTCAGTGAAGACAACATTTCCTTGGCTGTGTCTGAGTTGTGCCAGCATCACAATGCAACAGATTTTGCTCTTGAGAAAGGGGCTCTTGTGTCCCGAAACGTCGGCCTATAAAATTTCTGCTTTTTGGAATTGGGAATAATTATTGAAAAGACTTGGGCCTCGATTCAATAAAGGTAGAAAAAAATTCTCATGGTAGTAAAATATTTAATTCATGAGTAAAAAGCCTGAGAATTTCAGTTGAATCACCAGCTAAGAAAACAAGTCGATGGCACTTTCTTACTCCTAAGAAAAGCAGAGAACTGTTTCCTCCTTTCTACACTGTAGTAAAAGCTGCCATTGACTTTCATTGTCTTTATCTAGTGATTCAGTAACAGTGACATTCTCAGGCTTTTTTCTCATGAATTGAACTTTTTTCTACCATGAGAATTTTTTTTCTACCTTTATTGAATTGAGGCCTTGGAGTGCTGGATCTTTGGTTTGCTCTGTCTCTGGAAGTTTTGCACCCACAAACTTAGAAACATACGGGTGCTGTGGTATATGGAGATTTGTGCCTGCGGTTGGTGGTCAACAGGGAGAGCATTGCAAGTCCTGTCAATTTGAATTCGGCATGGGGCGCTCCAGGCCGCGAAACAAACACGATTTCTTCATCAGAGCTGATGCCCACAAGCTGGAACCTCTTGGCTGGCGAGTACGTGTGCTTGTTATCCCAAAATCAGCATGTAAAGTGGACCAAAACCCAGGAGGGGCTTGGTCTGCTTTAAAGTCCCTGTCCAATAAAAAAGCACTTATCTGGCAGCTGCAGCCCTCTGGTTTTAGTGCTTTTGGTTCTCGGGCATGTAACCAGCTTCTCTCCTGGCCCTGCTGATGGTCATGTAGGTGCAGACTCCCTTGTCTTGCAGCAGAGGGCGCATCGCATGAAAGCTTGCGAGTGCACTGTGCTCCGGAAGAGAAGCGTCCCCGCTGCACTGGACCTGACTGCGCAGGAAGCAAAGGTCTGCAGGAATCAATTGTTTTTCACTGCCTGCCATGTCCATTAAAGAGGAACAAAACCCAACAGCATCTGGTCTGAAATGTAAAAGATTCCAAGGCTGGTCACTGTCTTCTCCGGGGTATCCGAACTTGGCTGCCCTGCTGTGACACCCCTCCCCAGGGCGCCTGTACACTCACCTTTCCCCTGTCAAATGGCACATGTGCGGGCTCGTCCAATGAGACACCTGCTGAACTGACATTATTCGACAGAAGGCTCTAATTGTTAATGGGGAGTGTGTGCTGCTGCATCCCGGCACCATTATTGTGGGCACTCCCGCCCCAGCCATTCACATAGGAGCTGAAGGGGGTATAGGACCATGCGCGCCCCATTAGTCAATGAGGGCCGTTTGCCAAAAGATGTAAACATAGCAAACGGCTCTCATTGGCTAAGTGCATGCGCTGTTGGACCAAGGAGGGGGGGGGGGGTAATTGGGTTCCCCTGGGGAACAAATCCTGTGAAAGTAAAAATCCTTGGTTAGTGGAACAAAACCTGGGACTTTGACTATCCCTGGTTTTCTTCTGTGCCCCAGCTTCCTCTCGGTTTCAGATTCCCTGCTGTGACTTCGCCCATAAAAACTCGCCTCTTAGTCCCAAATGAGCATGTGCGGGCTCTCATCCAGGTTGCCGTGACTTTTTTGCATGCGGCTCTGAAAGACTTCTTATGGTGAGTACAAGCAGATGCATCCCATGCAGCCCGTGGAAGCGGCGACTCTTGCTCCCTATGGTAAACAATCAGCTATTTGCCAAATTGCACTGTGGGAACGGTAAGCCAAGATACTGGCAATCTGGGGAGAGGATTTCACACAGCGGGGCATCCCAATTAGTGTTGCCCTGCACGAAGGCCAGCTTGGGGCTGTGCAATCTTTTAGATTACTTCTGCTTTTAGGCAAAACCCAAAGTTGATAATAGACCTGCCTATTCAATTTTTTTTTTCTTGCAGGAACCACAAGAAGCCTCTGGCTCCCACGTGTACGGTACAGATAGCCACATCGGGCAGGAACGAGGACTCCACGCCAAAGCCGATTCCCATTCTCTCTGCCGGCTTCAGCCCGGACAGAGAGTCCCTACTGCTCTATTATGGCAGCACCATGCAGCCGTGCATCGAGAAAGTTGTAAGTGGACCTGGATGACTAAAATGTAGTAAAATAATGTAGTAAAAATAGTAAAAACACCGCACTTGCACAACTTATTAGCTTTAAATGTCTAGATTTCTTTACAAGAACTGCTCAACGTGCCAGACTAGCTTATTCCAACAGTCCCAAAAGTAAAACGCAGAGCAAAGGAATTTCTTTCATAAAATAGATGTTAGTCCAATTCAATGATCCCACGGTACATGCACTTCGCCAATCCAACACGTGTGTCCTCCACCAGCTTTCTGCTCTTACCAAAATTAAGATATAAGTGTAGCTTTCTTTTTAATAGTCAAGAGGTCAGCTGGAAGTGACGCCAAGGGTGGTGCCTCAGAAAATAATGGTCCTCATTGAGCAAAATGCAGCTCCATGCAACATCCCACAAAAGGGAAGCAAAGTATAAAAAAACCTAGTGCAATCCTGTTTTATAGAAATAGACAAAATTTACTTACAATAGAATAAAACTTTAAACCTGGAAGAATGGCACGCTAAAAATTTAAATAAAATGCAGTGCTAAAATCTGGATCAGGCCTAAGTGACTCCGTACTGGTCAGGCCGCCTACTCATAATGTGCTTTTTCCTTAGATTTTGAAAGTTGCTAAGTGAACGTTCTGTGTAATTAAAGCTGTGATGTAATGATAGTCGAATCACATTGCTGTTTTCTGTTGCCTGGCCACTTGTGATCCATCAGAATCTTCCAAATAGAATCTCTGGGGTGCTGTGTATGTGTGGCTGCACTATTCTGGTACCAACTATGATGATGCCCAAAAAATGTGGTTTCCAATCACTGATGTCTGTGAAGACGACATTTCCTTGGCTGTGTCTGAGTTGTACCGGTGACTCTCTTCCCATGGTGCACTTCTGTTAGAGATTCTATAAGGTTATCTTGTTCCTATATGGTTACTGATGAGCTGTTCCTTGTTTCTCTTCAGGCCATAAAAACAGACGAGCCTCACATATGCCTGATACGAGACCTCCAGAAAAGCGTTGTGCTCAAGAAGGATGCTGCTGTGAGCAAGGTGAGGGGTGATTTTGTCCTTTTTTTATTTATTTTTTTTTTTTTGTTAGAGAATCCTAAACTGATGGAGTGCTAGGACTTTCAGGTAAAGGCACTTCAAAGTAGACCCAAAGGTTCCCTTGCACGAATAGCATAGGGTCATCCCCATTCAGGTCTCCGCTGTCTTCTTCTCGCCATGCCCCAGTTGAGGTCTCCGCACCTCTATGTGTAATGCTCAACAGCCAGAGCTGTGCAGCCAATTGGCTGATCTTAAGGTGCCGGACTTTCAGGTAAAGGCACTTCAATCAAAGTAGACCCGAAGGTTCCCTTGCACGAATAGCATGGGGTCATTCCCAATCAGGTTTCCTCTGTCTGCTTCTCGCCATGTCACAGCCCGGGTCTCTGCACCTCTATTATGTGTAATGCTCAACAGCTAGAGCTTTGCAGCCGATTGGCTGATCTCAAGGTGCCAGAAGAGGGACTGCATAAGGCCAGATCCCCTGCTTTCATGCTCACTCGCCCAGCCATTTAGAAAGGCAGGTGGCTTACAGGGGAGTCGGGGGATTTGGCGCCGGCGATCGCCACGTCACTGGAGCAGCTTGGTAAAGGTGAGTGTAATAATAGAAATATTTAGGTTCCAAGTCCAGGCTGCATGGGTTTCCATCCGCTTTAACATTGTCTTTACAGTATTCTTAAAACTGATCTAAAGTATTAGCAATAGTGGTGATTAGCACACCTAAATACAGATAATGGAGGTGGGTGCTTATCCTTTATGGGGTTGTCTCCACCAAAGACCCCACATACACTAGATCAAGAAATTGGTTTTAAAAGGATGCACACCACACACGTAAGTTTGGTTTTGCGCTTAACAGTGTATTATATACAAATCAAAGTATCAATAACAAACAAAAGGATACAAAATGGCCAAATCCATTGGAGTAAACAGGATCCATAATCCTCAGGAGTTTAGTAGACCTCATGTGAAAAAATCCCAGTAATCCTATACAGTAATTTTAAAATAATTGGCTATGTAACAAATAATCACCAATGACAATAAGAAGCTATGGCTTTGGGTCCTCCTGAGGGTTATTTGTAGCTACTGTCTGTGTACATGCAGTTAAGGCATAATAAATGGAGACATTTCTAATGATTACACAGACCAGTCAGCTACACAGTAAATGACAGTCAGTACAAAAGATTCAAATACATAATGAAATCACATCATACTCAAACAATTGTGTATACCCGTGTCTCAGCGGATCGCTTATATAATGCCAACGATTCAGAGCTGTCAGCCCTTTTCTCAAGGCAGCGATCAAAACTGATCAAAACCCACTAGTGACTGGGCTGGAATCTAAAAGATCCTGTATTGGTCTCCCCAGGGTGCCAGTACTTCCGGTACAATGGCGCATGCATGGCCTTTGGTCCAATCAGAGCCTTTTGCCAAACAGCTCTGATTGGTTACAATGGGGAACATGCGTAGCTGCATCCCTGACCTATCTAAATGTCTGGGGCGGAAGCAAGTCGCCTCGGGTGCGGGAGCGTGAGCTCATTAAAATGGACCAACACCCAGCCGATCCAATTCCTCCCCGTGGGGCATCCAAAATCGGGATGCCCCGCTGTGTGAAACCCCGAAAGGATACCTGCAAACCTTACCTGGATCCCGGTCCATAGGCAGCTGCGGCCGCATATCGCACTTCTCTCTAGCAGGACGCGTGCCCGCACCGGCGCAGGCGTGCTCCCTGCTAGAGGGAAGCGCGAGATGCGGCTGCCAGCGTGCTCGGGGCCGCTGAGGTTTGGCGCGTATACCTCAGCTTCTCCGAGTGCGCTGATTGGATGAGCTGCCGTGCATGCGCTGTAGGTGCGGGCAATCTGGGGGGTTCCACCTAGCGTGGACCAAAACCCAGGATAGGTGTTGGTCCACTTTAAGGCAACCTAGGCCAAAGACTGTAAACATGGCAAGGTAACTGTGATCAGATGAGAGCTCGAGCATGCGCCACACAAATTGAAGAGGGGTCAAAAGTGCCGGGGGCGGGGTTATAGCTGTGCTTTGCACAGGGCAGATCTGAGGTCAGGAAAAGGACAGCAATCCCAGAATGCAGAGCGGCAGTCAGACATTTCCTGTGTGCAAATAGCCTGAAACTCCATGAGCTGCCATCTTGGAATGTTTAAAGGCTGATAAAATGCACTAGATGCAGGTAGGATGATTTTTCATGTGGGCAATCTGTATGTACGGGGTGCATCATACAAGATGGGCTCTTATTCAGGGTGAAGGTTTTAGGGTTTCAGGGAACTGCTGACAATACTAACTTGAAATTCTTGACAATTACACACATTTGTGTATTCACACTTTTTTCTTAATTGCAGGTGAAAACGCCTATTGTCAAAGCTGGCGCTAATGTCTTGGTGCCAGGAATCCCGGGGCACAGCGCTGCCGTCTCTGTAACGTCACAGAAGCAAGATGGGAAGCGCAAACCGGGAAATAAAGAGGTAAAGCCCCATTTTCTTAAGTCTACATGACATCAACTGCCTTGGCCTGGAGACCACCATTAAATTACCAGGACACTAAAGGATGCCCAGTTCTCTGGTTCCATCTTTCAAGGACAGCTATCCGTCAGGGAGACCCCTTCCTTCGGGCCCATTTAACGGGGGTCCTGGGTGTCATTCAATCTTTCAAATCAGCCTAGGAGATGCGAAATACGCGAGACAGAAGGACAACAGTCATTGGAATGCGTTCGACTATCTCATCTGATGCGCCTCCCTTTGACAATTTTATTTATAGTAAAATTGAAAACTTACATACATCATTTAAAGGGGTCTATCATCATTAGGAAAAACGGATAACATTCCAACGTGCTCATTAGAAAGAGTAGACCAATTACCGAACCAGATATTCTATGTCTAAAAGGGAGGCGACTCAAAAGGCGTTGTCCAGCTTCTCACAGTAGTGTGTTAATAGCAGCGTGCTTCATTAACTTTATTGCACTAATTTCAGTACAAGCAAAAGGAAAGAATCGGCGCAGAGATAAGTGGCTTACTGAGGGTTTTTCACCTTTATTGGCCACTAAAGCGTACAATGCAGAGACAGGAATATGAAATCAAGTGGTGTAAATGGAGGCAGGGAATGTTCACATATATATTGATTCTGACCTCCATCCATCACACATCAGTTTCATGTTCTTGTACATGTGGTGCTTTCTAGTTTCATTGTGCGAGGCTCCATTTAATGTCCTGAATGGCTCATCCAATTTATGTAAACAATTTAATCTAATATCTCTTTGGATGGCTCCCCAAATTATGTAATAACTAAAATATTATATATATCCTGCCCGGCTCAACTAAAATAGGCAAACAAATATATAAATATTATCTGGCCAATGATAACACAATGGATACACAGATATATTGATAAAATAACACAATACAATCAAATCCTACAACAAAATACAATACAGTTCTAAGACCGGCCTACATATAGCCAAAGATTAAGGCAGTTACCTGACCAACAACTCATACCATTACCATCCTGACCAAGTAACCCACCAGTGGACTGTCACGCTGGCAGCCTTCCTCACCCAGATATATATATCCCATATCCCCTTTGATCTCTGGTCTTCTTCTTTTGATCTTTTATGACCCTAGTCGTAAGTTTACTCTTCTCGTAATCTGGCTTCTCTATCTTGTCCCCACCTGCTGCTTTGTTTGGAATGTATTGCTTTATTGTCTGAGGATACTATTTGCTTTGAATACAATTCCTGCCCCAGGCCTAAACCGCTTCCCACTGGTGTCATGCCATGAACTATTTTGCTGTATATCCCTATATTTATATATGCAACATTAACAATATTGATTTTCCATAAAGGCCCATTCTTTACAATAGGGTGTCATCCTAGTTACTTCCTGCATGTGTGTTGTCTATAACCTCTACTTGTATTTCAGGCCAGCATTGAGGAACGGCTTGGTGCCATGGACATTGACCTCCCCAAAGTGCCAACTAAAGGCGGCTTGCCTCAGACCGACAACTTCGCTGTGCTTTTAGTGCAGGGCCTGGAGAGCAACGACTCCCAAATACTAAATGTAAGTCCATGCTAACCGATCTGTGGGGGATCCCAAATAAATAAAAGCTTTATCACTATACTAATGTTCCCATCTTCTGCCAATCCACAGAAAGTGTTTCAGACCAAAAATGACTCGCTGATAAAGAAGACTGTGGCGCGGATACCGGTGTACTCGGTCATACCACTGCTGCATGAGGTGAGTACGTTCACCTTATTTTGTGTATTTATATAGCACAGAGCCATCTCACAACTTGACTTTTTTGTATTTATTTATTTTTTTTAATACACCAAACCTTTGACATGCAGAGGTGTATTTAAAACGGACTAGAAGTCCAAAATAAAAAACAAGCGGGCTTACCTTCCTGGCACAGGTCCAGATGCTCCGGCAGAACACTGCCAACTGATGTATACATTGTGGCTGCTTCTCCTAGCCGCTTCCGGGTACATGTGTGGTGAACCGTGCTACATGAACCCATTGACAGTTGCTGCCAAAGTCTCCATGGAGGCTGCAATGCCACCACCCACCGCGAGCCTTCTGACAGCGGCTGGCACCCAGGCGTGAGATCAAAGGCTGCACCCAGGAGTATTGTATACATACTCCTGGGTGTAGCAAGATGGCGGTGCAGTAGCGAGAGTTCTGGGACCTCGCGGCCACCAAGTGAGTAGGGCCTTAATGCTTAAAGCTGACCAAAAAAAGAAAGTTCAGTAAATTGCACCCCTAAAGTCTCTCTCTGGTAATTGGTGACTTAAACTATTTGAAAGGACTTGACTTCATGCATATGTTATATGTTAATAGCATGTAGATTATATGCTGCATAACTGCATGGGAATGGCCATCTTGCCACATACATGAGCCCAGCTTATATCAAAACCCGTCCCACATTCAAAATTGCCTCACATACCGGTGCAATCCTTTATTTTTAGTAAGCCATCAGCTGTGATGACTCCTTGCTCTGAGGCACAGCTGAAAGAATTGTAACTTTTTAGAAGATACATATTGTTTACACTGACTGGTGTGTGGCAAATCCAGATTCCACAGGGATAAAGAAACATTGTTGCAAGTTTCTCTTCACACACAGTCCTAGCAACTGGTTATTATGTGTATTTTATATAATACACAAGCTGCCTGTGTTTCTGAAGCATTTCTCTGGTGTTGGCTGCTGCTGGCACAGCTCTCCCTTTTTGCTTGTGTGAGACAAGATGGCCGCTCGCATGCAGTTCTGCAGCAAAGAATTGGCCTGTAATCCCAGAACATCTGCATGGAGTTAAGACCTGTCATATACCGGAGGGGGGGATTTAGGGGAGCAATTTACTAAACTTTTTTTGACATTTGGTCCTCTCCCCTTACCTGGCTGTCTCTGCCAGGTTTGCATGCTTATTAATGACATTAAAATAAATAAATAAACCCTGTCTGTTTCAATAAATTCACCAGGATATTTAGTGAAACAATTCACTCTTTAGAGTAAGGGTAAAATTAAAGTGGACCAACACCCAGGGGGGATCGGCCCGGGAATCTATAATATTCCCGGACCGATCAGATCCCTCCCCGCGGGGCATCCGAAATCAGGATGTCCCGCGGGGAGGAACCCCCCAGGAGGCCCACAATCCTTACCTTACCGGCGATCCAACGGCGCATGCGCGAGACGCGGCCGCGTCTCTCGCTTCCCTCTAGCAGGGCGCACTCCCGCGCCGGCCGTTTTGTGAATGGCCGGCGCAGGCGCGCTCCCTGTTAGAGGGAAGCGAGAGACGCAGCCAATGACAGCGCTCTGGTATGCGCGTCCAAGCGGCTTTGGACGCGCATACCAGAGCGGCTCTGAGCGCTGTCATTGGCCGGACGAGGTCACGTGGGAGCGGGGAGAGGTGAGTTTTTGCGGCGATCGGGGGGGGTTTCACACAGCGGGGCACACCCGATCGGGGTGCCCCACCTAAGTGGACCAACACCCAGGATAGTCAAAATCCTGGGTGTTGGTCCACTTTAAGCAAAGCCAACGCATTCCACATTCCACACATTGCCTGGCCCTTATTTCCCAGCATGCAAGTGTTACTATACGGCTGAGTGCCTTCCTGAATCCTATCCTGAAATTGACTCCTTGTTTTTGTTTTACAGCTTACCAAAAGGTTACAAGGACACCCAAACAGGTGAGCTTATATTCTTGTCTGAACTGTACCCATTCATATGATAGTCTGTCGCCCTCCGGCTTCATCGCTGCTTGCTCCTCTGTGAACGACCCCACTACCAGTCATGTGGACTAATCAGCAGCATTTAGACTATCCTGGCGATTAGTCATTTTACCTGGGGGATAGTGTTTGGGAAGTTCCGCTGTGGTAAACCCTCCCCAGATCACCCACACAACTCGCCTTTGCAACGCTCCCACAGCTCTTGCTGGGGCTCTCGTACATTATGTTCTGCATACTAATGCACAGCATAAAGCGCAGTTTAGACCGAGGGTCGGCATAGGGAGGATGGAAGCCTGGCTCTCTGCAGACTGTTCACCCCATCGCCTCCAGCCTCCTTGAATGTCTGGGCGTGCATACAGCTGCAGGGATGCTGGGAATGTTGCCCACAATTGTAAGCAACTGGACCCGTGGAAAAGGTGTCTGATCTGGGGGTGGGGGTGCTCACACAGTGGGGCATCCTGAATCGCGATGCCCCAAGGGCACTTGGTCGGCCTTAGTCTTTTAGACTTCAGGGTCGCCCCAACCGGTGATTGGTCCACTTAAGCAGTAGGTGACACGAGCAGTCAGAAACAGTAGGGCTGCAGTACTCCATGAGATTATACCTTTGGGGATTGTAGTTAAATTGGCTCGCTGAAGGGCAGATAACTAGAACCCCTGTGTTTACGGATTGGTTAACCCCCCCTTTCTTATCGATTTGCTTTCATTGAAATGGAATAGCTGCTCCTTTTTTTGTAAGCTGTATGTCTGAGCCCACTCTCTGCTGGAAGGGCTGGTTACGTTGCGTTCCTTGTCTCCCCGATTTTCATGCATGACCACAGCGCGGACCTCTTACCCGAACACACTTGGCTCAGCAGGCGGTGAGCACGTCCGCAGGCTCGCAGGAGCGGTCACTTCCGGCATTCTGATTGGCGCAGAACTACAGCTTTCACACAGAGGACCAGCCTTTATGAATGAAGGTAAGGAGGGGAAGATGTTGATGGGGAATATTTAGCGATTCGGTCTGTGGTTACTTTTGACTATATATGTCTAATAGGGGCGTCCTGGATCGGGATGCTCTGCTCCAAGAAGAGCCTTGCATGTTCTGCACAGCCTCTGACCTTTGTGTTTGCCCCTAGTGCCATCCTGATGGTGCGCTGGATGAAGGCCGTCCTGGTCAATCATGCGTCCTATCTCTCTACGGTAGGTACTTTTGCTACATGACCGCTTGGTCCTTTTTGGTTTGTGTTCAAAATATCGCTCTGTTCACTTCGCTGATTTAATCCTTTAACTACCAGCCTCCGTAGAGTGGTTTCCAGACCATTTATCAGCATTTTGCTCTATGTATGTTTTAACACTGATTCTTTACCCCAACGCAAGACATTTCTCAGTATTTTTGGGTGAAATTTTAACTTTTTTTATTTGTAATTTTTTGTAAAGCACCACATTTCATTTTTTTTTTTTTTTTTAGAACCATATTGCCTGTAAAAGCCCCAGTCCTCCCAATTTCAACGGTACCACATATATCTGTAGACACCACAAATTGAGAAGAGCATTTTACAAGCTTTTGCAAATGAAACACAACTATGCCATCACTCCGGCATCTGTACACTCACTGCATGGATGGGATAATACCATTTTGTGAATACTCACCTTGTAAAATGGGTATTATAAGTATGTCACACACCCCGCTTCAAGAATCCATAACATGTGGGTAATATCGTCCTGAAGAGGCGTTCCTGCAGAGATGATAGTAAAAGAAAAGCCCCTCCCTGATACATAAATACCTGGGACCTCCCACTCATCACCCAGTATACAGAAGCAGTAAGGGACCAGGAAGAGGCAAATATAAAACACAACCACGCAAAGTTCACAAAGTAGAGGATCCTGAATACAGAAAGGGCGGGTGAAGCGGGGTGTGTGACATACTTATAATACCCATTTTACAAGGTGAGTATTCACAAAATGGTATTAATCTAAGTATGTCACACACCCCGCTTCAAGAATCCATAACATGTGGGACATCCAATAGCAGTGTCCAAAACAAGGGCGGGGATCCAAAACTAGGCAACAATGCACAACTTCAAACCACTACAGCTTGCAAAACTTTGCGGCCAAAAACGGCATCCGCTGATGCCCGAACATCAACCTTGTAAAACTTGGAAAAAGTGTGAACAGAAGACCAGGTAGCGGCCTTACAAACTTGCTCAACAGAAGCCTGGTGCTGAAAGGCCCAGGACGCACCAACTGCACGAGTAGAATGAGCAGTAACACGAAAAGGAGGACTCCTCCCCTTGGCAGAATAGGCCCCAATAATGGCCTGACGAATCCATTTACTAATGGAAGATTTGGCAGGAGCCAAACCTTTCCTAGGCCCGGAGGGCACCACAAAAAAGGCGTCCGTCTTGCGAAAGGAAGACGTAACCTCCAGATAATATTCCACAACACGAACTACATCCAAGGAATGCAACGCCCTTTCCTTGTCGTTGCTAGGATTAGGGCATAGAGAAGGCAGAACAATGTCCTGATTCAGATGAAAAGCCGAGACCACCTTAGGAAGAAAATCCGGCTTGAAACGAAAGACAACCTTGTCCTGATGCCTCTCAAAGTATGGAGCTTTAATGGATAAAGCTGCCAACTCAGAAACACGCCTAACCGAAGTGATAGCCACCAAAAAGGCCACCTTTTGAGTAAGCGAAGACAAGGCAACCTCATTCAAAGGCTCAAACGGAGGACCCTGAAGAGCAGAAAGAACCAGGTTCAAATCCCAAACTGGAACCAAGGGCTTCCTAGGCGGACGCACATGCGTAACTCCTTGGAAAAAGGTCCTGACTAAAGGATGAAGTGCAAAGGACCTTTGGAAGAACACCGCCAGGGCAGAGACCTGCCCCTTCAAGGTACTAATTTGGAGCCCCAGATCTAAACCATGTTGAAGAAACTCCAGAATTCTAGGAATGGAGAACTCTCGACAAGAGAAGGACCTACCTTCACACCAATCAATATAGGACCTCCAGGTCCTGTAGTAAACAGAAGAGGAAGACCGCTTCCTGGCGCTGATAAGAGTCTGAATCACCGCGTCAGAAAGACCTTCTTCCCTCAAGATGGCGGTTTCAGCAGCCACGCCGTCAAAGCCAGCGATGGTAAATTGGGATAGCGTAGCCGACCCTGGGTGAGCAGGTCCGGCAGCAGAGGCAGGGCGAACTGATCTTCTGCCAGCCTTACAAGATCTGCGAACCAAACGCGCCTTGGCCACCTTGGGGCCACCAGAATCGCCGACGCGCCTTCCAAGGCCAGTTTGCGCACCACTCTGGCTAGCATTGGGAACGGAGGGAACAGGTAAAGGAACCCCAGATCCCTCCAGTTCAGAGACATGGCATCCACTGCCAGAGCCAGAGGATCCTGCGAGAGAGACACAAAGACTGGAAGCTTGTGATTGTGACGAGAGGCAAAGAGGTCCACCGCTGGGACCCCCCACCTGAGACATATCGAACGAAACACCGTGGGACTGAGAGACCACTCCCCCTGACGAGAGGAGGCCCTGCTCAGCAAGTCCGCCTCCGTGTTCTCCACCCCCGGAATGTAGACTGCTGAGATACACGGGACGTGGGTCTCTGCCCAGTCCAGAATCAAAGACACTTCCCTGAGGGCACTCCTGCTGCGAGTCCCCCCTTGGTGATTGATGTAAGCAACCGCCGTCCTGTTGTCCGACCGGACCTGAACTGGCAGGCCTCTCAACTGATGAGTCAAGCGAAACAGAACCAACCTGATGGCTCTCAACTCCAGAATATTGATGGGCTCGTGAGCCTCCTGCGGACTCCACAGACCCTGAAACTGGAGGTCCTTCCAAACACCCCCCCAACCTGACAGACTGGCATCCGTGGTGACCATTTCCCAACACGGCGCCAGAAAGGATCTGCCCTTCAACAGATTGACAGACCCCAGCCACCATTGCAGGGATCGACGAACACGGAGACATCCGGAAGGACTGATCCAACGATAGAGGAGACTTGTCCCAAACCTTCAACAGATGAAGCTGAAGCGTCCTCGTATGAAACTGCGCAAAGGGAACTGCCTCGAATGAGGCCACCATTAGCCCCACCAGCCTCATCCCGAGCCGAATGGTCGGATGAGGGGCCAAAAAAAGAAGCCGAACTCCTGAATCAAAAGAATCTTGGCCTGGGGTAGAAACACCCTGGCCTGCGATGTGTCCAGAGACATTCCCAGAAAGGTTACAACTCTGGACGGAGAAAGAGAAGACTTGGGGTGGTTGATCACCCAACCGAACCTCTCCAGAGTGGACACTACCACACTGGTGTCCAACTCCGCTTGGTTGAAGGAAGCGGCCATGATCAGTAGATCGTCCAAATAGGGTACAATGCGGATACCCTGAACTCTGAGCAGAGCCATCACCCCCGCTAGCACCTTGGTGAACACCCGAGGTGCTGAGGTGAGACCGAAAGGAATTGCCACAAACTAAAAGTGCCGATCCTCCACCACGAACCTGAGAAACCTCTGGTGTGCTGGAAAAACCGGAACGTGTAGATAAGCATCCTTGATGTCTATGGACGTCAGAAAGTCTCCCTGACGAAGGGAGTGAATAGCCGAGCGCAGCGTTTCCATGCGGAATTTCCGCGGCCGGATGAACCTGTTGAGAACCTTCAGATCCAAGATGGGTCGGACCGATCCGTCCTTCTTGGGCACAGTGAACAGATTGGAATAAAAACCCCTGCCCCGATCTGAAGGAGGCACTGGGCAAATGACAGCCATATCCACCAGGAGCCCCTGCGCCGCCAGAGGCTCCAAAGGTATCCGAGACCTGAAAAATCTGGAGTGGGGGCGGAGCTCGAACTCTAGCTTGTAACCGGAAGACACCACTTCCCGGATCCATCTGTCCGAGACTTCTTGATCCCAGATCTGGGAGAAGTGCTGCAGCCGTCCCCCCACCCGCATGGGTGAGGGCGCCCCCTCATTGCTGAGCCGGCTTAGGAGCCGGCTTGGGCTTAGAGCCCCAACTGTATCCTGGACGGGCACGTCCTCTGCCCCTGCTCCCAGAATCTCCTCTGGAAGAGGGGAATGCAATACCCCTGCCAGATCTGGCCCCACGAAAGGAAGGGGTAAAGGAAGGCGCCCCCCGAAAGGGACGGCGCTGTTTCTTGCGTTGAGGTAACCTACCACCCTTGGTAACAGAGTCCAATGTCTCTCCAAAAAGCCGTAATCCAACAAAAGGTAGAGCCGTTAGTGACTTTTTGGACATAAAATCAGCCGCCCACTGGCGCAGCCACACTGAACGCCGAATGGTCACCAGCAAAGCCGACGTTCTACCACACATCATCAAAGTGTCATCCAAGGCTGTTAAAACAAAGGATAAAAACAGCTCACACCGTTTAAGACTATGGAACTCGGTACTACCAGGACGAAGCCCGGAAGAAGTCAACAGGTCCCTGACCACAGACCTGGCAGCCAACACCATAAGTTCCGAAGCACACACAGGCCGGATGGCCGACCCAATGCTAGTAAAGCCATGACAAGCCATCTGGTCAATACGTTTATCCTCTCCATCCTTGAGGGTGGAACAATCAGGTCTATTTAAAACCGAGGAGTTAGACAACCCCAAAACCGGTGCATCCACTTCGGGGGGAGATGCCCAGCGCTTAACCGCTTCCGAAGGGAAAGGATATTTCCTATCCCACCCCTGAGGGATGCCAGGGAGCCGAGCCGGCCTATCCCACTCCTTATCAATAATTTTGTCAAAATGTCGTTGCGTAGGAAACTCCAAGCGCGGCCTGGATTCCTCAAACAATTCACCCTTCTGCTGTGACGCCTCCTCGGGAGGGGAAATATTCAGAACCTCCAACATCAGAGCCAGAGCGTGAGAAGAATCCAAAGATCTCCCTAAGTCACCAGGCTCGGCATCAGCGCCAGCAGACAACTCATCTTCCGAAACATCTGAACCCTCATAAACCTCCCCTTCCTCTAGCGGGTAATAATCAGACCAATCCAGATTATTAACGTCATCAAAGTCGTCCACCGGCGGAGCCGGCGACAAATGCTTTCTTTTAGCCGGAGCCTTACGGGCGACCGAGCTGGAAACAATTTTCTCAAGGTTGGCCAACCTGGCACACATCTCAGATTGCAGGTCCCTGCCCATGACGACGTCACACGGAGCACGCGTCAAGGCGGGAGGGGGAGATGAATCGGCCGGCGGCGCTGACCCAGACGCCTGGGGTCCGGACTGCCGCGCAATAGTCTGCTGTGCACAAGGAATACACAGAAGTACGTCGTCCCCAGTAATGGATACTCCACACAACATACACTTGCGGGGATGCCCCGAAGGGGTCCCTAGCCCAGTATCCGGGGATGCCTCCATAAGGTGAAATTTTAGTGGTCGCTAAGACCCAGGGAATTACGCCAGTAAGCAACCCGGGATGCCCCTTTAATGTCCCAACCCGGGATGCCCCTTTAATGTCCCGAGTGGGAGGATTTATGATAAAAATGAACCCAGGGACCCAGGACCAGGAGAGACCCTCAAATACTAATGACACAAAACAGAAAATAAGGAATAACCCTAAGAGGGAGACCCCCCCAACCCCATTGTACAAGGGAAATGTGGAAGGACCCCCCAGGGGCAGAATCCAGGGACGGGGCATCCCAAACCGGGATCACCTAACCGGTGTGACCGCCTACCCTCTTATTTAGGGTCTCACGGTGGAGCTCTGCTCCTAAGCACCAGAGGTGCCGATATACCCTCGCTCGGGCCAGCAGCCGGGACTGTGGAGGCATGTAAAGGTCAATCCGGGGAAAAAAATGGGGTCCGAGCGGAAATAATCCAATAACAGGCCGGGAGTTACCCCGGCTACCTGAAAATCCCCCTGTGCAAGGAGGAGCCATCATCTTCTGACTTGCTCGCCGTCTGCAGAGATGGAAAACTGGGTAGTGAGTGGGAGGTTCCAGGTATTTATGGATCAGGGAGGGGCTTTTCTTTTACTATCATCTCTGCAGGAACGCCTCTTCAGGACGATATTACCCACATGTTATGGATTCTTGAAGCGGGGTGTGTGACATACTTAGAATAAATGTGGAGGACAAATTCCTGCGCAAGCGCACACAGGAATTTTTTTTTGCATTAAAAAAAAACGGCCCCAGCTATGGGGGGGGGCTGGTAAACCATGGTGCAGAGACCAAGCCCTGAAGCCTACCAGCCCACACGGGCTCTTCTTTAAGCCACACGTTTGCAGGCAGGTGACTTGGCATTCCCCCCCATCCCGTCCCGTGAACTGATGGATGGGTCTCGAGGGCCCCTTAGACTGGTTTTACACCAGCACAGAGGGCTCACACTTTTGCACGAACAACCTGCATCCACCTATGAAAAGCTGGCCATAGTAATCTATAGGTGCTTTCACATGTAAATCAGACGTTTGCGGAGTGCTCCTGAAAAGCCCTGCCAGCAGCATCCTAAGGGTGCGGCTCTACCAATCTCCCTCATTAGTGGTGAGCACTAGTGCTGAATGCCCCCCACAGGCCGACGCCAGTGATTGCGGGGCGCTTGGCTGAAAGAACGAGTACTCCACATTCGGAATGATGTGAAACCAGCCTTACCTGTTCACAAAGGGTTAAATGTAATGCTCTAGCAATAAGTCCTTAAATATAGATTTTTTTTTTTTTTTCCTACTTGCCTCCTTCCATTGCCGCTAATCTTCATCGGAAGTGATCGTTGTCCACCTGCACTACGGCCCCTCTGCTCACTCCTGCTGCTGGAGGCTTTTTATACCAGCTCAGTGAGCTTGTGTCCTCGCTCGCCGGTATAATGGGCCCCTCCCTGTGGCGGCATGCGAGATAACCAAAGTTGCTGCATATGTTCTCTGCCCCTCTAAAAGTGGGAGAGGAGACCCCCTGGCACTGGATACCCGGTGGAGGTTTTTTTGCTGCAAACTGAGGGAAACTGCAGGCACGTAAAATCTACATGCTTGTTCCTTAATGGTTTTAAAGGGGTTAACTGCAGTTAATAAATTTTTTTTTAGTGGGGGGGGGGGGGGGGTGCTGGGATAGAGGTTTCGAACCTCCTGCCCGATGGCCGAAATGGGTCAAGTTTTTCAGGGAAGTGAGGGGCGCTTAGACTGAGCTATAGCCATAATTATGACTCTGGGCATCTGTGGAGAGCTGCAAAAGCTTGGCCTGCTTCAGCCTGTAAGGTGGAGGTTTGAGGTTTTAGACGTCGCCTATACAGACGTGGGTTCACCAGAGATCACATATGGGCTGGATTGAACGTTGTCCTTCTGTCTCGCAGTTACCAGACCTGGTTCCTCAGCTCGGCTCCCTCTATCAGCTTATGGAGACGCGAGTGAAGACCCTGCAGAAAATGTCACGGCTCAACGGCAAGCTGTATCTTCTTGTCACACAGGTGAGGCCTTCAAGGATGGACATGTCGGCAGTGCCAAGAATTTATCCTAAATGTGGCCTGCAGGTTTAACCATCCAACCCCTCCCTGAAGAGTAGCACCTGCTTTTAACCCTGGACTCGATCAAAATGGGGGGGGGGGGGTTCTCTTTAAGCAGCTAACCACAGCCCACATCTTTAACTAGCATCCCCTGAATTTCTCCCCCCTCGAATAGTAACTTTTGCTTAATTTTACTGCTTTAGTTTCATTCTAATCCCTGATAATGGCGCCTGCTTTAACTGTAAAGCTCCGCCTCCTCCATACATTTCTACTGCTGTGGCAAGTCATTGCCACTTATGCAATGACTAGTCACTTGCAATCTTACAGAAAGCAAAAAAAGTTTTTGGGTGACCACCAGATTCTGCATTGGGTCTCTGCGTTGTCGTCATGAATCTCTATTGTTGAAGCTTTTCTGTATTTTTATTGTATAAATTTCCTATTTCCAGTCCTACGTTGGCCACGTAACTGGTTGACCTTTGTTTCTTTCCATGTCAGGTGGCAGCATCGGAGATCGCACAGAGGATGCACTCCAGGAATCAAGAAGCTAAGCTGGTGTATGAGGAAGGTGAGGCTCGCTTTAAAGTGGTACCCTGGGCCAACACATTATTTTGACGCATAAATTAGGCTGCAAGTGCAAGGAGAATGCGACCCCATTATTTTGAAAGGCCCAGCTTGCAAAAAGCGCCTCTTGGGGATAGTTCTACCTGCTGCCAAGCTTTCTCTGAATTGCACAGATAGTTTTGGGACAGTTATTTTAGAGACCCTTCCATGATTTTTAATTTATGAGAATTGTATATATGAGCCGTCTATCTTTTTATAAGCTTTAACAATTTTTTTTTTTTATCTTGCAGAGTCCTCAGATGAGTCTGGAGAGGATGAGGAGCAACACACAGACTCTGATGTGAGTATCTCATTTCCCTGCAGTATTTTAGCTCTGCCTGCGGTTGGTTGCCCGCCATTGATTTGTTTCCTGCAATTGGCTTTTGAGCCTATAGAGTTAGCGTACGTTCTATACGGGTGTCTTGTGTTTTAAAGCATCGCCCTTTTGAAGAGCTTCATTCAGAACCCTTAAGGTGGCACTAGTATCTAAAATATTATTGGAAAGCCACACATTACCCCTCTGGTGTACCCTTAAAGTGGACCAAAACCCAGCGCGATCAGCCCTGGAACCTTATTGATTCCCTCCCCTGGGGCATCCAAAATGGATACCCTGCTGTGAGACCCCCAGGTCGCCCCATTTATTCTAAGTATGTCACACACCCCACTTCAAACATTAATAATTACACTAGGGTTAACGCACCGCTAGGTGGCAGCATTGCAGAGAACTTCTCCAAAAACTTCAACAGGCCCCTCCCGGTCTATACATACCTGGTACCTCCCAAGAACCTCCTTTGGCCGCGCAGGGGCTCCTGGCGGCAGTAAGGAATCTTCTAGATTTAGCTGTCATTTGCCCGGTTCCTCCTTCAGAGGTGGGGCGCGGGTTTTACTCCAATCTCTTCACGGTCCCCAAAAAGGACGGGTCCTTCCGTCCTATTCTGGATTTGAAGTTTCTCAACAGGTTCATTCGTCCTCGGAAGTTTCGCATGGAAACCCTGCGGTCTGCGATCGGTTCGCTTCGGCAGGGGGACTTTATGACGTCCATAGACATCAAGGATGCGTACCTGCACGTGCCGATCTTTCCTGCTCATCAGCGGTTCCTCCGTTTCGTGGTGGGGGGATCGGCATTTTCAGTTTGTGGCTCTTCCATTCGGTCTCACCTCTGCTCCGAGAGTGTTCACCAAGGTGTTGGCGGGGGTGATGGCCCTGCTCAGGGGATTCGCGTTGTGCCTTACCTGGACGATCTTCTCATCATGGCTCCTTCCTTCAGTCAAGCAGAGGGGGACACCAGCACGGTGGTGTCTATGTTGGAGAGGTTCGGCTGGGTGATCAATTACCCCAAGTCCTCGCTGGTTCCGGCCAGGGTGGTGACCTTTCTGGGGATGTCATTGGACTCCTGCCAGCACAGAGTGTTTCTTCCTCAGGCCACGGTTCTGATGATTCAGGAATTGGTCCAGCTGCTCCTCTCCCATCCTCATCCGTCCATTCGTCTGGGGATGAGACTGGTGGGGTTGATGGTGGCCTCGTTCGAGGCAGTTCCCTTTCCTCAGTTTCATACGAGGACTTTTCAACTTCATCTTTTGGCGTCTTGGGACCGGCGTCCGGGGTCGTTGGATCGGTCCTTCCGGTTGTCCCCTCGGGTTCGGCAGTCCCTTCTGTGGTGGTTGGTCTCGGACAACCTTCTGAAGGGCAGGTCGTTTCTGACCCCGCTTTGGGAAACTCTCACCACGGATGCCAGTTTGTCAGGCTGGGGAGGTTATTGGAAGGATCTTCGGTTTCAGGGGCAGTGGGACCCTCAGGAGGCCCACTTGCCCATCAATGTTCTGGAATTGCGAGCCATCAGGTTGGTTCTGTCTCACTTGACGCATCATTTACAGGGTCTGCCGGTTCAGGTTCGCTCAGACAATCAGACGGCGGTTGCTTACATCAATCACCAAGGAGGGACTCGCAGTCTGGGTGCCCACAGGGAAGTGTCTCTGATTTTGGTCTGGGCGGAGACTCATGTCCCTTGCATCTCGGCAGTTTACATTCCGGGAGTGGAAAACACAGAGGCGGATTTTCTGAGCCGGTGTGCGTCCCGTCGGGGGGAATGGTCTCTCCATCCCCAGGTGTTTCGGTCACTTTGTCTCCGGTGGGGGACGCCGGAGGTGGATCTGTTTGCCTCTCGTCACAATCACAAGCTTCTGTCCTTTGTGTCCCTGTCCCGGGACCCTCTGGCTCTGGCGGTGGATGCCATGACCCTGAGCTGGAGGGACCTGGGGTTTCTTTATCTGTTTCCTCCGATTCCCATGCTAGGCAGGGTTCTGCGAAAGTTGGTTCTGGAGGGAGTTCCCGCCGTTCTAGTGGCTCCAAGGTGGCCAAGGCGGGTGTGGTTCGCGGACATCGTTCTTATGGCCGTGGATCAGTTCGATCTGCCTCTTCGGCCAGATCTTCTCACTCAGGGTCAACTGTGTTACCCCAGTTTACAAACGCTGGCTTTGACGGCTTGGCTGCTGAAACCTCCATCTTAAAGGAGGAGGGTCTTTCGGATGCGGTCATTCAGACTCTTATTAGTGCCAGGAAGAGATCTTCTTCTTCCATCTATTACAGGTATTGGAGATCTTATATTGATTGGTGTGAGGCTAGGTCTTTGCCCTGCCGGGTCTTTTCTGTGTCTAGGATTTTGGAGTTTCTTCAGTCGGGGCTGGACTCCGGTCTTCAGCTGAGTACCTTGAAGGGGCAGGTTTCTGCTTTGTCTATTTTTTTCCAGAAATCTTTTGCTAGTCATTCCTTGGTCAAGACTTTTTTCCAGGGGGTTTCGCATGTGCGGCCTCCTAGGAAGCCTTTGCTCCCAGTGTGGGATTTGAATTTGGTTCTTTCTGCTCTTAAGGCTCCTCCTTTTGAGCCTTTGCGGGATGTTGCTTTGTCCATTCTTACTCAGAAGCTTGCCTTTCTGGTGGCCATCACTTCGGTTCGGCGTGTTTCAGAGTTGGCAGCTTTGTCTATTCAGGCTCCTTATTTTGAGGATCATCAGGACAAAGTGGTTTTTCGTTACAAGTCAGATTTTCTCCCTAAAGTGGTCTCTGCTTTTCATCTTAACCAGGACATTGTTCTTCCTTCTTTGTGTCCTAAGCCTAAGAATGCCAAGGAGAGTGCCTTGCACTGCCTGGATGTTGTACGTTGTGTCAGGTACTATCTACGTGCTACGTCTTCTTTTCGTAAGACTGATGCCTTTTTCGTTGTGCCCTGTGGGCCTAGGAAGGGTTTGGCTCCGGCCAAGTCCTCCATTAGCAAATGGATTCGTCAGGCCATTGTTGGTGCTTATTCGGCTAAGGGGAAGGCTCCTCCTTTCCGAGTTACTGCTCATTCTACTCGTGCGGTTGGTGCTTCCTGGGCTTTTCAGCACCAGGCTTCGGTTGAACAAGTGTGTAAGGCTGCAACTTGGTCTTCTGTTCATACTTTTTCTAAGTTCTATAAGGTTGATGTGCGGGCTTCAGCGGATGCTGTTTTTGGCCGCAAGGTTTTGCAGGCTGCAGTGGTCTGAGTTTTTTCTGCGTTATTGCCTGATTCGGATACCCACCCTTTTCTGGACACTGCTGTTGGATGTCCCTAGTGTAATTATTAATGTTTGAAGTGGGGTGTGTGACATACTTAGAATAATACCATTTTGTGAATACTCACCTGTAAAATGGGTATTATAAGTATGTCACACACCCCACTTCACCCGCCCTTTTTGGTATCCTGGCTCTCTATTTGGTGAAGTTTGGTTCTTTACGTTGAGGGTTACATTGTTTGGTTCTGGTACCTTGTCTTACTGCTGTTCTAATACTGGGAGGTTCTTGGGAGGTACCAGGTATGTATAGACCGGGAGGGGCCTGTTGAAGTTTTTGGAGAAGTTCTCTGCAATGCTGCCACCTAGCGGTGCGTTAACCCTAGTGTAATTATTAATGTTTGAAGTGGGGTGTGTGACATACTTACAATACCCATTTACAGGTGAGTATTCACAAAATGGTATTACCTTGCTTCCTGGTCCGACGCATGTGTGAGGCGCGGCTGCACCCCACTGTCCCTCTAGCAGGGCGTGTGCTTGTGCCAGGCATTAGTGAATGGCCAGTGCATGCTCCCTGTTATAGGGTAGCGGGGGATGCGCCCGGAGCTGCTGGCCTTAGACGGAGTGACGTCAGCTGAGCATGCTGATTGGATGAGCGGTCGCGCATGCGCTGTAGGACCGGGAAGAGGCGAGTTGCGCTGACGATCTGGGGGGTTTCAGACAGTGGGGGCACCCCCGGGAAGGACCAAATCCCAGGATAGTGAGAATCCTGGGTTTTGGTCCACTTTAAATGTAGCTCCTTCCCTGTCTCCCCCCCCTCACGGCACATGTTGCTGGGCTGTGACGAGCCAGTATACCGCTGCATGGGCCTGGGGTTCACCTTGTGCGATTGCACTGTGCTGGACATGCGTACGCCAGGGAGGGTGGGATGCGCTTCTCCATGCGGCGTTGGAATGTGCAATTCATAAATTTATTGGCCTATGCTCGTGCTTCATTTTTACTATTAGACTGTTGGGAATCCCACATTAGAACTTCCTCCCTGATGGTCCTTTTTAAATGATTGAACATGCAAATAAAAAGGGTGCTCTCCTTTTATCCCTTACAGCTGATAGGTCTTACTCAGACGATCAGCTACTCCCACGATCGCATCCCAAGCCCCAACTTCAGTCACTGACACTTGCAACTCCTGTGCTACCAGTAACAGAGCTGTGACTACGCCCCCTCCATTCACTGCAATGGAGGGGGTGTGCCAAGGCCTGACATGCCAGGTGTATTTCTAGTGACTGGAGAAGGCATGGGCGTACTCCTGGGACTGATGGCGCAGGGGCTTGCATAGAGTGACTAGTGTTTGGGCACAGGATACGATTGGGTGAGTTGCTGATTAGCTGCAGGGCACAAATTAGCAATACTTCTGTCAATCCTTTAAAGGAGCACTATCGTGTGAAATTGTGTAATGTTAAAATTCTATATAAACACATCAGCTAATGAGAGGAGGGGTCACTTGTACACCCCAACTGAATAGAACTCATGCCAAGCTTGTGGTTAATTCTCACATGGAATAAAATTCAGGGGTGACATGTTTAGTCTGAAGGGTGACAGAGCCAGTCACCCCAGATTTCCTACTCCTATCCATTAAAATAAACAAGCCTGGCTGGATATTTCTTGATGCTGGGTGTATAAGTGACCTCGCTTCCCGCCATCCAGCATATCTATATGGATTTTTATTATTGGCCCATTTTTTTCGCGTTACTTTAGGTCCTGTTCAGGGGAAGGAGTCCTGCAGTCCATGTAACATGCTTGTGCTCTACAGAAGGGTTTACGTAATGGCGTCCATTTAAAGCGTAGCAAAACCCAGCACGACCACCCCTGGAAACTAAAATCACAGGGCCGGCCACTGGCCATCCCTTGGGGCTTCCTAGATTGGGGTGCCCCGCTATGTGAAACCCCCCTGTCGGCATTCACTCGCCTTTCCCCTGTCAAACGGCACATGTGCAAACTCTCATCCAATCAGAGCCAATTGCCATCTGGCAAACTGCTTTGGTTGCAATGGGCAGCGTGAGCTGGCGCTTCTTCGGCTGTACGCACGACATTCAGATAGGCTGGGACAGGCGCATGTGCACCGCTGGGGGATGCGGTTGCTCTCGCTCCCCATTGAAGTCAATGAGAGCCCTTTGCTGAATGAAATAATAAACACGGCAAAGTGCCAGTTGCCCTAGATCACCTTGCACAGTGAAACTTATTACCTTGAAACGCTGGATTAGAGGCCCACGTATTTGCCGTTGGACCATAGAGATGATCTTAACTGGAAGGGGGGTCTCACACAGCCTGATTTGGGGTGCAGACCAAAATCCTGGGCATTGTTCCCTTTAAAGGGGACCAAAACCCATAATGCCTGTCCCTAGAGTCTAAAAGACAACAGTGGGCTGATTTCAATGTTTTGGGCACCCCGTTTTTAGGATGTTACGTATTCTAAATGTACCTCCATAGTCCAAAGGCAGGCAACAAAAATGGTGGAAGAACTTATCAGGAGAGACTTAAAGTGGACCAACACCCAGGATTTTGACTATCCTGGGTTTTGGTCCACTTCGGTGGGGCACCCTGCTGTCTGAAACCCCCCAGAAAGCCCCAAAAACTCACCTCGCCACGCTCCCACGTGACCGCTCCAGCCAATCACAGCGCGCGTCCAAGACCGCTTGGACGCGCATAGCAGCTCAGCGGCTCTGAGCGCTGGAGGGCGCGTCTCGTGCTTCCCACTAACAGGGAGCGCGCCTGTGCCGGCCATTCACAAACGGCCGGCGCGGGTGCGCGCCCTGCTAGAGGGAAGCGCGAGACGCGGCTCGCGCATGCGCCGATGGAACAGGGCTGAGGTGAGGTTTGTGGGCCTCCTGGGGGGTTCCTCCCTGCGGGACATCCCGATTTTTGGATGCCCCGCGGGGAGGGATCTGATCGGTCTGGGAATCTTATAGATTCCCGGGCCGATCCCCCCTGGGTGTTGGTCCACTTTAAAGAATTTGTACAGTTTGGAGGAAAGGAGGGAGAGAGGGGACATGGAGACCTTTGTATATGTGAAAGGAGGGAATAAGGTTCAGGAGGGAAGTGTTTTTATGAAGAAACTGCCGGGAACAAACTCCCAGCAGAGGTAGTTAGAAAAAAAGTAACTGAATTTAAACATGTCTGGGATAAGCCTCCATCTATCCTAAAATAGACCATACAATATATACATAAGGGCAGACTAGATGGAGCGATTCTAGTCTGCTGTAGGATTGGGAAGTCTCACCATTGCGCCCCCGCGCATCCGCTTTGTTCGCGCTATCAATCTTATTGATTTCCGATATCATCCTATGAGTTTAGGTCCTCTTGAAAGCAACGGGCCCTGCTCAGTCTTTGTAACTTGCTTTCCTTGCCTCCATTAGGATAACTGGGAGGAAGGTGAGGAGGATGAGGAAGGGGAGGATGATGCTGAATCTGAGGAAGCCGAAGACTCTGAGGACCCTGACATGGATGTGGACAAAGTAAATGGCGATTCTGATGGGGATCCTGACAATGAAAGTGAAGAGGAATAAGATTTTCCTATAGAGAACGCTCTACGGCCCCTAAATTGGCTAATCGCCCCCATGTCATGCTGAAGCCTGACGGGGGTGTGCCGGCCCCTTTCCCACCGAATGTTCCATAACCGTTTCTGCCTTCCCCAACCGCCCATTATGGATAAGTCCTGATCAGTTAACCACATGCAGCCCTGGCACTTTCCGGCCTTATTTGATTGGTTAAACCCGCCAGTCAGATGACTCTGTATTGAGCCTGGTCTCGGACGTCTTATCATTTCACTGCAGCCTTCACCGACTTCAACCAAAAATCCTGACCATGAACCCGGAGCCTAAGCCCAAGGAACCGATCTGTGCGACGCTGGGCTTGAGCGAAGCATTTCTAGTCGTGTGATCACATGTCCCCCTGCTATTAAAACTATTTAATTTTTACTGATTTTTACATAGAAATCCATTTATTTTTGCTTACTTTGTGAATTTCTTTTAAACCGATGACACATCTCTGAACAGACTTCAGTGTTTTTTTTTTTTTTTTAATTAAGCCTGTACAGTTTGCAAATGGACCCCAATCCCATCACTGTAAAATAATGCTGAGAAAGCGGATCCCCCCCCACGATTCAAAGTTTGTGAATCCGAGATTTTTTGTTTGGATGTTTTTGTTAGACGAGGCGGCTGCAGTGCTTTCTATATCCTCCAGATTATGTACAGTATATTTGTCTATAAATCTGTTAATGGCAACATTAATATCGCCACCTTTGTAAAGTGAATAAAAATATAGTTCTCCTTTAACTTGTGCTGCTTTTTGTGATGCTCCTGGGATCAGAGTTATACTTTAACTGGAAGGCGCAGATCTCAACTGAAGGCTGCTCGCGCTCCAACGCTGGTACCGACTGACGGCGTAAACTAGTCGACCTGAGAAATTACACTTTACATTTAAACTGATCTGAAAGTGGTAAATTATCTCACAGTAGTGTATAGGTTGTGACTATTGCTCTGCCCAATCAGACCCTTGGATAAGACACCATAGTGTCCGATCAGACAGCAATTTAATAACCCACCAACCAATCTGATTGGTCAATGTGTAAGGGTCTGGGTCCATGTCCTGGAGACGAGGCTGAGTGTGTAGCCTAGTATATCCTGAACCATATGGTGTGCTATAATACCCCCCATATTAAAGGCGGTGAGGATTCCCCTAACATTCTCCCCATGACAGGCATTATGCGGAATCGCCCCATATCTGGCAGTGAGCAGAACCCCCCCCCCCTTCAGTGGGCAGTGAGCAGAATTTACCCCATTACAGACAGTGTGCAGGATTCCCTCGTAACGGCAGTGTGCAGAATCCCCCCGCTCCATAACAGGCGATGTGCGAAATACTCCCATATAAAAGGCAGTGAGGATTCCCCCATCAATCCCCCCAAAAACAAGGAGTGAGCAGAACTCCCCCCAAAATAACAGGCAGTGAGCAGAATTCGCCCCACAAGTGTGCAGTCATCCCAAAACAGGCAGTTTACAGAATACTCCCCTGTCGCCCAACAATGGGCAGTGAGCAGAATCCCCCCCTCGCTCCAGAATAGGAAGCATGCAGAATCCCACCTCATTACAGGCAGTGAGCAGAATCCCCCCCTCGCTCCAGAATAGGAAGCATGCAGAATCCCACCTCATTACAGGCAGTGAGCAGGATCCCTCCCAATAACCCTTTAATAGGCAGTGAGCATCACCCATAGACCTCCAGTGTTTTCTCTGCAGTAATGGTTCTCTATGTTTCGCAGGCGAGTGGGGCAACCAAGCCTGTGGCCCTGCAAGTCTATTTCCACCCTTTTCCGGACCCTATTTGCCTCCCAGCCTCAGCTGTCGGGTCAGGTGCTGGGGGGCGCTGCTCCAAGCCACAGACCCTGTACCGCAAAGGGTAGCCGGCCATAGGCTTTTATGGTGAGCCTGCTGCGGGATGAAGAAGCACTGCTGTCGCTATGATGTAGGGGGTGAGTTGTGCTTGGGGACTTGTGTTCCTAGCCAGTATTCCCTTTTGCCGTTCTTCCCTATGGGGTTTGTCTCCTGCCCCCTTCCCTCCGGAACCCCTTTTTAGTCGGCCACTGCTGCCTGCCCTCTCCTCTGCTCCCCCTCCCCCGACAGGTTTTTTGTTGGGGGGGGGGGGGATGTAGCGGCGGGTAGTGATTTGGTGTGATGTCCCACTGTTCTTGCCGCGGGTGTACTGCGCTTTGCAGCGGGCGACACTATTACTGTGTGTCTGAGGACAGTGATGCCGCCAGGTCACTTTTTTGTGCTCTTCGTGGGGGGCCACGCGTATCGCGGCATAACTCCGTGGCACGCTTCTCAATCTCGCCGCCATTTTGCTCAGGCTGCGTGCTTTCGACCGGAGGCCCAATTGCAGCGTAGGGCTGCGGCGGTGACCTGCTTGTCTGATTTCCCATCTGCGGTTCTTCCGGCTGTACTGCGATCGCCTGTGTGCTGCGCGCACTGTGCCATTTGGTCCGTGAGTCCCCTATGGGGGTTTTTCTTCTTGGGGCATATGCTGCAGGATGCTTGTGTCTCTTTGCTTATGTCTTTCAGGCGGGATAATGGTGTATTGTGGTTTCTCCCTGGTCCTATACCTCCCCCCCCCCCCCCCCCTTCCCCTCCTGGCCCTCTCTGTGGGCATCCCTTGGGGGCCATCCCTGGTGGCTTGTTTATTAGCCCTTACCCTATTCTGGCCTATTGCACCTGTCTAAATCACCATATGGAGGCTTCTGGGGTTAGAGTGCTCGGGGGTCCTTTGGGGCAATCCCGGCTGTCATGTGCGCGGCATCCCCTTTTAGTGGTGGTGGTTTGTGTGGCGTGCGCCCAGAGTATTATTGGGGACCAGGCTGGGATGAGCGCTTCTCTTCCCAGTTCTGCGCTCCCTCCGGCATCTCCTACTCCCCTGCGCCTGCATTTAGCCCCCAGTGAGGGGGATACTAGCAGGGGGTCCCAATCTGATCTGGCACTACGCGTGGCCAGTATTGAAAGGCAGCTGCCCCAACCTGTGATGGGCAAGGCCTCATGTGTTTGGCAGCCATGACTCTCTAGAGGAATGGGAGCTTTTCCATGATTCGGACTCATCTGGGGACCATCAGGAAAGGTACGACAGTTACCCGGGGTCCGTCTTTGATGAGGGGACCTGGCTCCCTGATGACACTGATAGACTGTTGTTGGACATTTTTGAGGTTTTGCACATCGCCCCCCCCCCCCCCCCCCCAAGGGGCGAAGAGGAAGCCGGGTGAGCTTTCTCCCTGACAAGCAACGCTTAGAGTTCCCGGAGCAGGGTAATTTCTCCAATATGGTGCTCAAGGAGTGGGAAAGTCCTAACAAATTGCCCACGGTGCCCAAGGGATTGGACAGAAGGTATCCATTTTCTGCTGACCTGGTCAAGCGCTGGTCGTGTCCCCCTGAGGTGGACACTCCTGTTCTAGGGCTGTCTAACACTTTGCCCTGACACTACTACACTGCGTGACAGCGCGGACCGCTGTATGGATCAGCTGGCCTGTCATTCTTTCACCTTTGTAGGGGCAGGCCTGCGTCGGTTTGTGCCGCAGCCATTGCCCTTAAGAAGCTGAAGTGTCTCCCTGATGGCGCCATGGCTGGTAGGAGAAGGGAGTATTATAGGGCCCTCTTGCTTTGCTCTGATTTTGTTGCCTTTGTGCAGGCTGCCATGGATGATGCCGTCCGGCTTGGCGGTAGGGCTTCGGCCCTCTTGGTGGCTGTGCGCCGGTCTCTTTGGTTGCGCCAGTGGGCAGCTGACACTGCGGCTGAGAAGTTCCTCATCGGGCTTCCCTTCATGGGGCTTCATCTCTTTGAGCGTCTGGATGTTCTGGCCAAGGATGGTAGACTACCTCAGCTTAGGAAGCAGTCTCGGCCCTTTCGGGGGTCTTCCACCCCCTCCTTCCATGCCGCAGAGACTCCTGGGGCCGCAGCAGATCGCGTGGTCGTCCTGGTCCTTCATGGGGCTCCAAGCAAGCTTAAGCCCCCTCCCAAGGCCCCTCAGGCATGAGGAGGCGCCCTCAACCGTCCGGGTGGGGGGGCGGCTTCGGCTCTTTGCTCAAGTCTGTATACTTCGCCTTTCAGACCGGTGGATTCAGGAGGTGGTATCCTCCGGTTACAAGATAGTTTGCAGCCTGGCCGCCCCCAAGGTTTCTCAGATACCGCATACCTCAATCCTCTGTCAGCTCAACGGCTGCTCCTTGCAGTGCAACGCCTCTTGGAGTCATCTGTCCGGTACCTCACCAGGAACAGGGTCAGGGGTACTATTTCAATCTATTCACGGTGCCCAAGAAGGACTGTGCTCTGAGGCCCATCCTGGACTTGAAGGGTTTTAACAGGTTTGTCTGGTTCAGGCATTCGCATGGAGACGCTACGCTTGACTGTCAGTTCCCTTCAGCCGGGCGACTTCATGACCACTGTGGACAAGGATGCTTATCTTCACATACCAATCTTTCCAGGTGATCAGATTTTTGAGGTTCACTCTGGAGGAACAGCATTACCAATTTGTGGCTTTACCGTTCGGTATCACCTCGGCCCCTCCGGTGTTCACCAAGGTGCTGGTGGGCGTCATGGCCCTTCTGAGGAACCAGGGCATTCGCATCCCCCTGTGTCCCGGGACCAGGAATTTGTTCTGTCCCCTCTGGCCAGGAAGTCCCTCTTGTGGTGGTTGGATTCGAGGAATCTTCTAGTGGGCAGGACTTTTCTGCCTCTTCGTGCTGGGAGATTGTCACCACAGATGCCAGTCTGACTGGTTGGGGGGGGGGGGGGGGGAGTTTAGAAGTCTCTGAAATTCCAGGGTCAGTGGGGCCCCCAGGAGGCCATTCTAGAACTGCGGGTGATCAGGTTGGTTCTCTCCCAGTTAACTCCTCACCTTCGGGTTGGGCTGTTCAGTTCCGCTCAGACAACCAGATGGCGGTTGCCTACATCAATCATCAGGCAGGGACTTGGAGCAAGCGAGCCCTCAAAATGTCCCTGATAATGTCTTGGGTGGAAGAGAATGTCCCCTGCATCTTGGCGGTTTACATTCTGGGGGTGGAGAACCAGGAGGCAGACTCCCTGAGCAGAGGGACTTCTCGGCTGGGGGAGTGGTCTCTCAGCAAAAGTTTCAGTCCCTGTGTTGCCATTGGGGTCAGCCGGAGGTGGACCTGTTTGCGTCCCGTCACAAGCTTTCCAGGTTTGTCTCCCTATCTCAGGATCCCCTGGCCTTCACCGCGGATGCACTAATTTATTGGACAGAATTTCGTCTCCTCTATGTATTTCCTTCCTTTCCTCTGCTGGGCTGGGTGCTGCACAAGATAGCCCAGGAGGGGGTAACTGCCATTCTGGTGGCCCCCTGTTGGCCAAGGAGGGTGTGGTTCGCAGACGTCGTGCAGTTCGCAGTGGATTGGTACGTCTTGCCCAAGGACCCAGATCTTCTCACTCGGGTACAGCTGCGCCATCCCAATTTACAAACGCTGGCTTTAACGGCTTGGCTGCTGAAACCTCCATCTTGATGGAGAAGGGGTTGCCGGCCTCTGTTACCATGATTCGGGCCCCGAAGAAGTCCTCCTCTTATCTACTACAGGGTCTGGCATGCTTGCATTGCCTGGTGTGAGTATAAGTCTCTCCCTTGTTGGGTGTTTTCTATCCCCAGGATCCTGGAGTTTTACAACATGGTCTGGATTTGGGCCTTCAACTTAGTACCCTTAAGGGACAGGTGTCGGCTCTGGCAATTTTTTTCCAAAGATCCTTTGCCAATCACAGAATGTTTACTTCCAGGGAGTTACTCATGTGCATCCGCCACGTAAGCCTATGTTACCGGTTTGAGACTTAAATTTGGTGTTGTCTACAGGGTCCTCCCTTTGAACCTGTATGGGCAACGCAGCTGCACGTTCTGACTCTTAAGGTGGTCTTTTTGGTGGCCATTACTTTGGTCAGGCGTGTTTCTGAGCTAGCGGCGCTCTCCATTAAACCTCATTTTGAGAGGCATCAGGATAAGGTGGTGTTCCGACTTAAACCGGATTTCCTGCCCAAGGTTGTGTCTGCTTTTCATCTCAATCAGGACATTGTTTTACCTTGTGTCCTAACCCTGCTAATTCTAAGGAACGGATCCTTCATTCTCTGGATGTTGTCAGGGCATTAAAGTTGTATTTGGTTGCTGCTGAGTCTTTTAGGAAATCTGATGCTTTGTTCTTCCTGCTGGACCTAGGAAGGGTTTGCCTCCTGCCAAGTCTACTATCAGCAAGTGGATTCGTCAGGCGGTGGAGCAGGCTCATTCCAATCGTGCTATTGTTGCTTTTTGGTGTTTTCAGCACCAAGCTTCTGTTGAACAAGTTGAACAAGGCCGCTACTTGCTCTTCTGTTCATACTTTTTCCAAGTTTTACAAGGTTGATGTTAAGGCCTCAGCTGATGCTGCTTTTGGTCGCAAGGTACTTCAGTCAGTAGTGGTTTAAACTGCCCGCTGTTACTCTTGGGGATCCCACCCTACCTTGGCTGTGCTGTGCACTAGGAAAATACAATTCTGTGAGTACTCACCTGTAGAATTGTTTTTACTATGCACAGCACGGCCTGTTTCATCCCTCCCTTATCGTTATCTTTGGTTGCTGTCAGGGAACCGAGTGTCGCGGGGTCAGACTACACCGATCGCGTTCCCAAAAACCCTTTGTCCGACCCTCTCCTATCAGGGGTACCAGGCTCACAGCCTTCGGACACACCGATTCTTGGTTTAAGGCAAAGCAGACCGCTCAAATTAAATATAAGTTTTAATGCTAATAAGCACACTAGGCAGTAATAAACATTTAACTATGCTGTAATATGAAATGTTGCAGATGATACAAATATGCTGTTCTTGAGATGGTTACAGGACAGAGTGCATCACACAGAAAAACAATAAGCAGTTACCTTTAGTATGCAGGTTGCAGTGATGGGGAGCTCCCACAAGGGGGTGTCAGGAGCTTATGATGGACACCCCCGGTATGCTGGCTGCATATCCCCCCTCCAGTTGAGTGACCCCTACCTGATTTTAGATCACCATATTTATGCTGCAGGGGCCCTCTGCCCCCCTCCCCTCTGTGGGATGGGCCGGCACCTCCTACCGTTTTGGAGTGTGCTTTTGCCCTAGACCTCTTTAGAGGCTATAACTCGGAGCAGGGGGGGGTCGCATGGCCTTATAAGCGGAACCAAACTATCGGGCTGGATGCCGTGCATGCAATGAGTCCAGAAATCAGGTTTTTACGCTGTCCAGAGCTATAGTTCTCCGTTTACGGGATTTTGCTTTATTCCCATGAACGCAATCACCCATGCTCGTATGCGGTTTTGTGAGCCGGTTCTGATCCTGTACCCGGTTTGGCGCTAGGACGCATAGACGCGGAGTTATGGTCCAAATTCTATTGGTGCCACTCGTCTGCGGTTTTCCTGTTTCATGTGACAGGTTGGTTCACAGCAAGGGGTTGAGCCCTCTGTAGACTGAGCGGCTCTTACTAGGCTAGAGGTGTGACGGGATCAGCAGGGGGTCTGTGCTCTGTGCTTTTTAACACATACATGCTAATTCTCTCTTCCTGCATAAAGCTAAAAGACTTGTGCATTTATAACAGGGGGAATAAAGGGAAACTCCAGGCTTGGTTATGTGATGTTTCTTAAAGGGGAATGCCAACATCGGCGATAAGGTGCAATATAATATTTGACCTATTCCTCACAGTTGCCTTGTTTGGTGATTTGTCCCAAAGTTAGTTGTGATTTTTTTTACCTTTATTACCTCCCGGCTTCTTGTATAACTGTTTTCAACACTGGAGGTCTATGGGTGATTCCGGTTTTTATATGGGGCAGGGAGGAGCCACAATTCTTCTGCAGTACACTGCGCCACCTTGTGGCAGAATACCCAGACATAAGGACTACATGAAACAGGCCGTGCTGTGCATAGTAAAAACAATTCTACAGGTGAGTACAGGTGAATTGTATTTTTCAAATCCCACTTCCTATTTCTCTTCCATTTTACTTCAGGCCAACGGAGTAATTCAATAACGATAGGGATGGACCCACTATGCCTCCTCAGCTAAGCTGTATCTGGACAGGGTGGTAAGGGTAAGCGCCAGGGTCCTGGGGTGCTTTTGGGTGTCATTGGCACTCTGGGCTAAAGTCTTTCATTGAAAAGTAAATCAACTGCAGGTTTTTGTCTGAGCCTGATTGACCAGGGCAATTTTTCCCCTCTTTTCCTAGTGTCCTGTTCAGGTCGCTCCATTTCTGACAAGTAGGTATTCGCCACCAGGTGGCGCACAGTTACTGCAAGACGAAAAAGCAGGGACTCCTCCTGCCCCCCTATAAAAGGCAGGTGTTTCAATAGAATCCCCAGTGTTCGCTTGCAGTATCACTGCGAAGAAATCTATGGATGCTCTCTGGAATATCGCAGCTAAGCGGGGTTTCTCAAGCCTGATGGCCGCTGCACCCCTATTCCCACGGTCTCAGTGGACCCACGTTGCCTGCCAGCCTCGGCTGAACGGGGCAAGGGCAGGTAGGGAGAACGCCGAGGGTCAGGCATCGGCCACAGACCCTATCCTAAGGGTAGCCGGCCATAGCAAATGGTGAGCCTAGTGGGGGG
Organism: Gastrophryne carolinensis; assembly: GCA_027917425.1. Lineage (NCBI taxonomy): Eukaryota > Metazoa > Chordata > Amphibia > Anura > Microhylidae > Gastrophryne > Gastrophryne carolinensis. The sequence continues at coordinate 475,211,431 of CM051237.1, read as the reverse complement.
GGAGAAACCACCTCGGAGAACCCTTGTGTGATTATCCCACCATCTTACCTCCCTCGTTCCCTCCGATGTCTCTTCTCCTTCTCGCTCCAGCTAACTCAGGCCGCTGAGAGGGTGGGGCTGCCGGTGGTCTGACACGGAACTGGAACTCCGGCAGCCACCGACACTGGGAGTGGAGATGCGCCGTTGCTGGGTGTGGCCTGCCCCTCCGGGAGTGCTGACAAGCTGTTCTGCTGTGCCATCTTGCTGCGTGCTGCTGCGGACACGGCGGGGGAGGTCCTTCCTGGGTCCCCACCCCGTGCATCACGGGATGAACGAACAGGGCCTAAGGACTGGCTGGTTTCTTCTGCTGCTCCCTTGCTGCTGGGACTCCTTGGCTCCACCGCCATTGTGAGTCTCTTAGCTTTTCTTTTACTGTATGCTGGCGCATGTGCTGTGGGATGCCTGTTTTTGCTTGTGTGTTGTGGTTCCTCCCGGGCTCGTCCCTACCCCCTCCCTCTCCCCATCCCCGCTTTTTTAGTAGGAGGGATCACCGGAAGAGGGACTATGCAGGAGGGGCCAGCGGTTTGGGCCATTAGTGCTCTGTAACCTGCTGAAAGGTCTGCGTATCTGCCCCTGGCCCCTTATCGCCTGCAACCTCGCCAGCACCCCCACTTTGCTTTATGCCCTCTGCCAAGGGGGAAGCCAGCTGGGGCCCCGAACTGTTCTGGCATACCGGGTGGCTGGTCTTGAGAGTCCTTACCGGGCTTGTCGATATCTTGTACGGCCCTGGGAAGGCCACGAGTAAGAGGCGGCACTTCGAGCTCGGTTACTCGGGTTGTCGATGACGGTGATGTTCCTGCTGGAGGTCTGGACTTCATGGATTAAGGCGATTACCTCGGGATCCCTTTCCATTGGGATCAATCGGCCGGCTATGGCAGCAAGCCTGGCTCCACCTCGGGAGGATGGGTCCTGACAATTCTAGAATTACCCTTCGGTGGGGGTCTTGCTTATTGTCCCTCTTAAGCGACAAGGAGGAAGCGGGTGATTTACTCTGGCCTGAGAGACAGAGGTTGCTTCCCTGAGCAGACCTGTTTTTTCCTATGGTCTATGGATGGGAAAAGGTCTAATATTTCCCATCAAGGGCCAGGACAGGCGGTATCTCCTTGGTGGAGCCGGTCTGACTCTGATCCCGCCTCCCCAACTAGATTCTCCCGTGTCTGGGTTTCTCAACGCCGCGGTTATGCCGTCACCCTGTACTGTTTCCTTGCATGATCCCGCTGACAGGTGCATGGACCACTGGCATGTCATATTCTCCTTGCCGGGCTTGCTTCACCCTGTGTGTGCCGCAGCCATTGTCTCTTGCCATCAGGAAGAGGGTGAGATGCCTTGTTGATTTTGCCAAGTCTCGCATGCGGGCGGAAGAGTATAAGTATCTCAAAGCCTGTTGTCCCTGTCATGGCCGATGGTTCCGGCTGGTGTCAGGTTTTCGGCCCTACTTGTTGCGCGCTCTGCTGGGGCAGGGGTCGGCTGACGCTGCGGCCAAGTGGTCGCTCTCTTGCATCCTCTTCCTGGGGTTCAGTTTATTCGGGGGGCGTCTGGTCCTTCTGCCAAGGTGGCAGACTTCCTCAGCGGCGGAAGCCTGCACGGTCCTGCGGGTTTCTTCTGCCTATCGCTCCTTGTGGAGGAAGAGTCTTTACATTTTCAGGGGCCGCAGAGATTCCTGGATCGAGGTAGATCTCGCAGCCGACCCAAGCTCTCCTGGGGAGCTAAATCCAAACCCTCTGCCATGTCCTCTCAGCCATGAGGGGGTGTCCTCACCCTTCCGGGTGGGGGGACGGATTCTGCTATTTGCTCACGTCTGGAGACGGCACGTCTCGGATCGGTGGATTCAGGAGGTGGTTCCTCCGGTTACAATTAGAGCCGGCAATTTGGCCGCCCTCTAGATTCTTCTGTGTCGGATCTCCCGGGATGCTTGATGGCGCAGGGCCTACGGATGGCCGTTCAGAGCCTTCTGCCATCTGGGAATGAGAGTTTTTACTCCAATCTGTTCACCGCGTCCTCTCCTGGACCTGAAGGGTCTCTATAGGTTTTGTCTGAGTCAGACACTTTCGCCTGGTGTCATTACGGTCCGCAGTGAGCTCGCTTCGACACGGCGAATTCATGATCACGGTGGACATCAGGGATGCTTACCTGCACATCCCGATTTTCCAGGGACATCAGAAGTTTGTGTTGGTGTTCAGCCTTACTAGTTGTGGTGCTGCTGTTCGGGATACCCTCAGCCCCCCGGGTGTTCACCAAGGTGCTGACGGGCATTATGGCCCTCCTGAGCAACCAGGGTATTCGTGTTCTTCCTTATCTGGATGTCCTGCTGATTGCGCCATCTCTTCAGCAGGCCGAGAGCGATACCCGGACGGTGTTGTCCGCTCTCGAGGTTTCAATTGGGTGCTTAATTATCCCAAGTTTTCCACCACTCCCTCAATGGTGAGGTCCTTCCTGGGCATGACGTTGGACACCTCTCAGGTCAAGGTATTCCTCCCCCAGTAGAACGAAGATTCTCCTGATGCAGACGTGGGTCTTACTGTCTTGCCAGCAGCCATTGATCCGTCTGGGGATGAAGCTGGTGGGCTTCATGGTGTCATGCTTCGAGGCTGTGCCCTTCGCTCATTTTCACATGAGGCCTCTTCAATCGAATCTTTTGACCGGTTTGGACCGGACACAGGAGTCCCTGGAGCAGGATTTGTCACTGTCTCCTCAGGACAGGCAGTCCCTCTCGTGGTGGTTAAACATTTTAGTGGTCAGGCCCTTTCTGATTTCTCAGGGAGGTAACTGTGATGATCCAGGCAGGGAGATCCAACAACCTGTTGTGATGGACACTCAGCAGCCAGCTCAGGCCGGCAGTGGGAAGCAGCACAAGCTGAGGAGGACATCTTTGGAAAGACTGACAATGCAGGAAAACCTGCAGCAGAATGTGTGTGTGAGCCGATAGTCCCGGGCCCTGCGATCCAAGACCCAGCTGGCCACCGGTGACCCCATAACTGGGGGGAAATCTGCTAAATCTGCCACTAGACATAAATCTGAGAAGTTATCAGACAATGCAAATGCTGAGCTGGGGGCAAATGGCCACAAGTCTCCCAGGACTGGAGCAGCAGAGACATTCAAAGACCCAGCAGAACACCCAAGGTGCAAGGCAAGTCTTAAAGAGCCAGAGTGCACACCAGAACTGCAGCTTGCAGACAAGATTCCAGCTTTAGTCAACAAAATGAACAACTTAAGAGCATCCAGGACACAACTGCAAAGACAAATATGAATGAAATAAAGGCAGCAAACCCCGGTAATGCAGCTAACTGTGATGAGCTGATAGAGAATCTCCGCACAGAGCTTGCTACAGTTGTTAGACATTGAGATGATTGAGAAACAAATGGGGCCCATGGCAGAGAGATACAAGAACCCGGATCGGTTTGAGGAGTCTCACAAGCTCCTAAAACACAGATACCTGAACCCAGCTCAGCCACCCCCTCACCATCAAAGCAGTAGACATCCTTACAGGAGCTGCTGTACAGAACTCCAGTGCTGCAAGATTCTGCCCCCTTCTTTTCATGATGCCAGCCAAGTAAGCCAACCACCCCCAGGGGGCAGCAGTGAGCAATCCCTGAAAAGCTCCAGCAATGAACTCTGTGTATCACAAGGCGCCCTCCCCCAGCCTGAGAATGGATGTGATGCAGCCAGTGACATTATGGAAGTTGGAGAAACCCCCCAAATTGCAAGCCCAGGGTCACAGCTGGGACATAGTGACACCTCTAACTGTCCCCCCACATTGTTAGACATCAATCGAGGAAACAAGCAAGTTGCAATGCATTACAATCTGTTTGGGACAATGAACAGCCTGCGGTTCCTGATAGTAATGGGACTGAATCGTCTGCATGCACTAATAATGTTTTTCCTCCCACAGGTGACCGACCACAGGTAGCGGGTCCCCCTCAATCAAGACCCCGCAGTGATAATACTGGTAATGCATCTGGCCACGCTGCTCCTCAAAATGCCTGGAGTTGCGGTGCCCCTTGGGGGCGGGGCTTATGAAGTCATCCCGGCCCCGATCTCAGGCTTCAGCCTTCTCAGCTTCTCAGATGCCGGTGATCGGCACAGGGGAAGGAGGTGACAGGAGATCCTCTGATCTCCTGCCTTCTCCTTCTCTGGATGCCGATCACCGGCATCTGTCAGCTGAGCGGCGAGGGACAAGAGCTTGCAATCGAAGGTAAGTACAGTAAAAAAAAATTTTTTTTTTTTCTAATAAAATACTTTTTATTATTGTGTGGTGTTTTTTTTTCACATTAACCCTTTGTGAGCTGGTAAGGGGTCCATGAGACCCCTTATACCAGTTCACAAGGCTGGGGGGGTGGCAAGTCACCTGCCCTAGCGGGTGGCTTGCCATTAACCCCCGCACCCCCATTACCTGCCTCCCCAAAGGCCAGGGGGGGGCAGAAGAGCCCGGGCCCACATAGGCTATGTGGGCTCGTAGGCTGCAGGGTGGGGGGGCCACCAAAGCTGGCCCCCCCACTCTGTGCCTACAAGCCCCCATAGCTGGTCCCGGGCTGGTTACTTTGGGTAAGGGGGACCCCACGTCATTTTTTTTTTTGGATTTTGAAGGGTTTTTAACCCTTCAAAATCCAAAAAAAAATGGGGTCCCCCTCCCCGGGAAGGGGGACCCTATGTCATTTTTTTTTTGAATTAACCATTTGTCATCCAGCAGCTATAAAAGGCTTCTGGGCAGGAAAGGGTGTCTACCTATACATATGTGGTATCGCTGTAACCGGGAGAAATTGGGGTTTCTCACGCAATAAGATTTTATTGACAAACTTACATTTTTTATTACAAAAAAACTCTACAAATTGTAAAAAAATGTTTTTTTTTTATTTTTTTTCACACATTTCACCCAAAAAAATTGAGAATACACCTAAAAAATACAAACAAGACATTTCATGTTAAAGCCCAGACTCTGTTGAAAAAAACAATATATAATTTTCCTCGGAAATCCCTGGAAATCCCTTCAAAAATGACAGTTGAATATGTGTAGCGCAAAATGGTGAAACATCGTCTGGCAACAGGGAGTGGCAAATGCTGCAGGTAGGCTGGCAGCGAAAGGGTTAAGAGGAGGAACGTGGTAAGATTTAAGAATAAAGGGGCAAAGGAGGATCTGCCAGACAGTAGACATGTGATCCGGGAGCTCCTGTGTAACCAGATGGGGTTCACACCCGCAGATATATTGGCCGTCATAAACCTCCCGGACAGGCAGGGATACGATATAAGCTTCAAGCTCATGGCCAGCTTGGACAGGTTCTGGGCAAGTGTGACAAAGTTTAGGGGGGCTGAGGGATGGGACCAGTTTATCCTTATCCCGGTGTCAAAGCCGGGTACTGTGAGCGTTAATATCTTGTTCTGGAATGAGTCCGTCCCCCCACAGGATATTGTGATATGGCTGAGGAGACATTGTGATATGGTGTCTGACCTGACAAAGTGTCTTGATGATGGGATCTGGACGGGAGGCTGGAGGGTGCTGGTGAAGCTCAGGCAGCACAGTAATGTTACTTTACATTTGCCCAACTCCTTCTTTATTGGCTATGAGAGGGGGGTGTGCTTCTATGCCGGTCAGCCCCGCTTGTGCTTTAAGTGTGGGAAGGCCGGTCATGTGGCCGGAGTGTGTACTGTAGTGAAGTGTAACCTGTGCGGGGAGATTGGTCACACCAGCGCCATGTGTACAAATGTCCGGTGTAACTTGTGTGGTCAGATGGGACATTACCATAAGGACTGCTCGGAGGCCTTCCATAACCTCTATAGCCAGGCTGCGGAGGAGCTGGTGGCAGCAGGTGAGGTTACAGAGGAGGAGGCTCTGATGTCCGGGCAGATAGTAACAAGGCCAGGGTCTGGGACAACTGAGATAAGAGATCAGACAGATGTAACCCCACAGCCTGTGGCCACCATCCCATGGCCAGCACCGGAGCAAGCTGATAGCCCATCTTCCCCTGTAGCCCCTTCCCCTGCTATGGCCCATTGCCCTGCTCCAGCCTCTTCTGCAGATAGTAAAGTCCCTGGTGATGAGAGGGGAAAAAAAAGACAAGTCCACCTGCAGACCGGAGGGCGCATGGTCCTTAGTCCAAAAGCCAGGTAAAAAGCCCAAGGGCAGAACAGATACAACAGTGACAGTTACATCAAACCGATATAACGTACTGTCTGGGCACGATACTATGGAGCTGGAGCAAGAGTTAAAGCGTATAGCCAGAGAATGTGACTCCGGGTCAGAGGAGGACCAACCGACTAAGAAAAAGTCACCAGCAGCTATAGACCCTATAGACTCTGATATGGAAGTGACTGGCAGGCAGGACGACTCTGATGATTCAGATCTATGATGGTGTTTAATGTGTTACTGCTCTACATAATGATGGCACCTAACCCCTGATCTGTAACCTGATGTATCTTCACTGAGTAATCATTAATAGTATAGACACGATGGATAATGTATAGTATGTAGTATTCTGCTGTGGTATGTTTATTCGTATATAATTATACGTTTTCTTTATATTCTGTATTAATGCTGATTAGCTGAGTTTTGTTTGTTTACCAATAAAAATTCCCTTATACCCTAATAGAGTGTAAGCTCTTCTCCTTCTGTATCCTCCCTTATACCCTAATAGATTGTAAGCTCTTCTCCTCCTGTATCCTTATACCCTAATAAAGTGTAAGCTCTTCTCCTTCTGTATCCTCCCTTAAAGCCTAATAGATTGTAAACTCTTCTGATGTATTCTCCCTTGTACCCTACTAGATTGTAAGCTCTTCTCCTCTAGCCTTCCTTATATCGTAATAGGGCAGCTGCCATTAAATAAAAAATATATAGGCCAGATGGCAACCCCACTTATACCTTAATAGATTGTAAGCACTTGTGTATCCTCCCTTATATCCTAGTAGCTCTTCTCCTGTGTCCTCCCTCATAATCTTTGATTGTGAGCGCCTTCTCCTTATGTATCTTGTGCCTATACTCAGAGGGAAGTATTTATAGTCACCTTCTATCCCCAGCCCATTGCCCCAAAACGGCCTGTTTTTTTTTTTTTTCTCTTGCCTTTGCCCAATATTCATAACACAAACTGGATGCAGTTGGCCATATTGATCCCTGGCTGTGCAATCAGTTACAGTACACACAGCTCAGCAATGGGGAGCACTTCAACCTAAATGCCATTATGTGACAGTTTGGTTGTAACTGAATGAATTAGCATATGGCAGCCATTCACCATAATACTACTTCCTGTTTCTTTCCTGGTGTGTCTGAGGTAAAAAAAAAGGAACACAGGCTGTTTTGGGGCACAGAGCTGTGAATGGAAGGTGACCATGTAAACTTTCTGAATATAGGTGCACTTTAGTAATATCAAATTTTATTGGTTTTAAAGGTAAATGGGGGGTACGGAGGGGGTACAGGAGGCAAAAGGGAGGGGTAAGGGGGGAAGAGGGATACAGCAGATATATTCCACAATTAGATGTATTACCAACTTTACTTTTAACCATCTATAAAAATAACAATCCAACAGTCAGACCAGTTGGCGGTGACCATATAGATAACGAACATAGTTATTCCTTATTTCGGTGGATCGCGGCACTCTTACCGGTTTCCATACAGGAACCATTGGGGACCATTTCTTCCTGTGAATAAAGTTAACCGTTACCAACTACAGGTCATTCTCAAAAAATTATAATGAAATGATAAAAATTAAACTTTCATATATTTAAGATTCATTGCACACCAACTGAAATTTTTCAGGTCTTTTTTTGTTTTAATACTGATGATTTTGCCATACAGCTCATGAAAACCCCAAAATCCTATCTCAAAAAATTAGCATATTTCATCCGACCAATAAAAGAAAAGTGTTTTTAATTAAAAAAAAGTCAACCTTCAATAATTATGTTCAGTTATGCACTCAATACTTGGTCGGGAATCCTTTTACAGAAATTACTGCTTCAATGCGGCGTGGCATGGAGGCAATCAGCCTGTGGCACTGCTGAGGTGTTATGGAGGCCCATGATGCTTCGATAGCGGCCTTAAGCTCATCCAGAGTGTTGGGTCTTGCGTCTCTCAACTTTCTCTTCACAATATTCCACAGATTCTCTATGGGGTTCAGGTCAGGAGAGTTGGCAGGCCAATTGAGCACAGTAATACCATGGTCAGTAAACCATTTACCAGTGGTTTTGGCACTGTGAGCAGGTGCCAGGTCGTGCTGAAAAATGCAAACTTCATCTCCATAAAGCTTTTCAGCCGATGGAAGCATGAAATGCTCCAAAATCTCCTGATAGCTAGCTGCATTGACCAACACCAGCAGCTGACATGGCTCCCCAGACCATCACTGACTGTGGGTACTTGACACTGGACTTCAGGCATTTTGGCATTTCCTTCTCCCCAGTCTTCCTCCAGACTCTGGCACCTTGATTTCCGAATGACATGCAAAGTTTGCTTTCATCAGAAAAAAGTACTTGGGACCACTGAGCAACAGTCCAGTGCTGCTTCTCTGTAGCCCAGGTCAGGTGCTTCTGCCGCTGTTTCTGGTTCAAAAGTGGCTTGACCTGGGGAATGCGGCACCTGTAGCCCATTTCCTGCACACGCCTGTGCACGGTGGCTCTGGATGTTTCTACTCCAGACTCAGTCCACTGCTTCTGCAGGTCCCCCAAGGTCTGGAATCGGTCCTTCTCCACAATCTTCCTCAGGGTCCGGTCACCTCTTCTCGTTGTGCAGCGTTTTCTGCCACATTTTTTCCTTCCCACAGACTGCCCATTGAGGTGCCTTGATACAGCACTCTGGGAACAGCCTATTTGTTCAGAAATTTCTTTCTGGGTCTTACCCTCTTGCTTGAGGGTGTCAATGATGGCCTTCTGGACAGTAGTCAGGTCGGCAGTCTTACTCATGATAGCGGTTTGGAGTAATGAACCAGGCTGGGCTTTTTTTAAGCCCCAGGAATATAAAAACAATAGAAAGACCTGAAAAATTTCAGTTGGTGTGCAATGAATCTCAAATATATGAAAGTTTAATTTTTATCATTTCATTATGGAAAATAATGAACTTTAGCACTATATGCTAATTTTTTGAGAAGGACCTGTATATGTTAACATTAAACCAAAGTGCGGGTGTCCTAATGCTTATGCCGACTCGCATGCTTAGAATGTGGGGGAAGGGGGTATTAATGTTGGGGGGTGAGTGAGACTTGGCAATCGATAGTCTTGTGCTAATGGCTGAGCGCAGGGCTCTAAAAATATAGTTGCCCTTTAATAAACTGTAAGTCCTTCGCTCCTCTGTGTACTCTCTTGTACATTTCAGGCCAGGCCTCACCAGTATTTTGTGGGAAATCCTGTCTTGGTGTTGCTGTTACCTGACTGGAATGTGAATGGGATTAACCCTTCACTCACGGAATTATTCAGAATTTCATTATTGCTCGCCACACCCCCCTCTCTTACATTAACGGGTTTCATTCAATAATCAGAAGCCTGGCACGGGATGAGTTAATACTCAACTTCTGCTCTGCTGTAAGCTCTTTCCCTTCTGTATCCTCCCTTATATCGTAATAGATTGCAAGCTCTTCTCCTTCTGTATCCTCCCTTATACCCTAATAGAGTGTAAGCTCTTCTCCTTCTGTATCCTCCCTTATACCCTAATAGATTGTAAGCTCTTCTTCTGTATCCTCCCTTATACCCTAATAGAGTGTAAGCTCTTCCCCTTCTGTATCCTCCCTTATACCCTATTAGATTGTAAGCTCTTCGCCTTCTGTATCCTCCCTTATACCCTAATAGATTGTAAGCTCTTCACCTTCTATATCCTCCCTTATACCCTAATAGATTGTAAGCTCTTCTCCTTCTATATCCTCCCTTATACCCTAATAGAGTGTAAGCTCTTCTCCTTCTATATCCTCCCTTATACCCTAATAGAGTGTAAGCTCTTCTCTTTCTGTATCCTCCCTTATACCCTAATAGAGTGTAAGCTCTTCTCCTTCTGTATCCTCCCTTATACCCTAATAGATTGTAAGCTCTTCTCCTCCTGTATTCCCCCTTATACTCTAATAGAGTGTAAGCTCTTCTCCTTCTGTATCCTCCCTTATACCCTAATAGATTGTAAGCTCTTCTCCTTCTGTATCCTCCCTTATATCCTAATAGAGTGTAAGCTCTTCTCCTTCTGTATCCTCCCTTATACCCTAATTGAGTGTAAGCTCTTCTCCTCCTGTATTCTCCCTTATACTCTAATAGAGTGTATCCTTTCCCTATCTGTGGGAAATCCTGCCTTGGTGTTGCCGTTACCTGACTGGAATGTGAATAGGATTAACTCTTCACTGAGAGAATTATTCAGAATATCATTATTACCCACCACGCCCCCTCTCTTATATTAACAGGTTTCATTCATTAACCAGAAGCCCGGCACGGGATGAGTTAATATTCAACTTCTGCTTCAGATTCTGTCCATAGTAGGCCTGTGATATGATTAACTGCCATGGGGACGATTGTCAAGGGCAACCTAAAAAATCAACAGACCACCCCTCCCCTTTAGGCCCCCTGTTAGAGAACTCGTGAATTGAAATTCTCTGTTCCTCTCTCGGAAACCATTAAGCAGCGAGGACCCCCAGTGGAGCGGGCGAAGGATGGCGTTTGGAAATGCCGGCCAGGAGCGGTGGCAGGGACGTCTGCCCGGCGCTTGCAGTTTATGGCCTCATTGTTGTGAGTAGCCTGAGAAGTTCATAAACCGCTTAATAGTTTGTGTAGAGAGGGGAAAGGTTATATCCTGCCCGATTGTAAGCTCTTCTCCTTCTGTATCCTCCCTTATACCCTAATAGATTGTAAGATCTTCTCCTTCTGTATCATCCCTTATACCCTAAGATTGTAAGCTCTTCTCCTTCTGTATCCTCCCTTATACCCTAATAGATTGTAAGCTCTTCTCCTTCTGTATCCTCCCTTATACCCTAATAGATTGTAAGCTCTTCTCCTTCTGTATCCTCCCTTATACCCTAATAGATTGTAAGCTCTTCTCCTCCTGTATCCTCCCTTATACCCTAATAGAGTGTAAGCTCTTCTCCTTCTGTATCCTCCCTTATACCCTAATAGAGTGTAAGCTCTTCTCCTCCTGTATCCCCCATTATACCCTAATAGATTGTAAGCTCTTCTCCTCCTGTATCCTCCCTTATATCCTAATAGAGTGTAAGATCTTCTCATTCTGTATACTCCCTTATACCCTAATGGAGTGTAAGCTCTTCTCCTTCTGTATCCTCCCTTATACCCTAATAGATTGTAAGCTCTTCTCCTCCTGTATCCTCCCTTATACCCTAATAGAGTGTAAGCTCTTCTCCTTCTGTATCCTCCCTTATACCCTAATAGAGTGTAAGCTCTTCTCTATTTGTATCCTCCCTTATACCCTAATAGATTGTAAGCTCTTCTCCTTCTGTATCCTCCCTTATACCCTAATAGAGTGTAAGCTCTTCTCTTTTTGTATCCTCCCTTATACCCTAATAGAGTGTAAGCTCTTCTCTTTCTGTATCCTCCCTTATACCCTAATAGATTGTAAGCTCTTCTCCTTCTGTATCCTCCCTTATACCCTATTAGATTGTAAGCTCTTCCCCTTCTGTATCCTCCCTTGTATCGTAATAGATTGTAAGCTCTTCTCCTTCTGTATCCACCCTAATAGATTATAAGCTCTTCCCATATAAACTAATAGGCTACTGTCTTTTACTTTTTCCTCTCTTGGTTCCTAACCATAATGCCTGGCAGTGCAGCTAGTTTAGGGGAGCAATTAAGTGAATTACAGGTATCTCCATAGAAGGATGGGGACTCCTATAACCTTGTATATCTCTGTTGGACTTACTGTAGGGTTGGGGATTCATGGATACAAACCTTGCAGCCATTGTATATCTGGTGTCTCTGTTTTGGCTGCTGGGCTCACTGGCTAATCGAAACAAAATGAGAGACTGCTTAGAGGGAACAATGAGCCTCTTGCTCCAGACAGAGCTTTAGTGATACTTTTCCCTACAGTCATGCCTGTGATCCTTTTAATAATGTTACTGACCTCTCTACACTGATCCTTTTAGTGATACAATTTAATGTAAGTGACCCCTCTAGTAATAATCATGATATGTCTTGTAATGTCGGTGAACACAATGATTCTTGTGATCCTTTTAGTGAGGCGAGCTGTTCCTTTAAGGATGCTAATGACCTCTGCAGTGATGATTGACCACCCTACCTATAATGGTGACACTATTAGTGCTGGTGTTATCCCCCTTGTGATAACTGGGATACCTCTAATGAAGCGATGCTGCGGTTCCTCAAGTGATCCCTCCAGAGATGCTAGTGATACTAAAAATTCCAATAGTGATACAGGGGATTTCTTTACTGATACTAGTGTAGCACATGTGTGGGGAGTGAGTTCGGGATGCTGGGCTCTGTGGGCCTCGTGGGCAGGTCCGGATTATGAGGGGGCGTTCGCCTCAGGGCCTCCACCAACCTTTGGGTTATAGTCTGGTCCAGGAGGCTTTTCAGTCTTCGGTCTGATGCCGTTAACGAAGGGGATTCCTCTAGTGATACCTGAGACCCTTCTAGTGATGCTGGCCAGTGCCACCCCTCTAGTGATACAGTCGAGTGCCACCCCTCCAGTGATGCTGGTGACCCCCTCTAGTGATATTGGTGAGTACCACCCCTCCAGTGATGCTAGTGACCCCTCTAGTGATGCTGGTGACCCCTCTAGTGATGCTGGTGACCCCTCTAGTGATGCTGGTTACCCCTCTAGTGATACTGGTGACCCCTCTAGGGATGCTGGTAACCCCTCTAGTGATATTGGTGAGTACCACCCCTCCAGTGATACTGGTTACCCCTCTAGGGATACTGGTGACCCCTCTAATGATGCTGGTGACCCCTCTAGTGATGCTGGTGACCCCTCTAGTTATGCTGGCGAGTGCCACCCTTCTAGTGATGCTGGTGACCCCTCTAGTGATGCTGGCGAGTGCCACCCTTCTAGTGATGCTGGTGACCCTTCTAGTGATGCTGGTGACCCTTCTAGTGATGCTGGTGAGTGCCACCCCTCTAGTGATGCTGGTGACCCTTCTAGTGATGCTGGCGAGTGCCACCCCTCTAGTGATACTGGTGACCCTTCTAGTGATGCTGGTGAGTTCCACCACTCTAGTGATGCTGGTGACCCTTCTAGTGATCCTGGCGAGTGTCACCCCTCTAGTGATACTGGTGACCCTTCTAGTGATGCTGGTGAGTGCCACCACTCTAGTGATACTGGTGACCCTTCTAGTGATGCTGGTGAGTTCCACCACTCTAGTGATGCTGGCGAGTGTCACCCCTCTAGTGATACTGGTGACCGTTCTAGTGATGCTGGTGAGTTCCACCACTCTAGTGATGCTGGTGACCCTTCTAGTGATCCTGGCGAGTGTCACCCCTCTAGTGATACTGGTGACCCTTCTAGTGATGCTGGTGAGTGCCACCACTCTAGTGATGCTGGTGACCCTTCTAGTGATGCTGGGGAGTGTCACCCCTCTAGTGATACTGGTGACCCTTCTAGTGATGCTGGTGAGTTCCACCACTCTAGTGATGCTGGTGACCCTTCTAGTGATGCTGGCGAGTGTCACCCCTCTAGTGATACTGGTGACCCTTCTAGTGATGCTGGTGAGTGCCACCACTCTAGTGATGCTGGTGACCCTTCTAGTGATGCTGGCGAGTGTCACCCCTCTAGTGATGCTAGTGACCCTTCTAGTGATGCTGGTGAGTGTCACCCCTCTAGTGATACTGGTGACCCCTCTAGTGATGCTGGCGAGTGCCACCCCTCTAGTGATACTGGTGACCCTTCTAGTGATGCTGGTGAGTGCCACCACTCTAGTGATACTGGTGACCCTTCTAGTGATGCTGGCGAGTGCCACCCCTCTAGTGATACTGGTGACCCCTCTAGTGATACTGGCGAGTGCCACCCCTCTAGTGATACTGGTGACCCTTCTAGTGATGCTGGTGAGTGCCACCCCTCTAGTGATACTGGTGACCCTTCTAGTGATGCTGGTGAGTGCCACCCCTCTAGTGATACTGGTGACCCTTCTAGTGATGCTGGTGAGTGCCACCCCTCTAGTGATACTGGTGACCCTTCTAGTGATGCTGGTGACCCCTCTAGTTATGCTGGCGACTCCCTTCTAGTGATGCTGGCGAGTGTCACCCCTCTAGTAATACTGGTGACCCCTCTAGTGATGCTGGCGAGTGCCACCACTCTAGTGATACTGGTGACCCTTCTAGTGATGCTGGTGAGTTCCACCACTCTAGTGATGCTGGTGACCCTTCTAGTGATCCTGGCGAGTGTCACCCCTCTAGTGATACTGGTGACCCTTCTAGTGATGCTGGTGAGTGCCACCACTCTAGTGATACTGGTGACCCTTCTAGTGATGCTGGTGAGTTCCACCACTCTAGTGATGCTGGTGACCCTTCTAGTGATGCTGGCGAGTGTCACCCCTCTAGTGATACTGGTGACCCTTCTAGTGATGCTGGTGAGTTCCACCACTCTAGTGATGCTGGTGACCCTTCTAGTGATCCTGGCGAGTGTCACCCCTCTAGTGATACTGGTGACCCTTCTAGTGATGCTGGTGAGTGCCACCACTCTAGTGATACTGGTGACCCTTCTAGTGATGCTGGTGAGTTCCACCACTCTAGTGATGCTGGTGACCCTTCTAGTGATGCTGGCGAGTGTCACCCCTCTAGTGATACTGGTGACCCTTCTAGTGATGCTGGTGAGTTCCACCACTCTAGTGATGCTGGTGACCCTTCTAGTGATCCTGGCGAGTGTCACCCCTCTAGTGATACTGGTGACCCTTCTAGTGATGCTGGTGAGTGCCACCACTCTAGTGATGCTGGTGACCCCTCTAGTTATGCTGGCGACTCCCTTCTAGTGATGCTGGCGAGTGTCACCCCTCTAGTAATACTGGTGACCCCTCTAGTGATGCTGGCGAGTGCCACCACTCTAGTGATACTGGTGACCCTTCTAGTGATGCTGGCGAGTGTCACCCCTCTAGTAATACTGGTGACCCCTCTAGTGATGCTGGCGAGTGCCACCACTCTAGTGATACTGGTGACCCTTCTAGTGATGCTGGCGAGTGTCACCCCTCTAGTAATACTGGTGACCCCTCTAGTGATGCTGGCGAGTGCCACCACTCTAGTGATACTGGTGACCCTTCTAGTGATGCTGATGACCTCTCTAGTGATGCTGGTGACCCTTCTAGTGATGCTGATGACCTCTCTAGTGATGCTGGTGACCCTTCTAGTGATGCTGGTGACCCCTCGATGCTGGTGACCCCTCTAGTGATGCTGGCGAGTGTCACCCCTCTAGTGATGCTGGTGACCCCTCTAGTGATACTGGTGAGTGTCACCCCTCTAGTGATACTGGTGACCTCTCTAGTGATACTGGTGACCCCTCTAGGGATGCTGGTAACCCCTCTAGTGATATTGGTGAGTGCCACCCCTCCAGTGATACTGGTGACCTCTCTAGTGATACTGGTGACCCCTCTAGTGATGCTGGTGAGTGCCACCCCTCCAGTGAAGGGGATCGCTCTACTGAAGCTGTTAACAGGTATAATACTTAGAGTAAAGATTATACAGACACTGCGCACACAAACATTAAACAGAAAAATGCTTAGAAACAGCTCAGTGTGTGAGGAGGTCCCGATCCGGTGTGGTAAAGTGTATAGAAAAGTCCTGAATGGCGTGTATTTCTCCCCTGCTAGGCTGTATCAGGCACGGTCCATGCCGGGTTTTCAGGACCCGGGTCACTTTCCCCAGTCCTAGGTTTGTTCTCTGATCTCAGGCCTTGCACAGCTGATCAGACTGATTGCAGGAGGAAGCCTGAATAAAAAGCTGCCACTGAGCCTGTCAGTTGTCTTTTGTCCAGCCTGATGGAAGGAGCCCAGGCTGTACTGCACATTCGTGAATAACAGTACTGGAGTTAAGCCGAAGGACTTGGCTTCTGCGCCCCTAATCTTGGACTAGTGGGGGTGAGCAGCGGAGGGCTTGCTTGCCCTGCAAAGTGGACTGGACTTACCCTAGAATTGCAGCTTGCTGGAGTCCCCAGCCCTGGACTTACCTTGATTTGGTGAAGTAACCATTTTGATTTACTGCATTGATGCTGCAATCTCTGAACTGAGAAATATTTTTCGTTTGAATACTTTATTTTCTCAAATAAACCTGTTTTGCTGTTGAAGAACTGTTGTCCGTGTCACTGCCGTTCGCCCCAATCGCTCACACCTGGTATAGCGTAATAACACAGAGCTTTTCTTGATAGGCCTCTCAACCTCAAGCGTGAGGCAGCCGAATTAGAGCATCCCGAAGTGCATGCATCAAACTTTATAGCAAGTGTTCCCACCACCGGAAAGCTCAAACTCTTACCAGACGGCGCTCTACTGAAGCTGTTGACGGACATCTACTGAAGTGATGGTTGTGACCCTTCTATTGATGCTCATGACCCTTTCGAATGCAGGCGATCCTCCCAGTGATGCTGGTGATCCCCTTTATTTATGCTGATGATGCTTCTAGTGGTGCTGTTTTAGAGAGGGGATTCCTCCCACTGATCATGTGACCCCATGATGATGCTTTTCATCCTCCCAGTGATGCTGGTGATGCTGTTTATAAAGGGGATTCCTGGCACTAATCATGTGACCCCTGATGATGCTTTTCATCTTCCTAGTGATGCTGGTGATCCCCCCCCCATTGATGCAGATGAACCCTCTAATGAGGCAATTTACAGGTGAACCCGAGGAATACACACAGCGGGGTATCCCATATTGGGATGCCCCAGACAGGCGGGACAAAACCCAAGAACCCCAAACCCAAGTGAAAATCCTGGGTTTTGTTCCTATTTAGAGAGGAACATTGGAGGTCCCTTGAGTCTAAAAGACTCCAGGGCCATCAGAGTTCCACTCCTTGGAACAGTCTGAACTGGGATGCCCCGCTGTGTAAAAATCCCCCAGTTTCACTCACCTTGTCCCTGAGCCCAGGGCCGTATGTACCATTAGGCAACCCTAGGCACGTGCCTAGGGTGGAAACCTGGAAGTTGGGAGGGCACTGCCCTTATTACTAGTAAAGAAAAGAAATTAAAACTCCCATAGCCAGAACATTAATGCCTTCTAACAAGCACCCCCCCCCCAGCCACAGAAGGACGCAGAGTCTATTTGTGTGAAGGAGGGGGGCAATGAGTTGAACACAGGCCAGAGCATCTCCCCTCCACCGGTGTGGTCATGTGACTCCTGTATGTCAGGTCAGAGCATCTCCCCTCCACCGGTGTGGTCATGTGACTCCTGTATGTCAGGTCAGAGCATCTCCCCTCCACCGGTGTGGTCATGTGACTCCTGTATGTCAGGTCAGAGCATCTCCCCTCCACCGGTGTGGTCATGTGACTCCTGTTTGTCAGCCTTTGTGCCCTCTAGCCCAATATACCCTTTCCTCCTACACACTTTTTTTTTTTATGGACTGTGACCTAACTTAAAAAAAGGGGGTGCAAGTACTTAAAGTACCTAGGGCACCATGAACACCAAATACGGCCCTGCCTGAGCCTCCGCCGCATCCTTGCTCACCTCTAGACGTGCACGCGCCCACGCACAGCCTTTCTGAATGCACATATATTTGTTTGTAGTATAGCATGAATTGTAGGATTAAGTTCTTTATGCACTAGATACTTTGTGTATCTTTTTATACTATCTGTCTCCGGCCTGAGGAAGTGATCCAGCAAGGATCACGCAACGCATCGTTGTCTTTGCTCCCGGACCCCCGGGGGACAGCTCCTGATACTCGGTGAAGTATTTTATTATATTTAGTTCCAGTTGGCCATTCACATTGGCATTGTATTTATGTTTGATAACCTCTTAGGAGATAAGGTTCTATACCAGGGGTACTCAAATGGCGGACCGCGGTCCGAATCCGGACCGCAGACGCCATTTGTCCGGACCGCTGCCCAGGGCTGGTGTAGTGTCAATATCAGCCCGGGATCCGGCGGTGGCGGTGACAATTGCCGGCCGGGGCTGTCAGAGCTGGGGGCGGGCACATGGGCGAGCTGCCGGCTCAGGCACGCCGTTTCTGGAGTGTAAGCGAGCACGGCCGCTACCGTCACATCCCACCAAACAGGCAGCGATAAGTCCACTAAGCCGGACTGTGGCGATGGCCCCCGCCTGTGGTCCCCTGTTCGGGCGCGGCTTGATGACGCGCTGTCCTCCTGTCTCCCATGATGTCGGGCTGGCTGGATATTGCGCACGGTGAGAGCGCGCCGTTCGGTGGATGTTTCGGTTTGCGCCCTGGTGTGAGCCATGTTCCGGAGCTCCTGGGTCGAGCCTGAGGTAATTCCCCGCCAATATGTGTATGAAGCGTGCGCCGCCATGGTTTGTTCTATATAGCCGCCGCTTCCAGCGCTTGATGCGCCTGGGCGCGCTCGTCCTGTCCGGGCTGGCACTCTTACTTACACACCCCCCCCCCCGGACCTTCATCCCACGGCAGACCCTGGTAAGTGGACCTCCACTGAAAGTAGTTGAGTACCCCTGTTCTATACACATGTTTGTTTGGCACTTGCCACTTTAATCTTGTCTTGCACTGATATGTAGGGTTTACACTATTTAGGAATATTTTGTTGTACATAGTATAGCTTAGAACATATGATTTAGATTAATTTACTTGCATTTGCACTTTGTTGTATAAGTGGTCACAGATTTATTGGCCTATAGGAACTTGATATTAATTGTCGGCATATGAGAGCATGATATGTTGATCCAGGGGGTCTGATGTTTTTAACCATAGATTTTAACCTTAGACGTGTGACCTAATATTGTAATAATACCCATATATGAAATAAAGGGCTATTATCAAATTATATATATTTTTTGGTTTGTGCGGTTGCATCTATACAGGTATATAGTGGGGGTGTTATGAATATGTAGGTAGTATTCAATATCAATTTATTTATTCATATTTGGTGATTTAGTGAGGTCTTTTGTGCCGGCACAAAAATATTTAGGGTGTTGCAATTATCCGGGCAGATTCATCACCTATTGAAGTTTATTATTAGCCTGTGTTGCCAGGGCTTATCATTGTATACTATTGGAAATTATAGGGGGTAGTGCATTGGTTTTAAATGTCTTGTGTTGTATGTGTATATATTTTTTTAGCTTTTGTGATTTAATAAAATGATTGATGTTTATGATTTGTTCTTATGATTTGTGTTTTGATCTGGTGTTCCTCACCAAGAGGGAGGTGCGGCGAGTCCACGTCCACTCCATTTTTTTTTTAATATTCTTTATTTTGGTATTTTTGAGATACAATATGACAAGTACAAACAAACATCATACAACAAGAGAGGAGGGAGGAGAGGCGGGCTCCCTGTTCACAGCATACACAAAATTTGCCCTCTCAGGCGTCCATCTGCAATATATCCACCTGTTACACCATAGCCCCCGATGTGGGCGTTGGATATCCTCATAGTGCCATGGATGTCATAGATGTCCTAATGCTTTGAGGATCCAGATGACTCTTCCCAATCTCCTTTCTGGAACGCCCAGGGACCCGCTCCTCCTGCTTTTACATAACGCGGGAAGGAAGATAGGGGGGACACATAAGGCTAATGGGGGGGGGCAAATGGATGGAGGAGTGGGGGGGGGAGTGGCAGGCGGACGGCCATGTGACAGATCTCCGATATTCACACCAATATTCAGGTTGAGTGCTTTTCTCAGGAGTTTCGCCACCTCCTACGCGCTCAGGCCCGCCGGCGCGGACACACCCCGGGGTCCTAGTGACCTAACAGGGTTCTAAATTCCTCAGACTCCTGGAACATCAGCCAAGGCAGCCATGTCAATCTGAACTGTTCATCTCTATCATGTAGTGACAGCGTCAGGTCTTCCATCTCGCAGATATTTGATACCTCCCTCACGGTGAAGTGGGAAATTAGATATTAAATTCAGAATAAATTTATGAGCCGCCTGAATGCCATCTCTCACATATCCAGTGGATGGAGAGGTTCTCACCCCTCCCTCCTCATAGGTTTAAACCATTACCAAGAATGGAATGTTGTGTCTGCTTGATGAGAAACAGATGTTCTTTATGTCCGAGCTATACCTTCCATATATGTCTGTGTATGTTTGAAATAGCCAATCCAATCTTTACATGTGTCAAGCCAACCAATCCAGATGGTCATTTAAGATTCTTTGTCTGAAGCTGTATTTAAGCAACTCCGAGAAACTGTTGTATTGGGCATTCGAGGAATATCGGCCCCCGGTTAACCGAATAAATATTGCATTTCCTGAAGACATTTTGCTTCTGAATATATTTTTCCACAACATTTGGTGACTTCCCGACGTGATTTATGCCAACCAATGCTTCTTGACGACTACTGGATAAAATGATCAGTGCAGTTGCGCATCTAGGTAAGCAGATACCGTGCTTTGCAAAAATTCTGTCTGCACTGTTTCATTTTTTCCTTTGGTCACCATATGTCAAGTAAGTGGAGTTGGGTTGGGTAAATGTGAACAGCACTTCTGGGAAATGCAATGTTTATTGAAAATAAGTTTTGTAGTAGTTTATAACCTCTGGTTGAAGTTTAAGATTTCTTATGTGTTTAAAGAACCTCTGGTTGATATTTGAGATTTTATATGTGTTTAAAGAATATTGTGGATGGGTTATAACCTCTGGTTGAAATTAAAGCCCAGTTTAAGGTGTATAGGCAGCCGGGTCAGGTCGACCACGGGTGGACTGCCATAATAGTCTTGATGAAGATATGAGTTATGAGTTGAGTTATAAGCTTATGAAATGCGCATGTGGACCTAGCTGTCGAGCTGACGCGAGGGTCCCATAGAGATTATTATAGCCTATGGCTTGTCTTACGTTCTATGTTGAAATTGTGTTCAATGTTGTACTGATTATACTGTACTGTTTTATTGTTTTCACTGAGCGGCAAAGGCTCCACATTGCGGTGCGGAGTAGCCCCAGTTGTCTTGATTGTAATGGTTGTATGTTGCTGTATCATTAGTGCCTGTTTCTGCAACTTTGGTACCTACCAAATAACTGGAAACTTCTAAAATCATTTCAGAGGTAGAAGTGACATGTTCTCTTTTTTTTCCAGCAGCTGCTCTTCCTCCCTCCTCCACTCTGCCTTGTGTGTGCATAAGTGAGGGAGAGGGAGAGAGGGGGAGAGCAACCCCCCCCTTTTGTTGATTGTAACGCATTGAACAAGTAACTGTTTTACGTTTCTTGACAAATATACCTATGTATATGATATGTATAGCAATAAGTTTGTTTAAGTGTTATTTTGACGTTTAACTTAGCTGTGGCGAGTTAATAAGGTTTATGGACATCCTTTTAAGATATGGTACCAATATAAAGAATATCCACGTGGTTATAAATGAGCTCATGTTGTCTAATTGTGTTTATTTGTTTATGGTAATGTGTTTGTTAATGCATGTGCATGCTATGCATGGGGGTTTATGTGTGTATGTATAATATAAGTGATTGCAATCAGGAAATGTATTAATGTCTCACTGTTTGTGTTCAATCCAGATTGGATGGATCAATCAATGGAATCATCTGTCTTAAGCCATGAAATAACCAAATTAAAGTTTCTTCCTGTTATTTGTATGAGGGGTTGGATTATGGGTGAGACAGGTTTATATTTGGATAAAGGAAAATTTAAATATTTTGTCCCTTGATTAAGTCTATCAATGTAGTTCAAACATCTCTTGGTGCTTCTCCCCTGGAGTTAATTTTTAGTGACCAGATGTCAGCATTTAGCAGGCAGAGAGGGGAGGGGGAAGAGTGATTTAACCCTTCCAAGGTTAATACAGAGAGGTTTCACACATCTCAGGAACTCTGGGAACTGAGCTGAGTAAATTTACAGGGAATATATGTATATATTTCTTGCATGGGTTATTTAATAAAAAGTAATAATTAAAAGTTAATTAGGTTCCCCTTTTAAATAAGTTCCCACCCATGTTTCATTTATATAAGCTGGCTAGAAACTTTTGTTTTTAGTACGATGGCACTAGGATGGCAGCATAGTGCATATGGCCACAGATGTGCCCTTATTGGATTAATAGGTTGATCTGAAAAATAGATAGTAGCAACATGAACCAGGCATTAGAAGGTTTATATACTATGTGTGCCGTTCTGTTGGGTCAGATTTGGTGACAAGATACCTAAATATTATCTACTGACATAGTAGTGTATACAATTGCAGGATCTATAGTTATATATTCTCTTGAGTAATGCTAGGTATTTGTAGTTCTTATTGTCCGGTTAGGAGGTTGTCACTGCAAGTCTGAAGATTGATGGGGTGACCTCTCTTTTCTTGTTATATACATGTAGCTAGGCTGTATCAGTGTGTCTGTGTGGAAAGGAGGTTAAGGATGCTCTAGGTGGCTGTTGAGTATTAATGTGTGTATTAAGTATGTTATGAGTATGTGTAAGTACACATTGTGTTTCATAGTTGTGAAATAGTTGGGTTAAGAAAGTTGGCAGTACTAGTTAATTTCTGCTGAAAGGAAGGGAGCAGAATAGTAAGTACTAGGAAGGTTCAGCTGTAAGTGCTAGGTAACGATCATTTCTGGAGTGAGACCCTCACAAAGGAATTTGGTGTGTGTGTGTGGAGACTGCCCCTCCTCGCTTTGTGTGATGTGATGACCCCCCCCCCATCAGGGATGTGTGTTCATTTGGACATAAAATGCCACTGACTGGTGAATTTAAGCCAGTTATGATGTCAGCAATAAAGGGACTGTGAATCAATAGTTAAAAAATTATTCATTAGGATTACTTAGCTATGTAACATTAATTGTTTTGAAGTTTCTTGTTCCAGGATGCGACCAGTTCCAGTTAAGGAATAGGATAGCTTTTATGGATCTGGATGTTATTGCAATTTGTCATAAATAAAAGTTTGGTAATGTAAAGAGTAGCAGTTTCACATGGAGTATGAAGATATAAAAGGTTAATTGTTACAGTGTTGGATTAAAAAGGGCTCAGAATGACCCACAGGGTTACCAGGGCATCCCCAGTGGGCACCCGTACTCAGAGTTCAGTAAGCTCATTTGTGGCATCTTGAACGTATACGTAGGGACAATATGGTTTGATGTAATGTTTCTGTGCATGTGGCTGGAATATAGGCTGGTAATACTCACATCCAAGCGTGGGGTGGGCCCCCAGACACCCCAGTCCAACACTGGTAATGTATAAATAAAAGAGCTGACTCTCAGGTCAGACATCCTTGTTCAGCAATGCACCAGAAGATCCTTTCTGACAGAATTTATGTGTACATTGATGGGTCTTCACCTCTGAACTCAGAGAATGTTATACGGTTTACTGGATGGGCAGCAGTAGTTCTAAATGACAATATACCAGCAGTACTAGGTAAGTGGGCTTTGCCTCCTACCCAGTCTGCTAAGGCAGTTGAACTTATATTGGCCTTAACAGCCCTGCACATAAATCAGGCCCTAAATTTGTACACCAACTCTGCTTATGTTGCAACATCATTGTTCTATGAAATACCAAAATGGGAAAGCCTTTGCTAGGTCTGATGGTCTATATATGTTGCATATTCCTTCCGTTATACTATGGACCCAGTTTATTAATTCACCAATAGTTTAGCAGCAGCTAAGTGCGTTGCACATACAGGGGGGAGGGAGAGATATACAGTATCTGAAGCTACATTTTTTGAAAAACTTGTGTGCAATATCATATACTCCAGTGTTGCAAATGCCTTAGAATATTGATTTATTATTGACTTTTTAAATTTTGAGAAGGTAGGGCCTATCCAAAGCATATTGTAATCATGCTTTCCAACATATGAGGGTAAATGTTTTCATGTTCAGTGTTATCTAAGATGCTTAATATGCTCCAAATTTAAAAGTTGACATTTTAAATTTAAAAGTTGACAGGTAGGATTAAGGGGTGAGGTAACCCCGAAACGCGTTACCTTTGAATGGGGAGCCCAGGATATTCACTCCACACAGGTCATGCGATATTTTAAAATGTTACATTAAATGTTATGTTTTATCACACTTGGTGAGCTGGACCTGCAGCACATTTTAAGATGGAAAGCCTTTGGTTGATTTCCGGTCTTTGTTAAAGTGTGCATCCAAAATATACATCCTTTCCACCTATATACGAGTTCCCATTTGCAAGGAGATATGATTCACCTAACTTGACAGGTGTTTTTGGAACTTATGGGTACCAGTGGTAATGCATCACATTGAAGGAATGTTGCAGAACCAGGATAAGAGGAATTAGAAATCACATAAAGAAGATGTTGGGGTTAAATACTAGCTATGCTTCTTAACTCTAGCTTCTCTGCCTTTGGAGAATAATAGAGATGGGATTACTATCTACCCCTTATGAGTTAGTTATAGGTGGGCCTATACTGTGTTCTTAGTTGACATGGATGAGGTTCAAGACCTATTTGAAAGAATTAACCATTGTTATAAGGTTTTGTTTCCAACAGGTGACCAGTAAACACCAATCGATGGGCAGAGCTTCGTGAATTCATTTTAGCCACTGCAGAAAGTTTTGATTAGGTTGAATTTCCCCTTGTGTTGCTATATGATGGTTATTCCTTGCCAATCCATATTTGGGTTTATGTAGTTTAGTATGACTATATTCATAAGTGATGTCCTAAGATGTTATAGTAAACTAAATTATTGCGTAAAATACTTTTTAAAATTGCAAGTATGTAATGTTAGCTGTTTTAATGGACTTCCTGATAATTAGATAATGGGATTGGGATTTCAAATATTTTTAAGATATTTATGGACTAGACCTGTAACCAAGTAGTGAACACAATGAATAATGTTATATATGTTAAATGGTGCCTCATACAGCAGGGACAGAAAAGTGATGTGGTCAGAAGAGATGGGTGAGAGGGAAATAGAATGTTTGCTAAATATTTTTATTTGTAAATTAGGAGGGCAAATTCAACCATGTGATATTACTGGGAAGAGGGGTTGGCCCATTTTAACGAAATATGAGCAGGGCAGTGAAGTGTTATATATTAAAATGTCTGCGTTTGGAGTTTCAGAAACTTCCAGTTATATGTGTAACAACTACACAGATAATATAAATTGTGGGTATAGAACTATGTTGCTGGTTATAGGTAATGATTTCTAATAATGCATGGTTCCCATATGCTGGTGGTTACATTGTGCGGGACAGACTCTCTGTAATTTCATTAAAGATACAAGTCTGATAAAGATGTCAACCAATGTAAGGGGGTTTGGAGGGAATTCCCCACATCTTAACTTGAAGTGATATTAAAGAAGTAGTTTGACATTTGTTATTATAATAATAGAGGTGGACAAAAGGTTGAGGAA
The DNA here is from genome assembly GCA_027917425.1 of Gastrophryne carolinensis. NCBI lineage: Eukaryota > Metazoa > Chordata > Amphibia > Anura > Microhylidae > Gastrophryne > Gastrophryne carolinensis. The sequence goes on along the minus strand of CM051237.1, from coordinate 475,186,100 downwards.
GAAATCTAAATGTAAAGTGATGAAATGTTTAAATTTGTGATTTGCAATTTTGACGGATGTGTTTTGGCTATGTGGTGGTATGGCATATACCAGACTCCCTGGAGACTGGTCAGGTGTGTGCTCAATATTTTGACTCATTCACCGGTTGTTAGTAGTTCCTAGGCGACCATTCCAGGTGAGCAGGCACGCCCAGAAGAAGTCCATCTGAAGATGTCCCCGATGAATACAAATTTCTTCAAAGGCTGAGGTCTTTTTTGCAAGTTGGCTAACTCCAGGAATACAAGCAGCAGTGAATGCCAAGTGAATACAGGAAACAGGCATGAAGTTCATCAATATCACCGACGAAGCTTTCAATGCCGTCAAGGAGGAATTAAGAGTTCTGAGGTTGACCACTAAACAGAACCGATATGTGCTTGATATGATGTTGCATCCCAATGAGGTGTTGTGCAGATATCTCCTGCTGTACTTTCATTCCAGCAATTGCCGGTGAGCATAACAGAATATAAGCCTAAGCTATTGAACATCTCCACGCGCTGAAGAAGCAGATGATTGATGAAGCAGGCGTTACTGGTTGTCGGGATGGTCACTAAGTCTCCCATCCTGGTTCCTGCTATTACTGAAGACCATTATGCTTGTGTTTACTCCTATTTTCTGCTGTTCTTCAAGGCCACCATGATGTTAACATATACACCTGTTGCTACCCAAGATGTGAAAGACCAGGAAGAGCTCGTTCGATGAGGAAGATGAAGAAAATGCCATCAGCTGAGTTGGTTGTGTTAGTAAATACTAACAACAGGGGGGACTGAAGTGGGAAATTAGATATTAAATTCAGAATAAATTTATGAGCCGCCTGAATGCCATCTCTCACATATCCAGTGGATGGAGAGGTTCTCACCCCTCCCTCCTCATAGGTTTAAACCATTACCAAGAATGGAATGTTGTGTCTGCTTGATGAGAAACAGATGTTCTTTATGTCCGAGCTATACCTTCCATATATGTCTGTGTATGTTTGAAATAGCCAATCCAATCTTTACATGTGTCAAGCCAACCAATCCAGATGGTCATTTAAGATTCTTTGTCTGAAGCTGTATTTAAGCAACTCCGAGAAACTGTTGTATTGGGCATTCGAGGAATATCGGCCCCCGGTTAACCGAATAAATATTGCATTTCCTGAAGACATTTTGCTTCTGAATATATTTTTCCACAACAACGGATGGGGCACCACTCCATTTTTTGATGCTTGGATATAGGGAGTGAGCACAAATTTGGTGATTGATAGGTGGTGCACCCCTTGGTATTCATTGCGGCCTTTCTGGGCAAGCGGCGGCTCGGAGGTGAGCGGGGGATTCGGCTGGTGGAGAATTCTGCTTCCTTCAGCGTCGCGTAGCTGTCATTGGCGTCGAAGGGAGCCGAGTGAAAGCGAGCACGCTGATTGGTTGAGTGGGCAGCTCAGCCAGTCAGAGCACTCGTTCTCGCCTGAGGGAGCAACAGAAAGGTGAGTGAATGGAGCGATCTGGGGGTATACACACAGCAGGGCCCCACTGAGAGGAACAACACCCCGAAAAGTGAAAATCAGGTGTTTTAATCCTTTTTAAGGTAATACTGGGATCTGACCACTAGATGTCGCTGTACACAAGGCTGGTGATTGCATATTGGCTTCTATTTGGAGATACAATGTAGCTGCATTGAGATCTCTTGCTGCTGGCAGAATACTTACCTGAGCTGCATTATTCCCAGAGACTCTATCAGGTACTTACTGTTCTTTATTAAAGTGGACCAAAACCCAGGATTTTGACTATCCTGGTCTTTCCCCCTTGGCACCCCGATCGGGGATGTCCCGCTGTGTGAAACTCCCCAGATCGCCGAAACCAACTCACCTCTTCCCGGTCCTACGGCGCATGTGCGGACGCTCGTCCAATCAGCGTGCTCGGTTCCGCTGATGTCACATCGTCTAAGGCCAGCTGCTCCAAGACACCCACATCCCCCGCTTCCCTCTAACAGGGAGGGTGTCCACTCCGGCCATTCACAAATGCCTGGCATGGGCATGTGCCCTGCTAAAGGGATAGCGGGGATGCGACCACAGCTCACGCATGCACCCCTGGACGGAGAAACAAGCAAGTGTATGGGACAACCTGCGGGGTTTCACACAGTGGGGCATCCCGGGGGAGAGGGAATCCTGAACGCGGTGGGTTTCGGTCCACTTTAAAGTGGACCAACACCCAGGATTTTCACTATCCTGGGTTTTGGTCCACTTCCGCGGGGCACCCCAATCGGTGGCTCGTCCATCAGAGCGCTCAGAGCCGCTGTGGTATGGACAGACAAGTGACGGACAACCACAGCGGCTCTGAGCGCGCTGGAGGCCGCCTCTCGCGCTTCCTTCTAACAGGGAGTGCGCCCGCGCCAGCCATTCACACCTGCGCCCTGCTAGAGGGAAGCGCGAGAGGCGGCCGCAGCCCGCGCATGCGCCGTTGGAACGGGGATAAGGTAAGGTTTCTGGGCGTCCTGGGGGGTTTCCCCCCCGTGGGGCATTTCAGATGCCCCGCGGGGAGGGATCTGATCGGCCCGGGAATCTTGTAGCCATGGGTGTTGGTCCACTGTAAGAATGTGCCCTGCATGCAGATGTGTAGGCTCTTGCATACTGACTTGGCTGTAACTGGGCGACATCGCCATCTAGTGACCATTATTGTGTACTGTCTTTGTATTTCTACATGCTCTAGGTTTATGTAAATTCCAATATAGATGATGGCTCTGCTATATTTTCTGTAAACCTGATATTGTAAGAAACTTAAACCGAACCTTCACCATGATTTATTGAAAAGCCGAAACCCTTAAAAACTATTCCCCAGCATCTAAAATTAGTATATTTTAAGTTTTTAGTTACTTATTATTCTTTCCCCCGCTGGGCTGCAACTCTGTTCAAGACTCTGGAATAAGGGCGCCGCCATCTTGGCTCAGAAGCATCACATACTGAGAGGAGAGGGGGATAAAGTACAGGGGGTGGGTTTTAGCTGAGCTTTGCACAGACAGAGCAGAGCTGGGGTCAGGGAAAGGACAGCAATCCCAGAATGCAGAGCGGCACAGTCAGAAGACACTTCCTGTTTGCAGGCTGCTGATGCTCCATGAGCCGCCATCTTGCATGTTTAAAGGCTCATAACATGCAGTAGATGCAGGTTGGATGATTTTTAGTGTGAGCAATCTGTATGTACAGGGTGTGGGAAACATATAAGATAGGCTCTTATTCAGGGTGAGGGTCCGGATTAATGTGGGCTATCTGTATGTACATGGGGGAAACATATAAGATAGGCTCTTATTCAGGGTGAGGGTCCGGATTAATGTGGGCTATCTGTATGTACAGGGAGGAAAACATATAAGGTAGACTCTTATTTAGGGTAAAGGTCCGGATTAATGTGGGCAATCTGTATGTACGGGGGGGGGAAACATATAAGATAGGCTCTTATTCAGGGTGAAGGTCTGGATTAATGTGGGCAATCTGTATGTACAGGGTGCATGAAACATATAAGATAGACTCTTATAGAGTGTGCCATTCACAAATGCGCCCTGCTGGAGGAGTAGTGGGATGCGGCCGCAGCTTGAGCATGCACCGTTGGTTGGACCGGGAAGCAAGGTAAGTAAACGGGCGACCTGGGTGGTTTCACAAAGCGGGGTATCCCGATTTTGGATGCAGGGAATCGATCGGCCCGAGGATCTTATAAATTCCCGGGCTGATTGCACTGGGTTTTGGTCCACTTTAGGGTGGACCATTGTTGGTGGGGGAGGACCGGCATGCCCCAAGGTCACATGATTGGCCGGCCCTGGAGTTTTTTGGACAATGGTTCATCCACCTTAAAGTGGACCAACACCCAGGGGGGATCGGCTCGGGAATTTATAAGAAATCTTATAGATAAATCTTATAGATTCCCAGGTCGATCAGATCCCTCCCCACGGGGCATCCGAAACCCCCCAGGACGCCCAGAAACCTTACCTTATCCCCATTCCAACGGCGCATGTGTTGGCCGCGTCCGCATCTCGCGCTTCCTGAATGGCATTTGTGAATGGCGCGCTCCCTGTTAGAGGGAGGCGCGAGAGGCGGCCTCCAGCGCGCTCAGAGCCGCTGTGGTTGTCCGTTGCTTGTCCGTACATACCACATCGGCTCTGAGCGCTCTGATTGGACGAGCGCTCACGTAGGAGCGAGGTGAGGTGAGTTATTTAGGGCGATCGGGGGGGGTTTCACACAGCGGGGCGCCCCGCGGAAGTGGACCAAAACCCAGGATAGTGAAAATCCTGGGTGTTGGTCCACTTTAAACAGGATCGTCCGTATGCCGATCATTAGTATGCGCGGTCTTTGGCACTGATTGGAGGACCCGCATAGGCGCCTTTGAACCAGGGAGAGGTGAGTTTATGGGTGAACTGAGGGGTTTTGCACAGCGGGGCATCCCAAATCACGATGCCCCGGGGGACACATTGGTGCTTACCTACCAACTTTTCATGGTGGGAAAGAGGGACATTTGTTAACTTAGGCCACGCCCCCTAATTGAGGGATAGATAGGAGATACATTGTAACAGTTTCAACAATAGAAACACTTTGAATAGGCAAATGAATCATTTATTGCTGCAGATCTGCATGTTACACCTCAAAGAGGGATCATATGTAAATGAAGCCACACCCCTCACTGGGAGATGGGTGAAGCCACGCCCCCTCATTGAGGTATGAATAGGAGATACATTGTAACAGTTACAACAATAGAAACACTTTGAATAGGCAAATGAATCATTTATTGCTGCAGATCTGCATGTTACACCTCAAAGAGGGGCAGACGGACCTAGACACAAAAGAGGGACAGCCCCTCCAAATCAGGGACACTTGGGAGGTATGCAATAGTGGTCGATGGAGAACTAATCAAGCCAGCCCAGTTTCATCTGTTGCTGCTGGACAAGGTTTACGGGCGATCACAGGGGGTGTCACACAGCAGGGCATCTCCAATCGGGATGCCCCAGGGTCTATCTCTTTTCTGAATACCTGTGGGTTTTGGTCCACTTTAAAGAAAGTGTACCGCTCCCTGTTTGCCTCTCCCCTGAGGGGGGCACCCCAAGTGACCTGAATACATTTTTTTTTTACTTTAGTTCCACTTTATTTGTCACATACAATGCCATAACATCAGTGACAGCAGTATATGTCTGAATCGGCCAATCAGAGAGCGAGAAAAAGCACAGGGGGCGGAGGAAGTTTTTGTTTGAAGAGTTTGTCTGTTTCCGAAAGCCAATCAGGTGAAGGGGATTTTAGAAGCTGCCATTGGCTGTTGGAAGCTGGAAAGCTCCTAAGTGGGAACTAAGCGGCTTAGTGTTAATAAAAGAGGACCTGTCATGTCTGAAGTGCCGCCACTTACTGATCCGCTGATCAAACTGTCTGCCTGTCAGCTTAGACCCGGAGACGCTTCCTTAACACTCACAACCAACAGCACCTTAAAGTGGACCAAAATCCAGAGGAGTAACTAGGCTTTCTGGCACCCAGGGCAAAGATTGAGAATGGCACCCCCTCCCTGTTCTTAGGCCCCCCCCTGACCTGCTGCACCCGGGGCACGTGCTGCCTCTGCCAAAACCCACGGAGATCACCCCAAGAATCTATAGGATTCCTGGGCCAATTGATTCCCCGCCCCCCGGGGCATCCAGAATCGGGATGCCCTGCTGTGTGAAACCCGCCCATAAACTCACCTTCCTTCCCGGTTCAACGGTGAATGCAGGAGCCATATCCGCATCCCTGATATCCCTCTAGCAGGGCGCGTGCCCACGTCAAGCATTTGTGGATGGCCGGTGCGGGTACGCTTCCTGTTAGAGGGTAGCAGGGGATGCGGCCGCCAGTGCGCTAAGAGACGCTCGTATTAGATGAGATCCTGGACTAAGGGGTTCGAGCGCATCCAAGCGCCCTTATATGAGCAGCCGCACATGCGTCGCATGACCGGGAAGAGGTGAGTTTGTTCGGGCGACCTGGGGGGTTTCACACAGCGGGACATCCCCAATCGGGGTAACCATGGGGCAAGGACCCAAAACCCAGGATAGTCAAATTGGTCCACTGTAAAGTGAACAAACCACCGTTTGTGCCGGCCCTGGAGTCTGAAGGACCATTGTGGGGGAAGGGGAGGACCGGCATGCCCCAGGGTCACCTGATTGACCGGCCCTGGAGTTTTTTGGACAATGGTTCATCCACTTTAAATAGGATTGTATGTGTGACCTATGGCACTGATTGGACGAGAACCTGCACATGCGCCTTTGAACCAGGGAAAGATGAGTTTCCTGGGGGCGAACTGAGGGGCTGTTTATCTCTGCTGGTAATGGTTGATGGAGAAAAAAATCTAATCAAAATAAACTGTAGAGGGACAGTTGATGCAGAGGGACATCGGTAGAGGGACTGGTGATGCGGAGGGACATCAGAAGACATCAGAATAGAATGGGCAATTGGTGCAGAGGGACAGTTCCTTAACGCTCCGAACCAACAGCACCTTAAAGTGGACCAAAATCCAGAGGAGTAACTAGGCTTTCTGGCACCCGGGGCAAAGATTTAGTTGATGCAAAGGGACATCAGAGACGAGGGACTGCTGATGCGGAGGGACATCACTAGAGGGACAGTTGATGCGGAAGGACATCAGAAGAGAGAGAGTTGATGCAAAGGGACATCAGAAGAGGGACTGTTGATGCAGAGGGATATCAGAAGAGGGACATTTGATGCGGAGGGATATCAGAAGAGGGACAGCTGATGCAGAGGGACATCAGTAGAGGGACAGCTGATGCAGAGGGACATCAGTAGAGGGACTGCTGATGCAGAGGGACATCAGAGAAGGGACAGTTGATGGGGAGGGACTTTAGTAGAGGGACAGTTGATGCACAAGGACATCAGTAGAGGAGCAGTTGATGTAGAGGCACAGCTGATGTGGAAGGACATCAGTAGAGGGACTGGTGATGCTGGGGGACATCAGTAGAGGGACAGCTGATGCAGAGAGACATTCGAAGAGGGACAATTGATGCAGAGGGACAGCTGATGCGGAGGGACATCAGTAGAGGGACAGCTGATGCACAGGGACGTCAGTAGAGGGACTGGTGATGCTGGGGGTTATCAGTAGAGGGACAGCTGATGCAGAGGGACATCAGTAGAAGGACAGTTGATGCCGAGGGACATCAGTAGAGCGACTGGTGATGCGGAGAGACATCAGAAGAGAATGGGCAATTGGGGCAGAGGGACAGCATAAGAGGGACCATCGCAGGGTTCTTGTCATTGTTCCCCGAGGTCAGGCCTGTGATTGGTTGGCCGCATGACTCACTAACGGCGAGCTGGACTGGCCAGAACTTCCAGCCGGAACAATGGCGGGAGCGTAACAATGTGTGTGTGTATGCGCAGGTATCCCGAGTGTCGGGACACTCAGCAGCAGCGTGTCGGCCCCGGGGGGCCCCGCTAATTACACCCTGGCCGGGCCGCCAGGAATGCCGTTGTCATGGGTGTGAAAGTCCCCGGTGAGGAAAGCGGGCGGCCGCTGTGTGATGGAAAAACATGTAGAGAGCAATCGCGCAAACAAAGGCTGCCGTGAATAGGCGTCTGATTAGACCGCGACGGCGGCGGCACAGGACGGCACAGAATCCGGCGCCGGGGTGAGTAACATTTATAGAGCAGCGATACAATGTAGCCATCGCTATTAGGACTTCCTGGCTCCGTACACACCTGTGCGCTAGCACAGCACAGCCGCAACGCATACCTACCAACTTTTCAGGGTGAGAAAGAGGGACATTTGTTAAATTAGGCCACGCCCCTCATTGATTGATGTATAGTAGATACATTGTAACAGTTACAACAATAGAAACACTTTGAATAGGCAAATGAATCATTTATTGCTGCAGATCTGCCGGTTACACCTCAAATAGGGGCAAAGGAGAACAACGAGGGGCAGGGGGACACTGATTCAAAAGAGGGACAGTCCCTCCAAATTAGGGACACTTGGGAGGTATGCGTAATGCAATGGAAAATGTGCTCGCTAGCTTCATGGGCAATTCACAGATACGCGGAGGGAGGACATTGCACGCAGCATTTACACTGCAACGCAACTCTAAAACAGATCAATAGTCTGTGGCAACACAAGTGCGACGCAGGTATGATCATACCTACCAACTTTTCAGGGTGGGAAAGAGGGACATTTGTTAAATTAGGACACGCCCCCTCATTGATTGATGTATAGTAGATACATTGTAACAGTTACAACAATAGAAACACTTTGAATAGGCAAATGAATCATTTATTGCTGCAGATCTGCATGTTACACCTCAAAGAGGGGCAAAGGAGAACATTCAGGGGGACATGGACTCAAAAGAGGGACAGTCCCTCCAAATCAGGGACACTTTAGGGAGGTATGCACAACGCAATGGAAAATGCTACTCACTAGCTTCATGGGCAATTCACAGATACGCGAAGGGAGGACATTGCACTGCAACGCAACTGTAGAACAGATCAATAGTCTGTGGCAACACAAGTGCGACACAGGTAAGATCATACCTCATTGAGGGATGGATAGGAGATACATTGTAACAGTTACAACCATAGAAACACTTTAAATAGGCGAATGAATCATTTATTGCTGCAGATCTGCATGTTACACCTAAAAAAGGGACAGGGGGACACAGATTCAAAATAGGGACAGTCCCTCCAAATTAGGGCAATGCAAAATGTTCTCGCTAGCTTCAATGGGCCAGTTCACAGATAATATTGCACACTGCATTTTCACTGCAACACTAAAACAGATCAACAATCTGTGGCAACACAAGTGCGACAGGTAAAATCATACCTACCAACTTTTCAGGGTGGGAAATAGGAACATTTGTTAAATTACGACATGCCTCCTCATTGAGGGATGGATAGGAGATACATTGTAACAGTTACAACAATATGAAAACATTAAATAGGCAAATGAATCATTTATTGATGCAGATCTGCATGTTACACCTCAAAGAGGGACAAATGAGAACAGCGAGGGACAGGGGGACATGAACTCTAAAGAGGGACAGTGCCTCCAAATCAAGGACATTTGGGAGGTATGCACAACGCAATGGAAAATGCTGCACACTAGTTTCATGGGCCAGTTCACAGATAATATTGCACACTGCATTTTTACTGCAACGCAACACTAAATCAATGATCTGTGGCAACACAAGTGCGACGCAGGTATGATCATACCTACCAACTTTTCAGAGTGGAAAAGAGGGACATTTGTAAATGCAATACAATGCAATGTGCTTGCAATCGTTCACACCTGTTTGGTACCGCATTCATTTTTGCATTTGCAGCTGATGCAGTGTCACCACAAATAAAACCCAGCAATGGCCCCTTTCACACCTCTCTGGTGCAGCTGCAAAAAATCCTAAATGCATACCTCCCAAGTGTCCCTGATTTGGAGGGACTGTCCCTCTTTTGAGTCCATGTCCCCCTGTCCCTCGTTGTTCTCATTTGTCCCTCTTTGAGGTGCAACATGCAGATCTGCATCAATAAATGATTCATTTGCCTTATGATCCTTTCCTCTGGGGCACCCCAATCAGGGATGCCCCGCTATGTGAAATTCCCCAGATCGCCGATGCCAACTCACCTCTTCTTGGTCCTACGGCGCATGCATGGCTGCTCGTCCAATCAGCGTGCTCAGAGCCGCTGACGTCACACCGCTTAAGCCAGCGTCTCAGGCCAGCGGCTATGAGCGCGCTTGTGGTCGTATCCCCTGCTTCCCTCTAACAGGGAGCATGCCCGCGCCGGCCATTCACAAATGCCTGGCATGGCCACGCGCCCTTCTAGAGGGATAGCGGGGATGTGGTCGCGGCTCTCGCATGTGCAGTTGGACTGGGAAACGAGGTAAGTGTATGGGGTGACCTGGGGGGGTTTCACACAGCGGGGCATCCCGATTTTCCATGCCCCGAGGGAAGGGAATCGATCGGCCCAGGAATCGTATAGATTCCAGGGCTGTTCGAGCTGGGTATTGGTCCATTTTTAGGTGTTTCTGTTGTTGTAACTGTCACAGTGTATCTCCTATCCATCTCTCAATGAGGGGATGTGACTTCATTTACATATTGTCCCTCTTTGAGGTGTAAATTGCAGATCTGCATCAATAAATCATTCATTCGCCTATTCATAGTGTTTCTATTGTTGTAACTGTTACAATGTATTTCCTATCTATCAATCAATGAGGGGCGTGGCCTATAAATGATTCATTTGCCTATTCAAAGTGTTTACGTTGTTGTAACTGTTACATCCTATCTCCTAATCATCAATCAATGAGGGGGCGTGGCCTAATTTAACAACTGTCCCTCTTTCCCACCCTGAAAAATTGGAAGATACGGTACATGCTGCGTCCAGGCCACAAACGCAAATGCAAGTGCGTTTTTCTTTGTGGTTGTGGCCCCATGGATTTTAATAGGATTCAATAAACAGGAAGGCAGGGAATAGCACCCGGAAACAGGGCTTTTTAAAAAAAAAAAAAAAAGCAGACGCAAGGGCAAACAAAAACGCGAACACAAAACAGAATTCCTGCTGCAAAACGCATGCCGCAAATGCGACCAGACAGGTGTGAGCAGAGCCTTCCTGGCCATGAAATGCCTTGATTGAGGCTGCTGTTCAATGATTTTAGCGCACTTTTATTTTGAACCCATAAGTGGACCTGGTGAGGTACCCCGCACCGCATTTATAACTGCCTCAAATCAGTATCAAAGGTGAAGCACTTAGCTCCTCATTTAAAGAGGAACAACATTCAGGTTTTTTCATTTTCCCACTGTGTGACAGCTCCGGGATCTCCCGTAATCACTCACCTTTGGCCGATCTACTGGTGGGTACATGCACGGGCCGGCAGCCAATCTGCAGCTCAATTTTGGATGCCCTCTGTGTGAAAACCTCAGGGCACCCACCTTTTGGTGTTCCCATGGTGCATGCGTGGGGACAATCAGCGTCTTACACTCCATTCATTCTTATATCTGATGTCAGATCAGCATAGTAAAGATAAACAATGTCGATGTCCCCTTGCCCCTCTATGTCACCCTGCACCTCGATGTCCCCCTGCCCCTTGATGTCCTTCTGTCCCTCGATGTCCCCCTGCCCCTTGATGTCCTTCTGTCCCTCGATGTCCCCCTGCCCCTCGATATCCTTCTATGCCTCGATACCCCCCTGCCCCTCGATATCCTTCTGCGCCTCAATGTCCCCTTGTCCCTCGATGTCCTCCTGCCCCTCGATGTCCCCCTGCCCCTCGATGTCCTTCTGCCCGTCAAAGTCCTGCTGCTCCTAGATGTCCCCCTGACTCCTCGATTTCCTTCTGCCCCGCGATGTCCCCCTGCCCCTCAAAGTCCCCCTGCCCCTCGATGTCCCCCTGCCCCTCGATGTCCTCCTGCCCCTCAATGCCTCCTGCCCCTCGATGTCCCCCTGCCCCTCGATGTCCTTCTGCCCCTCAATGCCCCCTGTCCCTCGATGTCATCCTGCCCTTCGATGTCCTCCTGCTCCTCGATCTCTCCCGCCCCTTGATGTCCTTCTGCCCCTCGATGTCCCCCTGCCCCTTGATGTCCCCCTGCCTCTCGATGTCCCCCTGTCCCTCGATGTCCTTCTGCACCTCAATGCCCCCCTGTCCCTCGATGTCATCCTGCCCTTCGATGTCCCCCTGCCCCTCGATCTCTCCCACCCCTTGATGTCCTTCTGCCCCTTGATGTCCCCCTGCTCCTTGATGTCCCCCTGCCCCTCGATGTCCCCCTGCCCTGCGATGTCCCCCTGCCCCTCAGTTTACTTCTGCCTCTCAGTGTCCTTCTGCCCCTCGATTTCCTTCTGCCCCTTGATGTCTTCCTGCCCCTTGATTTCCCCTTGCCCCTCGATGTCCTTCTGCCCCTCAATGTCATCCTGCCCCTAGATGTCCCCCTGCCTCTCGATGTCCTCTTGCCCCTCAATGCCCCCTGCCTCTCGATGTCCTTCTGCCCCTTGATGTCCCCCTGCCCCTTAATGTCCTCCTGCCCTTTGATGTACCTCTGACCCTCAATGTCCTCCTGCCCCTCGATGTCCCCCTGCCCCTCAATGTCCCAATGTCTCTTGAATGTCCTCCTGATGTCTCAATGTCCTCCTGTCCCTGGATGTGCCCCTGCCCCTCAATATCCTCCCGACCCTCAATGCCCCTCTGTCCCTCGATGTCCCCCTGCCCATCGATGTCCTCCTGCCCCTCAATGTCATTCTGCCCTTCTATGTCCTCCTGCCCCTGGATGTTCCCCCGCCGCTCGGTGTCCCCATGCCCCTTGATGTCCCCCTGCCCCTCCATGTCCTCCTGCCTCTCGATGTCCTCCTGCCTCTAGATGTCCTCCTGCCTCTCGATGTCCCCCTGCCTCTCGATGTCCCCCTACCCCTCGATGTCCTCCTGCCCCTCAATGTCATTCTGCCCTTCAATGTCCTCCTGCACCTTGATGTCCCCCTACCCCTCCATGTCCTCCTGCCTCTCGATGTCCCCCTGCCCCTCAAAGTCCTCCTGCCTCTCCATGGCCCCTCAGCCCCTCGATTTCCCCCTGCCCCTCGATGTCTTTAGGGGGCGCTATTCTGAAATCTTTCACCGGGTGACACTTACACTAAGGCTGGAGCTTTAGGGCATCGAAAGGCATTTTCTTTACTTTAGGTCTGCTTTAATTTCAGTTGTCCTTTAATACAAATCCTAGTCATCGTTTTGTAATCACACCCACAATTCTAGATCTCTCTCCTTTGATGTATAGTGTCCAGTCTTGGCGAGGTTTATATTTGTTTACAACAGATCCTACTAATAGATTATAATTATTATTTATTTATGGAGCGCCATCATAGTCCGTGGTGCTGTAAAAGACAAATTCTAGATCTAGTAAATTATAGTTTTAGGAAACAATCATAAATCTGCAGTCGGTGTTGGGGCAACAAACAGTTCCGGCGCTCAAAATCAGGTCGATGTATCCCAGAGCGCCAGAAGCTGTGTGATTAAAGTCTGTTTTTGAACATGTATCCATTAGTAACAAAGCGAAAGCATATGGAATGACATTGTTATTAAATTGTAATACCAGACATGTAAGGACAATTCTGCATAAAAATATTATTAATCAAAAAAGTTTTCAAAAATGTCATTTTCTAGGCCAGGATACATGTCTGAAAGATTTGAGGTTAAAAAAAAAAAATTGGAATCAGGAAAGGGATTTAAGGATCGTCCTTAAAAATGTATGGGAGAGCGCCAGGTAGCGAGAGGTAAGACGTGGCGCTCTGCAAAGATGAACGCCGGCACTGTGCGCTAAGCCTAGGATAATGATAAATCAGACGCTACATGGCGTTGTTCCAGTCGCTCACCAGAATCGCCTTCATAAATGTGTAATTGCGTGCAGTGTCCAGCGTTTACCTGCCGCTTACAAGGCACTACCTGGCACTATCCCTTCATGAATAAGGCCCTAAATCATTTCCATGGGGCGCACTTACTTTTCCCCCTGGCTCTCTCTCTCTCTCTCTCTACCTGCCGCCTGTATTATGCTGTGTTGCCTTTTCCCAGTCTGGAGTAATAAAGCATTAGGTGTGTTCAGGTGTCACAGTGGGAGCTCTCTCTGTATTTCTATCTGTCAGGCAGGGAAGGGGTTAAGGCGAGCTCTCCCGCAGAGTGTCCCATTGCTGTCAAGGACACTGGGGTGTGTATACACTGGTAGAGGTATTAACATGACAATGGTCGGCTCTGCCCCAGGAGTGACACTCCAGCCCCGGGTGCCTGGATACAGAGCGCCGCATGTTTACCTGTGCTGCGTGCGAGCTCACCTGTGGCATGCACAGCACACCTGAGCGTGTTGGCCTGACACCCATCCCATCACCTTGATAGAACCAGAGACTGCTCAGAGGGTTGCAGAGGACCGAGCCAGGTACACCCCCTCTTCTGTACTGTATATCTCTGAGCTAGAGTGTGCAGCTGCTGCTGGGCCCATAGATTCAGGAGGGCCCCAGCATCATGGATGATTCCTTTACCTACCTGCTGTCTGCTCATCACACCCTGCAGCGGTATCAACTGGCCAGAGAATAACCGGTCATAGGTAGGTGCTGGATTTGCATGGCCTTAAAGTGGACCAAAACCCAGTGTGATCGGCCCGGGAATCTGTAAGATTTCAAGGCTGATCGATTCCCTCCCCCTGGGGCATCCAGAATCGGGATGTGTGAAACCCCCCAGGTCGCCCCATTCACTTACCTTGCTTCCCGGTCCAAGGGCGCATGTGCGAGCCGCAGCCGCATCCCCGCTATCCCTCTGAAACAGGTTATTTCTAAATATTATATAACATATTATAAGAGCTAAATAGAATGATGAATATATAATAATAATAATAATAACAAGTAGGTCAGCAGTGATAACCTTTGTGTTATCTCTAAATATTATATAGCATGGTAGCTGCATATAATATATATATAATAAAATAAAAACTAGGTCAGAAATGACAACCTTTATTATTAAAACTGGTTTCTTGTATTATAAGAAAAATATAATAATGAATACATAATAATAATAACAACTAGGTTATCAATGATAGCCTTTGTATTATTACTAAAACAGGGTTTGTTTAAATATTATTTAAAGTATTATAAGAGCTAAATATATTAATGAATACATAATAATAATAATAACAGTAATCATGCATTTTAAAGTGGACCAACACCCAGGGGTGATCGGCCCGGAAATCTATAAGATTCCCGGGCCGATCACCTCCCACCCCGCGGGACATCCGAGATCGGGATGTCCCGCGGGGTGAAACCCCCCAGAAACCCCAAAAAGACCTTACCTGATCCGCCGCCGCCGCCTCCCGCGCGCCCCTCCAGACGTGCGCGCACCCGCGCCGGCCCTCTGTGAATGGCCGGCGCGGGCGCGCGGGCGCCGAGAGTGACACGCGGGAGGCGGCGGCGGCGGAAGTGGCTTGTACGTTCCTGTCCCCCGCCTGGACGTTGGCGGGGATTGGCTGCGGCGTTCACATGGGAGCGGGGAGAGGTGAGTTTTTGGGGGTTTCTGGGGGGTTTCACACAGCGGGGCACCCCCGATCGGGGTGCCGCCCCGAAGTGGACCAAAACCCAGGATAGTCAAAATCCTGGGTGTTGGTCCACTTTAATTGTATTAAATACTATGAGGCTGATTTATTAATAGCGACATGTAGCGACAGTTGAGCAACTGTAGCGGTATTTTCACAGCGCCCGCTAGTAGTCGCTGTGCTTGGCCGTTGTTCGGTTGATGACAGCGACTCAGTCAGTGTGGCGTAATGTTGAATACAAGGTTACGAGTCGTTATTTGACAGGTTCCACGCTGTATGGGTGCGCATGATAGCGACTGGTCAGAGCGACCGGCTTCCACCATATTGATCAAAAAATCACGCTCAAAAAATTCTCGCGCTGTAAAATGCATGTTTAAACCCCAGAGCGCTGGCGGCGATGTGTTAAAAGTAGTTTTTTAACCCCCAAACCACCATATTTTTGGAAAGCAAAAAAAATATCTAAAATGGCAGAAGTGGTCACAGAATTTTTCACATTAAAAAAAAAAAAAAAAAAACAAAAAACATTAATAACAATTAATTATTAATATTTAAAGATTGTTCCATTGAAATGCATTGGAGAGCGCCAGGTAGCGAGAGGTCATACCTGTCGCTGTTCAAGGTCGGACGCTGGCGCTGTGGGCTGAGGCTGGAATAATGATGAATGAGTCGCTATATGGCGCTATCTCAGTCGCTAAGCAGGATTGGCTTGATAAATGTGTGATTGTGGTGGGGAGCCGGCGTTCTTGTGGCGGGGCCCGTCATTACCGGCCGCTCACCAGTCGCTACCTGTCGCTATTCCTTCATAAATAAGGGCCTCAGTCAGCAGTGCCAACCTTTGTATTATTCCCAACAGGTTATATTATATTGTACTTTATATTATATATTGTAATACATATTATAAGAGCTAAACTCTTTAATGTACTGTAAAATGCCTAATGATAATAATAATATTTATTTATATAGTACCAACATATTCCGCAGTGCTTCAGAACAAATAATAACAAAAGTCTTTGTATTATTCTCACAACTCTTTATCTTTAAATATTATTTAAATTATAATATGAATTAAACATAATGTTCAATATATAATAATAGTAACTAGTCAACCTTTGTATTAATCTCAAAACAGGTCACCTTTAAGGTGGAACAAAACCTACCCTGGTTGGCTCTGGAATCTAAAAAATTCCAGGGCCGGCCGCTAGCCTTCCCTGGGATTCCCCAGCTGTGAGAAACCGCCCAGGACGCCTTTAAACACTCACCTTTCCCTGCTCTAACACCACATGCATGGGTTCTTGTCCAATGAGAGCCGTCTGCTGTGACTATGGAGGTTATTCAAGAAACGCTACCACTAGGTAGTGCCATGTAGGGCCAGGTTATGCCATGTAGCGGCACGTGGCATTGGGTGAACGCTGGGTGCTGAATGTGAAAACCACACTTAAGAAAGCAAATCTGGTGAGCGCTTCTAATAGCGTCATGTAGCGTCACATGTATCACTAGAGGCGGCTCAGTGTATAGCGCCGGCGCTCTATGTTCAGGAGCGCCATGTAGTACCTGTCGCTCAGTGTCGCTCAGTATCGCTCTCCCATACATTTTAATCGTGTTTCATTTGGTTGTGTTTAAATAGCGTTTTGCTATAGTACAGCTTTAACTTTTTGTCTCAAATCATTGTTTGTCCTCTCCTGCCCGGCAACACATTTATATATTTTTTTTTTTTTTTTTAATTTTTATGCAGAATTGTATGTGCAGGTCGGCCATTGCAGTGTCATTGTCACAGCGTAAAACAATGTCATTCCATATGTTTTTGCTCTGGTGCTGGTGGATATGTGTTGAGAAACAGACTTTTTGCACACGTTTGGCGCTCAGCGGTAGAGTGCCCATTTTTAGAGCGCCAACGCTGGTTGTGTGTACATATGGGCTTTGGCGCTGAGTGCCAGACACACTTAACTGGTGCTACCTATCGCTCGCTGCAGCATTGTCCTGTTGTTAGATGTAGCATAGAGTCTTGGGCGCTTTGACCTCGGGATACTACCTAGCGTTCTCCATTGGCTCTGCAGTGAATCAGGGAGAGCCCTTCTACAGCGCCCCCTACAGACACCACATTTATCAATGCTGGACAGGTTACTACAGCGTCACTTGTCCGGCCACTCTGCTAGGTTAGAGCGCCTGACATCCACTTGCAGCGTCTACTAGCGGTCGCTCTAAGCGCCGCTACACAGACACTCACATGGTAGCACATGGTGCTAGTGTTAAATCAGCCTCCCCATCATTCAGCAAATGGCTCTCATTGTCCCGCTCCAGACATTCAGCACGCGCCCCCCATTCTAGTCAAAGAGAGCCATTCGATGAATGAAAAAATCACCGCAGATGGCTGCTAGCGTATGCACCTTTTTAACCATGAATAGATGAGTGGCTTTCTGAGTCAAATTCTGTCCTGTAAGATACACGGGCAAAGGTGGCATAGGCATGGGAGGAGGTGACACCAGAAAAAAGGGCACAGGAGAGGTGGCATGAGAAGCGGACAGAGGACATAGTGGAAGAGTAAGGTGGCACCAGAAAGAGGAGACGCATTGCAAGAGGGGATGCTGGAAAGAAGGACAAGGTGGCACCAGAAAGAGGGGGCGCATTGCAAGAGGTGGTGCTGGAAAGAAGGACAAGGTGGCACCAGAAAGAGGGGGCGCATTGCAAGAGGTGGTGCTGGAAAGAAGGATGAGGTGGCACCAGAAAGAGGGGGCGCATTGCAAGAGGTGGTGCTGGAAAGAAGGATGAGGTGGCACCAGAAAGAGGGGGCGCATTGCAAGAGGTGGTGCTGGAAAGAAGGATGAGGTGGCACCAGAAAGAGGGGGCGCATTGCAAGAGGTGGTGCTGGAAAGGATGAGGTGGCACCAGAAAGAGGTGGCACATTGCAAGAGGGGGCATTGGAAAGAAGGACAAGATGGCACCAGAAAGAGGGGGCGCATTGCAAGAGGGGGCGCTGGAAAGAAGCACAAGATGGCACCAGAAAGAGGGGGCGCATTGCAAGAGGTGGTGCTGGAAAGAATGATGAGGTGGCACCAGAAAGAGGGGGCGCATTGCAAGAGGAGGCATTGGAAAGAAGGACAAGGTGGCACCAGAAAGAGGGGGTGCATTGCAAGAGGTGGTGCTGGAAAGAAGGACAAGGTGGCACCAGAAAGAGGGGGTGCATTGCAAGAGGTGGTGCTGGAAAGAAGGATGAGGTGGCACCAGAAAGAGGGGGGGCGCATTGCAAGAGGGGGCATTGGAAAGAAGGACAAGGTGGCACCAGAAAGAGAGGGCGCATTGCAAGAGGTGGTGCTGGAAACAAGGATAAGGTGGCACCAGAAGGAGAAGAAGGTTTATAGAGGCTGAGGCTTAAGCAATGGAAGGATGGAAGGCAGTTGGCACAGCAAGAGTGGACACATGAGGCATAATGAGCGACTGGGGCATAGTGCATAAAGAAGTGACCCAGACAAAGTCAGCACTAGAGTGGGCGTAGCACACTGGCACATAGAGTGAAATAGGAAAAGGCGGCATACAGTAAAAGGGAGAAGGTATACAGGAGTGTTGCACATGAGCAGAGTTGGCGCTGGAAATTGGGGGCACACTGGTAGATTTGGCACTGGAAAAAGACAGGGCATGTCCAGGGTGGCACTAGGGAGAAATGGGCACATAAGGTAAAGGTTATACCAGGCAGCATGACCACACAAGGAGAGAGCATTGCAGCAGTGGAAGGAGGCAGCACATGATGAAAGGTGGCATCAGAAGGAGCTCCTATGACAAGGGGACATTGCAGAGAGGGGGCACCAATGTCCAGCCATGCCAACCTCTTTTCTTAGGTTTTGAGATCCTTTTGCAGTCAGAGCTGCCTTCTAGTCCCTACACACATTGGCCCAATGGCCATTATGGGTATGAAAGGATCCTCAAGGCAACACTCCAGCTGGCATTGCAAGAGAGAGGACACAGTGGAAGAGTTTTGGAAGAGAGAGGTGGCACCAGAAAGAGGGAGCAAATTGCAAGAGGTGGTGCTGGAAAGAAAGACGAGGTGGCACCAGAGTAGAAGGTTTATAGATGCTGAGGCGACACTTGGGTTGGCATTGCAAGAGAGGGCACATGAGGCAAAATGAGCGAGTGGATAAAGCAGAGACCCAGACAAAGAGTGGGCATAGCACATTGGCACACAGGGTGAAATGGGAAAAGGCGGCATACAGTAAAAGGGAGAAGGTATACAGGAGTGCTGCACATGAGCAGAGTCGGAGCTGGAAATTGGGGGCACACTGGGAGATTTGGCACTGGAAAAAGATAGGCCATGTCCAAGGCGGCACTAGGCACAAATGGGCACATAAGGTGAAGATTACACCAGGCAGCGTGACCACACAAGGAGAGAGCATTGTAGCAGTAGAAGGAGGCAGCACATTTGTATAGAGACAAGAAGGCAGCTCTGACTGCAAAAGGATCTCAAAACATAAGAAAAGAGGTTGGCATGGCTGGACATTGGTGCCCCCCTCTCTGCCATAGGAGCTCCTATGGTAAGGGGGAAATGCAGAGAGGGGGAATCAATGTCCAGCCATGCCAGCCTCTTATGTGTTGAGATCATTTTGCAGTCAGGGCTGCCTTCTGGCCCCTACACACATTTGCCCAATGACCATTATGGGTATGGAAATATCCTCGAGGCAACACTAGAGTTGGCACAGCAAGAGAGGGCACATGAGGCAAAATGAGCGACTGGGGCATAGTGCATAAAGAGGTACCCCCTATGGCTAAGGGTGCATTGCAGAGAGGGGGCACCAATGTCCAGCCATGCCAGCCTCTTCTCTTATGTTTCGAGATCCTTTTGCAGTCGGGGCTGCCTTCTAGTCCCTACACACATTGGCCAATGGCCATTATGGGTAGGCAGGGCTGGCTTCAGGTTTATGTGGGCCCTTGGGTGGCATGGTCTCAGTGGGCCCCTATGTGGTGAAGAGTTGTGTCACATCACCGAGGGACGTCCCAAATCTGGATACTCCCTAAGAATCTTGCTATTTGGACCAAAACTCTAGTTTTGGTCTACTTTGAAGCTCACCAAACCCCTTTAAACCTGACCTTGGAGGCTAAACGAATCTAGATCCTCCTGATTTTGGATGCCCCTGTGTGTGACCCTTCTCCCCGCTTTGTGCATTACTTTCCTGGAACTGGTGAATGCACTGTGGGGTCGCCAGTTTGAGTTAACGGCCAAACCAGGGGGGTTCTTTCACAAACAGGGTCATCCCAAATTGAGATGCCCCTGTAAAGCGGACCAAAACTCAGGGGTGGAATTGCTTGCATAGTGGGTATGCCAGAGATCCCAGGGGGTATCACACAGTAGGGTATCACAGATTGGGATGCTCCAGGCATAGGAAGCCAGCTGGGGTGGGCAACTTAAAAGCAGAACAAACCCAGCACTTCCTCCCCTGGAATCTAAATTGAGATGCCCCGTTGTATGGAACCCCTTCATTCCAGGAGATGTGGGCACCAGCTGTGGCCTCTCAGTCAGCCGCCGGTCAAGCTATGTCGCACACCCCAAAGGCCGGCCCTGTCAGTGGCCCCCCGGAGGGTGGGGGCCCCCGGCAGCTGCCCCACCTTGCCGGGAGCTGACGCCGGTCCTGTGGGTAAGATATTCACCTGTGTGGCATACAGAATTACTGAGAGTTAAATACCACCTTTCTGCTAATGGCAGGGCTCTGATTGGCTGGTTGTATTGTGCGTCTGTGTGTACGCCGCTTCTGCTTTGTGTTTCCAGGAAACAATTCCGAGCTGTTACATTGAGTTTTGTTTTTTTTTTTTATAGAATAATGAGGATTCAGGGAAAGGGGTGTATATCTCAGGAATTGCAGCTTTGCCCTAAAGGAGGGAATCTCCGCTCTATTCATGTAACAGAAGCTAATTACACAACATTACGCCACCCAACTGGCGACCGGGAATTCCGCAGTTATGCCAGCTCCGCTCCCCATTAGCCCATCAGCTCATTATGGTGTCACTGACACAACTGGCGGCGTAAAGGGCCGTTGTACTTTTGCTGAACATTACGGGAAGTAATTAGCGGCTTTAATTGGTGTATCAGGTTTACAGGCATTAAAGAGGGACTATTAGATTCCAGAGCTCGGGCTGCCTGCGCCCGCGTATCAGGAGAGATGCCCGTTCTGAGGCCGGGTACACATTGTCATCTGAGGGTCTAGAACCAACACTGCTCATGGAAACCGTATTGCCCTGGCTGCACCCGGTAAGCTTGGTTTAAAGTGGAACTTCAGTCCTGAATTGGGATGCCCACCAGCTAGTAAGGGGGGTAAAAATACTTACTGTGTCTGCACACTATACTGCTTGAGCACTTATTGTGATTTGTGCTGGTGAATCCTTTCTGATGCGCAGGAAGGTGAGTATTTTTGTTGATTCAGAGCCCCTTTCTTGACAATTTTTTGCTTAAAATTTTTTATTCTCGTTCATTTTTCCCTCTCGTCTAATCCAACAGAGCCTTTTTTCTGCAAGACTTTTCGTGTGAACTGTTTGTATTTTTACATGATTTTTCGTTTGGTAGCAACACCTCTAAAAAAATGACGAGAAAGGGACTCAGAATCAACCCTCATGATTAGAATTCTGGGGCCGCTAGCACTCTGCATATCATGATTGGGAGTCTGGGGCCACTTGTACTCTGCATATCATGATTGGGAGTCTGGGGCCACTTGTACTCTGCATATCATGATTGGGAGTCTGGGGCCACTTGTACTCTGCATATCATTATTGGGAGTCTGGGGCCACTTGTACTCTGCATATCATGATTGGGAGTCTAGGGCTATATTGTACTCTGCATATCATGATTGGGAGTCTGGGGCCACTTGCACTCTGCATATCATTATTGGGAGTCTGGGGCCACTTGTACTCTGCATATCATGATTGGGAGTCTAGGGCTATATTGTACTCTGCATATCATGATTGGGAGTCTGGGGCCACTTGTACTCTGCATATCATTATTGGGAGTCTGGGGCCACTTGTACTCTGCATATCATGATTGGGAGTCTAGGGCTATATTGTACTCTGCATATCATGATTGGGAGTCTGGGGCCACTTGCACTCTGCATATCATGATTGGGAGTCTGGGGCCACTTGCACTCTGCATATCATGATTGGGAGTCTAGGGCTATATTGTACTCTGCATATCATGATTGGGAGTCTGGGGCCACTTGTACTCTGCATATCATGATTGGGAGTCTAGGGCTATATTGTACTCTGCATATCATTATTGGGAGTCTGGGGCCACTTGCACTCTGCATATCATTATTGGGAGTCTGGGGCCACTTGCACTCTGCATATCATTATTGGGAGTCTGGGGCCACTTGTACTCTGCATATCATGATTGAGACTCTGGGGCCACTTGTACTCTGCATATGATGATTGGGATTCTGGGGCTGCTTTCACTTTGCATATAATAATTGCATACCTACCAACTTTTCAGGGTGGGAAAGAGGGACATTTGTTAAATTAGGCCACGCCCCTCATTGAGGGATGGATGAAGCCACGCCCCTCATTGAGGGTGGATGAAGCCACGCCCCCTCATTGAGGGATGGATGAAGCCACGCCGCCTCATTGAGGGATGCTGAAGCCACGCCCCCTCATTAAGGGATGGATAGGAGATGTGTGTAACAGCTTCAACAATACAAAAAAATTGGGGGTGGGCCCCCCTTGACCCCATTGACCCCGCTATAAATACAACTCCATATATTGTTTTAAGTTTTAGCTATGTTTAATATTTTTGCTGCCTGCTGTGGCATACAAAAACCCATCTGTGATACAACATAGCTACAATAAATGTTACAATTAACAAAAAACACATATCAATCAATCAGTCAATACCAATCAATAAAAGACACTTGGAGTTGTATTTATAACGGGGTCAATGGGGTCAAGGGTTCAAGGAGGGCCCACCCCCATTTTATATTGAATATGAACCCACCAAAGAACAGCTTTTTAAAGCGGTCCTTCACTCTGAATTAGAGCCTATCTTACACGTTTCCCCCCCTGCACATACAGATTGCTCACATTAATCCGGACCTTCACCCTGAATAAGAGCCTATTTTATACGTTTCCCCCCCTGCACATACAGATTGCTCACATTAATCCGGACCTTCACCCTGAATAAGAGCCTATCTTATACGTTTCCCCCCCCCTGCACATACAGATTGCTCACATTAATCCGGACCTTCACCCTGAATAAGAGCCTATCTTATACGTTTCCCCCCCTGCACATACAGATTGCTCACATTAATTCGGACCTTCACCCTGAATAAGAGCCTATCTTATATGTTTCCCACACCCTGTACATACAGATTGCCCACATTAATCCGGACCTTCACTCTGAATAAGAGTCTATCTTATATGTTTCCCACACCCTGTACATACAGATTGCTCACATTAAAAATCATCCTACCTGCATCTACTGCATGTTATGAGCCTTTAAACATCCAAGATGGCGACTCATGTAACATCAGGCAGCCTGCAAACAGGAAGTGTCTGCTGACTATGCTACTCTGCATTCTGGGATTGCTGCCCCTTCCCTGACCCCAGCTCTGCTTTGTCTGAGCAAAGCACAGCTATAACCCCGCCCCCTGTACTTTATCCCGCTCTCCTCTCCTCAGTATGTGATGCTTCTGAGTCAAGATGGCGGCGCCCGTATCCTAAGGTCCTGAACAGAGTTGCAGCCCAGTGGGGGAAAGAATAATAAGTAAGTGACTAAAAACTTAAAATATATTAATTTTAGATGCTGGGGAATAGTTTTTTAAGGGTTTGGGCTTTTCATTAAATCATGGTGAAGGTTCAGTTTAAGACGTTGAATGTGGAGGTTTGTCCATTATTGCATCTCTTCCAAAGTAGTGTGACGCAATCGGGACTTTAAAGCTAAAAAAACATATTGTTCCCATTCTTATTTCTACATAGTAAATAGTAACTAACCCCCAGCTGTGGAGTACAGGCGGGGGACCGGGAGCAGGCTGCAGGGGCGCGTTGTGTCATTACGTCAGTGCATAGACTTTGCATTGTTGCAAAGGGAAAGTAAAGATAAGCCTTGTTCAGTGTCAGGAGTGTGCGCGGCTCAGAGAGCTCGGCTTGTGTCGCATAATAACGCTTTGTGTTCTGCCTGTCGTACGTGTCGCGGCAAATCCTTCCCCAGAAAACCGCAAACAGCAAAACCAACAGAGCCGCGCTGTGCTAACACCGCGTTCCCGGCCGCTCGCCATGTGTCCACATATTTCTGGCCAGCAGAGCCTGGCACATTATTATTGTTATTATTGCGTTATTCCCTTACTCTCTGTCGTCTCAGTTTTAATTTTGAAAAAAAAGGATTTAAAGTGGACCAACACTATCCTGGGTTTTGGTCTTCTGTGTGAAACCCCCCAGAAAGCCCCGAAAACTCAACTCACCCCGCTCCCACGTGACCGCTGCAGCCAATCCCCGCCGACGGACAAGCGAGAGGCAGCGACGGACAAGCAGAGCGCGTCCGCCGCCACCTCCCGCTCGTCACTCTTACAGGGCCATTCACAAACGGCCAGCGCGGGAGCGCGCCCTGCTAGAGGGACGTGCGGGAGGCAGCAGCGGCGGACGCGCATGCGCGGCTGGAACGCGGAAAAGGTAGGATCGTGGACTTCCTGGGGGGTTTCACCCCGCTGGACATCCCGATTTCGGATGCCCCGCGGGGAGGGATCTGATCAGCCCGGGAATCTTATAGATTCCCGGGCCGATCCCTCCTGGGTGTTGGTCCACTTTAACTTTATCTGTAGAGCTCCTCTGTATTTAAACCGGACCTTCAGTACGATTTAATAAAAAAACCCAAACCCTTAAAAAACTATTCCCCAGCATCTAAAATGAATATATTTTACGTTTTATTTTATGTAGTCACTTACTTATTATTCTTTCCTCCACTGGGCTGCAACTCTGTTCAAGACTCTAGGATACGTGCACCACCATCTTGACTCAGAAGCATCACATACTGAGGAGAGGGGGGGGAGTGCAGGGGGCGGGGTTATAGCTGTGCTTTACACAGACAGAGCAGAGCTAGGATCAGGAAAAGGAAAGCAATCCCAGAATGCAGAGCGGCACAGTCAGAAGACATTTCCTGTCTGTAGCCAGCCTGAAACTCCATGTGCCGCCATCTTGGATGTTTAAATGCTCAGATAACACACTAGGTGCAGGTAGGATGATTTTTAATGTGGGAAATCTGTATGTACGGGGGGGCGTACAAGATAGACTCTTATTCAGGGTGAGGGTCTGGATTAATGTGGCCAATCTGTATGTACATGAGGAAACATATAAGATAGGCTCTTATTCAGGGGGAGGGTCTGGATTAATGTGGCCAATCTGTATGTACAGGGTGGGGGAGACATACAAGATAGGCTCTTATTCATGGTGAAGGTCCGGATTAATGTGGGTAATCTGTATGTACAGGGTGGAGCCCTGCTAAAGGGACGTGCGGGAGGCGGCGGCGGCGGCCCGCACTGGAACGGGGAGAAGGTAAGGGTTGTGGGCTTCCTGGGGGGTTTCCCCCCGCGGGACATCCCGATCTCGGATGCCCCGCAGGGAGGGATCTGATTGGCCCGGGAATCTTATAGATCCCCCCACTTTAAAGTGGACCAACACCCAGGATTTTCACTATCCTGGGTTTTGGTCCACTTCTGTGGGGCACCCCGATCGGGGGTGACCCGCTGTGTGAAACCCCCCTAGAATGGCAGAAAAAAATCACTTCACCCTGCCTCTACGGCGCATGCGCGGGCCTCGTCCAATCAGTGAGCTCAGAGCCGCTGTGGTATGCACGTACAAGGGACGGACAACCACAGCAGCTCCGAGCACGCTGGCGGCCGCATCTCGCGCTTCCCTCTAACAGGGATTATTGTACATCAGTAGTGGTGCGGGACACATCTCCCCTTTTTGTACACTGCAGAGCACATTGCACTTTATACTTTATATATCATTAGTTTACTCACTTTTCCCAGCATTTCTGCTGCTCATGGTGCTTTTCAGGCTGATATTACCAGTATCCGATATCAGGTTTAATATTTTATAATATTCCAATATTTAATTAATTATATTTATAATACTATTTATATCAATAGCCCCTTTCCTGCCCCATTCCCAGTCATTATATGTATGCTTTTATTCTCTGTTGTAATATGTGAGTGTTGTTGTGTCTTTTATGTGATTTAGTGCTAGGCATATGTACCCTAATTAATTAATTATTTATAGATTTTAATTTAATTTTTTGAGTGTGTGCGGCCATTTATTCGGGGATTACCAGGGGACAGCTCCAGAGTCCCACCTGTCCACATTAGCCATCTTTCCAGTCCTACGGCGCATGCGCGGCTGCTCGTCCAATCAGCGCGCTCAGAGCCGCTGACGTCTCTTCATCTAAGCCTTCGTCTAAGGCGAGTGGATCTGAGGGCGCTGACAGCTGCATCCCCCGCTTCCCTCTAACAGGGAGTTTGCCCGCACCGGCCATTCACAAATGCCTGGCACGGGCACGCGCCCTACTAGAGGGATAGCGGGGATGCTGCCGCGGCTTGCGCATGCGCCGTTGGACTGGGAAAGAAGATGAGTTTCTGGGCTGTCTAGGGGTTTTCATACAGCGGGGCATCCTGATTCTGGATGCCCTGGGGAGGGAATCGATCGGCCTGCGAATCTTATAGATTCACGGGCCGATCGCCATGGGTTTTGGTACACTTTAACACTAGTGCCCGAAAGCTCACAGCACCGGGCGCTCTGGTTGATACAGCGCCAGATTAAACCTGCCACTGTTGCCTAAGAGCCCATAGAGCTGAATGGGCAGAACTGGGTTGTAGTGTTTAAAGGGGAACATCACAATTGAAATATAAAGGGGCAGATTTCCCCTCCATCAGCCCCTACTTAGCCCCGTTCCTCACCACGCCGCCCGCTTATCCGACCCTAACTGACAACCACGGCAATCTCGCAGCTCTGCAAAGTCTCGCAGGATTTCGGGCGGCTCCATTGCATCCCATTCATGGGCACTGTGCAGGCGCCTGATGGGATGCAAGATGGCGCCGCCCATCAGAAGGTCGCCTGAAATCCGACCCAGAAGATGGATCCCCCAACGACAGTGGTGAACTGGGGCCAAAAATCAGCCCTGGATTTTACCAGCCCCTGGCCGGCCCGAGACATCCCTGCTGAGGCCCCCCAACCATGATGCCGGGGGTATATCATTAGGGGCTGGGGTTCCTTGGCTTGTGGGTACAGGGGGCTGGGCTTCCTTGGCTTGTGGGTACAGGGGGCTGGGCTTCCTTGGCTTGTGGGTACAGGGGGCTGGGGTTCCTTGGCTTGTGGGTACAGGGGGCTGGGGTTCCTTGGCTTGTGGGTACAGTGGGCTGGGCTTCCTTGGCTTGTGGGTACAGTTGGGCTGGGTAGGGGGCTGGGGTTCCTTCGCTTGTGGGTACAGTGGGGCTGGGCTTCCTTGACTTGTGGGTGCAGTGGGGCTGGGCTTTTTGGCTTGTGGGTACAGTGGGGCTGGGTAGGGGGCTGGGGTTCCTTCGCTTGTGGGTACAGTGGGGCTGGGCTTCCTTGGCTTGTGGGTACAGTGGGGCTATAGCATTGGGGGCTGGGGTTCCTTGGCTTGTGGGTACAGTGGGGTTATAGCATTGGGGGCTGGGGTTCCTTGGCTTGTGGGTACAGTGGGGCTATAGCATTGGGGGCTGGGCTTCCTTGGCTTGTGGGTACAGGGGGCTGGGGTTCCTTGACTTGTGGGTGCAGTGGGGCTGGGCTTTTTGGCTTGTGGGTACAGTGGGGCTATAGCATTGGGGGCTGGGGTTCCTTGGCTTGTGGGTACAGTGGGGCTATAGCATTGGGGGCTGGGGTTCCTTGGCTTGTGGGTACAGTGGGGCTATAGCATTGGGGGCTGGGGTTCCTTGGCTTGTGGGTACAGTGGGGCCATAGCATTGGGGGCTGGGGTTCCTTGGCTTGTGGGTACAGTGGGGCTGGGCATTGTCCCGGCTCTCCCTATGGCCAGTCCACCCCTGCCCAGCGAGGTGAGTATTTAGTGCCCAATGGTAAAACCAGATGGGGGAAACAGTGAGGTTTGGGGAGGTTTTAACCTCTCCTGATGTTTCTCTTTTAATTTTATTAAAAACTGACCGGTTTTAAAGAGGGATTGTACCTTCTCTGTAAAAATATAAAAGTTAAAGTTATCGACAGATGCCCATTTACCTTTCCCCGCTCCAGCGATGCATGCGTTGGCTCTTATCCAATCAGATATTTTCCGGGCTCATGTAATGCTTGGCAAGGGGCTCTGTTTACATTCAGAGCTTGGCGATCAGGAGGGCGAAGGGCCCCAGCCGACCTGAACGGCCAGGGGATGGAGCGCACTCACAGCCTGAAGATGCCGGGGATGCGGCCACTAGATCTTTACATTTCCGAGGGTGCCAGGAAGCTGGTGAGTTCTGGGGTGGGGAAGGGTTCACACAGCGGGGTATCCCATTTCGGGATGCCCCCAGGAGAGGTCAGTGGCCGGCCACAGTGGGGTTTTGTACGCTTTAAAGTAGATCAAAACACAGGATTTTGCATATCCTGAGTTTTGGTCCTTTCCTCAGGGCCCCCCCCCCGATCCGGGTGAAACCCCCCCAGATAGCTGAGCGCAACTCACCTCTTCCCAGCCTTACAGCGCATGCGGGGCCGCTCGTCCAATCGGTGCACTCGTCCGCTAATGTTTCGCCATCTAAGATGCCGTCTAAGGCCAGCTCCGAGCGCGCTGCGGACGCATCCTCCGCTTCCCGGCCATTCACAAATGCCTGGCGCCGGCGCGTGCCCCGCTAGAGGAATAGTGCGGAATGCGGCTGCAGCCTGCGCATGCGCCGTTGGACTGGGAAGTAAGGTAAGTGAACGGAGCGACCTGGGGGGAGGAGATTGATTGGCCCAAGAATCTATAAGATCCAGCTGGGTTTTGGTCCACTTTAAAGTAATGCAGGGGTTTGGTTAAAGGGGACCTATGATATTCTTGTTTTATTAAGACTAATGTTCTCCAGATTGTTTTGGGGACATATATGGCCATTGTATGCTTGAGCACACATAGGAATTTTTCCTCTGCGTTTTACCCATCCATGCAGCCAGACAAACACAAAGCAGTGAGTGCACACCTTTCCGGAGCGGCGGGATGCTCTAACCATGGCGTCAGGGGAAGCAGTTGGGGGTGTTAGGTGTCTTGCCTAAAGTGGACCAAAACCCACCCTGGAGTCTATGATACTTGCTTCCCTGGTGGGCATCCAGATTTGGGATGCCCCGGTGTGTAAAACCCCCCAGGTTGCCTGAAAACTCTACTTTTTCCAGGTCCAACGGCGCATGCGCGAACAGTGGCTGCATCCCCGCTATCCCTTTAGCAGGGCCAAGCATTTGTGAATGGGCACGCTCCCTGTTAGAGGGAAGTGGGGGATGTGGCCGCCAGCGCTCTTAGATCCGCTAGTGTTAGACAAAGGGGTGGGAGCGCATCTAAGCGCACTGATTGGACAAGAGACCATAGGACAGTGGAAAGGTGAGTGATATCGGGCAACCTGGGGGGTTTCACACAACGGGGCATCCCCGATCGGGGTGCCCCTGGAGCAAGGACCAAAACCCAGGATAGTCAAAATCCTGGGTTTTGGTCCACTTTAAAGTGGACTAAAACCCAGCATGATCAGCTCGGGAATCGATAGGATTCCCTGCCCGATCGATTCTCTCCCCCTTGGGCATCCAAAATCGGGATGCCCCGCTGTGTGAAACCCCCCAGGTCGCCCCATTCACTTACCTGGTTTCCCGATCCAGCGGCACACGCGCTTGCAGTGCCCTTGCCCGCGCCAGGCATTTGTGAATCATGAACTTCCGGTTAGAGGGATGCGGGGGATGCGGCCACCACTGTGCTCGGAGCCGTTGGCCATAGACGCCGGCTTAGATGGCGCGACGTCCAATCGCGCTGATCGGACGAGAGGCAGCGCATGCGCCGTAGGACCGGGGAGAGGTGAGTTGCGCTCCCCGATCGGGGTGCCCCGGGGGGCAAGGCCACTTTATGAGCACTGCAGTCATGTCCCGGCTGAGAATCAGACCTGACACCCATACGGTCACAAGATCACTTCCTTGACCACTAAGGGGTTTATTCATCAAGGGATAGCGCCAGGTAGCGCCTCGTAGCGGCAGGCAGCGTCTGTTGAACGCCGGGTGCTGTCTGCAAAACCACATTTATCAAAGCGAATCTGGTGAGCGACTCGTAGCGTACGATTCATCATTGCAGCGTATTGCGCCAGATCTCTAGCATCCAGAGCGCCAGGTATTACCTGTCGCTACCTGGCGCTCTCACATACATTTCAACGGACGTTCCTTCAAATCCCTTTCCTGATTCCATTTTTTTTGATTATCAAATCATTGTGTTACATCTCATGGCCTCGAAAAAGTCACTTTTCTAAAGTTTTTTTTTTTTAATATTTTTATGCAGAATTGTCATTACAGGTCTGGCACTAAAGTGTTAATGTCACAGTGTTATAACAATGTCATTCCATGTGTTTTCGCTTTGTTACTGGTGGAAATGTGTTCAAAAAATCACTTTAATCACACAGCGTCTGGCGCTCTGTGCTACAGCGTCCAGATCCAGAGGGCCAGCGCTGTGCGAGGGTGATTTTTTGATGAATATGGTGCGAGTCACTGAGAGCCGGTCGCTCTGAGCAGTCGCTACCTTTCGCTCCTTATAGTGTAATACTGGTGTTACAGCGACCAACGTACATCTCATTCATTATTGATGGCCAGCGTACTACAGCGACTGAGGCGCTCAGTTACAGCGCACGATACTCGCTTACAGCGTCTACTAGCGGTCGCTCTAAGCGCCGCTCTACAGAGCCTCATCTGGCAATACCTGGTGTTAGTAATGAATCAGCCTGTAAGCCACGACCTTCCGTTTCAGATTTTTTTAGCGGTCTTCCCATCATTCAGTTAAAGTGGACCAACACCCAGGATTTTGACTATCCTGGGTTTTGGTCCACTTCGGTGGGGCACCCCGATCGCCCCGCTGTGTGAAACCCCCCAGAAAGCCCCGAAAACTCACCTCACCCCGCTCCCACGTGACCGCTGCAGCCAATCCCCATCGACAGAGAAGCGAGAGACAGCGCCGGACAAGCAGAGCGCGCCCGCCTCCCGCGCGTCCCTCTTACAGGGAGCGCACCCGCGCCGGCCATTCACAAATGAAACATATAAGATAGACTCTTATTCTGGGTGAAGGTCCGGATTAATGTCAGCAATCTGTATGTACAGGGTGTGGGAAACATATAAGATAGACTCTTATTCTGGGTGAAGGTCCGGATTAATGTGAGCAATCTGTATGTACAGGGTGTGGGAAACATATAAGATAGACTCTTATTCTGGGTGAAGGTCCGGATTAATGTGAGCAATCTGTATGTACAGGGTGGGGGAAACATATAAAATAGACTCTTATTCTGGGTGAAGGTCCGGATTAATGTGGGCAATCTGTATGTACAGGGTGTGGGAAACATACAAGATAGGCTCTTATTCAGGGTGAAAGTCCGGATTAATGTGGGCAATCTGTATGTACAGGGGGGGGGGACATACAAGATAGGTTCTTATTCAGGGTGAAGGTCCGGATTAATGTGGGCAATGTGCATGTACAGGGGGGAACATACAAGATAGGCTCTTATTCAGGGTGAAGGAGGTCCGGATTAATGTGGGTAATCTGTATATACAGTGTGTGGGAAACATATAAGATAGGCTCTTATTCAGGGTGAAGGTCCGGATTAATGTGGGCAATCTGTATATACAGCTTGGGGGAAACATATAAGATAGGCTCTTATTCAGGGTGAGGGTCTGGATTAATGTGGGCAATCTGTATGTACGGGGGGGGGGGAACATACAAGATAGGCTCTTATTTAGGGTGAAGGTCCGGTTTAAGTGCTTCTACATACCTACCAACTTTTCAGGGTGGGAAATAGGGACATTTGTTAAATGAAGCCACGCCCCCTCATTGTGGGATAGATGAAGCCACGCCCCCTCGTTGATGGATAGATGAAGCCACGCCCCCTCATTGTGGGATGGATAAGAGATAGGATGTAACAGTTACAATAGAAACACTTTGAATAGACAAATGAATCATTTATTGCTGCAGATCTGCATGTTACACCTCAAAGAGGGACAAAGGAGAACAACGAGGGACAGGGGGACATGGACTCAAAAGAGGGACAGTCCCTCCAAATCAGGGACACTTGGGAGGTATGGCTTCTCTATCCCAAGCTGTGGGCGTGCCCCCGGGAGTAACCGCGACGGAGCTGCCGGGACACCTGATACCTGTGCCCAGGTGTGGGAACAATGTGGCGCCCACAAACCGCGCTCATTACTCAGCTCTGACTGACGGGATTATCGGCGGAAGCTCTTTTCACTGCGCTGAGAAAAATAGACGCGGGCTCTGACTGGCTGCCATTGGCGTACGCAACCCAAATGCAAAGCGATTCCTTTAATGGGGACCAAAACCCAGGGTTGTGTTTCCCAGTTTAAAGTGTTTCCCAGCCCTACGGCGCATGTGCGGCCTCTCATCCAATCAGCGTGCTCGGATCCGCTCCTGCCCCTTCCTCTAAGTTTCACACTGTGGGGCATCCTGATTTGGGACGCCCCAGGGAAAGGCTAGCGGCCAGCCCTGGTGTCTTTTAGACTCTAAGGGTCTTATTCTTCAAGGTACAGCGCCAGGTAGCGGCAGGTGAACGCCGGACACGGCAGCAATTCCACATTTATGAAGCTGATTCTGTTGAGCGACTGGAACAACGCCACGTAGCGTCCGATTCATCATTATCCCAGGCTCAGCGTACAGCGCCGGCGTTCAAACTTTCACAGCGCCAGGTATTACCTCTCGCTACCTGTCGCTCTCCCATACATTTCAATGGACGTTCTTTTATTACTTTTTAAACAGGTTTTTTTTTTTTATTTATTTATTTATTTTTATTCTTAAATAATGTTGTGACCTCTCCTGGCCGAGAAAAAGACATTTTTGAAAACTTTTTTTCATTTTTTAATTTATTTATGCAGAATTGACATTACAGGTCTGGCATTAAAGTGTTCATGTTACAATGTTATTACAATGTCATTCCATATGTTTTCGCTTTGTTACTGGTGGATACGTGTTCAAAAACAGCCTTTAATCACACAGCCTCCGGCGCTCTGGGCTACAGCGAAGCATTTTTGAGCGCCGCCGGTGTGTGAGGCTGTTTTTTTGATGAATGTGGTGTGAGTCGGTCGCACTGACCGGTCGCTACCATTCGCTCCCATACAGCGCTGTACTGCTCATATAGCGACTCCCCACAAAGTATTCATCAATGCTGCACAGCGACTGAGGCGCTCTGAACTAGCGAACCACGGCCGAGCACTGCGACTACTAGCGGGGGCTCTGAAAATGCCTGCTACAGACGCTCATCTGTCGCTACCTGGCGTTAGTGATGATTCAGCCTGCCCGGCTGCTGTACCAGGGTTTTGGTCCACTTCCAGCCCTGACGTCTAAAAGACTCGCTGGTGCCATTTAAATAGACGCTGTGTGATCAAAGTGTGAACACATATATATCAGTAACAAAGAGGAAACACATGGAAGGATGTGGAGGCTGATTCACTACTAGCGCCAGGTATCGGCAGATGAGTGTCTATAAAGCGGCGTTTAGAGCGACCGCTAGTAGACGATGTATGTGTGTATCGGGCGCTGTAACAGAGCGCCTCAGTTGCTGTAGTAACCTGGCCGGCATCGATGAATGTGATGTGTGTTGGGCGCTCTAACACCAGTACAGCTCTGCAGGGAGCGAGAGGTAGCGCCAGCTCAGTGTGTCCGGCACCATATTTAAAAAAACTACACACAGCGTTGTCGCTCTAAAGCTGGGCGCTGTAGCATAGAGCGCCAGACGCTGTGTGATTAAAGTCTGTTTTTGAACACATATCCACCAGTAACAAAGCGAAAACACATGGAATGACATTGTTATAACACTGTGACAATAACACTTTAGTGCCAGACCTGTAATGACAATTCTGCATAAAAATATAAAAATATATATATATTAAAAGTGTTTGTTTGCAGCCGGGAGATGATTGCAGCAAAAAAAATATTAAAATTGCCAAACACACTATTTATACACAACTAATGAAATCCCATTAAAATGTATGGGAGAGCGACACAGAGCGACAGGTAATACCTGGCTCTGGAAGCTAGAGCTCCGGCGCTATACACTGACCTGCCTGTAATAATACATGTGACGCTACATGGCGCTGTTAGAGGCGCTATACACTGACCTGCCTGTAATAATACATGTGACACTACATGACGCTGTTAGAGGCGCTATACACTGACCTGCCTGTAATAATACATGTGACGCTACATGGCGCTGTTAGAGGTGCTATACACTGAGCTGCCTGTAATAATACATGTGACGCTACATGGCGCTGTTAGAGGCGCTATACACTGACCTGCCTGTAATAATACATGTGACACTACATGGCGCTGTTAGAGGCGCTATACACTGACCTGCCTGTAATAATACATGTGACACTACATGGCGCTGTTAGAGGTGCTATACACTGACCTGCCTGTAATAATACATGTGACGCTACATGACGCTGTTAGAGGCGCTATACACTGACCTGCCTGTAATAATACATGTGACACTACATGGCGCTGTTAGAGGCGCTATACACTGACCTGCCTGTAATAATACATGTGACCCTACATGACGCTGTTAGAGGCGCTATACACTGACCTGCCTGTAATAATACATGTGACCCTACATGGCGCTGTTAGAGGCGCTATACACTGACCTGCCTGTAATAATACATGTGACGCTACATGACGCTGTTAGAGGTGCTATACACTGACCTGCCTGTAATAATACATGTGACGCTACATGGCGCTGTTAGAGGCGCTATACACTGACCTGCCTGTAATAATACATGTGACGCTACATGGCGCTGTTAGAGGTGCTATACACTGACCTGCCTGTAATAGTACATGTGACGCTACATGGCGCTGTTAGAGGCGCTATACGCTGACCTGCCTGTAATAATACATGTGACGCTACATGGCGCTGTTAGAGGCGCTATACACTGAGCTGCCTGTAATAATACATGTGACGCTACATGACGCTGTTAGAGGCGCTATACGCTGACCTGCCTGTAATAATACATGTGACGCTACATGGCGCTGTTAGAGGCGCTATACACTGACCTGCCTGTAATAATACATGTGACGCTACATGGCGCTGTTAGAGGTGCTATACACTGACCTGCCTGTAATAATACATGTGACGCTACATGGCGCTGTTAGAGGTGCTATACACTGAGCTGCCTGTAATAATACATGTGACACTACATGGCGCTGTTAGAGGCGCTATACACTGACCTGCCTGTAATAATACATGTGACGCTACATGGCGCTGTTAGAGGTGCTATACACTGACCTGCCTGTAATAATACATGTGACGCTACATGGCGCTGTTAGAGGTGCTATACACTGACCTGCCTGTAATAATACATGTGACGCTACATGGCGCTGTTAGAGGTGCTATACACTGACCTGCCTGTAATAATACATGTGACGCTACATGGCGCTGTTA
This sequence comes from Gastrophryne carolinensis, assembly GCA_027917425.1. Taxonomy (NCBI): domain Eukaryota; kingdom Metazoa; phylum Chordata; class Amphibia; order Anura; family Microhylidae; genus Gastrophryne; species Gastrophryne carolinensis. The sequence goes on along the minus strand of CM051237.1, from coordinate 475,150,470 downwards.
GTCGCTCACCAGATTCACTTTCCTAATTGTGGTTTCACATACAGCGCCCGGCGTTCACCAGGCGCTGCCTGCCACTACGAGGCGCTACCTGGCGCTATCCCTTCTTACATAACCCCCATAATAGAAGGAAAGAAAGAAAAGAATATCATAGAAGGAAAGAAATAAATAGAAGGGAAGAAAGAAAAGATTATAATAGAAGGAAAGAAAGAAAAGAATATCATAGAAGGAAAGAAATTAATAGAAGGAAAAAAGAAAAGAATATAAATATAATAGAAGGAAAGACAATAATAGAAGGAAAGAAAGAAAAGTATTTAATAGAATGGAAGAAAAGAATATAATAGAAAGAAAATAATATAATATGAGAGAAAAGAATAGAAGGAAAGAAACAAAGCGTAGAAGGCCTAACAGAAGGGCGTCTCTTCCAATGGCTGTCAGTCCTTAGTCCTGGTTACTGCACGGTCCTGCGTCTGGGGTAGAAGGGATGAGATGGGCCCTCCCAAGTTGCAGGGGCCCCGGCACCCGCCCGAGTACGCCCAGTGCTGACGCCCGCCCCGTGTGTGGGATACCAGCACCATATCAATACAATAAATGTAAAAAAAAGTAGGTACACTGCACTAGGGTCCACCTCTACTAGAGGGTTAAAGTGGATCCCAACCGGACCTAGCGTCTATAATATGCCAGGTCTGGTGAAATCCCCCCCCCCCCCCGGGGCATCCCGCTGTGTGACACCCAGCCAGTTGCCCCATATTCTTATCTTGCATCTCAGGATGGGTTAGTACCAGAATCTGAAATAGTGAAAATCCTGGGTTTGGGTCCACTTTAACATATCCTGATATCTACTGATAATACCTCCTAACTGTCCCTCACTCGGCGGGGGTATCCCTATTTTTAGGCCATGTCCCCCCCCCCCCCCCCCGCTATCCCTCCCCCGTTGTCCCCTTTACCTATCACAGGCTTTTTATGTTTAGATCTCCATTAATAAATAACATCCAACACGTCATGTTTTGTACGTACGCCGCCCTGGAGGGAAATGAGCTGATGTTGAATGATTTTAGCACATTGTTTGTCCTTAAAGATATAGGCCCTTATTTAAGAAGGGACAGCGTCAGGTAGCGGCTGGTTAAGGAGAGGTAGCGACTGGTGAACGCCGGACACGGCACGTAATTACACATTTATCAAGCGGAATCTGTTTAGCGACTGGGATAGCGCCATGTAGCGTCTGATTCATCATTATCACAGCCTCAGCGAACAGCGCCGGTGTTCAGCCTTGCACAGCGCCAGGTATGACCTCTCGCTACCTGTCGCTCTCCCATACATTTCAATGGACGAACCTTTTCTTCTCTTTAAACGTTTTTTTTTTTTTTTTTTGTTCCCCAAAAAACACAAATAATTCTGTGACCTCTCCTGACATTGAATAAGCAGTTTTTTCATAATTTTTTAATTTTTTATATATTTCCTCAGAAATGACATCACAGCTCTGCCATTAAAGTGTTCATGTTACAATGTTATTACAATGTAATTCCATATGTTTTCGCTTTGTTACTAGTGGATAGATGCTGAAAAACAGACTTTAATCACACCGCCTCCTGCGCTCTGGGCTTCAGAGAAGCATTTTTCAGCGCCAGAGATTTGTGAGGCTGTTTTTTTGCTGAATATGGCGTGAGTCGGACGCTATGAACAGTCGCTAACATGCGCTCCCATACAGCGCTGTACTGGTCAAACAGCGACTCCTCACAATGTATTCAACATTACTGAACAGCGCTATAAAATAGCGACCCACGGTTGAGCACAGCGACTACTAGCGGGCGCTCTGAAAATGCCGCTACAGACGCTCATCTGTCGCTACCTGCCGCTAATGATGAATCAGCCTCATAGAGATATATAGCAGGAGTGCAGAGCATTGGGATAGAGAGGCCATGGCAGGGCCCCTCCGGCCTCATGGGCCCCGGTGCATATTAATCGAAGCAATTAGAGCCGCCTGCTGGTGTCCCCTGTGCAATACAAGCGTTTATTTGGCGCTATAAATAGACCCTTCCCATAGGGGGCCCCGGATCCCGAGGGCCACACATGGGCTTAAAATGGCTCCAACAGGAACAATATTTACTCCTGTCAGGGATCAACATCCAGCTATGCAATGTCACAGGGATATTACATTATAAGCAGAACTATGGGGCCCATAGGCATTGGGGGCCCAGTCCCATATTAACTCCACATCCAGCTATGCAATGTCACAGGGATATTACATTATAGGCAGAACTATGGGGCCCATAGGCATTGGGGGCCCAGTCCCATATTAACTCCACATCCAGCTATGCAATGTCACAGGGATATTACATTATAAGCAGAACTATGGGGCCCATAGGCATTGGGGGCCCAGTCCCATATTAGCTCCACATCCAGCTATGCAATGTCACAGGGATATTACATTATAGGCAACACTATGGGGCCCATAGGCATTAGGGGCCCAGTCCCATATTAACTCCACATCCAGCTATGCAATGTGACAGGGATATTACATTATAGGCAGAACTATGGGGCCCATAAGCATTAGGGGCCCAGTCCCATATTAACTCCACATCCAGCTATGCAATGTCACAGGGATATTACATTATAGGCAGGACTATGGGGCCCATAAGCATTAGGGGCCCAGTCCCATATTAACTCCACATCCAGCTATGCAATGTCACAGGGATATTACATTATAGGCAACAGTATGGGGCCCATAGGCATTAGGGGCCCAGTCCCATAATAACTCCACATCCAGCTATGCAATGTCACAGGGATATTACATTATAGGCAGAACTATGGGGCCCATAAGCATTAGGGGCCCAGTCCCATATTAACTCCACATCCAGCTATGCAATGTCACAGGGATATTACATTATAGGCAACAGTATGGGGCCCATAGGCATTAGGGGCCCAGTCCCATAATAACTCCACATCCAGCTATGCAATGTCACAGGGATATTACATTATAGGCAACACTATGGGGCCCATAGGCATTGGGGGCCCAGTCCCATATTAACTCCACATCCAGCTATGCAATGTCAAAGGGATATTACATTATAGGCAGAACTATGGGGCCCATAGGCATTAGGGGCCCAGTCCCATATTAACTCCACATCCAGCTATGCAATGTCAAAGGGATATTACATTATAGGCAGAACTATGGGGCCCATAGGCATTGGGGGCCCAGTCCCATATTAACTCCACATCCAGCTATGCAATGTCACAGGGATATTACATTATAGGCAACACTATGGGGCCCATAGGCATTGGGGGCCCAGTCCCATATTAACTCCAAATCCAGCTATGCAATGTCACAGGGATATTACATTATAGGCAGAACTATGGGGCCCATAGGCATTGGGGGCCCAGTCCCATATTCGGTTCTGGTAAAGAAGCCCTTTGGACATGTTTATATAGACATTTCCTATTTCATCCCTGATCAAGGGGCTTAGACTGAGGATTTTATAGACCATAAAGAATGGATGTGCTAAAAGCATTCAACATCAGCTCCCTTTTCTCTATTTAAACAGGAACAAAAGATTTTCACTATCTTGCTTTTTTTTTCTTGCTGTCTGGGGCATCCCGATTCCGGATATCACGCTGTGCTTATCATAAGGGTTTTGATCCACTTTAAAGAGGACTGAGACCCATAATCGTGATTTAGGAACTCCCCAGCCCGTTGGCCGCATCCCTGGCTTCCCTTTAGCTGAGGAGCGTTCCAGCCAATGAGGGGCATCCTGCTTTGTGTGTGAGCCCCGCCCCCAGCTGCTTCCAACACATTGAGGCGTGCCGGGGATGCCGCCGGAGGCCCGCGCATGCATCGTGGGATCAATTTCCGAGCGGCGTATATAGGCGAACCGGGGGTTTCACACAGCAGGGCGTCACAAATAAAGCACCACAGGGGTATTATTATAACTAGTGTTTATTTATAAATCACCATCGTAGTCGGTGGCGCTGTACAAAGTATAAATTACAGGAGGGTGGGACAGCCTCAGGTTTATGTGGGCCCCTGGCCGATAGCATCTCAGGGGCCCCATTCGCAGTGTGCTATACCACTCCATATATGGCGATAAAGTTGCATGGATTGTGAATATTGGCAGAGAACAGAAAATAAGAAAGAATGACAGATAGTATATAGAAGAAATAACGGAAGACAGAAAGAAAGAAAGAAAGAAAGAAAGAGAAAGAAAACTGATGAAAGAAAGAAAAGATGGAAAGAAAGTAAGAGATAGAATAGAAGGAAAGAAAAGGATATAATAGAAGGAAAGAAAAGAATAGAAGGAAAGAAAGAAAAGAATATAATAGAAGGGAAAAAAGAATAGAAGGGAAGCAAGAAAAGAATATAATAGAAGGAAAGAAAAGAATAGGATAGTAAGAAAAGAATTTAATAGAAGGAAAGAAAGACAAGAATATAATAGAAGGGAAAAAATAATAGAAGGGAAGCAAGAAAAGAATATAATAGAAGGAAAGGAAGAAAATGAAGGAAAGAAAAGAATATAATAGAAGGGAAAAAAAGAATAGAAGGGAATAAAAGAATAGAAGGAAAGAAAGAAAAGAATATAATAGAATGGAAAAAAAGAATAGAAGGAAAGAAAGAAAAGAATATAATAGATTGGAAAAAAAGAATAGAAGGAAAGAAAGAAAAGAATATAATAGAATGGAAAAAAAGAATAGAAGGAAAGAAAGAAAAGAATATAATAGAATGGAAAAAAAGAATAGAAGGAAAGAAAGAAAAGAATATAATAGAAGGGAAAAAAGAATAGAAGGGAAGCAAGAAAAGAATATAATAGAAGGGGAAAAAAGAATAGAAGGAAAGAAAGAAAAGAATATAACAGAATGGAAAAAAGAATAGAAGGAAAGAAAGAAAAGAATATAATAGAATGGAAAAAATAATAGAAGGAAAGAAAGAAAAGAATATAATAGAAAGGAAAAAAAATAGAAGGGAAGCAAGAAAAGAATATAATAGAAGGAAAGAAAAGAATAGAAGGATAGTAAGAAAAGAATTTAATAGAAGGAAAGAAAGGCAAGAATATAATAGAAGGGAAAAAATAACAGAAGGAAAGAAAGAAAAGAATATAATAGAAGGGGAAAAAAGAATAGAATGGAAAAAAGAATAGAAGGAAAGGAAGAAAAGAATATAATAGAAAGGAAAAAAGAATAGAAGGAAAGAAAGAAAAGAATATAATAGAATGGAAAAAAGAATAGAAGGAAAGAAAGAAAAGAATATAATAGAATGGAAAAAAGAATAGAAGGAAAGAAAGAAAAGAATATAATAGAAAGGAAAAAAAATAGAAGGGAAGCAAGAAAAGAATATAATAGAAGGAAAGGAAAGAATAGAAGGAAAGAAAGTAAGAAAGATAATAGACGGAAAGAAAGAAAAGAATAGATCACATACATTCTTTATGGTCTATAAACCCCTCAGTATAAGCCCCTTAATCAGGGATGAAATAGGAAATGTCTATATAAACATGTCCAAAGGGCTTTGTTAGCAGTGGCTCTAATATGGGACTGGGCCCCCGATGCCTATGGGCCCCATAGTTCTGCCTATAATGTAATATCCCTGTGACATTGCATAGCTGGATGTGGGACTTCCCTTGCGCTCCAGCACCCGCCAATGAGGGGCATCCCGATTTGTGTGTGTACCCCCCGATTGCTTACCTCTATCATGCTTCCAACAGATTGAGGAGCGCCGGGGATATCGCATGCACCGTGGGATACATTTCTGAGCGGAGTATATAGGAAAACCGGGGATTTCACACAGCAGGGCATCCCAAATAAGGTAGCCCAGGGTATTATTATAACTATTGTTTATTTATAAAACACCATCGTAGTCGGTGGCGCTGTACAAAGTATGAATTACAGGAGGGTGGGACAAGTAACATACTTAGTGCCTTATTCATGAAGCTCTAGCACCAGGTAGCGCCTGTACAGCGCCAGGTAGCGGCATGAGAACGCAATTCCACATTTATGAAGCCGAATCTGGTGAGCGACTAGAACAACGCCATGTAGCGTCCGATTCATCATTATCCCAGGCTCAGCATACAGCGCCGGCGTTCAGCCTTGCACAGCGCCACGTCTTACCTCTCTCTACCTGTCGCTCTCCCATACATTTCTATGGACGATCCTTAAATCCCTTTCCTGATCCCAATTTTTTTTTTTTTTTTAAACTCAAATCCTTCAGACATGTATCCTGGGCTAGAAAATGACATTTTTTAAAACGTTTTTGATTAATAATATTTTTATGCAGAATTGTCCTCACATGTCTGGTATTAAAGTGTTCATGTTACAATTTTATAACAATGTCATTCCATGTGTTTTCGCTTTGTTACTAGTGGATACATGTCCACAAACAGCCTTTAATCACACAGCGTCTGGCGCTCTGGGCTACAACTACATGATTTTGAGCGCCGGAACTGTTTGAGAGTTTTTTTGATGAATGTGGTGTGAGTCAGTCGCACTGAGCTGGCGCTAACATTCGCTCCCATACAGCGTAGTACTGCGACTCACACATCATATTCATCAATGTCGGCCAGCGACTGAGGCGCTCTGAAACAACTAACCATGGGCGAGCACAGCGACTATTAGCGTTCGCTCTGAAATCCTCGCTACAGACGCTCATCTGTCGCTACCTGGCGTTAGTAATGAATCAGCCTGCCCGAATACACAGAAACAAAAGCAAACTTAAAGCGGAACAAAACCCAGCCCTGGAATCTAAAAGATTCTAGCGGAGGAAGCTGACAGAGTAGTAGGTGGGGGGGAGGGGGAACATGGCTATATTCTGGGTCTGTGTGCGTGCGTGCGGCTTTGCAGTGTTGACTGTTGGCCAGGATGAGAGTTGTGGGTCCGCGGTGGGGAGGCCACTAGGCAAACACGGGCCCGCACACATATATACACACAGGAGACAGGCTCTTAGCAGCAGACAAGGCGGCAGAGCCTTCTCATAAATCAATGTCACCGGGGCCCATCCATCGGGTGTCATAACATTTGCTCAGGCAATCCTCCCTATCGGGGTCTTTGTTGCGGGAAGTGACAGGTAAACACGGCGATACTTTATCTCTAATCCACTTTTGTTACCCTCTCCCGAGTAACCGCGCGACCTGTCAGCTAGTCTGAGTGTTGGTGTCTTCTTTAATCGGGACACTGTGACATTAGTATATAATCAGGGCCGTATCTCCCAATATGCCACCCTAGGGCTGTGCCTAGGGCGGCCATGTGGAGGGGGCACCATTATAGCTATAGGTGTTTTAGAATCCAAGGCCAGCCAAAATGGCTGATAGGTCCACTTTAAAATGGACCAACACCCAGGATTTTGACTATCCTGGGTTTTGTCCACTTCGGCGGGGCACCCCGATCGGGGGTGCCCCGCTGTGTGAAACCCTCCAGAAACCCCGAAAAACTCACCTCTCCTCGCTCCCACGTGACCGCCGCTGCCAATCCCCGCCGACGGACAAGCGGGAGGCAGTGACGGACAAGAGAGCGCGCCCTGTAAGAGTGACGCGCGGGAGGCCGCTTAAATTCCTCCCCCCGCACCATCCAGAATCGGGATGACTCTCTTGCTCGCTGCAGGGCTGTACTGTTGTTACAGCGCCCAACATCACATTCATCCTAGTATTGTAATGGTGAATCCAGCAATTCACCCAGAATAGCTCCAAACCACCGCACCCCCCTCCACGGTAATCAATACATCAACCAAATATATATCATGAATTCATAGATTATTTATTGACAAATACCCATAAGAATCACATAACAAACAATTAAAAAACATATAAGACTAGACCGCACATTCCCAGGGGCATCCCAATTACACCCATAATCCCAACCCTATAAACATCATATTTCAATAAAGTGCCAATACTATAAACGATCCATAAAGTGCATTAGAGCTGAATTTGGGCAAACACAATACTATTAATATAAAATGTGGCAAGAGAAGAACAGACTCAAGTATCAGAATACAGCAACCAATTGAAATCATAAACACACACATCACCTGAGTGTATAGCTCCGAGTGTCCCCCAGGAATGCCAAAGTCGAGTGACGATCCCCCCCAACATCACATTCATCAATGCCGCCCAGGTTACTAGAGTGACCTAGACGCTCTGTTACAGCGCCCGATACCCGCTTACAGTGTATAATAGCGGTCGCTCTAAGTGCCGCTATACAGACGCTCATCTGCCGATACCTGGCGTTAGTAGTGAATCAGCCTCTCTGTTTAATACAAACTTGGGCCCTTATTTATGAAGGAATAGCGACAGGTAGCGACTGGTGAGCGGCCGGTAATGACGGGCCCCGCCACGAGAACGCCGGCTCCCCACCACAATCACACATTTATCAAGCCAATCCTGCTTAGCGACTGAGATAGCGCCAGATAGCGACTCATTCATCATTATTCCAGCCTCAGCCCACAGCGCCAGCGTCCGACCTTGAACAGCGACAGGTATGACCTCTCGCTACCTGGCGCTCTCCAATGCATTTCAATGAGACAATCTTTAAATATTAATAATTAATTGTTATTAATTTTTTTTTTTTTTAAATGTGAAAAATTCTGTGACCACTTCTGCCATTTTAGATTTTTTAAGGGAAAAAAAATTAAAAAAATTTGTGCAGAATTGATATTACAGGTCTGATATTAATGTATTCATATTACTAAATTAATTAAAATACTTTTTTTTTTGGTTTCCATAAATATGGTGGTTTGGGGGTTAAAAAACTACTTTTAACCCATCGCCGCCAGCGCTCTGGGGTTTAAACATGCATTTCACAGCGCGAGAATTTTTTGAGCATGATTTTTTGATGAATATGGTGGAAGCCGGTCGCTCTGACCAGTCGCTATCATGCGCACCCATACATCGCGGAACCTGTCAAATAGCGACTCAGAACCTTGTATTCAACATTACGCCACACTGACTGAGTCGCTGTCAACAACTGAACAACGGCCAAGCACAGCGACTACTAGCGGGCGCTGTGAAAATACCGCTACAGTCGCTCAACTGTCGCTACATGTCGCTATTAATAAATCAGCCTCCCCGTAACACATTTTGTGAGACCTTTTTGGAGGGGCCCCCAGGTGTCTGGGAATTTACCTTCCCCTCTCCATTGTTTTCCTTTTTTGTACACTCGTTTTAGTTAGGTAGGTGGGATAGTCTTTTTATCTGCATATTTGGCCTGTTTATGTTTGCACACATATAGTCATTTTTTTTTGCATGTTTAACCCATCCGTGCAGCGAGAAAAACGATGGGCTGCCCAAACTATGAGACCCCAGGAGCAGTTGGGGTTGTGGGGGGGGGGGGGTTAGGTGTCTTCCTCAAGAGCACTTTCCATTTGGAAAATCAACACTGAAACCCTGCAGTCACAAGATCGGACCCTCGCCACCGGGCCACAATTGCCCCATTGAGGCACCAATTTACGCAGGACATTTGGAGGGCAGGGACGGGGAGGCCGATTCATTAATAGCGCCAGGTAGCGACAGATGAGCGACTGTAGCAGCATTTTCAGAGCGCCCGCTAGTAGTCACTGTGCTTGGCCGTTGTTCGGTAGTTGATAGCGACTCAGTCGGTGTGTGGTAATGTTGAATATTGGGTGAGGAGTCGCTATTTGACAGGTTCCGCGCTGTATGGGAGCGCATGATAGCGACTGGCCCTAGCGAACGGCTCCCACCATATTCATTAACAAATCACGCTCCAAAAATTCTCGCGCTGTGAAATGCTTGTTTAAACCCCAGAGCGCTGGCAGCGATGTGTTAAAAGTAGTTTTTTAACCCCCAAACAACCATATTTTTGGTAAAAAAAAAAAAAACAAGTTTTTCAAAACATTTTGTAATATGAATACATTAATATCAGACCTGTAATATCAATTCTGCACAATTTTTTTTTTTTTTTAACCTTAAAAAAACATCTAACATTGCAGAAGTGGTCACAGAATTTTTGACATTTAAAAAAAAACCAATTAATTATTAATATTTAAAGATTGTTCCATTGAAATGCATTGGAGAGCGCCAGGTAGCGAGAGGTCATACCTGTCGCTGTTCAAGGTCGGACGCTGGCGCTGTGGGCTGAGGCTGGAATAATGATGAATGATTCGCTATCTGGCGCTCTGTCAGTCGCTAAGCAGGATTGGCTTGATAAATGTGTGATTGTGGTGGGGAGCCGGCGTTCTCGTGGCGGTGAGCGTCATTACCGTTCGCTCACCATTCGCTACCTGGTGCTATCCCTTGTTAAATAAGGGCCATAGACGGGCCTCTTCTCTTCCACCAATCACCTTTACAGGGAGGCGCTAGCTAGCGATTCTGATTCTTGGGTTGGCCTTGACAACTGGGACAGAAGTCAGATTTTCAACATCAGAAAGTTTTAATTATTTTAATTAATTAAGTTTTAATATTAACACGCGCCCGCAAGGTCTGAAGTCTGTAGATAACCTATCTGTGATTTCTAACTAGATTCAGGCAATCAAATGATATAACACGCTGTGGTTAATATTTTAGATGTTATGTCAGATGAATTATATACACTTTGTATTATACCTAATACTTTAAGCGGACCTTCACCCTGAATAAGAGTCTATCTTATATGTTTCCCACACCCTGTACATACAGATTGCCCACATTAATCCGGATCTTCACCCTGAATAAGAGCCTATCTTGTATGTTTCCCACACCCTGTACATACAGATTGCCCACATTAATCCGGACCTTCACCCTGAATAAGAGCCTATCTTATATGTTTCCCACACCCTGTACATACAGATTGCTCACATTAATCCGGACCTTCACCCTGAATAAGAGTCTACCTTATATGTTTCCCACACCCTGTACATACAGATTGCCCACATTAATCCGGACCCTCACCCTGAATAAGAGCCTATCTTATATGTTTCCCACACCCTGTACATACAGATTGCCCACATTAATCCGGATCTTCACCCTGAATAAGAGCCTATCTTGTATGTTTCCCACACCCTGTACATACAGATTGCCCACATTAATCCGGACCTTCACCCTGAATAAGAGCCTATCTTATATGTTTCCCACACCCTGTACATACAGATTGCTCACATTAATCCGGACCTTCACCCTGAATAAGAGTCTACCTTATATGTTTCCCACACCCTGTACATACAGATTGCCCACATTAATCCGGACCTTCACCCTGAATAAGAGCCTATCTTATATGTTTCCCACACCCTGTACATACAGATTGCTCACATTAATCCGGACCTTCACCCTGAATAAGAGTCTATCTTATATGTTTCCCACACCCTGTACATACAGATTGCCCACATTAATCCGGACCTTCACCCTGAATAAGAGCCTATCTTATATGTTTCCCACACCCTGTACATACAGATTGCTCACATTAATCCGGACCTTCACCCTGAATAAGAGTCTATCTTATATGTTTCCCACACCCTGTACATACAGATTGCTCACATTAATCCGGACCTTCACCCTGAATAAGAGTCTACCTTATATGTTTCCCACACCCTGTACATACAGATTGCCCACATTAATCCGGATCTTCACCCTGAATAAGAGCCTATCTTGTATGTTTCCCACACCCTGTACATACAGATTGCCCACATTAATCCGGACCTTCACCCTGAATAAGAGCCTATCTTATATGTTTCCCACACCCTGTACATACAGATTGCTCACATTAATCCGGACCTTCACCCTGAATAAGAGTCTAACTTATATGTTTCCCACACCCTGTACATACAGATTGCCCACATTAATCCGGACCTTCACCCTGAATAAGAGCCTATCTTATATGTTTCCCACACCCTGTACATACAGATTGCTCACATTAATCCGGACCTTCACCCTGAATAAGAGTCTATCTTATATGTTTCCCACACCCTGTACATACAGATTGCCCACATTAATCCGGACCTTCACCCTGAATAAGAGCCTATCTTATATGTTTCCCACACCCTGTACATACAGATTGCTCACATTAATCCGGACCTTCACCCTGAATAAGAGTCTATCTTATATGTTTCCCACACCCTGTACATACAGATTGCTCACATTAATCCGGACCTTCACCCTGAATAAGAGTCTACCTTATATGTTTCCCACACCCTGTACATACAGATTGTCCACATTAAAAATCATCCTACCTGCATCTACTGCATGTTATGAGCCTTTAAACATCCAAGATGGCGGCTTATGGAAGCCGCCATCTTATCAGGCAGCCTGCAAACAGGAAGTGCCTCCTGACTGTGCTGCTCTGCATTCTGGGACTGCTGACCTTCTCCTGACCCCAACTCTGCTCTGTCTGAGCAAAGCACAGCTATAACCCGCCCCCCTGTACCTTATCCCACTCTCCTCTCCTCAGTAAGTGTGATGCTTCTGAGTCAAGATGGCGGCGCCCGTATCCTAAATTCCTGAACAGAGTTGCAGTCCAGTGGGGGAAAGAATAATAAGTTAGTGACTAAAAACATAAAATATATTCATTTTAGATGCTGGGGAACCGTTTTTTAAGAGTTTGGGCTTTTCATTAAATCATGGTCAAGGTCCGGTTTAATTGATGGGCCAAACCAAATTGACAAGGGTCATAAGAAAGGGGCACAACTCCTCAAATACCATAAAATAATATTTTATTAAATGTTACACTATAGCAGAAATAAAAACACACATGCAACACAAAGACACTGTTACAATCAATTCATCCACTATTCCTGTGATGCTAAAATACTTAGCAATCCATATTATAGAAGACCACAAGGTATATAATGGTACAAATAGAAATCAGTATTAAATAGCTCCACAAAAATATATATACCGGTATATCATTTTATATATTTCTAATTACTCAAGTGAGTGTTCAATTACTCCACTTAGTGCAAAAAACAGCCCTCTGCACTAACAGCACTTTTGTGTATTGGGTTTACATTGGGGGTCTCATCCCCTGCTTTACTTGGGCCCTTATTTATGAAGGAATAGCGACAGGTAGCGACTGGTGAGCGACCGGTAATGACGGGCCCCGCCACGAGAACGCCGGCTCCCCATCACAATCACACATTTATCAAGCCAATCCTACTTAGCGACTGAGATAGCGCCATATAGCGACTCATTCATCATTATTCCAGCCTCAGCCCACAGCGCCAGCGTCCGACCTTGAACAGCGACAGGTATGACCTCTCGCTACCTGGCGCTCTCCAATGCATTTCAATGGAACAATCTTTAAATATTAATAATTAATTGTTATTAATGTTTTTTTTTTTTCCAATGTGAAAAATTCTGTGACCACTTCTGCCATGTTAGATAATTTTTTTAAGGTAAAAAAAAAAATTGTACAGAATTGGTATTACAGGTCTGATATTATTGTATTCATATTGCTAAATTCTTAAAAAAATTTTTTTTTTTTGGTTTCCAAAAATATGGTTGTTTGGGGGTTAAAAAAACTACTTTTAACACATCGCCGCCAGCGCTCTGGGGTTTAAACAAGCATTTCACAGCGCGAGAAATTTTTTGATGAATGTGCTGGGAGCCGGTCGATCTGAGCAGTCGCTATCATGCGCACCCATACAGTGCGGAACCTGTCAAATAGCGACTCGTCACCCCGTATTCAACATTACTGCACACCGACTGAGTCGCTATCAACAACCGAACAACGGCCAAGCACAGCGACTACTAGCGGGCGCTGTGAAAATACCGCTACAGTCGCTCAACTGTCGCTACCTGGCGCTATTAATGAATCGGCCTCTTGGTGAATATCGCCTCCTTATCTAGCATTTGCACTTTAGATTTGATTGATTGCACAGGTTTATGGTTTTGATGTATTATTTGTAGTAATTACCTTTTTATACTTGTATTTTTTGCACTAAGTGGAGTAATTGAACACTCACTTGAGTAATTAGAAATATATATATTAAAAAAAAAAAAAAAAATATATATATATATATATATATATATATATATATATATATATATATTTTTTTTTTTTTTTTTGGGGGGGGGGGCTATTTGTGGAGCTATTTAATACTGATTTCTATTTGTACCATTATATACCTTGTGGTCTTCTATAATATGGATTGCTAAGTATTTTAGCATCACAGGAATAGTGGATTAATTGATTTTAACAGTGTCTTTGTGTTGCATACACTCAGTTATCAATATGAAAAGCTGTGCCTGCTATTTTGTATAAGTAATACTTAATTGATACTATATACACAGCTGTTGTATTTTATAACATGTTATCTTATTACCGGATGGGAGATGGGTCAATGACATCGGATAACATGTTCATTGCTTCATACATGTAAGTGCCCCGTCTTCTCATAAAAAATGTTTTTTTTTTTTTCGTTCTAGGACTTGATGGACAGAGTGAAGGGCAGAAGTGACTCCACAGGCAACGCTTTGTCCTGACAATAAACCAGAAAGCAAGTGCCCAAAATATGACTCACAATGATTTTACTGCAGGTAAGAGGGCGGAGTCTTGATGGGCGGGGCCAACGTTAGCACTGGGCTTAGCTCTCATTCACACACCTGTCCGGTACCGCAAAAACATCCAACAATGGCATCTCTATGGCCCCTTTCAGACCTCTCCAGTGCGGCAGGACAGAAAAAAACGCATCCGCAAAAAGTCCCGCCTGCTGCGTCCTGGCCGCAAAACCACCCTTATTAAAGTCTATGGGCCCATGAACGCAAATGCGTTTTTTAAAGCGGACCAACACCCAGGGGGGATCGGCCCCGGATTGATCCCTCCCCGAGGGGCATCCGAAATCGGGATGCCCCGCTGTGTGAAACCCCCCAGGAAGCCCACAATCCTACCTTTTCCACGTTCCAGCGGCGCATGCGCGTCCGCCGCCGCCGCCTCCCGCGCGTCCCTCTAGCATGGCGCGCTCCCAGGGCGCCATTCACAAATGGCCGGCGCGGGTGCGCTCCCTGTAAGAGTGACGCGCGGGAGACGGCGGCGGGGGCGCGCTCTGCTTGTCTGGCGCTGCCTCTCGCTTGTCCGCCGGCGGGGATTGGCTGCAGCGGTCACTTGGGAGTGGGGTCAGGTGAGTTTTCGGGGCTTTCTGGGGGGTTTCACACAGCGGGGCTGCCCCACCGAAGTGGACCAAAACCCAGGATAGTCAAAATCCTGGGTGTTGGTCCACTTTAAATGCGGTACCGCACATTATAGATACACGCATAGATGCAGAGAACGCGAGCGCAAATGAAACCGCAAAGCAGAATTCCTACAGCAAAACACAAATTTGACAAGGAATTGGCTCTTTAAACCGGACCTTCCCCATGATTTATTGAAAAGCCCAAACCCTTAAAAAACGATTCCCCAGCAGCTAAAGTTAATATATTTTAAGTTTTTAGTCACTTACTTATTATTCTTTCCCCCACTGGGCTGCAACTCTGTTCAGGAATCTAGGATGCGGGCGCCGCCATCTTGACTCAGAAGCATCACACTTACTGAGGAGAGTGGGATAAAGAACAGGGGGGTAGGTTATAGCTGTGCTTTGCTCAGACAGAGCAGAGCCGGGGTCAGGAAAAGGTCAGCAATCCCAGAATGCAGAGCGACACAGTCAGAAGGCACTTCCTGTTTGCAGGCTGCCTGATGCTCCATGAGCCGCCATCTTGGATGTTTAAAGGCTCATAACATGCCGTAGATGCAGGTAGGATGATTTTTAATGTGAGCAATCTGTATGTACAGGGTGTGGGAAACATACAAGATAGACTCTTATTTAGAGAGAAGGTCTGCTTTAAATTGTGAAATCCTCTTTTCCTGGATCAGTTTTTCCAATAGGCTGATCACTCCCCACGATTGAAATAATTGATAAATAGTGATTTGATAATGCGAAGTTGGGTGTCCCCGGATGCTTGCAGTGACCCTCCACTGATGGTCACTTTAAACCGGACCTTCAGCATCATTTAATGAAAAGGGCAAACCCAATTCCCCAGCATCTAAAATGAATATATTTTAAAGTGGACCAAAACCCAGGATTTTGACTATCCTGGGTTTTGGTCCTTCCCCCAGGGCACCGCGATTGGTGATGCCCCACTGTGTGAAACCCCCCAGATCACCAATGCCAACTCACCTCTTCCCGTTCCTACGGCGCATTCGCAGCCGCTCGTTCAATCAGCGCGCTCAGACTTCCTCTAAGGCCAGCGGCTCTGAGCGGGCTGGCGGACGCATCCCCCAATTCCCTCTAACAGGCAGCGCGCTCACGCCGGCCATTCACAAATACCTGGAGCGGGCACGTGCCCGGCGTTGGACCAGGAAACAAGGTAAGTGAATGGGCCGTCCGGGGGGGGGGGGGGGGGGGGGGGGTGGCGGTGGGCTCACACAGCGGGGCATCCCAAATTTGGGGGAGGGAATTGATCCGTCCAGGAATTTTATAGATTCCCGGGCTGATCGATGTGGGTTTTGATCCACTTTAAGTTTTAGGTTGCTTACTTATTATTCTTTCCCCCGCTGGGCTTTATCTCTGTTCAGGACTTTAGGATACGGGTGCCGCCATCTTCCTCAGAAGCATCACATACTAAGGAGAGGGGTGAAAAGTAGGGGGGGTGGGGTTATAGCTGTGCTTTGTCCAGACAGAGTAGAGCTGGGGTCAGGAATAGGACAGCAATCCCAGAATGCAGAGCAGCACAGTCAGAAGACACTTCCTGTCTGCTGTCTGAGACTCCATGGGCCACCATCTTGGATGTTTAAAGGCTCAGAAAACACAATAGGTGCAGGTAGGATGATTTTTAATGTGAGCAATCTGTATGTACAGGGGGGGAAACATATAAGATAGGCTCTTATTCAGGGTGAAGGTCCAGATAAATGTGGGCAATCTGTATGTACAGGGTGGGGGAAACATACAAGATAGGCTCTTATCCAGGGTGAAGGTCCGGATTAATGTGGACAATCTGTATGTACAAGGGTGGGGGAACATATAAGATAGGCTCTTATTCAGGTTGATAGTCCGGATTAATTTGAGCAATCTGTATGTACGGGGGGGGGGGGGGGGACATATAAGATAGGCTCTTATTCAGGGTGAAGGTCCGGATTAGTGTAGGCAATCTGTGTGTACAGGGGGAAAAAATATATGATATAGTCTTATCCAGGGTTAAGGTCCGGATTAATGTGGACAATCAGTATGTACGGGGGGGGGGACATGTAAGATAGGCTCTTATCCAGGGTGAAGGTCCGGATTAATGTGGGCAATTTGTATGTACAGGGGGGGGGACATAGAAGATTGGCTCTTATTCAGGGTGAGGGTCCGGATTAATGTGGGCAATCTGTATGTACTGGAGGAAATCATACAGGATAGGCTCTTATTCAGGGTGAGGGTCTGGATTAATATGAGCAATCTGTATGTACAGACGGGGGAACATACAATAAAGGTTCTTATTTAGGGTTCAAGTCCGGTTTAAATCTCGGCATCAACCCCCCGAGGAATCCTCTCCAAGCGAATCAGCTTTTCAAATCCCTTCGCCGAATTTAAATAATTGATAAACTGTGAGCGATCTGTTATTTTTCTCTTAATTTTTCTCCCGCAGCCAAACTTCGAGCCCCCGTCGCCGTCTATTGCGGGAGCGTTCCCAAAATGAAACCCGGATACGTGTCTCTACGCAACGGGGTGGATTCAAACTTACAGCTGTATGGGAACCGCTGGGGAGGAGCTGACCCAGGTCTGTATGTGTGTGATTGGACGAGGAGATGGTGGTGGTAATGAAGTGGAAAATTAAATATTATAATTAAATATTATACTTAGTTCTAGCCGCCTGCATGCCAACTCTCACATTGTCAGTGTTTAGGGGGATTCTCACCCCTCCCTCCGCATAGGTTTAAACCATTACAAAGAATGTTGTGTCTGCTCGATGAAAAACAGATGTTCTTTATGTCTGAGCTCTTCGTTCCATATATGTGTCTGTATATGTTTGAAATAGCCAATCGAATGCTGACATGTGTCTAGCCACCCAATCCGAATGGTCATTTAAGCTTCTTTGTCTGAAACTGTATTTAAGCAAACAAGAGAATCAGCAATCCGG
The DNA here is from genome assembly GCA_027917425.1 of Gastrophryne carolinensis. Classification (NCBI taxonomy): domain Eukaryota; kingdom Metazoa; phylum Chordata; class Amphibia; order Anura; family Microhylidae; genus Gastrophryne; species Gastrophryne carolinensis. Next base: position 475,132,480 of record CM051237.1, on the reverse strand, counting down.
GCATTCGAGGCATAGCGGCCTCCGGGTAACCGAATAAACATTGTAAGTTCCAGTGTAACATCACAGTAAGTAGAGGTCAGTAACCAGATGGTCCTATCTCTCCAGCTGCTCTGCAGTCCTCCCTGAGCCTCCAGATGAAGAGATCCTACTTATGGGGTGGAGAGAACCGAGAATTCCAGCCAGAAATCCCGCCTCTGAAATTAGAAGGTATCAGCGAGGCAAACATAGAACCCGAGGTGGACAATGCCGCTCAGGAGACCGCCCGGCTGAAGGACAAGCTGAAGAGGAAGATGTCCGAAAGCTCCAGCGCCAGGGGAGGTCAATATAAGCAGTAGATTGATTTTGTTTGGCTATTTGGGTTCTGTTTGGGGATAATTATCCTTAATCTGAAACCAACTAGTGTCAGGTGCGCTTAGTTTTAGTTTAATTTAATTTAATTTACAAGATGTATGAGGAAGGCAAAGGTAACCCTTAATACTGAAACAAAAACATGATTCTGTTTGCTGTTGGGCCTGTTTCCGGGGCCCACATTGTCCAGGTGCCCCATTAACCTCACCCCATATTCATTGCTTACCCTCTACACCCGGGGTAGTTCCTAGGCAAAATAATGATCAGTGCGGGAAGTAAAAAATTCTCCCCCTCATGTGCCATGCTGTTCCTCTACCATAGCAGAAGACAGTGCCCCCTCCCCAAGACTGATCCCAATATGGGAGGGGCCTGCACCACTAACAGCGGCCCTATCTGCAGAAAATTGAATGGCTGTAATAAAGGTGCCCCCAATGGAGAGACCCAGGTTGATCGCCCTGTTCACCCTCCCCTTGAAACAGCCCTGCCTACCCCATTACCCAAGGGTAAGCTATACCACCATATAATTGAAGGGTGCCACATACCCGCCAATAGTACCCTTAGATACCCTTACTGCCACCACATTGGGGCCACCCTTATGCTCCCTGCTTCTCCAATTCCATTACAGAGGAAACCTCCCCCAAACTTCACCGATCTGCTGACCCTCTGGTCTTTATCTAAAACGCCAACATCCGGCAGCATGCCTGGCCCCTTTCCACCCCCTCTTAGCCATCGCTGAGTGAAGGCTGCAAGCTTAGCCGTTCTTTTTTTTTTTTTAATTAAATGTTTTTATTGAAGGAAGCAGAAATTACAGCGCCTGGCAACGCAGTGCCACCTAGGTACATACATAGCAATCAACGTACAAACAAAACCACAAAATGACAATTTCAAGAATCAAAAGCACGGGAAAAATAGAGAAAAGCAAGGTTCAGGGCTACATTAAGCCCCACTCCCTTTGGTTCTGTCTGCAATCCCGTTTGTTAATTTACCATAGCATCTGCATCCCATGCCTCCAACCTTTTTCAAAGGGTAAAACAACAGAAAAAAATAGAACTAATTGGAAACAAGTGGTGAAAGGGGAAGGGAAGACTAGACAGAAACATTCGGGGAGGAAGTGGGAGGGAAAGGGCAGCCTGGGGCAAGGAAAGGGGGTCAGCGAGGGGGTCATTCCACAAGCAACCTGCTCGGGCCAGGTTACGTATATAGGAGAAAATCGGAAGAGAAAGTAAAATGGTCCCATTCCTGCTAGGTCCTCCTATGCTTTTCCATAGTCCCCTTTAGTGAGGCAGTGAGTTCCTCCATCCTACATATATCCTGAACAGCGGCCAACCACTGCGCTGTTGTAGGGGGCTCAGGGGACTTCCATTTAGCCGGAATGCATGTTCTGGCAGCGCTCAGAAGTGGAACGAGAAGGGACCTGCGCCTGGATCTCATGGAGGCCGGGGCCAGGTTAAGCAGGTAGCACGCGGGGTCCCCGCCAAGGTCAACATCCATCAGCTTCCTAACAACCTCCCTCACCCCCCCCCCAGAAATCAGACAACCTCTCGCACTCCCAAAAGACGTGTGTCAAGGTCCCCCTAGCACGCAAGCACCTCCAACAGAGGGGGGAGGAAGAGGGAAACATGTTTGCCAATAACGCTGGAACCCGGTACCAGCGAGAAAGAATTTTGAATGTAGTCTCCTGGTACTTACAGGAGATAGAGCTCTTATGTGCCAACTGAATCATTGCAAGCCTCTGCTCATCCGTAAAAGTTCTGCGCAATTCCCTCTCCCAGCTCCTCGCGTAGGAGGGGACAAAATCATCCGGAGGCTCAATCAGTAACGAATATGAGTACGACAGGGCTCCTCTAAAATGGCCGGACCCCAGACAGGTTTGTCCAATTGTGTTAGCGGCCTAGACGTGCCAACCCGTGCATTCAACCGACTTCTGAAGGGTCTGTAACTGCGTGATTGGTCTGAGGGCAAGGTCATCAACCAAGGTCTCCGGCCTCCTCCAGCCACCGCCAACCTGCATGTGGAGTCTCCTGAAACAGTTCTGTTTTATCCAAGCTCTAAAGGGACCGCCAGCCGTCTCCACCGGGAAGTCAGGGTGGCCCAGAACAGGTGAGCTTAGCCGTTCTTACCTGTAGCCGTCCTCTCTTCAAATGTCCTGCAACGCTTCTCAGATCTCGCGTTCTTCTGCGCCCAGTGTCATTGCAGCCTATGCAGTGACACTGCGCATGTGCGAGATCTGACAGATCAGGACATTTGTAGACAGGACAGCCTGGGGTAAGAAGGGCTAAGCTTGCAGCCTTCACTCAGCAACAGCTAAGGGGGGGGAATGGGCCGGGAATGCTGCCGGATGTCGGTGTTTGGACTGCATGGATGTCAAGATGCTGCTGTCCGGCACAGACAGCGCGGTACCGAGAGATGCCGGAGCGCGATGCGACCGGACAGGTAAGTCAAAAGTTGTATATAGCGAAAGCGGAGGGGCAATACCTGTTCCTCTTTAAAGTGGACCAAAACCCAGGATTTTGACCAATCGGGGGTGCCCCGCTGTGTGAAACCCCCTAGATCGTCAAGCGCAACTCCCTTCTTCCCAGGCATGCGTGGCTGCTCATCCAATCAGTGCGGTCGGAGCCGCTGACATCACGTCGTCCAAGCTGGCGCCTAAGGCCAGCGGCTCTGAGCGCACTGGCAGCTGCCTCCCCCGCTTCCCGCTAACAAGGAGCGTGCCCGCGCCGGCCATTCACAAATGCCTGGGTCGGGCTAGAGGCTCCGTTGGACCGGGAAGCAAGGTAAGTATTTGGGTTGACCTGGGGGGTTTCACACAGCGGGGCATCTCGATTTTGGATGCCCCAGGGGGAGGGAATCGATCGGCCCAGGAATCTTATAAATTCCCAAGCCAATCGCACTGGGTTTTGGTCCACTTTAACGTCCCCTTTTAGCAAGTACATAGGTGTGGTGGTCTTGCGTCCGCATATTTTTGGCCATGTAGTGTGGTTTTATTATTTTCCTACAACGGAGAGACTTATATGTATAACTAACGGTCGGAGCCGTTACACCCCAACTGGGCCTCCCCCCCCCCCGTAGAGATGCCTGCCAACGCGTGTCGCAGCGCCTGCCCGCTGCTTCCTCAGGGCGACTGTCAGACCCAGTTGGTCTGTATGCATTTACTTTTGTTATATGTCTTTTCTTACTAATCCTGGCTGGTCCTTTTATTCCTTCGATACTGGTTTAGCTGATTTTTGGCACAGGAACTTTATTTATTGTATAGTTTGCACATAAAACCTTCATGCATTATTTTGCACATGTTATATACTGTTTGCACATTTGGTACTAGTATATGAATTGTTTTGGTATATTGATTTAGGATTGCTATTTTTTATGTGAGGGTTGTAAATGTTATTGCACTTACCAGCTGTGATATTAGGATAGCTATTTATTTATATCACCCTAAATGGTTAAGATGGACCTCTGGCGCCCCCCGGTGTCTATTGTGTTTATGTGATGTCAGATGGGGAGGCAGATTCATTAATAGCGGCAGGTAGCGACAGCTGAGCGACTGTAGCGGTATTTTCAGAGCGCCCGCTAGTAGTCGCTGTGCTTGGCCATTGTTCGGTTGTTGATAGCGACTGAGTCGGTGTGCAGTAATGTTGAATACGGGGTTCCGAGTCGCTATTTGACAGGTTCCGCGATGTATGGGTGCGCATGATAGCGAATGGTCAGAGCGACCGGCTCCCACCATATTCATCAAAAAATCACGCTCAAAAAATTATCGTGCTGTGAAATGCATGTTTAAACCCCAGAGCGCTGGCGGCGATGTGTTAAAAGTAGTTTTTTAACTCCCAAACCACCATATTTTTGGAAACCAAAAAAAAAAAATTGTAAATAATTTAGTAATATGAATACAATAATATCAGACCTGTAATATCAATTCTGCACAATTTTTTTTTAATTTTTTTTCATTGCAGAAGTGGTCACAGAATTTTTCTCATTTAACAAAAAAAAAACATTAATAACAATTAATTATTAATATTTAAAGATTGTTCCATTGAAATGCATTGGAGAGCGCCAGGTAGCGAGAGGTCATACCTGTCGCTGTTCAAGTTCGGACGCTGACGCTGTGGGCTGAGGCTGGAATAATGATGAATGAGTGGCTATATGGCGCTATCTCAGTCGCTAAGCAGGATCGGCTTGATAAATGTGTGATTGTGGTGGGGAGCCAGCGTTCTCGTGGCGGGGCCCGTCATTACCGGCCGCTCACCAGTCGCTACCTGTCGCTATTCCTTCATAAATAAGGGCCTTTATGTATTGTATCTGGTGTTTTGTAGCTATAAACATTTTTTTTTCAATAAAGTAATATTTTTTATCTATATTGTGGTGGGTAGTGCTGCCTCTTTGGTATAGTTTTTGGGGTGTGTGGGGACCCCATTCTTAATTGCAGTTCCCATATTTTATTCCTACAACGGAGAGACTTGAATGTATAGCTTGTCGTTGTCGTCCTGACAGCTCCATCGGAACCAATCAATTTGATGACCGCGCCTCTCAAACCTGCCGTACCCAGAAGCGCCTCCCAGAGGTTACTGACCGTCACTAAACCAGTGCCGCCCATACAGAGGAGCCCCACTCCCCGCCCCAGCACCCCAGAGGAGGGCAGGAACGGGCCGGACTACATGGACCATATGGAAGAGCATCATGAGTCAACTTCTGCTTTGAAAGAGGTGAGACCCATTGCATGATGGGAAAACAAAAATAACTTTTTGCTCTAAGAACAATTTTTTGACCTCTAAAAAGCCCCATAGGCCCCTCTAGCAGTTCCCAGCTGTGAAGGTGTTACACAGCGCAGTGTTTCCATTGTAAATTACTGCATTCAGCAGAGACAATGGGGTCGATTCAGAGCCAGGTGAGAATTCTCACTACTTTTTTTAGGAGAGAAAACTGCCATTGACTTACATTGTCTACCTTGAGGCTGATTCAGATCCAGGTGAGAATTCTCACTCCTTTTTTTTAGGAGAGAAAACTGTCATTGACTTTCATTGTCTACCTTGGGGCTGATTCAGAGCCAGGTGAAAATTGTCTCTACTTTTTTAAGAGAGAAAACTGCCATTGACTTCCATTGTCTACCTTGGGGCTGATTCAGAGCAAGGTGAGAATTCTCACTCCTTTTTAGGAGAGAAAACTGCCATTGACTTGCGTTGCCTACCTTGGGGCTGATTCAGAGCAAGGTAAGAATTTTCACACCTTTTTAGGAGAGAAAACTGCCATTGACTTGCATTGCCTACCTTTGCGCTGATTCAGAGCAAGGTGAGAATTCTCACTCCTTATTTTAGGAGAGAAACCTGCCATTGACTTGCATTGTCTACATTGGGGCTGATTCAGAGGCAGGTGAAAATTCTCTCTACTTTTTTTTAGGAGAGAAACCTGCCATTGACTTTAATTGTCTACCTTGGGGCTGATTCAGATCCAGGTGAGAATTCTCACTCCTTTTTTTAGGAGAGAAAACTGCCATTGACTTCCATTGTCTACCTTGGGGCTGATTCAGATCCAGGTGAGAATTCTCACTCCTTTTTTTTAGGAGAGAAAACTGCCATTGACTTCCATTGTCTACCTTGGGGCTGATTCAGAGCAAGGTGAGAATTCTCACTCCTTTTTAGGAGAGAAACCTGCCATTGACTTTCATTGTCTACGTTGGCACTGATTTAGAGCCAGGTGAAAATTCTCATTCCTTTTTAGGAGAGAAAACTGCCATTGGCTTACACTGTCTACCTTGGGGCTGATTCAGATCCAGGTGAGAAGTCTCACTCCTTTTTTGTAGGAGAGAAAACTGCCATTGACTTACATTGTCTACCTTGGGGCTGATTCAGATCCAGGTGAGAATTCTCACTCCTTTTTTTAGGAGAGAAAACTGCCATTGACTTCCATTGTCTACCTTGGGGCTGATTCAGAGCCAGGTAAAAATTTACACCAGGTAGACAATGAAAGTCAAGGTGCTTCCTCTTACCCTTGTTAAACAATGTATTATTACAGGCGTCTCAGCGTATAGCGCCGGCGCTCTAGCTTATATAACGCCAGGTATTGCTCCCGCCGAGAAGACTACTGTTTGCCAATTTTTACTGCTCCTACTTCACTCTAATCTTAGATAATGGCGCCTGTTTTAGCTGTAAAGCTCCGCCTCCTCCTTTCATTGCCACTGTTGTGTGTGGCAATGATGTCATAGCCGCACCTAGGCAATGACTTATCGCCTGCCATCTCACACCGAGGAACAGCAAAAAATACTGTTCTAGGGTAAATCGAAAAGCAACATTTCTAGTTTTACACCCTAAGGAGGTAATATAGGCGGGGCTTTGGCCAAATGTGTTTCACAAGTTCAGTGGGTTTTGGTCCGCTTTAAGACTGCTTGTACACTTGCTGCGGCTGGGTGCTCCTGGCCTTAATGTACACAAATGTCCTTAACGCTTTTTTCACTGTGGGCCTTATTCATGAAGCTCTAGCGCCAGGTAGTGCCTATACAGCGTCAGGTAGCGTCAGGTAGCGCCTATACAGCATCAGGTAGCGCCTATACAGCGTCAGGTAGCGCCTATACAGCATTAGGTAGCGCCAGGTAGCGCCTATACAGCGTCAGGTAGCGCCAGGTAGCGCCTATACAGCGTCAGGTAGTGTCAGGTAGTGCCTATACAGCATCAGGTAGCGCCAGGTAACGCCTATACAGCGTCAGGTAGCGCCTATACAGCATTAGGTAGTGCCAGGTAGCGCCTATACAGCGTCAGGTAGCGTCAGGTAGTGCCTATACAGCATCAGGTAGCGCCAGGTAGCGCCTATACAGCGTCAGGTAGCGCCTGTACAGCGGCAGGTAGCGCATATACAGCGTCAGGTAGCGCCAAGTAGCGCCTGTACAGCGTCAGGTAGCGCCAGGTAACGCCTATACAGCGTCAGGTAGCGCCAGGTAGCGCCTTTACAGCGTCAGGTACCGCCAGGTAGCGCCTATACAGCGTCAGGTACCGCCAGGTAGCGCCTATACAGCGTCAGGTACCGCCAGGTAGCGCCTATACAGCGTCAGGTAGCGCCAGGTAGCGCCTATACAGCGTCAGGTAGCGCCTATACAGCGTCAGGTACCGCCAGGTAGCGCCTATACAGCGTCAGGTAGCGCCTATACAGCGTCAGGTACCGCCAGGTAGCGCCTATACAGCGCCAGGTAGTGTCAGGTAGCGCCTATACAGCGTCAGGTAGCGCCAGGTAGCGCCTATACAGCGTCAGGTAGCGCCAGGTAGCACCTATACAGCGTCAGGTAGCGGCAGGTAGCGGCAGGTAGCGCCTATACAGCGTCAGGTAGAGCCAGGTAGCGCCTATACAGCGTCAGGTACCGGCAGGTAGCGCCTATGCAGCGTCAGGTAGCGTCAGGTAGCGCCTATACAGTGTCAGGTAGCGCCAGGTAGCGCCTATACAGCATCAGGTAGCGCCAGGTAGCGCCTATACAGCGTCAGGTAGCGCCAGGTAGTGCCTATACAGCGTCGGGTAGCACCAGGTAGCGTCTATACAGCATCAGGTAACGTCAGGTAGCGTCTATACAGCATCAGGTAGCGCCAGGTAGCGCCTATACAGTGTCAGGTAGCGCCAGGTAGCGCCTATACAGCGTCAGGTAGCGCCAGGTAGCGCCTATACAGCGTCAGGTAGCGCCAGGTAGCGCCTATACAGCGTCAGGTAGCGCCAGGTAGCGCCTATACAGCGTCAGGTAGCGCCAGGTAGCGCCTATACAGCGCCAGGTAGCGTCAGGTGAACGCCGGACACGGCAGCAATTACACATTTATGAAGCCGAATCTGGTGAGCGTCTGGAACAACGCCATGTAGCGTCCGATTCATCATTATCCCAGGCTCAGCGTATAGCGCCGGCGTTCAGCCTTGCAGAGCGCCACGTATTACCTCTCGCTACCTGGCGCTCTCCCATACATTTCTATGGAGTTTCCTGATCCCAATTTTATTTATTTATTTATTTTTTTAAATCCTCTTTCAGACATGTATCCTGGCCTAGAAAATGACATTTCTGAAAACTTTTTGGATTAATAATATTAATAGAATTGATTAATAATATTTTTATGCAGAATTGTCCTTACATGTCTGGTAATAAAGTGTTTATGTTACAATGTTATAACAATGTCATTCCATGTGTTTCCGCTTTGTTACTAGTGGATACATGTTCAAAAGCAGACTTTAATCACACAGCCTCTGGCGCTCTGGGCTACAACTACATGATTTTGAGCGCCGGCGCTGTGTGTGGCTGTTTTTTTTGATGAATGTGGTTTGAGTCGGTCGCACTGAGCTGGCGCTACCGTTCGCTCCCATATGGCGTAGTACTACAACTCACACATCATATTCATCAATGCCATCAATGAAACAATGATCCATGGCCGAGCACAGCAACTACTAGCGTTCGCTCTGAAATCCGCTCTACAGACGCTCATCTGTCGCTACCTGGCGTTAGTACTGAATCAGCCTGCCCGCCTCTGCTGTGCTAGCCTCTGCTAGCACGCAGTGACTCTGAGCTGGGCTGTGCGGCTGCGTAGGCTGCGCTGTGATAGGGAGCGATTATAGTCTGCACCGTGGTGTATTTTACTTTCAGCGGCGAGGTGTTTCGCTGCGGCGCCAGAGAGCTGTGGAGAGGGGAAGCAGAGAATCTGCTCTATTATTTAGTGCGCTCTTCTTCGGGTGCTCCCAATGCTCACCGAAGGGTTGGCGTGACGCCACAGGAGGCGTTCGGGTTTCCAATCCAAAACGCTGAGTCCATCTACCTCTTCTCTGGCGCACATTGCGGCTCAAACCCCAGACACACTCGCGAGCTGCACCAGCATCACTCGGCTCCCTTCGGCTGTGTGTGGCCCTGCACAGCCGTTCAGTTGCGGTGGACAGGGCCGGGCGTAGCCGAGGAGGAAAGCGAGTGATGCCGTCGCCGGTCGCGCATGCGGCATGGGCTTGGGGGATTTTACTAGGCGCCCTAAGGGGTCTCACACCTCAAGAACACAGAATCATAGGGGGCACTCAAGAAATTTTTCAAAAAAAAGGTTTTATTCCATATCCCGGGCAGGCTGATTCATCACTAACGCCAGGTAGCGACAGATGAGCGTCTGTAGCAGGCATTTTCAGAGCGCCCGCTAGTAGTCCCTGTGCTCAGCCGTGGGTCGCTAGTTTATAGAAACTCAGTCGCTGTTCAGTAATGATGAATACATTGTGAGGGGTCGCTATTTGACCAGTACAGCGCTGTATGGGAGCGCATGTTAGCGACTGGTCAGTGCGACCGACTCACAACATATTCATTAAAAAAAAAACAGCCTCACAAAACTCTGGCGTTGAAAAATGCTTCTCTGAAGCCCAGAGCGCAGGAGGCGGTGTGTTTAAAGTCTGTTTTCCAGCATCTATCCACCAGTAACAAAGCGAAAACATATGGAATTACATTGTAACAACATTGTAACATGACACTTTAATGGCAGACCTGTAATGTCATTTCTGAAGAAATATATAAAAAATGAAAACATTGTGAAAAAAAACTGCTTTTTCAATGCCAGAAGAGGTCAAACCATTATTTGACATTTTAAAAAAAACAAAAAAAAAACAAAAACCCTGTTTAAAGAGAAGTAAAAGAATGTCCATTGAAATGTATGGGAGAGCGACATGTAGCGAGAGGTAATACCTGGCGCAGTGCAAGGCTGAACGCTGGCTGTTCGCTTAGGCTGGGATAATGATGAATTGGACGCTACATGGCGCTATCCCAGACGCTCAACAGATTCTGTTTGATAAATGTGTAATTGCTGCCGTGTCCGGCGTTCACATGTCGATACCTGGCGCTACCTGTCATTAACCAGCAACTACCTGACGCTATCTCTTCTTAAATAACCCCCTAAATTAATCACTACGCATAATCACCACACAATTAAAGTCCCTTAAACACATAATGAGACAATACATATAATACAAACCAACATGGAAGTGTGTAGGTGATGGGGAGAGCACTGGCAACACATAAATATCAATCAGCATCTATGTATAAAAAAACATAAACACAAGTAATATAACAGTGCAAATAACAATGTGCAAATCCTGCCTATGATCCGGATCCTATATCCAATAACTATAAAGTGCAACCAATCAATAGATACAAATACAATGTGCAATCACAAACAGATACAAACAATAGTAAATACCCCACAAACAGTAGCAGAAAAAAGGATGGTGGATCCACACTTCCTTGAAATCTTGAACTTTTATTATATAAAGATTAAAATCATCTCCATCCACATGGTCCACAATAGCAGCAGCGAAGCATAAAATCAGATAACAGACCCTAGGCCAATGGGGGGTGTTGCGGTCTGACGCGTTTCGGGTCTTAGAGGCCCTTAGTCATAGAACCTACATGATTACCCAGTAATGGAATACCCTATAAGAAATGTGATGACCACAAAATACTTCACCAATGTAGATGCTGGTATCAATCAACCATTAGGTACCAAATGCAGCGCAAAAATATATCCAACCAAAATATACTTAAAGTGTCACAGGTATGCCAGTAAAGCATACCCCCGCCTACAGCACCAGGAGCCACGCGTTCCGTTGGGTGTATCCCCCACTTCATCAGGCTAGGGGGTTTCACACAGCGGGGCATCCTAGTTCAAGATGCTCCCAGGGGAGGGAGTAAGCCTGCCCTGGTGTCTCATGGACTCCAGGGTGGGTTTTGGTGCACTTTAAAGCGGAACAAGACCAAGCACGGACGGAATCTAAAAGATTTCAGGGCCGGCTGCTGACTTTCTCCGGCACACCCCAAATGTGTTGGCTATAACCTTTCCCCGGTCCAACGGCGCATGAGCAGGCTCTCGTCCAATCAGAGCCTTTGCCGTGCATATGGGGGGTATAAAACGGGAACATCAGCACCTTCTTGCTGTGTACTTGAAAAAGTGACAATACGTCACGAAACGCGTTGTTTTTTTCCTGGGGGTATGTGTAGCAGCTAGCACTATGGATATGTAAGATGAGCATTTTTGATATGTTTTGCACCTACCTCATGTATTTTTTTCACTGTATTTGTCTGATGGTTTACTGTGATGTGATGCACTTTTTGGAAGCACAGGCACTTTATTTATGATTAATAATTTTATGCCCCAAGAGGGTTCAAGTTATTTAGGCTTTATATATATAGGATTTTATGGCTCCACAACAACAGCACGGCAGATTGTGAGAATGTTGTCGTCTTGTATGTTTTTTAAATGGTCTTTTTACTTCAATATATCTTTACAGAATTTTTCATTTATAGAGAACAGTATTTAGAAACAAGAGAATAGAGAATCACAGGGAGAAGGTCACACGGCAACCAACTACAACACTGCATAGTTGTTTGGCCTGCAGGGATCTGATCCCCATCCCTTCCTCATCACAAAGTATAACCTATTCCGTGCGTAGGGGATCTGTATTCTAGCATCTGCGAGCACCACATGTGTCGCGCCGGCTCCCCCATTTTGTGAGGTGGCCATCTCCCTACATATAGTCCCATCCCCGGACGGCCCTTCCAGCGCGTGAACCGCCGTGTCCACTCCACCCCGAGATCAGAAGAGGTGAAGCGTAGGAGAAAGATAGAGGGGAAAGGAAGAAAGAGGAAGAAAGAAAAAAAAAAGGGAAACAAGAAGAATAGGGAAATAAGAAAGAATAGAGAACCCCGAGGCCCGATGTCCCACGCCCGGACCCCGCCCCCCCAACCCACCACACCACACTCGGACCATAAATCACATCCCCCACACTATCGCCCCCCCCACACTACACATGCTCCAGAAGTGCCCGGAACTCTAGCAAAACCCGCGACACCTCCCAGAGAGTCCATGTCACGAGGAACCTCTGGGTTCCCTCCTCAACCTTCTCCAATGTCAGCTCCTCCGTCCTCTTAAACCGGACCTTCAGCGTGATTTAATGAAAAGCCCAAACTCTTAAAAAAACGATTCCCCAGCATCTAAAATTAATATATTTTACGTTTTTAGTCACTAACTTATTATTCTTCCCCCCACTGGGCTGCAACTCTGTATAGGAATTTAGGATACGGGTGCCGCCATCTTGACTCAGAAGCATCCCACTTACTGAGGAGAGGAGAGTGGGATAAGGTACAGGGGGTGGGTTATAGCTGTGCTTTGCACAGACAGAGCAGAGCTGGGGTCAGGTAAAGGTCAGCAATCCCAGAATACAGAGCAGCACAGTCAGGAGGCACTTCCTGTTTGCAGGCTGCCTGATAAGATGGCAGCTTCCATGAGCCGCCATCTTGGATGTTTAAAGGCTCATAACATGCAGTAGATGCAGGTAGGATGATTTTTAACGTGGCCAATCTGTATGTACAGGGTGTGGGAAACATATAAGATAGACTCTTATTGAGAGTGAAGGTCCGCTTTAATGCTCTCTAAATGGTCTTTTTAATACTTTGTACTATGGTAATTGAATAAACGTTTCAGAAAAATATTACAAGTGTGTGCAAAGTCAAGTCTCTGGTTCGTGCTCCTTTTGGGGATTTGGGCACCCCCACTTACAATACTGTTTGGATCATTTGAACGTTACCCAGAGCAATGCACCACATTTATTAGATATTAGTTGGTGCAGCCCAATACTTTTGTTGTTTGCCGTGCATATGTTATTGGGAAAATGATTCTGCCCTTCCATCGTTCAGATAGGTTGGGGCAAGAGCTCACATGCTGCTGGGCAGGGTCAGCGTCAGCACCCGGCAAGGCGGGGCAGCTGCCGGGGCCCTCACCCTCTGGGGAGGCCCACTGACAGTGGCAGCCTTTGGGGTGTGCGACGGCACTTGACTGGTGGTGGACTGGGAGGCCACCGCCACACAAAGGGGCGTCTCGATTTAGATTCCAAGGGAGGAAGTGCTGGGTTTTGTTCTGCTTTTAAGTTGCCCACCACAGCTGATTCCCTATCCCTGGAGCATCCCAATCTGTGATACCCTACTGTGTGATACCCCCTGGGATCGCTGGTATACCCACTATGCAGCTCCACCCTCCACCCAACTCCAGTTTTGGTCTGCTTTACAGGGGCATCTCAATTTGTAACACAAACACAAACTGGTGACCCCACAGTGCATTCACCATTTCCAGTAATGAACAAAGGGGGGCATCCAAAATCAGGAGGATCTAGATTAAAGGGGTTAAAGGGGTTTGTTGCACCTCAAAGAAGACCAAAACTAGAGTTTTGGTCCAAATTAGCATGATCCTTAGGGGGCATCCAGATTTGGGACGTCCCTCGGTGATGTGACGTGACTCTTCACCACAAAGGGGCCCCCTGAGACCATGCCGCCCAAGGGCCCACATAAACCTGGAGCCGGCCCTGCTGATGGGGATGCAGCCGCTTGCCCTCCCAATGCAGAAGGGCAGAGATGTTTGCTGAATCACATGGGCATGGCAAACAGCTCTGATCGGACGAGCACCATTGGACCGGGGAAAGGTAAGCTGTTACAGCCAAACTGGGGGGGATGGGTTCCACACAGCGGGGCATCCTGAATCGGGCTGCCACCTGGGCACTGAAAGAAACACAGCATAGTCAAAATTCCTGGTTTTGTGCCACATTAACACAGGTAAAATGACACCACAGAAGATCCAGGTCAGCTTTATACTCTATGAAGTTCTGTAGAAAATGCACAGCTGATCCCATTCTCTTTTTTTTCCCCCAAATTCTCTGCAGTACGTGCGCTCCAGTGCAGAAAGCAAGCGGAAGTCCCTCAGTGGTGGGGTGATACCCCCCATCCCCAAATCCAGCTTTTTAACAGAGCCCACCCATAAGGAAACCGGACCCATCTCCAGCAGGTCTTCACCAGTGCCACCCGGCGGAGCTTCACTCAACAGGTGACCACTGGAGGCTACAAAACGCGATCCCACCAATCGTCTGCCGATTTATACCGCGAACATGTTACACGAGGAGCGGACGGATTTCGGGTTCTGCTGGAGGAAATTTCACTGTCTTGTTTTAGAGGACGTTGCATTTAGGGTTTAAAGTGGACCAACACCCAGGATTTTCACTATCCTGGGTTTTGGTCCACTTCCGCGGGGCACCCTGATCGGGGGTGCCCTGCTGCGTGAAACCCCCCCCGATCGTCCTAAATAATTCACCGCACCCCGCTCCTACGCGAGCACTTGTCCAATCAGAGCGCTCAAAGCCACTGTGGTATGTACGGACAAGCGACAGACAACCACAGCGGTTCTGAGAGCGCTGGAGGCCGTGTCTCGCGCTTCCTTCTAACAGGGAGCGTGCCCGCGCCGGCCATTCACAAGCGTCCGGCGCAGGTGCGCACCCTGCTAGAGGGAAGCGCGAGATGCGGCTGCGGCCCACGCATGCGCCGTTGGAACGGGGTTAAGGTAAGGTTTCTGGGCGTCCTGGGGGTTTCACCCCGCGAGGCATCCCGATTTCGGATGCCCCGCGGGGAGGGATCTGATCGGCCCAGGAATCTTATAGATTCCCAGGCCGATCCCCCCTGGGTGTTGGTCCACTTTAAGAAACAACAAAGTAAGGGCCCAGAAGGTCCTTACTACAAAAGGCCGCACAACCAAAAAAGTATTAAAGAATGTAAATGCCTTTAATTAAATTAGATAGCCAAGTACAATACAAATATCACATCACAGCTATATACACAGACAATGTTAAAGCAATCTAAAAAACACATACATCAGCTGCCAAGATGTGTGGGACCTAACTGGCTCTCTTAAATCAGTATTGCACAATGCCCTCCTAGTATACAGCGTAGTAACAGTGCATATTACCCATACAATGAAAAGAAAGTAATACAATATAAAGTGACTACCTACTATTTGATAAATACTGGTGCCAATTTCAATCCAATATCAATTCTAAATCATGCTCACTATAAAGGTGGAACCTAATATAACCAATTTTTGATAAATGTATAAAGTGCTATGTGCTCAAAGAAAGCATCCTGGTGAAGTGGGACATAGTGTGACCACGCAACGCGTCAGTGTGAGATCGGGGCCTGCCTTGATGGGGACCTGCACTAAAAACATGGTGATATAATTATACTTCTTTTTTTACCTTGCCCCAAGCTCTGATTGTATGGTTACGGACTTACCCATACTTACTTATATTATATTGAAACTTTTTAGTATGAGAGCACGTTTATACCTTTCTTTGAGCACATAGTGTAAACAATTAATAATAACTAAATGGGTCATCCAGTTTATGTAAACAATTTACTCTAATAGCTCCTTGAAGGGCTCCCCTAAATTATGTAATAACTAAAATATTAATAATAATAATAATAATAATAATATATATATATATATATATATTTATCCTGCCTGGCTTGACTAAAATAGGCAAACAAATATATAAATATTATTAATATCTGGCCAATGATAACACAATAGATACATGCATAAGACTGTAGGTTCTTTCGACTTCCGGTATGTGGGAAGGACACTGAGAAAAATAGTAAATAAAGAGATATATATTGTTGATAAAATAACACAAAATGCAATCAAATCTTACAACAAAATACAATACAGTTCTGAGACCGGCATATATGTATGGTTATGGACTTACCCATACTTATATTATATTGAAACTTTTTAGTATGAGAGCAGGTTTTTTACCTTTCTTTGAGCACATAGTGTAAACAATTAATAATTAAATGGTTCATCCAATTTATGTAAACAATTTACTCTAATAGCTCCTTGAAGGGCTCCCCAAATTAAATAATATATATATATATATATATATATATATTATATATATATATATTTATCCTGCCCGGCTCTACTAAAATAGGCAAACAAATATATAAATATTATTAATATCTGGCCAATGATAACACAATAGATACACGCATAAAACTGTAGGTTCTTTCGACTTCCGGTATATGCGAAGGACACTGAGACAAATAGTAAATAAAGAGATATATATTGTTGATAAAATAACACAAAATGCAATCAAATCTTACAACAAAATACAATACAGTTCTGAGACCGGCATATATGTATGGTTATGGACTTACCCATACTTATATTATATTGAAACTTTTTTGTATGAGAGCACGTTTATACCTTTTTTTGAGCACATAGCACTTTATACATTTATCATAAATTGGTATGTGTTTTTTAGATTGTTTTAACATTGTCTGTTTATATAGCTGTGATGTGATTTTTGTATTGTATTTGGCTATCTGAATTAATTAAAGGCATTTACATTATTTAATCCTTTTTTGGTTGTGCGGCCTTTTTGTAGTAAGGACCTTCTGGGGCCGATCTGGTGGCCCTTACTTTATTTGTTTCTCGCATAGCTGACACACTTGTGTCATGGTCCTTCATAGGCCAGCACCCACTTGTTATTGTTGATTGAATATTAGCTGTGCTGAACCCCAACTGTTTGCTTATAGCGTTTAGGGTTTAAATGAGGTCTTTGGGATCAATCATATAGGCAATGTTTGATTAAAGTGGACCTATACTCATAAATGGGACAAGCTTCCCTTTAATATTACAAAGCAGTACCCCCCCCCCCCCTCCACACATTAGTCATATGTTCGGGGGGTTGGTGCAGAGAGGAAGCTTGGTGGAGGCTAATAGGACCCCCTGCAGCAGACGCCACAATATGAGACAGGCTGTGATGTCACACCTGTGTCATTTTAGGGGGGGGGGGGTGTTGCTAGCACACAGATGTACTTGGCGCCCCAGACAGGATATAGCCCTGATCGTCATGGGGGCCTTCTGGTCCTGGTACCCTGGGAAATTGTCTTATTTCCCTCCTTTAACTGTAACTAGAGCTTATTTTTGGGGCAGTGCTTATATTTAAAGCATTCTCAAAAAATCCTTAAAAAACAAGCTAGGGCTTATTTTCGGGTCCATGGTGCAGGCTTTTCTTCCCAATATGCCCCACTCTTGCAGCTTGTTGACTTGGCCATCTGGTACATCCAATGGGAGTGTCTGCATTGCTTCATGTCCCCCCACTTTCATCCCTATTGGCCTTGAGTACCACCATAGGGGAGCTCGAGTAGCACCAGTGGTATTAGCACCAATGGTTGTAGAGGAAAGCTTCTCATATATATGGATGTATCAGGCCAGATGTTTCTTTTCTGTCACCATCAAATGATTGATTATTAATGGCGGCTCTTCTGTCTTCCATCCGCAGTTCTGCTCCAGAATGTGACGGAAAAAGCTACAGGTTTTCTGGTAAGTTTAAAGTCGAAATCTGAAAATATCCTGTAGAGGACCCTATAGGGGTGAAGCCTGTCCCATGTGCCTCTCCTTCATTTTCTGCTATAGAATGCCTCCAACGTTTACCCCTCCTTTTACTTCCGTTATTCTACGACCACACTCCACGAGTGGTCACACGACTCCCTCCGTGGCTCCATGGAACGGAAAGGAATAAAAGGACAAACTTTGGAGACCAGCTACAGCTTCTACAGCAAATGAAAGAAATGGCAAGCTGCTCTGAGAATGAAATGGGTGTGAGAGGCCCCCAAATGGGCCCACCCATCAGTTTTATCTAAGTGTTAAGCAACAAACATGTCTGTTTAGAAAGACAGAGGTTTGTTCGCATATATCTGATGAAGCCACACCGCCCCGACTCTGTGTTTAGTGTGGTCCCTACTCTATATATATGAGCCCCATAATAGGGACATGTACTGCAGCTAGTAAAATACAGAGCTACTTACCAGGATCTCCCATTCGGTGCACTACATGGGGGAAGGGTCACAGCCTGCTGGTGTCAGGTAGACCCCAGACCCCATGTGGGCACCTGGCTATATACAAATGAAAGAAATGGCAAGCTGCTCTGAGAATTAAATGGGTAGTGTGGGAGTCTCATCTCATCTCAGTATTAAGCAACAAACATGTTACACAGGAAATGGAGGAGAAGAACATGCAAAAGGCTCAGGTGACCTCCTTAATATTATAATAATAATATTGCCATAGCCTGGACTGTCCCTTTAATCTTTAAACCTGGGATTTTGACTATCCAGGGTCTTGTTCCGTGCCCCAGGGGCATCACAATTTCAGATGCCCCACTATGTGAAAGCCCCCCCACCCAGTTCACCCAGTAAAACTCACCTACTTCCAGTCCTATAGTGCATGTGTGGGCGCTCGTCCAATCAGAGTTGTTTGCTGTGCCTATGCCATTTGGCAAACAGCTCTGCCTTCTGCAATGCCCCAGGGGGAGGGAATCTAGTGGCTATCTATAAGATTCCAGGGCTGCCTGGACATGGGGTTTGGTCCACTTAAAGGGCTATTTAGATTGGCTCTAAGCACATTGGGCACCATGGGGGTAAAAGTCTTTAGGGACACCTATAGTCTGAGGATCTGATTAGGAAAATATTCAGATGTTACAGTTGATTTCCCTTTTCTGTGATGTCATCATCTCCATATCACTTTTCTATACAGGTGAGGACATCTCTGCTGCAGAGACTGACGCGGTTCCAATCCCACCGAAGTCTGTGTTGCCAACCTCACCGGCAGATGCCGCCCAGCGCAGCCTGGCCAAGGACGAGGAGGGAAAAGACAGCAGCATGCGGGTGGGTAATGATTAGCAATAAGGGCCCCTGAAAATCCTGGTAGGGTCAAATAAACTGTTGCTTTTGGAAAGTACACAGTTATTGTATCTTTAGGAAAGAAAATGGTTCTCTGCCCTTATAGGTCCAGCTATGGGAGGAGGTGGGTTCTCTGCCCTTATCGGTCCAGCTATGGGAGGAGGTGGGTTCTCTGCCCTTATCAGTCCAGCTATGGGAGGAGGTGGGTCAAGCTATGGGAGGAGGTGGGTTCTCTGCCCTTATCAGTCCAGCTATGGGAGGAGATGGGTCAAGCTATGGGAGGAGGTAGGTTCTCTGCCCTTATCAGTCCAGCTATGGGAAGGAGGTGGGTTCTCTGCCCTTATCGGTCCAGCTATGGGAGGAGGTGGGTTCTCTGCCCTTATCAGTCCAGCTATGGGAGAAGGTGGGTTATCTGCTTTTATCAGTCCAGCTATGGGAGGAGGTGGGTTCTCTGCCTTTGTAAGTCCAGCTATGGGAGGAAGTGGGTTCTCTGCCCTTATCAGTTCAGGTCTGGGAAGAGGTGGGTTATCTGCCCTTATCAGTTCAGGTCTGGGAAGAGGTGGGTTCTCTGCCCTTATCTGTCCAGCTATGGGAAGAGGTGGGTTATCTGCCCTTATCAGTCCAGCTTTGGGAGGAGGTGGTTCTCTGCCCTTTTCGGTCCAGCTATGGGAGAAGGTGGGCTCTCTGTCCTTATCAGTCCAGCTATGGGAAGGAGGTGGGTTCTCTGCCCTTATCGGTCCAGCTATGGGAGGAGGTGGGTTCTCTGTCCTTATCGGTCCAGCTATGGGAGAAGGTGGGCTCTCTGTCCTTATCAGTCCAGCTATGGGAAGAGGTGGGTTCTCTGCCTTTGTAAGTCCAGCTATGGGAGGAGGTGGGTTCTCTGCCCTTATCAGTCCAGCTATGGGAAGAGGTGGGCTATCTGCCCTTATCAGTCCAGCTTTGGGAGGAGGTGGGTTCTCTGCCCTTATCAGTCCAGCTATAGGAGGAGGTGGGTAATCTGCCCTTATCAGTCCAGCTATGGGAGGAGGTGGGCTCTCTGCCCTTATCGGTCCAGCTATGGGAGGAGGTGGGTTCTCTGCCCTTATCGGTCCAGCTATGGGAGGAGGTGGGTTCTCTGTCCTTATTGGTCCAGCTATGGGAGAAGGTGGGCTCTCTGTCCTTATCAGTCCAGCTATGGGAAGAGGTGGGTTCTCTGCCTTTGTAAGTCCAGCTATGGGAGGAGGTGGGTTTTCTGCCCTTATCAGTCCAGCTATGGGAGGAGGTGGGCTCTCTGCCCTTATCGGTCCAGCTATGGGAGGAGGTGGGTAATCTGCCCTTATCAGTCCAGCTATGGGAGGAGGTGGGTTCTCTGCCCTTATCAGTCCAGCTATGGGAGGAGGTGGGTAATCTGCCCTTATCAGTCCAGCTATGGGAGGAGGTGGGTTCTCTGTCCTTATCAGTCCAGCTATAGGAGGAGGTGGGTAATCTGCCCTTATCAGTCCAGCTATGGGAGGAGGTGGGCTCTCTGTCCTTATCAGTCCAGCTATGGGAGGAGGTGGGTTATCTGCCCTTATCAGTCCAGCTATGGGAGGAGGTGGGTTCTCTGCCCTTATCAGTCCAGCTATGGGAGGAGGTGGGTAATCTGCCCTTATAAGTCCAGCTATGGGAGGAGGTGGGTAATCTGCCCTTATCAGTCCAGCTAAGGGAGGAGGTGGGTTCTCTGCCCTTATCAGTCCAGCTATGGGAGGAGGTGGGTTCTCTGTCCTTATCAGTCCACCTATGGGAGGAGGTGGGCTCTCTGTCCTTATCAGTCCAGCTATGGGAGGAGGTGGGTAATCTGCCCTTATCAGTCCAGCTATGGGAAGGAGGTGGGTTCTCTGCCCTTATCGGTCCAGCTATGGGAGGAGGTGGGTTCTCTGTCCTTATCGGTCCAGCTATGGGAGAAGGTGGGCTCTCTGTCCTTATCAGTCCAGCTATGGGAAGAGGTGGGTTCTCTGCCTTTGTAAGTCCAGCTATGGGAGGAGGTGGGTTCTCTGCCCTTATCACTTCAGGTCTGGGAAGAGGTGGGTTCTCTGCCCTTATCAGTCCAGCTATGGGAAGAGGTGGGCTATCTGCCCTTATCAGTCCAGCTTTGGGAGGAGGTGGGTTCTCTGCCCTTATCAGTCCAGCTATAGGAGGAGGTGGGTAATCTGCCCTTATCAGTCCAGCTATGGGAGGAGGTGGGCTCTCTGCCCTTATCGGTCCAGCTATGGGAGGAGGTGGGTTCTCTGCCCTTATCGGTCCAGCTATGGGAGGAGGTGGGTTCTCTGTCCTTATCGGTCCAGCTATGGGAGAAGGTGGGCTCTCTGTCCTTATCAGTCCAGCTATGGGAAGAGGTGGGTTCTCTGCCTTTTTAAGTCCAGCTATGGGAGGAGGTGGGTTCTCTGCCCTAATCAGTCCAGCTATGGGAGGAGGTGGGCTCTCTGCCCTTATCGGTCCAGCTATGGGAGGAGGTGGGTTATCTGCCCCTATCAGTCCAGCTATGGGAGGAGGTAGGTTCTCTGCCCTTATCAGTCCAGCTATGGGAGGAGGTGGGCTCTCTGCCCTTATCGGTCCAGCTATGGGAGGAGGTGGGTAATCTGCCCTTATCAGTCCAGCTATGGGAGGAGGTGGGTTCTCTGCCCTTATCAGTCCAGCTATGGGAAGAGGTGGGTTATCTGCTCTTATCAGTCCAGCTATGGGAGGAGGTGGGTTCTCTGCCCTTATCGGTCCAGCTATGGGAAGAGGTGGGTTATCTGCCCTTATCAGTCCAGCTATGGGAGAAGGTGGTCTCTCTGTCCTTAACAGTCCAGCTATGGGAAGAGGTGGGTTCTCTGCCTTTGTAAGTCCAGCTATGGGAGGAGGTGGGTTCTCTGCCCTTATCACTTCAGGTCTGGGAAGAGGTGGGTTCTCTGCCCTTATCAGTCCAGCTATGGGAAGAGGTGGGTTATCTGCCCTTATCAGTCCAGCTTTGGGAGGAGGTGGGTTCTCTGCCCTTATCAGTCCAGCTATAGGAGGAGGTGGGTAATCTGCCCTTATCAGTCCAGCTATGGGAGGAGGTGGGTAATCTGCCCTTATCAGTCCAGCTATAGGAAGGAGGTGGGTTCTCTGCCCTTATCAGTCCAGCTATAGGAGGAGGTGGGTTATCTGTCCTTATCAGTCCAGCTATGGAAGGAGGTGGGTTCTCTGTCCTTATCGGTCCAGCTATGGGAGGAGGTGGGTTCTCTGTCCTTATCGGTCCAGCTATGGGAGGAGGTGGGTTCTCTGCCCTTATCAGTCCAGCTATGGGAGGAGGTGGGTTCTCTGCCCTTATCAGTCCAGCTATGGGAAGGAGGTGGGTTATCTGTCCTTATCAGTCCAGCTATGGAAGGAGGTGGGTTCTCTGTCCTTATCGGTCCAGCTATGGGAGGAGGTGGGTTCTCTGTCCTTATCGGTCCAGCTATGGGAGGAGGTGGGTTCTCTGCCCTTATCAGTCCAGCTATGGGAGGAGGTGGGTTCTCTGCCCTTATCAGTCCAGCTATAGGAGGAGGTGGGTTATCTGTCCTTATCAGTCCAGCTATGGAAGGAGGTGGGTTCTCTGCCCTTATCGGTCCAGCTATGGGAGGAGGTGGGTTCTCTGCCCTTATCAGTGTGGCTATGGAAGGAGGTGGGTTCTCGGCCCTTATTAGTCCAGCTATGGGAGGAGGTGGGTAATCTGCTCTTATCAATCCAGCTATGGGAGGAGGTGAGTTCTCTGCCCTTATCAGTCCAGCTATGGGAGGAGGTGGGTAATCTGCCCTTATCAGTCCAGCTATGGGAGGAGGTGGGTTCTCTGCCCTTATCAGTCCAGCTATGGGAGGAGGTGGGTAATCTGCCCTTATCAGTCCAGCTATAGGAAGGAGGTGGGTTCTCTGCCCTTATCAGTCCAGCTATGGGAGGAGGTGGGTTCTCTGCCCTTATCAGTCCAGCTTTGGGAGGAGGTGGGTTCTCTGCCCTTATCAGTCTAGCTTTGTGGGACCACATGGTATTGCCTGTAAGTTCTTTCCATTTTCCCAAGCCTGTAATATTGATTTGAGCAGTATTTGACACAGGGTGGTTTTCACTATTGCCTAACTCTTGGTCAAAATGTTGCTTTTTAAATCAAAAAACTGTTCCTCACCTACCTTCATATTACCTACCAGTACAGACGTCACATTATTTCCTGGTCTGGTAAGATACTTCTTATTTAAAACTCCGAACTAACAGAAGTTATTTAATATCATCTATCGTATTTCAGTTTTTGAAAAGGTTACACACATGTGCTTGGGGTAGGTCGTTTTCACCTACAATTATGGTCCCTACACTTCCCCAAGGCTCCGCTGAGTTGGGAATTTGATGGCCAGACAAATAAAGAGATCAGTGAATTGGGGCTTCATTATCTGCTTAAAATAAACAGTCTTTAAAGGGCATTGTAAAGATCTGGGCAAGTAAAGGGCCCTTGGGTCTTATATGACCTAAAGAAGAGGGTGAGGCTAGAGTTATGTGAGACGTACAAGGCAGAAGAATAAAATATTAATATATTATATATTATTAATATATAATTAATATATATTAATATAAGTATTGCGATATTACATTACACGACCCACTATATGTAGCATTTTGCTTTGGGTGTTTAATAGATATGAGGCTGATTGAATGGGTGAAGTGGCACAAAAGATGCTTATCAATATGTGTCTGGTTCAGGCCCAGAGTTGGGTCCCTTAGTATGTGACAATGGGGGGTCATGTTAATTTTTTGCTGAAGCCAGTTTTCTTCCGGTGTGTATGGTGGTGTGGATTGCAGCCAGTATCCTAATGAGCTTTTTAGTGGTTACACACAAAAAGGTAAAAAAAATGTTTGTTCTACCTTTTTTCAAATATGATCTCTACCTGTGATGGGGCATTTGTACAGGTTAGGTACATCATTCTTTCTATGATTGCAAGAAGGTTCCAGAGGAATAAAATGTTTATGATCTCAATTATTATTAAATCACTAATGTTATTGATGTATATAGGTAACTTGGATGAATGTGGAATCTGTGGATGTTTACCTGCCGTTTATTATGATTCTGATCCGGGGCTGGCTGATTCAAGGGAAATCATACACATATAAATATAATATAAGGTTTTTATAAGGTTTACTTCGGAGAATTGTATCAATATTCATTATATACATATGCAGACTAAAGAAATGTTTGGGTATGTCTCAGTTCTTTCTTAGTCATAACTTTAATTTAAACCATCTGTTGTGTGAAGGATGGGGGCAGTTGGGGGGAGGAGAAAAAAAGGTTTGACCAGGGAAATAACATTTAAGAAGAGAAGGGGGTTGCTTCGTCTCTCTGTTTTTCTCTCTGAACTTACAGCATGGAGGAGACATGAAGGGCTGCTACGCAGGAAGTATAGCGAGGGGGGGCTGGGCAGAGAACAAAATGCCCTGGTTGAATTGATTGCTGTCTTTTTGTATTGGACAACTTTACATCATATTTACACCGTTCATATTATTACTCTTTCTGTAATGTAACCGGCTCTATTTTAATTAAATCCACTTATCGATTTTAAATTTCGGCCAATACTTGTTTCTTGAATCACCTTAGCTGAGATTATATCTGGATGACCCAATAGTCCTTGTTAGAAGTTAAAAACAAGGAAACTAACTTATTACAATGATATAAGTATTATTTTTTTAGAGTTTGGAAACAACAGCACCCTATAGACTTTGCAGTTCGCCCAGTAAAACTCCCCCCTCCTCAATCCAATGGCGCATATGTGGGCCCTCATTCAATTACTGTGTTTGCTTCGTTTACTTCCTTCGGCAAAGGGCTCTCATTGATTTTAATGGGGAGTGAGAGCGAGTGCAACCCCAGCGGCGTGCACTCTCCCACTCCGGCCTATCTGATTGGCTGGAGCAGGAGGACACATGCAGCCCAAGGATGCAGGGGTTGTGGCTGCTTTTGCTCCCCATGGTAAACAATCAGAGCCATTTGCCGAAAGGCCGATTTGGGATGAGTTCTGGACTGAATGAGTCTGTTGGGTAACGGGGTCATGGCTCTCAGATGTAGCTTGTGCAGTTCAGATGTCAGACGTCCTGAGGAGAACTGTCTGTGGCAGTATGGTCCTCCAATAAAAAACTAGGGGAGCTGCGGGTTCCACACACCGATTGGTAGGCTGACCCAATTCTGGACCAAAGGCTCAATTCAGAGACACATTCGTCTGGACTTCGATAAATGAAAGCAAATCGAATCATTTCCAAACAAAATCTGATATTTTTCGTTCGTTCAGATAACTTACGTTGTTGGGATGGGCTTGCGTCTGATTCAGAGAGCTGATTTCCGACGGACCACCACCCTATAAATCCATTTCATTTCCGATCCACTTACGGGACCTTTGAGGGCTCGGATTGCTATTGTTGAACATGTTTTGCGGCTATGTGGAGGAGTCTGCGCGCCTTTAGCACCAAGGCATTGCATGTATCAGCATGGTCGAGGCCATAAATTGTATAGCAATGCATACCTAAATCAATACATTTCATGTATGCCTTATAGAAGCATTTTAATGCTGACCTTAATTAGTCCTTAGCATGTAAACATTTATTTTCCCACACATCCATATAATTGCAATATTTTTTTAGACTTTTATCCTTTGTGAATTATATTTGGACTGTTGAACTTGAATCTTAATTTGTTGTAGGAGTTATTGTTTTAGTCGGTTACCTTTGCTTTGTGTAATTATTTTATATTTGGTTGCAGGAACCGCAAGATGTGCCACTCGCACAACATACAAGCAGTGTTTGGTCCAGCTATGCGATTCCTCAGTGTTCTTGCAGGGCATCCAGGGTCGTCCCATGATGCTTATATATTGCAGATCTCCGGCTTATTTCGTCAGTTTGAGTCAAGAGAATTATCTGGTGGATGGCTCCTGGGTAAGTTTGCTCACATTCCATCAATCCACTGTATGGCAATGAATATAGTTGATAACTCATGTCTCTTAACCTATGGCTGTTTTTAGCCCTTGATGACAAGTTAAACAATATTGTAGCTTAGAATGTGTATTTTATGTTAGTATTTTTAAATTCTTTCAGGGGATTCTGGATATCCACTCCTGCCCTTGCTCCTGATGCCCGTTCTTTGCCTGCAGAATGCGGGCCAGGGGTTCTCTAATCGGGCACTATGCAAAACCCGGGCCGTGGTGGCGAGGGCCCTCTGGCTTTTGAAGTCCAGATTTAGGTGTTTGGACCATACGGGGGGGGGGGGGGGGGGAACTGCAGTATGACCCCAACAAGGTTATACCAATATTTTAATTTATGTTTTTTAACAGGGACCAGAGTGGCACAACTGAGTGTCAGGGTCCTTCAGTTGGTGGGCGAGATGCAGGAGCTGCGCGACTCGTTGGGGACCACAGATGAAGAATAATGTTCTGTGACCTGCCATTGCTATGTATTTTGTTTTTTATAGTTGTAAAAATTTTACATTTTCAAAATATTTTAATATTTTATGATGGAAAAAAAAATAAAAGTTTCAGTGTCATTTCATTTACAAAATACATTAACACAAAACTAATGGGCCCAGAAATATTTAAAGATGAATATTCACATGACCGAGAAGTGATTTGGGTAAGTTTTAGGGGGCTAAAATGGAAGAAGAACCTAACCGCGAAGTGGTTTGGGTGAGCTTTAAGGGTCCAAAAGGAAAGATGGAGGATAGTTCTAAGTGATTTAGCTAAACATTGTAGTAGAATTGAGGGTGGCAAATATGTAGGCGAGCACGTTAATGAGTTAAGTTTGTAGTGCGCAGGCGCTAGATCGCAAGGATTTCCGTCTGGACGATTAATTATTGAAAAAGGGAAACAGAAACTAACGG
Organism: Gastrophryne carolinensis; assembly: GCA_027917425.1. Classification (NCBI taxonomy): domain Eukaryota; kingdom Metazoa; phylum Chordata; class Amphibia; order Anura; family Microhylidae; genus Gastrophryne; species Gastrophryne carolinensis. The sequence goes on along the minus strand of CM051237.1, from coordinate 475,105,757 downwards.
GGAACGTAAAGGATTCGTGGGAGGAGATGATGGGAAAAGGGAAAAAACGAAAGCCTACGTTGTAACATGTGAAAATGAAACGGAAAAGTCACGCTGGAAAATGACATCCTCATATTCGTAATCTGCCATACGAACGGACGGAAACTTTACAGGAGGATTGCAATGCATGCATAGAATCGCTTGCACACTCATACGAGAGTGGAAACATTTCCAAAAAAAAAACAGATCGGCACTAAAAAGTATTTTTTTGTCTCTCTGAATCGAGCCTGTAGTCCATAACAATAGGGTGCCCTGTGTTACTCAGTTCCTAACCTTTCATAGTAATGCATGACCATCATTATTACTATACCTCCCAAGTGTCCCTGATTTGTAGGGACTGTCCTTCTTTTTAGTCCATGTCCCCATCACTTGTTGTTTTCATTTGTCCTTCTTTGAGGTATAACATGTATCTGCATCAATACATTTGCCTATTTAAAGTGTTTATATTGTTTTAACTGTTTCTACCTATCTCCTATTCATCCCTCAATGAGGGGACGTGGCTTCATCCATCCCTAAATAAGGGGGAGTATTGCCTAATTTAACAAATGTCCCTCTTTCCAACCCTGAAAATTTGGTAGCTCTGGCCCGTTCCTCAGGAGGCCCCATCTGGTTTCTCTAAAATTGGCCTCTACCCTCTCCGCCTACTGGCCTAACCCACCTCGTGTGGGTCGGAAGGCCCCTTTTTTGGGAAGTATTCAGCCTTGAACCTCCTTTCAAGTTAAGGGATCCCCTGTGCTGTCCTAAAGAGAAATAACAGACCTCTAAAAGGAAAGGAAAAGTCCAATATCCAGTTCACAACTCACACCTCTAAATGACCAGGTCCTATTACACCCCTTACCCGGGTTCTGCATACCTTTTGGAAGTCGGCGTCCTCCGGATCGCCAACATTCTGCTGCTTTTTGAAGGCTTTTCCCTACATCCACCCTGGACCGAGATAAGGGGTGCAGACAATTTACTGCGCAATGCATCTTGGGAAGGCAACTTGGCGAATTAGAGCGGACAAGTGCAGAAAGAAGTGCAGAAGACCGGAGATCTAATGGGAATGGAGAGCGAAGTTTGGGGAGTTTTGAGAACTTCCCAGACTGTCCAATGTTCCTTTTTTAAAGAAGGCTGTGCAAGCTGTGAACTGGATATTGGACTTTTCCTTTGAAATGCCAATAAAATGACCTCCAGCCCTGATCTGCGGTGGCTTCAGACGTATGGAAAATATCCAGCGTGGCTGTAGATCTAGTCCGGTGGTCGCAGTTTGCAACACGCACTCCCACATACACATAGATTCCCCTTGCAACCTCTTCGTCTCACTATTGGATTTCCCAGCTACATCTCCTCCCATGCTCATTGCAGCTTATCTATAGCTGAGCAAAGGTGACACCTAGTGGCCAAAGTTATGTTAGCCATCTATCTCCAGCAGGAAATCCAAGGTTAAGGTAATACCTGTCAAGCCTCCTGGCTACAATCATGGGGAGAGCTGAGCTGAGCTCCAGGTATGGGGCGAAGTGAAGCAGAAAAAACGCCAAAGAGCAAATAAAAAGTCTGAGCAGAGTCCAAGGGTGAATCCGGGGTCAGAGGCAGGCAGAAAACAGGCAAAGTCCATAAGCAATCTGCGTCAAAAATCAGGTTATCCGTCCGTATATAAATCCAGGTATTCGATCAGGAATCAGGGAAACAAGGTCCAGGAAGTAAGCTGATAACACAGCATTGGCTGTAGGCCAGCTGTCCTCTTAAATAGGGCTATCAATCAGCACAGGGAGGGATGTGCCAGAGTCTGGTGAAGTCACTTCCTGTCCATTCAAACTCAGGACACCAGGAAGTGAAATCAAGTCCAAGAGCTTACACTCTAGGCCTCGTGTACTTCCAATGGGCTGAACAGCAGGTGTCACTGTGGAGCATGCGACAGAAGAAGAGCCTGCTCTGTTAAAACCATGCAGCCGAGCATGTCTGATGCTGCATGCAGTCCGTGGTATGGCGCGCTCACGATGCCTTAAAGAGCAGGAAAGGCGAGGAGACTGACAATACCATTTATTGGCTAACTCAATAAGATTGAAAATGCAAGCTTTTGAAGCTGTTCAAGCTTCTTCTTCAGGCATTATACAGATCTGTAACTTAGACACACATTTATACAAAAAACTACAAAGGAGTGACAATTGTTTTTACACTGACACACATGAAAAATAGCTAAGTCGTAAAATCGTATACTGTGAGATAAGAATCAGGGGGATTATAACAATTAATGGTGGGCTGATAAGAATGAGAGTCTGTTTAATATCAGACCTTGTGATGAGTCTTGTCTTTTCAATCCATGTCATAATGACACATAAAATGTTATGTGTCATTATGACATGGATTGAATAGACAACACTCATCACTAGGTCTGATATTAAACAGACTGTCTGGCCTGGTGTGAGAGCAATAAAAATTCCACACACTTTCTCCCCCCCCCTCTCATTCTTATCAGCCCACCATTAATTGTTATAATCCCCCTGATCCTTATCTCACAGTATACAATTTTACGACGTGGCTATTTTTCATGTGTGTCAGTGTAAAAACAATTGTCACTCCTTTGTAGTTTTTTGTATAAATGTGTGTCTAAGTTACAGATCTGTATTATGCCTGAAGAAGAAGCTTGAACAGCTTCGAAAGCTTGCATTTTCAATCTTATTGAGTTAGCCAATAAATGGTATTACCTTTACCTTGGATTTCCTGCTTACATCGATGGCTAACACGGTACAACGACTGACTATCTATCTCCAAAAATGCAGCCCCCCGCCCCTTTCACGGCATGTGTTTGGTTTGGGATGCCCTTTTTTAATCTCACTACAGTAGCATTTGCCGTTGGGTGCTTGATAGATATAAAGCTTAAAGTGGAACAAAACTCAGCAGCCGGCAGCCTGGAATCTAAAGGATTTCAGGACTGGCCGCTGGCTTTTCCTGGGATGCCCAGCAACATAAAACCCCTCAGGGCACCCATCAAAACTCACACCAACAGCACATGCACAAGCTCTCAACCAATCAGAGACCTTGGGCAAAGGGCTGTAAATGCTGTGAGTGGGGAGTGCGTGCTCCTGCATCCCCTGTGTTGTGCGCTTGCTCCCACCCCAGCCATTCAGACATGGGAGCCGCCTGGCGAATGACATGTCACAGCAGGCGGCTCCTATCGGACGGGAGCCCGCACATGCGCCATTGGAGCGTGGAAAGGTGATTTGCAGTGGGTAAACTTTGTGGAGCATTACAATTCTGGATGCTCCAGGGTCACGGAACAAAACCCAGAGTCATATTCTTGTTGTTTGTATCTGCTTTAAGGGATGGGCGGATGATGCTAAAAGATGCCAAATATAAAAATAAATATATATATTTATAGAAATATAAAAATGAGTGCCAGGGCCCTGAACTGGTCTGTGACAATGGGGTCGATTCAGAGCCAGGTGAGAATTCTCACTCCATTTTTAGGAAAGAAAACCGACATTGACTTTCATTGTCCACCTTGGGGCTGATTCAGAGCCAGGTGAAAATTTACACCCAGTAGACAATACAAGTCAATGGCAGTTTTCTCTCCTAAAAAAAGGAGTGAGGATTCTCACCTGGCTCTGAATCGACCCCAATGTTTGTGTAGCTGCAAGGTTAAATTGAGACTTTTGGTTCATGTAAAGTGCAGGAGCTGCAGGATGGAGACCCCCCCTATTACTAGGTTGTAACATTCCTGCTGATTGGACGACCACACATAACATTCTTATTCCTAATTGCAGATCAGTTTCTCTGTGTCGAAGTCTGCTCAGGACAAACTGCGGCAGAAGCAGCAGGAAATCGAGAACATCCGCAACGAGAAGAAGCGGAGTCAGCAGCAGCTGTGGGAGAGGCTGCAGGGGGTGGAAGCTGCAGGTCAGGGTGAGTCAAGAGGACCTGTACTTCTTATTATCACAGCTTTTAATCCATTTTAGTTAAAGTGGACCAAATCCCACATGATCTTCGATTCCCTCCCCGCGGGGCATCCGAAATCGGGATGTCCCGCTGTGTGAAACCCCCCAGGTCGCCCATACACTTACCTTTTTTTCCGGTCCAACGGTGAATGCGCGAGCCACATCCCCGCTATCCCTCTAGCAGGGCGCTTGCCTGTGCCAGGCATATGTGAATGGTCGGCACGGGCACGCTCCCTGTTAGAGGGTAACAGGGGATGCGGTCGCCAGCAAACTCGTCTTGGATGACGTGACGTCTGCGGATCCGAGTGCGGTGATTGGACGTGCGCCGTAGGATCGGGAAGAGGTGAGTTGGTTTCGGGCGACCTGGGGGGTTTCACACAGCAGGGCACCCCCGCATCAGGGTGCTCCGGAGACAAGGACCAAAACCCAGGATAATAAAAATCCTGGGTTTTGGTCCACTTTAAAGTGGAATTCCAGCCAACCTGCTACCCTCTCCTGAGGAAGGACGGGGACTACAAAGAAAAAAAAACCCTTACTTTGCCCACGGTTCAGCGCCGCTCTCCCGTTTTTGTGTGGCCGCCGCACAGAAAGTCACAAAGCAGCATCGCCCTGGCTCCATGTGCATTCATATGAATGAACGGCAGGTGCATGCACGGAGCCGGGGGATGAGCTGCCACGCTCTGGGGAAACTGGGGATGCCAGCTGTTCCCCGCTTTCTATGCCAGACTCTATAGACAAAAAGAGTTCAGCGCCCTTCACCTGTGCCATGAGGCTGCTTGCACGGTGGCTATGCTGGTGATCCCACGTAGTTACATACACAGTAGGGCATCCCACATTGGGCTCCCCCTGGGATATGCAATCAGCTGGTTTGATTCAGGTTAAAGAGGAACAATCACCCTGCTCAAGCCTATAAGACTCTAGGAGCGGTGGTCTCCCTTTTTATGGGGGCATCACATTCCAACACACATGCCAGCGTCCCTCCAAGCGCACAGACAGACGAACCAATAAGCTGATTGTGCGATGGGGTTCAGCGATTGAGCAGGTGGGTGGGTTCGGCCACCGAGGGGGCGGCCTAGTTGGGGCGTCGAGGGGACTGCCTAGTTGGGGCGTCAAGGCTGGGAAGTGGAGGGGGCAGGTGGGTTGGGGTGTTGAGTGGGCCAGCAGGTTGGGGGGTCGAGCGGGTTGGGGCATCGAGCGTGCAGCGGGTTGGGGCGTCAAACAGGTGTGATATTTGGGGCGTTGAGAGGGGGCAGACGGTTTGGGGTGTTGTGTTTGGTGCGTTTAGGAGGGGTGGGTGAGTTGGGGCATCGAGCATGCGGTGGGTTGGGGCGTTGAACGGGTGGGACAGTTGGGGCGTTGAGGGGGGGCGGACGGTTTGGGGTATCGTGGGTGAGCGGGTGCCTTAAGGTGGGGTGGGTCGGTGCAATTAGGTGGGGTGGGTTGGGGCGTCGAGGGTACGGATAGGTTGAGGGCATGGTGGGGGCAGTTTCAGCTGTGCAGCGCCCCTCCTGACCATGGCGTCCTGTGCAATGGCACACCTCGCACACCCTAAAGACCGACCATGGTTTGGATGGCCATTGTGTGCATCGAGTGGGCGGGTTGAGCCATTGAGCGGGGCAGGGCAGTTGGGACGTCAAGGAGAGCGGGCGAGTTGGGGCGTCGAGGGGATGGGCAGTTTGGTGCATGGGGGGGCACCCCTCCTGACCATGGTGTCCTGTGCAATGGCACACCTCACACACCCTAATGGCCGGCCTTAGCTTGTATGACTATTGTGTGCTGATTCTGCTGCTGGTCTGAGCACTGCTGTTACTCCTCCTGCACGCTTCATGCTGAATGTCTTATGTCTTACAGAGCCTGTGTCCGTTACCACCTTCAGCCTCACAGGGCTGAGCGCTTTGCCCGTCAGCTCGGACAAGTGGAGAGGGGCACCTAATATCAGCCTAAGCAAATGGGTGAGCCGGCCGTCCCTGCCCAGCCTGCCCACCGTGAACCCTGAGCCTGCCGTAAGCGACTTCCGCCATTCTTCAGGTAGGTCTCGGCGCTCCTCACTCGATTTATTCACTTAGCAGCAGCAACAACCTACAAGTGAACACAGCCTGTTGCCGCCTTATGCCAACCACACAGCTTACAATCTGATTGTAGGGCAGATTATTAATTGGTGCAATAGAGCGCCAGATCCTGGCCCCCACACTTCAGAGGCCCTTAGCTCCATTAATACCTGGCGCGCATAACCAGTTTTGGCAGAGATACCCACTGTAATGTGGGAACATATGCAGCTTGTTCTTTAAAGTGGACAAAAAATACAGGACTTTGACAATCTAGGGTTTTGGTCCTTTTCCCCTGGGGCACCATGATCGGGTGTGGCCCACAGCATGAAACCCCCCAGATCACTGAAGCCAACTTACCTCTCCCCGGTCCTACGGCACATTCGTTGCCGCTCGTCTAATCAGCATGCCAGGCTTCATAGGCCCAGGCTCAAGCCGGTATCACTTGCAATTTAGAAGAGTATCTGTGCCTGCACCTCTGTTTCTAGGTTCCCCTTCCTATGTTACTGTAACTTTAGTTAACTGTGTTTTTTTGTTTTTTTTTTTTGTTATTTATTCATTTATTTATTTAACTTCTTTGCACTGTGTATATGCCAAAAAGAATTCCTTGTTCATCTCACGATGTACTTGGCGAACAATAAATTGAATTGAATTGAATTGAATTGAATGCTCGGAACCGCTGGCGTCACGTCGTCTAAGACGGCACTGATGGCCACATGCCCCTCTAACAGGGAGCGTGCACGCGCAGGCCATTCACAAATGCACGCGTCCTTCTAGAGGGAAGTGGGGATGTGGCCACTGCTTGTGCATGTGCCGTTGGACAGGGAAACTAGGTAAGGGCCTGGGAGGTTTCATTGGGGAATCGATTGGGCTGATCAACATTTTGGTCCACTTTAAAAAGTTCTAGTTTGGGTGGTGGAGGGTGTGATGTTTGGAGGGATGGCTTCCAAAGGAAAAAGGATGGCTCCATACCACTGATGCCCTTCATCTATCTCTATGTGGTAACACTGTGCTGCAAAAACAATCACTTCAACTGATATAACTGATCAATATTGTGTCGACTTGACAGCAGACCAGATGGAAAAATGATTGCAGCTCTTTATAATGTACTGGGGGTGTAATGAGACAAGGATTGTTATAATGGGATTTGCTTATTTTCTGTGCAGCCTATTCCCTGCCAGCCTCTTTCCTGGATCTGTCGGAGTGGGATTCAGATTCTGAAAATGGAGGTCCAGGATCCGGCCCCATGTCCCACCCGGAGCAGGGCATGCTAGAGGCTCTGAAGTGGCTCAATCACAAGGACTGGTAAGACAGAGCTCCCTGACCGACCATTGATGCTTACCACCTGCACTGCTCTGTGTCCACAAACTTATGTCTAGCTTGAACCCCGATCCCCAACCCAACACCCAGCCGCCTGTGCCTCCACCTCAACACCCACAGCTTTATCACCGTACATCCATGTCCCCACCCAATCCAGCCATAGTCCTCCAACCAGTCTTCAGTATTATGTATTACTCAGTATTGTTCCTCCACGTGGGGCATTCTGACTTGGGATGCCCCTCTGTGTATATCCCCCAGGTCGGTGTAAAAACTTACCTTCTTGTCATTCCCACAGCACAGGTGTGGGAAAAACCGAGCTCGCTGATTGGCTTAGCAGCCCGCTTAGCCAATCAGTGTGCTCGATTTTGCTCGGCTCCCTTCGGCTTTGCCAGCCGATAGGGCCTAGTGTGCCGCAGGCCACATCCCCTGCTTAGTCTCTAACTGTGGTGTGCCCACGCTGCCCATTCAGAAAGGCCTGGCGCGAGTTCATGCGCAGCTAGAGGTGAGCGTAAATGTGGCCGTGGTGAGGGCTCTGGAGAAACAGGAAATGGGGGATATGGGGGTTTCACACAGCAGGGCATAACAATTCAGGATGCCCCAAGTAGTGGGATTTGGATGGCCATGGGCTTCTTTTAGACTATAGGGCCTCTGTTGATGTCACCCTTTACACACACGACCCTTCTTGTGGACACAAGCACCTGACCTCCCGTGACCACACCTTGACAATCCTGGCCCTACACCAACACCTGTCCTCTGTACACCCACTCTGACACCCACAACCCTACAGCAACACTTTAACAACCCCTCTCCTGTACTTCCATCTGACCTGAATCCCAACACCATGCCTTCTTTACTTCCTTTGACACTTGTAGCCCTAAGCCCAGACTCCACTGCTTGGCCTCCTGTACCACCCCAAACCCACCCTCCTGTACCCCCTCCAGTACCTTGACCTCTGCACTCCTACACTCCCACCCCAACACCCATGCTGAGCAAACTTATGCCCATCATGCTGCCCCCTGCACTCGCAAACCTGCAACCCAACACCCATGTCCTAACACTCATAAACTCAATGTAGAAAAAAGTAGCAATTGCGACTACCAGCCACAGCAGCCACAAATAAGGGTGCACACCAACGAAGAAATTCTAGTTTAGAAAATCATTTTATTTGAGTACAAAAACACTTTAAAAACACATATAGACATTTAAAACCAACCACTGACTACCCCAGTCCTGTCTCACCTCATAATGACCCACAGACAACAAAATGGATATCCCAAATGGGGAGGACCCATGTGAAAAATTGCATGGTTATTGCTGGTAAAACAACGCTATCAATGTAATTTTTTTTTTGTGCCGGCACAAAAGATAATTATGCTAATAAAAAAAATGAAGAGAATCCCCCTATCTGAAATATCTAAAGCAATTAGTGCACATGTATAAAATATATGCAGTCACACCTGCAGAGCAATGACCAAAATGTGTTACAATACAGTAGTTAAAAGTCTATTCAAACAAACAAATGAAATTTATGACATTCTCTCCAAAGCTAATCCAGTGAAAATGCTATTACACAAAATATCTGTCAGCATTGTAACCAATGTGTAAGCAAGTAAAGCAGTGGATGAATCATGACTCAGGTCACAGATACATTATTACCAATCCAAACAAAAGCAACACATGGGCCTCGATTCAATAAAGGTAGAAAAACATTCTCATGGTAGTAAAAAAATCAATTCATGAGAAAAAAGCCTGAGAATGTCACTGTTACTGAATCACCAGATAAAAAGACAATGAAAGTCAATGGAACTTTTTTACTCCTAAGAAAAGCAGAGAACTGTTTACTTCTTTGTACACTGTAGTAAAAGCTGCCATTGACTTTCATTGTCTTTTTATGTAGTGATTCAGTAACAGTGACATTCTCAGACTTTTTTCTCATGAATTGAATTTTTTACTACCATGAGAGTTTTTTTTCTACCTTTGTTGAATCGAGGCCATGGTGTCCAGAAGGTGGGGAGGAAGAGCAGGGGGCAGCAGACAAAAGCACCTGCGCACGCGGCTAACACTCATAAACCAAAGTGAAGCTGATACTTCTATGTACTCACAAAGTTTACACCCACAACAATGCCATAAACCTGCCTTTTCCGGTCATGTGATCTTCTAGGGAGCAGAAGGAGAAAGGTCTCCTGAGTGTGCGCTGTCTGGCTTCCTGGCATCCCGAGGTCCTCTGCTCCAGAATCCATGATGTCTCTTTAGCAGTTACACGAGAGGTAAGTTCTTTATGAACAAGATAAACTAAGAGGAAGAATTTGGTTATAAATAGTTGTTACCCCCCTTATGAGTATGTACCATTTTTTGGGATTCATTCTAATTTATGACATGAGCACATTTATGATGTCATTCATTTCTAAGGCCACCATGAACCTATTGGAATACTTGGCCCATTCAGTGTTGTAGGGGCAGATCATTTTTTTGGGCCCCATCAAAGGCATGACCATGAGTTTACAGCGCATTGGCCCAACTGAGAATCAAATGTGAGCGCTACAAATAAGATGACAAGCTCATCCACAAAAGGTGGAGAACTCTGCACACTTTAGCTATTGAGCAAAATAAAGTTCTTTCACTGGGATGTCACACTGGTGCAGAATTCCAGGGCGCATACGCATCCAATACAAAAATTTCAAATAGATGGACAAAAGAGTTCTTTCTCTGGAAAAACAGTCAAGAGGTATCCCAACCGGAAGTGTTCACATGTGCCCTCCACCCCTTGGATATATGCTTACCAGATTTTCAAAGCAATCAGCACCTTAGTACTAATATATTTCAATGCATCTCATTGATTATCCAAATCTTAAAATGATCTTTAACACTTTCCAATTTGTTTTCACAGAATAACCATAAATAAAAAGAGAGCACAAACAGCACCCCCAGCAGGTGGGGAGAATCATATGGAGGCCCAGTTCCAGCTAACCCGGAACAAAGGTTTTAGAATCTTAAAAACGGGACCCTATACTTTGCTGACAGCCAGACTGGGAAAGTTTAGACCCTCAACAAAAGTCTGGAGTCTTTAAACTTTTTGGCCTTACCGAATAGTACATCCAGAAACAAAAAGCAGCCACAGGGTTGCACTAGATTTGTTTGTGCTCTCTTTTTATTTATGGTTATTCTGTGAAAACGTATTGGAAAGACTTAAGGATCATTTTAAGATTTGGAAGTTTGGCTAATCTTTCCGAATTTGGGTCGAGATGCATTGAAATATATTAGTACTAAGGCGCTGATTGCTTTGAAAATCTGGTAAGCATATATCCGAGGGGTGGAGGGCACATGTGAACACTTCCGGTTGGGATACCTCTTGACTGCTTTTACAGAGAAAGAACTCTTTTGTCCATCTATTTGAAATTTTTGTATTGGATGCGCATGTGCCCTGGGATTCTGCACCGGTGTGACATACCATTGAAAGAACTTTATTTTGCTCTGTGCCTTCACTGTTTTTATTTTTGCCTGAGACTCATTTGGGATGGGAAGTCTGGCACATAGTAGCAATACATTAACTGTTTAACTGACGGAAGAAATTTAATCGCGGTGTAATCAATCTTATATTACAATTTAGCTATTACCCCCTAAGCCTCTTGCTTTGATCATTTTGATGAACAACAGATTCCTCTGTTTGCATATTCATAATTAATGAGGTATGTAAAGCACACTGTGCTATCGTGATGCTCCTACAACTTTTTTAAAGTGTGCTCCCTCTAGAGGTTAGCATGCAGCATGACAACTAGTTTATAACAACTCATTAAACACTAGAGGGAGCAGGGCCGGATTAAGAGCATCCCGGGCCTGGTGCTGTAGATTTTGACGGACCTATTTATCGAAGTATATAAAATGAAAACGCAACACAAAGCAATTTTGTTTAAGACAAAGTGCATTTGTCACATGTCTAATGTACATTAAATTACCAGGATAGCTGAATACATGTTAGTGTATGAAAAATGTGCATATCTTCATAGAGTTTGTTCTTTAGCTAAAAAAAAAAAAGTGTCAGAGGTGTTGTAGAGGGTTCGCTATCCCTCAGTACAGACACAGTGGGGGCAACCCTTAGTACAGACACAGAGGGGGCATCCCTCAGTACAGACACAGCGGGGGCATCCCTCAGTACAGACACAGCGGGGGCATCCCTCAGTACAGACACAGCGGGGGCATCCCTCAGTACAGACAAAGCGGGGGCATCCCTCAATACAGACAAAGCGGGGGCATCCCTCAATACAGGCAAAGCGGGGGCATCCCTCAGTACAGGCAAAGCAGGGGCAACCCTCAGTACAGACACAGCGGGGGCATCCCTCAGTACAGACAAAGCGGGGGCATCCCTCAATACAGACACAGCGGGGGCATCCCTCAGTACAGACACAGCGGGGGCATCCCTCAGTACAGACAAAGCGGGGGCATCCCTCAATACAGACAAAGCGGGGGCATCCCTCAATACAGGCAAAGCGGGGGCATCCCTCAGTACAGGCAAAGCAGGGGCAACCCTCAGTACAGACACATCGGGGGCAACCCTCAGTACAGACAAAGCGGGGGCATCCCTCAATACAGGCAAAGCGGGGGCATCCCTCAGTACAGGCAAAGCAGGGGCAACCCTCAGTACAGACACAGCGGGGGCAACCCTCAGTACAGACACAGCGGGGGCAACCCTCAGTACAGACACAGCGGGGGCAACCCTCAGTACAGACACAGCGGGGGCAACCCTCAGTACAGACACAGCGGGGGCATCCCTCAGTACAGACACAGCGGGGGCAACCCTCAGTACAGACACAGCGGGGGCAACCCTCAGTACAGACACAGCGGGGGCATCCCTCAGTACAGACACAGCGGGGGCATCCCTCAGTACAGACACAGCGGGGGCATCCCTCAGTACAGACACAGCGGGGGCATCCCTCAGTACAGACACAGCGGGGGCATCCCTCAGTACAGACACAGCGGGGGCATCCCTCAGTACAGACACAGCGGGGGCATCCCTCAGTACAGACACAGCGGGGGCAACCCTCAGTACAGACACAGCGGGGGCAACCCTCAGTACAGACACAGCGGGGGCATCCCTCAGTACAGACACAGCGGGGGCATCCCTCAGTACAGACACAGCGGGGGCATCCCTCAGTACAGACACAGCGGGGGCATCCCTCAGTACAGACACAGCGGGGGCATCCCTCAGTACAGACACAGCAGGGGCATCCCTCAGTACAGACACAGCGGGGGCATCCCTCAGTACAGACACAGCGGGGGCATCCCTCAGTACAGACACAGCGGGGGCATCCCTCAGTACAGACACAGCGGGGGCATCCCTCAGTACAGACACAGCGGGGGCATCCCTCAGTACAGACACAGCGGGGGCATCCCTCAGTACAGACAAAGCGGGGGCATCCCTCAGTACAGACAAAGCGGGGGCATCCCTCAGTACAGGCAAAGCGGGGGCATCCCTCAGTACAGGCAAAGCGGGGGCATCCCTCAGTACAGGCAAAGCGGGGGCATCCCTCAGTACAGGCAAAGCGGGGGCATCCCTCAGTACAGACACAGCGGGGGCATCCCTCAGTACAGACAAAGCGGGGGCATCCCTCAGTACAGGCAAAGCGGGGGCATCCCTCAGTACAGGCAAAGCGGGGGCATCCCTCAGAAATTGAGAAAGAGACACACACAGAAAAAGACACACACATAGAATGAGAGCCCCCCCCCCCCCCCGCTCAACGTCAGGCCAGCACCCTCCCAATCGCCGGCTGTCTCTCACTCCTGCATACCCTCCCAGTCCGGTCCCTCTGGAGCCCGATGCCGCCGATCTCCCGCCGCTCACCTCCTCAGGGCCATACGTCCGCCATCTTCACTTGTCGTCTTCAGCGATGCAGAGAAGGGAACGCCCCCGGACGCTGCCATTATCCGCAGGGGGGGTGTTCCCATTCTACAGCTGGGGAGGCGCCATCCAACAGTATTGCCCCTGATGACACGCCTACAGTCACTCACCCCTGCCTGCGGCCTGACAGGTATCACCGTCGTCCCCCTCCTAATGCCGCATGACTTCCTCTCATTTCAGGTCTCATCTTCAAAATTGATTTAATGCCGGCTGTTGCGCGCTGGGCCGCTGGCCGGTGGGCGTGCCCCAGATGGCCAGCATCCATTGAAAGCAATGGACGCTGCCCACTGAGCAGCGCGCAACACCCGCAAAGTGTGTGTGTCGGGCTGTGTCGGCCAGGGAAGGGAAGGGAACAGTGACTGGCAGACCAGGCGGCCGCGTTTGCAGGCTGCTGGGCCTGTCTTAACGTACGGGCCTGGAGCGGCAGCTCCATCCGCCCCTACGTTAATCCGGCCCTGAGAGGGAGCACACTCCTAAAAAAAAAAAAAACTACAGTAGAAAAGTTTCATGATGCCACCCAGAGCTACCTGGGAGAAGTGTTGGTGGGGGCGGGGGACAAGCTACAGGTAGTAAATCACCCACACCCCTTCTGTCTCCATGTCCCTTCCTCCCTTTAAGCAGTTTATGAATTATTTGCGCTAAGCCTGCAATATTGTTGTCACTTATCAGGTTAGTAATCTGCGCTCCAAAGTCTCCCGCCACGCCATCAAGACGATCGGAGACCTGTTCAAATGTCTTCGGAGAAACCTGGACCAGGAAGTCGAGGAAATTGTCCGGGTTTTGCTCCACAAGATCGGAGACTCCAATGATTTCATCAGAGATGAAGCGGACAAATCTCTGGGCGTCATGGTGGACAGCGTCAGCCCGTCTAAGGCAATGTCAGCGTTGATCGCTGGAGGGGTCAGGTGGGTGATTTCTTTGCTCATCGCCCTTTGTGATCCAATTTATTAAAAGTTCTAAAATGATTCTGGAGGCTTCCTGTCTTATGTCTAAATTCTGAAGCTGAACACATAGAGACAATGGAACTCAATACCAAAATAATACAAATACTGTTGAGTAACTATTGTGTATACTAGACTGGGAGGGGGAAATGCCACACTGCCTATGGAAATGGGAGGGGGAATGCCACACTGCCCATGGGAATGTGAGGGGGGAATGCCACACTGCCTATGGGAATGAGGGGGGGGGGGATACCACACTGCCTATGGGAGGGGGGAATACCACACTGCCTATAGTAATGGAATGGGGGGAATGCCACACTGAATAAGGGGATGGGGGAAAGCCACACTGCCTATAATATGGAACTGCCTGTAATGGGGTGTTTTAGCACAGCATTTGGTTTAGAATATTTTATTTTCTTCTCCAAATCCTAGGTGCATCTTATGGGCAGGTGCGTCTTATAGGGTGAAAATAGGGTGGTAATAATAATAATATTTATCTGTGCATTTAAATAGTGAATTCACACTTTTGTGAAAAGCTATTCAGCTCTACCCCTATGGCACCACGTCCTGGTGTCTTTTAGCCGGCCTCCGGACCCCTGTGTAGATAAACAGAATGAAGGTAAAGGTTTAATTCATGCGTGAATTAAAGTTCCCCTTTAGTTTCAGTGAAAAAATTCTAGTTGGCCATACATTATAGTTATAAATATTATTAAAAAATATTAGTAAAATATTATTTATAACATAAATATTATTATATTACATTATAGTAATAAAGGCCACGTTTCTACAATTTTACAATGTCTCCTCTTCTGTCCTCAGTCATCGGAACAGCTCGGTTAGGAAGTGCATGGCCAAGCATCTGTATGGGGTGGTGGAGCTTCTGGGGTCCGAAAAACTCCTGTGTGGATCCAGAGAAGGTGCCGACACATTTCTCCGCACCCTCATCAAGCTCATCCAGGATGGACAACAGGACACCAGGTAAGGCTGACATGTTTTTATTTTCTTATTTCCTATTTATTTAGCCATCCCGCGCGTCCCTCTTACAGGGAGCGCACCCGCTCTGGCCATTCACAAACGGCCGGCGCGGGTGCCCTGCCTGATCGGGGTGTCCCGCAGTCAGGGAGCTGATCGGTCCGGGAATCTTATAGATTCCCGGGCCGATCAGGGGAGGGTGTTGGTCCACTTTAAGTGATCGCCTGTGTACAGTGTGGGAGGCGCCGACATGCTGCGAAGAGGGACAGGCAGCGCCTCACAGGCATCACGAGCGAAGGGACGCCGAATCACGAGCGGAGGGACTCCGCCAGCCAGCTCAGTCCGGGCCATTCAGAGCCAATGAAAGGACCGTATACGGCCCCCGGACCTTACAATGCCCAGGTCTGGGATAGACTCATTAGGAAAATCTAGGCCACCTTAAAGTGGACCAACACCCAGAATTTTCACTATCCTGGGTGTTGGTCGACTTCTGCATGAAACCCCCCAGAAAGCCCCAAAAAACGTACCTCACCGCCGACGGACAAGCTGAGGCCACCGCCTCTCGTGCGTCCCTCTTACAGGGAGCGCGTCCGCGCCGGCCATTCACAAACGGCCGGCGCGGGTGCGCGCCCTGCTAGAGGGACACGTGAGTGGCGGCGGCCCGCGCATGCGCCGTTGGAACGGGAGAAGGTAAGGTTTGTATGCGTCCGGGGGGTTTCACACAGCGGGGCATCCCGATTTCGGATGCCCTGTGGGGAGGGAGCTGATCGGCCCGGGAATCTTATAGATTCCTGGCCGATCAGCGGTGGGTGTTGGTCCACTTTAAACTGTGGCCTAATTTTATCCACAAGGGGGCACTAGTTGACATTATCAGAGAAAAAAACTGCAATGTAAAGAAAATGACCTTTTCTTAGTAGCACAGAATGGAAAGTTAGAAGGGGCTCAAACCGGACCTTCAGCATCATTTAATGAAAAGCCCAAACACTTAAAAACGATTCCCCACCATCTAGATTTAATATATTCTAAGTTTTAAGTCGCTTAGTTTTTATTCTTTCCCCCGCTGGGCTGCAACTCTGTTCAGGAATCTAGGATGCGGGCGCCGCCATCTTGCCTCAGAAGCATCACATACTGAGGAAAGAAGAGGGGTGAATAGTGCAGGGGGCGGGTTATAGTATGTCCAGGGGGGGAAACATACAAGATAGACTCTTATTCAGGGTGAAGGTCCGGATTAATGTGGGCAATCTGTATGTACAAGGTGTGGGAAACATATAAGATAGGCTCTTATTCAGGGTGAAGGTCCGGATTAATGTGGGCAATCTGTATGTACAAGGTGTGGGAAACATATAAGATAGGCTCTTATTCAGAGTGAAGGTCCTCTATTATTTCCTTGCGGTTGTCCACTAAGTCTGAGGACAATTTCATGATTTAGAGGCTACATCCTTATTTCTAAGGCAGCCTGGTGAGGAGACAGTTTTGATTTTGTGATAATATCTTCTTCCAGTCCTCAGTTTTATTTTTACATATTCTGGACTAGCCGGAGCTGGGCCTATCCGGATCGGAAGCCCTTCGGCTGGATAGTCCCCAGTATCTGGTGTTCGGTACTCCTGAATGTCAGATACAATTTCATCCGGCCACCACTACGTGTGAACCGGTATAGGGGTCCCTTGGATCATAAAGTGGGAAATAAAGTCCATATGATGGCAAATAACAGTCTGTTAAACCGACGTTTCGGGGGTCGGAAGCCCCCTTTATCAAGGTAGATAAAACAGTGCTCCTATTGTCCCAGGAATATATATACATAAACAGAAAGAAAGATTCAAAATTCCCGCCTGACGTCATAGTGACACATCAGCGGGCTATTCTGCATGCTAAATCGGTGTATGCCATAGGAATTACATTATTAATATAAAATGGCACTACAAATTTTTATTTTATATTAATAATGTAATTCCTATGACATACACCGATTTAGCATGCTGAATAGCCCGCTGATGTGTCACTATGACGTCAGGCGGGAATAAAAAACTCCCTTTTGCTGCATTTTCCTTCATCTGTCCCCCACTAGGCGGCGTCTTCTCTGCAGGTCTGCGGAGTTGGGCGCTTCCTTTTCGATCCGGCGGCTGTCATCTTCTCCTTGCCATGGAGCCGATTTGTCAGTATCTGTAGGGTGGGAGGGCACAGGTCCCCCATCAGCAGCAGACTGGGACCAAAAGTTAGCCCTGGATTTTACTAGCCCCTGGCTGGCCTGAGATATCTCTGCTATGGCCCCCCAGCCATGATTTCGAGGCAATAGCAATGGGGGCTGGGGTTCCTTGACATTGGGGAAGAATTCAGGGGGCTGAGAGGAAGACTACGGGGACAGAGCTTTAATGTGGGTGTTAACAGTAGCAGCTCAACTGGCCCCAAAGCAACGCAGCCCATTGGGCATTGTCCCAGGTCTCCCTATGGCCAGTCCGCCCCTGTCCCCCATCCTCCTTCCTTGGCAGGACCACCAGGCTAATGCCTTTATCTAGAATAGGGCGAACCAGACCGAATCAGCAAGGGTCCAATCTAGATTCGGACCAGACCTGAAGCCATCACTATTCTGGACCACAGAAGAACATGTGGAGAAAGCTCTGTAAGGCCATTCAACCCTTTAAAGTGGACCAAAACCCGGGATAGTCAAAAGTTTTGACTATCCTGGGTTTTGGTCCTTTCCCCGGGGGCACCCCGAAACCCCCCTAGATCTCCACAGCCAACTCACCTCTTCCCGGTCACACTGCCTCCCTCAAACAGGGAGCGTGCCCGTGCTGGCCATGCACAAAAGCCTGGCGCGGGCACGCACACTGCAATGGGAAGCGGAGGATGCGGCCGTCTTAGGCGCGCCATGGGACCTGGAAGAGGTGAGTTGGCTGCGGAGATCTAGGGGGGTGCCCCCTGAGGAACGGACCAAAACCCAGGATAGTCAAAATCCTGGGTTTTGGTCCACTTTAACTATGGTAGAGTGACATTGCCTGTGAAGACAGACTAAATGGCAGACAGGAAAACCTCCCTCCTCTTTCTATAATACAAATAAAGTAAGCTGGCATGGATACGTTTAGGTCCTTTCATGCAGATACTTTGAGATCGTGACATAGAAGTCAAACCAAATCTCCTCCCTCCAGGGCTGCTGTTACCTCATGAGAATAAAGTGGACCAATACCCAGGATTTTGATTATCCTGGGTTTTGGTCCTTTCCCCCGATCAGGGGGGGTGCCCTGCTGTGTGAAACCCCCCAGGTCGCCGAAACAAACTCACCTCTTCCTGGTCCTACGGCGCATGTGCGGCCTCTCGTCCAATCAGCGTGTTCAGATCTGCTGATGTCCCTTCTAAGCCTTCATCTAAGGCCAGCGGCTCCGAGCGTGCTGACGGCCACATCCCCCACTACCCTCTAACAGGGAGTTTGCATACAAATGCCTGCGGCAGGCACGGGCCCTGCTAGAGGGATAGCGGGGATGCAGCCGAAGCTCTCTGCATGCGCCATTGGACCAGAAAAGAAGGTAAGTGTATGGGGTGACCTTGGGGGTTTACACAGCGGGGCACACCCGATTTTGGATGCCCCGGGGGATCGATCGGCCCGGGAAACGTATAGATTCCCGGATCGATCACTGTGGGTTTTGGGAAATTAGTAAAAGAGCTATACAAACAGCCAAACAGCTTGGTCACTAGATGGCAGCATAACAGAACATAAACATAATACACATTAACAACTGAATAATTATATATGACAGCGCATCACTTGTCCCAGACACTTCTATTGTGTAAACTCCATTTGCCACTTAACTTGGTGCAGTTTTTCTAGCTGGTCTTGAACTTTCAAATTTAACCAGAAAATGGGGTGTCTTAAGCTTTTAATTGTTATGTATGAATGCAATATTTTAAATTACCATATGCTCTGCCCGTGTATTGCATGTTAGTCAAGCCTCCACCCCTCCTATCAGGTAATGAACAATCAATCGATTCCAAAGCCAGACCATAAAATTTCCAACCCCCCCTTGTGTCTATTTATCTATGGGGGTTATTCATGAAGAGATAGCGCCAGGTAGTGCCTCGTTGCGTCATGTGAACGCTGGGCGCTGTATGCAAAACCACATTTATGAAAGCGAATCTGGTGAGCGACTCTAAAAGCACCATGTAGCGTCACATGTATTATTATAGGAGGCTCAGCGGCGCTCTAGCTTTCAAAGAGCCAGGTATTACCTTTCTCTCAGTGTCGCTCTCCCATACATTTCAATGGACGTTCATTTGCTTCTGTTTAAACAGTGTGTTTGACATTTTTTTTTTGCTCAAATTATTGTGTGACCTCTCCTGGCTGCAAACAAACACTTTTAGAAACTTTTTATATTTTTATGCAGAATTGTCATTACAGGTCTGGCACTAAAGTGTTAATGTTACAGTGTTAAAACAATGTCATTCCATGTGTTTTAGCTACAGCGACCAGATTTTGAGCGTCGACGCTGTGTGTGTCTAGTGTTTTGATAAGTATGGTGTGGAAATCCGACAGTCGGTCGCTACATTTCGCTCCTTGCAACGCTGTACTGGTGTTAGAACGCCCAACATACATCTCATTCATGATTGCCGACCAGGTTACTACAGTCAGCAACTGAGGCGTTCTGTTACAGCGCCCGATACCCGTTTACAGCATCTACTAGCAGTCGCTCTAAGCGCCGCTATACAGACACTCATCTGCCGATACCTGGCGCTAGTAATGAATCAGCCTCCACGTTAGGAGACCCCTCCTGCTAGGAGACTATGCTCTCTTAAACCAACAGATATCACGGGGTTGTTTTCAGTGACACTGGGATCACAAAAAAACGAAAACAAAATCACGAATCTACTCAAACAAATTAGATTCTTGTTCTTATAATGTAAGGAGATTAAAATCAGCATATAAACATAGTATATTGACCAAAGAACTCAGTACCTATAGACCCCTAGAGAAGCCTTGGGCGCTTGGCGGAGCGCGCGGGGTAGCTGTTCTTTGACCACGGGACTCATTTAATTGGCGGTAGCTAACTTGCTCATTTATTATTTAGTATGGATGTTTTTTTTGTGTACTTTGCTCCCATTTAATCTTATACACAACACTGTATATTATGATTTAGACCAATGTCAAAACTTTATCTTTGCACTTGGCACTTTATGTTATGTTGTTGTATATATATGAAGTAATGGAAATTAATTTATTTATATTTTTTTAGAGGAAGGACTAGTATCTCTTTGCACTTTATTTGTATCACGGCCTTAGAGCCTCACTTAGTCCATGAATTATTATTGAATATAGGGCGATTAATATATGTATTGAAATCTGGGGAGCAGTAGAGGTTTATATAGTCCTGCTACAGTAATTGAAGCTATACCTTATATAATTTGGCAATAGCGTCCTGTAGCAGACCTTCCTATCTTTTGGTTTGGGGCGGCAGTCCCTCTCTGTACATCATCTTTCTAGTAGAAGATATTATATCATTGAGAGCAGTTTGCTTCCTCCTTTACATTATTTTGTGATTTAATCTTTCTTGATGAAATTTGGATATTAATTATTATTGTACAAGGATTTTATCTTGCCCAGTGGTCATATGGTTTTATTAGTGTTATGTGTTTGTCTTGTATGTGTTTTTTATTATATTGTGCTAATTAATAAATTAATTTGATTGTAATCTGGTGGAGTGCCCAATTGTTGGAATTCTGTCTGTGAATTTTGTGCTCCTACGTTGTTAATATAGGAATTCCAGGAGCACCCACTGGATGGTGTATTTTACAGTGGTGCCCTCAAAACAGCAGTCTGTGTTAACTCAGTACCTATAACACTGATATAGCATTCTTACAAGAGATTCATTACAAGACGGGAAAACAACACAAGAAAAGTGGTTAGAATTGTTCATAAAAAGAGATCCACCTTGGCGAACATATATCTGCCAAATAAACAACAAACAAAATATATAGTACTAGAGAAGATTAGCAAAATCAAACAGGGAATACTGATCTTTGCTGGTGATTTAAAAGTGGACCAAAAGTCTGAAACCAAAAAATACTCACCTCCCCAGGTCAGGTACGGATGCTCCAGCAGGACACAGCTGACTGCTTTCGGCTATGCTGCTGCTTTTGTAGCACTACATGAACTAGTTTGAAGCTGCGGATCAGTCAGCAAGCCAGAAGTCCGCAGCTTTCCCACTCGCCTCACTTCCTCACTGCTCCTGCTGCCTATCCCTATGATGAGGAAAAGCTGGCGCAGGATAAAAGGCTTCACCTGGGAGCATTGTGGGATACATACTCCCAGGTGTAGCAAGATGGCGGCTCGGGAGCGAGGTGATCGGGAGCCGGTAGCCTGGTAAGGTGAGTAGGTCATTAATAAGCATGCGGCGATTTGCATGCTTATTAACTAGAGATGAGCGAGTAGTGAAATATTCGAAATTTCGAATTTCGATTCGAATAGACCGCGTTACTCGACTACTCGACCGATTATCGAATCCCATTATAGTCTATGGGAAAAAAATGCTCGCCACTTGGAAATCTCAATTCGACCACTTGGAGGTCACCAAGTCCACCCTGAAACATCAGAAAATGCTGCCAACACTGCTGGAATGCAACTGGGACAGCAGGGGAAGCATGTCTGGGTGCATATAACGCGCCCAAGTCGCACTATTACGCCACTATCACAGCCACTGAACAATACACTCCAAACACAATATAACTTCTACGTAAAGTGAGATAAGACAAGGAAACCTTCTTTCCTCTACATTGCCATGGACCCCAAGCCAAACTGTACAAAAAAGAACAAAATTCTGCACCCCTTAAAATCACGTTGCCTAATGACAACCACAGATGGCATAGGCAAGGGGGAAAATAAATAGACCCCACCCCTAATTGTCATTGTGTGTGTGTGTGTGTGTGTGTGTGTGTGTGTGTGTGTGAGATGTGGTCAGACATGTCCTCTTGTGTCATTGTGTCACCCCAGCAGTAAGGGAAGCTTAAAGGAGGAGGTATGTTACAGTGTGTTACCCCAGCAGTAAGGGAAGCTTACAGGAGGAGGTTTGTTACAGTGTGTCACCCCAGCAGTCAGGGAAGCTTACAGGAGGAGGTTTGTTACAGTGTGTCACCCCAGCAGTAAGGGAAGCTTACAGGAGGAGGTTTGTTACAGTGTGTCACCCCAGCAGTAAGGGAAGCTTACAGGAGGAGGTTTGTTACAGTGTGTTACCCCAGCAGTAAGGGAAGCTTACAGGAGGAGGTTTGTTACAGTGTGTCACCCCAGCAGTAAGGGAAGCTTAGAGCTGAGACCTCTTAAAAATTGTGTGGAGTCCCAAGAGCTGAGACCTCTTAAAAATTGTGTGGAGGCCCAAGAGCAGAGACCTCTTAAAAATTGTGTGGAGGCCCAAGAGCTGAGACCTCTTGAAAATTGTATTAAGGCCCAAGAGCTGAGACCTCTTAGAAATTGTGTGGAGGCCCAAGAGCTGAGACCTCTTAAAAATTGTGTGGAGGCCCAAGAGCTGAGACCTCTTAAAAATTGTGTGGAGGCCCAAGAGCTGATACCTCTTAAAAATTGTGTGGAGGCCCAAGAGCTGAGACCTCTTAAAAATTGTATTAAGGCCCAAGAGCTGAGACCTCTTAAAAATTGTGTGGAGGCCCAAGAGCTGAGACCTCTTAAAAATTGTATTAAGGCCCAAGAGCTGAGACCTCTTAAAAATTGTGTGGAGGCCCAAGAGCTGAGACCTCTTAAAAATTGTGTGGAGGCCCAAGAGCTGAGACCTCTTAAAAATTGTGTGGAGGCCCAAGAGCTGAGACCTCTCAAACATTGTGTGGAGTCCCAAGAGCTGAGACCTCTTAAAAATTGTGTGGAGGCCCAAGAGCTGAGACCTCTTAAAAATTGTGTGGAGGCCCAAGAGCTGAGACCTCTCAAACATTGTGTGGAGTCCCAAGAGCTGAGACCTCTTAAAAATTGTGTGGAGGCCCAAGAGCTGAGACCTCTTAAAAATTGTGTGGAGGCCCAAGAGCTGAGACCTCTTGAAAATTGTGTGGAGGCCCAAGAGCTGAGACCTGTTAACAATTGATTGTATTAAGCCCAAGAGGTGAGCCATAATTTTTTTTATTAATACAGCAATTCTACGGCGGTTAAGGAGGAGGAGGAGGAGGAGGAGGAGGAGGAAATGGCACTTCATACAGATGGCACTTCACTCTTGGCTGCTTTCCACTGTTGTACAAGCAAAGTCCGGGTCAATCCACTTGCTGTTCATTTTGATTAGCGTCAGCCTGTCGGCACTGTCGGTTGACAGGCGGCTGCGCTTATCGGTTATAATGCCCCCGGCTGCGCTGAACACCCTCTCTGATAGCACGGTGGCGGCAGGGCAGGCAAGCACCTCCAAGGCGTACAGGGACAGTTCCAGCCACGTGTCCAACTTGGAGACCCAGTAAGTGTAGGGCGCCGAGGGATCGGGGAGGACAGGGGTGTGGTCTGCCAGGTAGTCCCGCAACATCCGCCGATACTTGTCCCTCCTGCTGATAGCAGGCCCCGCAGTGATGGAAGTTGCACGAGGGGGTGACATGAACGTGTCCCACACCTTGGAGAGTGTTCCCCTGGTGGCTGTGGGCCTGATCGATGTTGTCAGACTCTGGGAGACACTCTCCTCTCTGCCACCAGCGATGCTGGGTGGGAAAATCTGCATCATGTTCTGCAAGAGTTCCCTCTGGTATTCCAGTAATCGATTCGTCCTCTCCTCTACCGGAATAAAAGAGGAGAAGTTATCTTTATACCGGGGGTCCAGGAGTGCGAAGACCCAGTATAGTTTGTTCTCCAATATCCGGACAACACGTATGTCCCGGGAAAAGCAGCCCAGCATGAAGTCAGCCATGTGTGCCAGACTCTGAGTAGGCATGACGTCACTGCCCCCACCAGAAGGATCATTTTCCATTTCCTCCTCTTCCTCCTCCTCTCCGCCCCATCCGCGCTGAACCAATGGGACGTACACAGCCTGACTGCTACCCTCGCCGCCAGCATCCTCTTCCACAGCCACCTCCACGTTGTCCTCCTCCTCCTCATCCTCCTCCTCCTGCAACTGCCACCGAGCAGCAGACAAAAGTGTGGTCTGACTGTCTACCTGCGTTGCGTCTCCTCCTACCCCCGTCTCCTCTGTGTGCAATGCGTTCTCCCTTATTGCGATGAGCGATTCTTTAAGGACGCATAGGTGCGGGATGGTTACGCTCACTATAGCGTCCTCGCTGCTGACCTTCTTAGTGGACTCCTCAAAGATACGCAATACATCGCATATGTCTGCCATCCATGGCCACTCGTGGTTGGCAAACTGAGGGAGCTGAGTTGGATGCACGCGTGGATGCATCATCTGGTACTCCATCAATGCTCTCTGCTGCTCACACACCCTGGCCAACATGCAATAGGTGGAATTCCAGCGAGTGGGCAGGTCGCACAACAGCCGATGTTGAGGCAAATGGAGGCGTTGCTGGATTTTTTTTAAGCTAGCAGCAGCTACAGTTGACTTCCGAAAGTGAGCGCACAAGCGCCGCACTTTCACCAGTAGCTCTGCCAGGTTGGGGTAAGTCTTTAGAAACTTTTGAACTACCAAATTAAAAACGTGGGCCAGGCATGGTACGTGATTGAGTTCTGCAAGCTCCAGAGCCGCCACCAGGTTACGGCCGTTATCGCACACGACCATGCCTGGTCCTAGCTGCAGCGACGACAGCCACATCTCTGTCTGCTGCAATATGGCGTGCCTCACCTCTGCGGCGCTGTGCTTCCTGTCGCCCAAGCTGATGAGCTTAAGCACCGCCTGCTGACGTCTCCCCGCGCCAGTGCTGCAACGCTTCCAGCTAGGGGCTGAGGGCGATGTTAAGGCAGAGGAGGAGGAGGAGGAGGAAGAGGAGGGGGGTCTATCAGAACCCGTGCTGGCAATCTTGGGCGGGGGTGGTATGTAGGCCGTCCCTGTTTGCGACCCCGTCCCCGCTTCCACAACATTCACCCAGTGTGCTGTCAAAGAGATGTAGCGTCCTTGGCCGCAAGCGCTTGTCCACGAGTCGGTGGTCAAGTGGACCTTTGCGCTGACTGCGTACCTCAGGGCCCGCCTGATGTTACGCGACACGTGCTGGTTCAGGGCGGGGACGCCACACCGGGAAAAATAGTGGCGGCTAGGGACGGAATAGCGAGGTGCGGCAGCCGCCATCAGGTCGCGGAAGGCCTGCGTCTCCACAAGCCTAAACGGCAACATCTCCAGGGCCAGCAGTTTGGAGATGAGGCAGGTTAAGGCTTGGGCTTGGGGGTGACTGGAGGCGTACTTCCGCCTGCGGTTGAACGCCTGCGAGATGGACAGTTGATGGGACGAGGAGATGGGAGGTGCAGACGAAGATGCGGGGGAAGGGGGGGCTGAAGGAGAAGGCCCCAAAGTAGCCGAGGCAGAGGCAGATGTGGAGGTGTCCTGGCTGGAGTCTGGACCGCAGTGGCAGCACACAACAAAGGGGAAGAGGCAGTGGCAGCAAGACCGGGCGCAGGTTGTATTGCGTTTGCTCTCTCCCACTCAGCCCAGTGCTTGACTTCCAAGTGACGGCGCATGCCTGAGGTGGTCAGATTGCTCTTCTCAGAGCCCCTACTCAGTTTTGAGTGGCAGATTGCGCAAACCGCGCTCAGTTTGTCGTCCGCGCAAACATTAAAAAATCTCCACACCACAGAAGTACGAGGCCTCGATGGGGGAGCTTCGCGCGACTGCCTGCTGCCGGGAAGAGCTTCGGCCCTGCTGGCTGTGGCCTGCCTTCTCTGTCTGGACTGTCCTCTGCCTCTGGACTGTCCTCTGCCTCTTGCTGCCTTATTCGGTGATGCACAGACCGCATCTCCACTGCTTTCCCCGCTGGACATCACCCCTGTCCAAGTGGGGTCGGTCATTTCGTCGTCCACCACCTCCTCTTCCACTTCCTCTCTCTGCTCCTCCTCCTGCCCACTGGACATTCCAACAGCCTCCCTTGATGGCAACTGCGTCTCATCATCATCGCTCATGATAGCAGATGCTGGTTCCGGGTCCACATCACTAGGAGATGGCGGATACTCAAGTGTTTGGGCATCACTACAAACAAATTCCTCTGCTAGCTCCTGGGATTCTTGCAGCACATCTGGAAAAGGACCCGAAAAGAGGTCCTGGGAGGGGTCAAGGGTGGGCTTACTCTGTTGGCCAGGTTGGGAGGAAGGAGGGTCAGAGTGAGACTGTGTGGATGACTGGGTGGTGGACAAGTGACTGGAAGCGTTATCGGCCATCCATTGCACCACCTGTTCACGCTGCTCAGGCCTCAACAGAGGTGTACCCCGCCCCCCGCATAACTGTCCCATAAAGGCAGGGAAGCTGGATGAGCGTAATGCTGGCTGCCCCTCACCAGCACGCATTGTATCCCCACTGGCTTCAACGCGGTTTGTGCCCCCACCAGCATTTCCGCGCCCCCGTCCTCGTCCCTTTGCGCTAGCCCTCCGCATTTCAGACGTTTTACTTTTTTGGCCACGCGTTATGCCAAATCTAAATATATTTTTTAGGAGAACACCTGGCTATACAGCCGTATACTGCCAGAAGGTGAAATGGTGCCTATACGCACTGGGTATATAACAGTCTTTTGTTGGCACAGAGGACACAAAACAGTAGAGCCAAATATAAATATATTTTTAAGGAGAACACCTGGCTATACAGCCGTATACTGCCAGAAGGTGAAATGGTGCCTATACGCAACGGGGTATATAACAGGGTTTTGTTGGTAAAGAGGACACAAAACAGTAGTGCCAAATATAAATATATTTTTAAGGAGAACACCTGGCTATACAGCCGTATACTGCCAGAAGGTGAAATGGTGCCTATACGCACCGGGTATATAACAGGGTTTTGTTGGTAAAGAGGACACAAAACAGTAGTGCCAAATATAAATATATTTTTAAGGAGAACACCTGGCTATACAGCCGTATAGTGCCAGAAGGTCAAATGGTGCCTATACGCACCGGGTATATAACAGGGTTTTGTTGGTAAAGAGGACACAAAACAGTAGTGCCAAATATAAATATATTTTTTAGGAGAACACCTGGCTATACAGCCGTATACTGCCAGAAGGTGAAATGGTGCCTATACGCAACGGGGTATATAACAGGGTTTTGTTGGTAAAGAGGACACAAAACAGTAGTGCCAAATATAAATATATTTTTAAGGAGAACACCTGGCTATACAGCCGTATACTGCCAGAAGGTGAAATGGTGCCTATACGCACCGGGTATATAACAGGGTTTTGTTGGTAAAGAGGACACAAAACAGTAGTGCCAAATATAAATATATTTTTAAGGAGAACACCTGGCTATACAGCCGTATACTGCCAGAAGGTGAAATGGTGCCTATACGCACCGGGTATATAACAGGGTTTTGTTGGTAAAGAGGACACAAAACAGTAGTGCCAAATATAAATATATTTTTTAGGAGAACACCTGGCTATACAGCCGTATACTGCCAGAAGGTGAAATGGTGCCTATACGCACCGGGTATAAAACAGTGTTTTGTTGGCACAGAGGACACAAAACAGTAGTGCAAAATATAGTTTTGTATATAGGTGCTAATACACCACTGAAGTCTTTCTGTCCCTATTTCAGCAGCAGCTACCCCTCACTAAAGCAGCCGTTTTGAGCAGAGTGTATATAGTTTTGTGGTAATACACCACTGAAGTCTTTCTGTCCCTATTCCAGCAGCAGCTACCCCTCACTAAAGCAGCCGTTGTGTGCAGTGTGTATATAGCTAGAATGAGCTATATACCGTTCAGCATAGTAGCCCTAATAATAAGGACTCTCAATGACTCTCTTGTCTTCTGGTAGCTGGTATATATGGTGGTAAATGCGATATTCTGAGCTTCTGGGGCCCTGCCTGCCTACATATGAGCTATATACTGTTCAACATAGTAGCCCTAATAAGGGCTCTCAATGACTCTCTTGTCTTCTGGTAGCTGCCGGTATATATGGTGGTAAATGCGATATTCTGAGCTTCTGGGGCCCTGCCTGCCTACATATGAGCTATATACCGTTCAGCATAGTAGCCCTAATAAGGGCTCTTAATGACTCTCTTGTCTTCTGGTAGCTGGTATATATGGTGGTAAATGCGATATTCTGAGCTTCTGGGGCCCTGCCTGCCTACATATGAGCTATATACCGTTCAGCATAGTAGCCCTAATAAGGGCTCTTAATGACTCTCTTGTCTTCTGGTAGCTGGTATATATGGTGGTAAAAGCGATATTCTGAGCTTCTGGGGCCCTGCCTGCCTACATATGGGCTATATACTGTTCAGCATAGTAGCCCTAATAAGGGCTCTTAATGACTCTCTTGTCTTCTGGTAGCTGGTATATATGGTGGTAAATGCGATATTCCGAGCTTCTGGGGCCCTGCCAGCTACAGCCTGTCTTTCCCTGCTGTGAGCGTCTATCCCTCACTAAGTTCAAGCTGCTAATGCTGACGAAGAGGAAGTGCTGAGTTTTGTAGATTCGAGGTCACATGGTTTTTCCAGCCAATGCGTCTAGACGCCGTTCTCGCGATGCCAGCATCCTCCCAGGACCTGTCCCACCCCCCCCTGCATGGTGATTGGTGTAAAAAACGCGCCAGGGAAGGTGGGAGGGGAAACGAATTCTGAGTGCGCCATCGCCGCTGTACTCGATCGAAATCGAGTATGACGAATAGCGTAGTATTCGATCGAATACCGACTCGGTCGAATACTACTCGCTCATCTCTATTATTAACCTTTTTAGTTTTTCCAAAATTTTTTTTTGACCTTCAGCCTTCTTTAAAATGGTACCAACTCCAGATGTAGATAGTACTGGACCCACACGTCAGAGCAGCAATACTTTTGGAAGCAACAGGATAAAAAAAAAAACCTGCTCAGAACTCTTTGGCCCTTATTTATGAAGGAATAGTGACAGGTAGCGACTGGTGAGCGGCCGGTAATGACGGGTCCCGCCACGAGAACGCCGGCTCCCCACCACAATCACACATTTATCAAGCCGATCCTGCTTAGCGACTGAGATAGCGCCATATAGCCACTCATTCATCATTATTCCAACTTCAGCCCACAGCGCCAGCGTCCAACCTTGAACAGCAACAGGTATGACCTCTCGCTACCTGGCGCGCTCCAATGCATTTCAATGGAACAATCTTTAAATATTAATAATTAATTGTTATTCATTTTTTTTTTTTTTTTTTTAAATGTGAAAAATTCTGTGACCACTTCTGCCATTTTAGATAATTTTTTTAAGGGGAAAAAAAAAATTGTACAGAATTGATATTACAGGTCTGATATTAATGTATTCATATTACTAAATTATTTCAAAAACTTGTTTTTTTTGGGTTTCCAAAAATATGGTGGTTTGGGGGTTAAAAAACTACTTTTAACACATCGCTGCCAGCGCTCTGGGGTTTAAACATGCATTTTACAGCGCAAGAATTTTTTGAGCGTGATTTTTTAATGAATATGGTGGGAGCCGGTCGCTAGGGCCAGTCGCTATCATGCGCTCCCATACAGCGCGGAACCTGTCAAATAGTGACTCCTCACCCAATATTCAACATTACGGCAAACAGACTGAGTTGCTATCAACTACCGAACAATGGCCAAGCACAGCGACTACTACTACTCTGAAAATGCCACTACAGTCGCTCAACTGTCGCTACCTGCCGCTATTAATGAATCGGCCTCTTAATCTAATCAATATCTGGAGGTTGAAAAAACTTGACCAGAAAAACTTCACATGCTATAGTTGCCCAAGTAATACTTTGGCGTGTTGATACATTATATATGCCACAGGGTGTCCTGAAAGATGTCACTAGATTTGACATAGGAAATATGACTATATGGGACCATGCTCCTCCGTTCTGGACCATTAAATTAGTGTCAAAACCTCCAAAACAAGAACCATGGGCCCTTCATAGCCAACTTTTGAGAGAACCAGAATTTGTACAATTTTGTGTACAATTTAAAGTGATTAGCAAGTCAAAAGTCATAAAAAAATCAGTAGCTTATCTTTCATAGAGTGGCTCCAGTACTGCCCTTCCTCTCCAGTCTCTCTATTTAGTGATAAAAATCACTTCCTCATTCTGGTTTCCATCAACACCCCGCCGATGTGGTCCACCAATCAATCTTTGGGGGACTAAGAATTGAAACACCCCCATTCCCTGCCCAAGCGTCCTGAGTGGCTGCCTCATGCTGCAGCTCTGAACCCCTGCCCTCCTATCTTATCTCCTGCAGCATCCCTCACCCCCCTTATCTGATTACACTATGTGCTGGCAGGCTAGAGACACTCTTGGCCTGCAGCATCTCTCACCCCCTTATTTGATAACACTATGTGCTGGCAATAATAACTAGAGGCACAACAATGCACTTATTTTTTTTACTATGATATCGAGCGGTCTTGGGCACACGCATTAGAGACTGCCCGTTATGAATACTCCGAGTTAGAAAAGCTAGTAGACGATAAGCACTATCCCCATGAAAAATTCCTAGCCTAAGGACAGGTATCAACAATCCAGGGAAAAATATGGCAAAGGAACAAAGGGACTACAAGGCAAACAGATTTATTGAAGTTATAAAAAATAAAGGAGATCAAATATTACCTGATCTAAAAGAGATCAAAAAAAGAGTTCAAAAATGTCTGCTCTAATATCAATAAAGCCAGAACCAAAAATGTACCTGAGAAAAATCAATTTACTGACATTAGACCTAGTGACGAAAATGGATCTAGAGAAACCTGCCACTTCTGAAGAACAAGATCAGACAATAAACAAGTTAAAGCAAAATAAAAGTCCAGGCCCTGACGGCCTGCCAGCCAAGTATTATGAGGCCTTTCAGGATCAGTGCCTAATTACTTACAGCAATCCAGTGGGCAGCCAGATGTCCCCCACCAAGCAAATTAACCAGTTGCTAATTAACCTAATCACTAATTAAACTGGACATTGTCCCTATGGCCAGTCCGCCCCTGGTCAGGGCCGTATTTGTTGTTCATGCTGCCCTAGGCTTGTGCCGCTTTTGTTGAGTCAAGTCTCGAGCATAAAAACAAATCACATATCCCTGGCTGCTCCCCACAGTGTGCACAAAGACTGCACCCAGCCCCTATATGCAGCATAAGTGCCCCTCAGTGTGTACATACCTCTCCTCAGTGCCATAAAATGAATATGCAGAGTGCATGTCAAACCCCCTACACCTAAAAATCATGAAAAGTTCAAAACGCAGCATGCCCGTTGATCTCCCCATTAGCCCCTAAATATGAATACACCGAGTGCATATGGATCCCCCTTTTTTCTTTAACTCTAGTATTAACACTCAAACAACGCCTCCTGCAGGTAGCTGCCATAGGCTCAGGCCTAGGTTTGCATAATGGGTAATACGGCCCTACATATAGCCAATCTTAACTTCTTTTTTTATCCGATCTGATCGACACAGTTTACATAACGTTTGTTCCTGTAGGTTTTACGGGCGTCGGATGTTTAGCTTGATCATGAGTCATCCCAAGTTTGAAGCCCACATGGAACGTTTGGTCCCATCACACGAGCTGCGTGACCTCATTGCCACCGTTAAGCAGAAGGTATGTGAGCTTGGGTGTTATATATTGGTGGCCTCCCACACTTTACATTAAAGGAGGCGTATCGCTAAATTTTGTAATATTAATAATCCATATAAACCCATCGGCTTATGGGAGGAGGAGTCACTTATACACCCAAACTGGATAAAACCCCCGCCAAGCTTGTGGTTTATTCTCACATGGTAGGAACAAAATCCAGGGGTCAAAGATTTGAGTGTATCAGGGGGGACACAACCTGTCACCCCTGCATACTTCCCAAGTGTCCCTGATTTGGAGGGACTGTCCCTCTGTCCATGTCCCCCTGTCCCTCTTTGAGGTGTAACCTGCAGATCTGCATCAATAAATTATTCATTTGCCTATTCAAAGTGTTTCTATTGTTGTGTTGCATCCTATCCAGCCATCAATGAGGGGGCGTGGCCTAATTTAACAAATGTCCCTCTTTTCCACCCTGAGAAGTTGGAAGGTATGCCCCTGATTCCTCTTCCTTCCATGAAAAGACAGAAACAGTCCTGGCTGGATATTTCTTAATGCCGGGTGTATAAGTGACCCCTCCTCCTGCCATCCAGCATATTTACCGTATACAGATTTTTATAATAGGCCCATTTTTTCACAATATTGCTCCATGATTAAATTAATTAATTAATTAATTAATTAAATGAATGAATGATTAATTCAACATGATTAATTCTATTGCTGGAATTACAGGAGCTGAGTGACAGCATGGCGGAGGTTCCTTCAGGTAGAAGCCATCGCGCTTCTCAAAAAAACAGCGCTGTTGTCAGAACTCAGGAATCTCAGGAGTCTGCACAAAGGTATGGAGGAGCCATAGAGTTTGGGATAAATTTGTCATTTTTCAGTTTGGCGGTCGGTCTCCATGGGAGAAGAAAACACTCATTTAGGAAGTTCTGTAGGACATACAATGAATGTTTTATATGGCTCCTAAAATAAGGAAAAACACCCTTTTTATTTGCCAATAAGATTTGGAGAGATTCTAAGTGCCTCTATAACTTATATTATATTATGATCATATCCCCAGCATATTACACATAAAGATTTTCTAAATTCCCAGCAACTGATTGAGTGCAATGGAGAAGTTATCCAATTGATTTGCAGAATGTTTCCAATGAGAATTCCCTATAGGACATTCATTCAAATGTTTTGGACCTCTACAGGCCTTTCCACTCCAAAATGCAGAGCCAATACATTGGTGGGAACAGGGCCAGAGTAAGTGTGGTGGAGGCCCCTGGGCACAAAATCTGGTGGAGGCCCCAGATACAGTATAAAATAATAGTCCAGCCATGTAACTGATTGGTGGTTGTCTGGCTCCCACCCACTTACTGGAACGTCAGATGGAGTCCCTTGTGCCCCCCTTGTGCGGGTGCTGCTGCTTTGCCATTCTGGGTGGGGGGTAGTGTAGTCGCCCGGCTGGTTCCCTGCATTGAGCTGCCAGCGGCTGTGCTTGGTGGCTTATGTGCAGTGACAGCTCTGCACCCATCACTGTAGCGTTGCTGGCGGCGGCTTTGCTGCTCTAGACTCTCCGTCCTGCCCTCTGCTGGCTTTGGCTGCAGGTTTACAAAAACAAAAAAGGCTTACCACTGTCGCCGATAGCTTTGTTGCCGGCCCTGAGGCCCATCAGACCAAAGACTGAAAAGCCTCCTGGTCCAGACCAATACCCAAGGTTGGTGAAGGCCCCCCCTTTGCAGGGCAAGTGGTGGAGGCCCCAGGGCGCGTGCCCCCTCATAATCTGGCCCTGGGTAGGAAAACCTTAAAAACATAGCCAGTTTGTGGTTGCTGGTGATACATTTAAAGATGACTATAGAGTACATTCGAACGTAATTTATTTTCCTAAAGCATAAACAGATCGGCAAGTGAGGAATCGGAACCGCAAGGAACCCCGGTCCCCCGGCGGCAGCCTGTCCGTGCAGCAGAGATGACAGAGCAACTGAAAGAGCTGAACAAACTACTGACTGCCAAGGAGTATCAAAACAAGATGGATGGAGTGACGCTCCTCCTGGAGCACTGCAAGAACAACACAAAGTTTGTCACGACCAACATTACTCAGGTGAGTGTGGCATCATTACACCACATTTTTGTTACCCTGCCTTCTGCAGCTTCTATGTCAGCGGCGTAGCTCAAAGCCTTTTGGTTGTCACTCACGGCGAAGGTGCGGTACGCCCAGGTGGCAAAAGCGAAGTAGACGCACGGGAAGCGCATGCACGGCGATGGGTCTAATAACCTGAAGGCCACATATGTCCTCGGGGGAGTAAAACTGGGAGAGTCACTTGCTGAGAAGGATCTGGGGTTACTGGTAGATCACAGGCTAAATAACAGCATGCAATGCCAAGCAGCTGCTTCCAAGGCCACCAAGATATTCTCATGTATTAATAGAGGCCTGGAATCATGGGATAGGTGAGTAATTTTGCCTGTTTACAAGGAATATGGGGTAAGAGTTCCACTATTTCCTCACTATTACCTTGCTTCACACACCGTTATATGATATTTGTACAAATTTATTCTCAAAAATACATTATATACATCAATTTAACAGTATTTCATTTGTATATTATATTTACAATGCAATGTTCATACCAATATTTTTTTTTTTTCATATATTGTACAACATTAGACTGTGTTGTATGATTCACTCTTGTGAGTTACCCATTTGGAAAACAGTCTCTGTAACCTGGAGTTCTCCCTCTACGTGGGTAGCCAGGTTGGGTGTAGCCCCTTGGAATTTGTGGCCAGTCTTTAGGGTTAGTATTCCGGTGAATTTCAGCCCTCTTTAAGTTTGTAGCAAGTTCTGTGCGGTCACCTCACAAACGTGTTTCGCCAACTGGCTTCGTCAGTGTGTGGACCTTAGCGTTACTTCGCTTGTTAGCACAAGTTGTGGCTTTAGGCTGCTGATGGGTGATACCATCTCCCTTTAGTGATTTCCTTTTGGTTAAGTGATACGTTAGTATCGAGCTGCAGGGTCAAAGTATCGTCCGGCACCCCCCCTCCCCTTCTCCTGTTCGGGGGGATGGTGCTCCGTTTGTCTGGTCGTGCGGCTAGGTCGGGCGGCGCCGTTACGGCTGCAGACTTCTGTTCTATGACCATCGGAGCACAGTGAGGCCGGTGCGGGAGGTCTATGGCGCGAGCCATCATTTACAATTTTCATCTTTACAAGGAACTGGTGCGCCCTCACCTGGAATATGCCGTCCAGTTCTGGGCACCCGTTCATAGAAAGGACGCTGTGACTATGGAAAGGGAGCAGAGGAGCCACCAAACTAATAAAGGGAATGAAAGATCTTAGTTATGAGGAAATATTACGGGAATTAAATCTGTTTAATCTTGAGAGGAGACGACTGAGGGGGGACATGATTAAAGGAGCACCATCGTGAAATTGTGTTATATTAAAAATCCATATAAACACTTTAGCTAATAAGGGGAGGGGTCTCTTATAAACCCGAACTGAATAAAACTCCTGCCAAGCTTGTGGTTTTCTTCCCCTGGGGTTACAGGTTTAGTCTATGAGGGGTGACAGAGTCTGTCACCGGAGATGTCCTCTTCCTTCCATTAAAATAAAAAAAAACAAGCCTGGCTGGATATTTCTTGATGCTGGGTGTATAATGGACACCTTCCTCCGCCATCCAGCATATTTATATGGATTTCTATCATTGGCCAATTTTTTTGCGATAGCGCTCCTTTAACTTGTATAAATATATAAATGGCCCATACAAAGTATATAGGGGAACACTATTTCATGTAAAATCCTCTCTAAAGACAAGGGGGCGCTTCCTTCGATTGGAAAAAAAGAAATTTAGTCTCCGGAGGCGACGATCGTTTTTTATCATAAGAACTATAAATCTATGGAATAGCCTCCCACAGAAGCTTGTTACGGCATCAACCGCTGACAGCTTCAAAAAAGGGTAAGATGCTTATTTAGAAGAAAATAACATTAACAGTTACTTTTAGCTGCTATCAGTAAAAAAATAAAACAAAAAATAAAATAAATATATATATAAAATAATATAAAACATAACTTCCCCTACCCCAACACCCTTGGTTGAACTTGATGGACATATGTCTTTTTTCAACCGTATTAACTATGTAACTATGGAAGGACAGGGAGGGATGGATGGAGAGCTGGGGGAAGGGATGGATGGGCAGAACTAGAAGGACAAGAATGAATGGGCAGAGCTGGAAGAAAGAGTAATGGATTGGCAAGGCTGGAAGGCCAGGGATTGGATAGGCAAAAGGAAAGTAGGATGTGCTCATCCAGTCAATATATAGCAGTCAAGAGGTGCTAGAGGGTTGTGACCACACACACTAAGCAAAAAAGAAAGTTAACCCTCTGCACACTCATACTATTGGAAAACCCAGCTAACACTTGTTAAGAACATGGACTGTTAGTTAACACAGATTGCAATGAATGTAAAAGCGAGGTAGCCACGTCAAGGCCGTCCAATTAGTACCCCGTCCCTAACATTACTAAGTTTAAAAGTTTGTGCAGACATTGCTACTTCTTTACTTGTGTGTGCACAAGCAATGCAATACATGAGTCAGCCTGTCTGAAGACATTGCAATAACTTAACTTGCTTGCACACACACAATGAAAAATACTTTACTTGCCTGCACAGTGTTACAGGGATTGGATAGGCAAAACTGGGAGCACAGAAAAAATGTGATTAAAAAACCTAAACCCGACCTTCACCTTGAATAAGAGCCTATCATATATATTTCCCCCCCACCCTGTACATACAGATTGCCCACATTAATCCAGACCATTACCCTGAATAAGAGCCTATCTTATATGTTTCCTACACCCTGTACATACAGATTGCTCACATTAATCCAGACCTTCACTCTGTATAAGTGTCGATCTTATATGTTTCCCCCCCTGTACATACAGATTGCCCACCTTAATCCGGACCCTCACCCTAAATAAGAGTCTATCTTATATGTCCCCCCCGTACATACAGATTGCCCACATTAATCCGGACCTTAACCCTGAATAAGAGCCCATCTTATATGTTTCCCACACCCTGTACATACAGATTGCCCACCTTAATCCGGACCCTCACCCTAAATAAGAGTCTATCTTATATGTCCCCCCGTACATACAGATTGCCCACATTAATCCGGACCTTAACCCTGAATAAGAGCCCATCTTATATGTTTCCCACACCCTGTACATACAGATTGCCCACATTAATCCGGACCTTTACCCTGAATGAGAGCATATCTTATATGTTTCCCACACCCTGTACATACAGATTGCCCACATTAATCCAGACCTTCACCCTGAATAAGAGTTGATCTTATATGTTTCCCCCCTGTACATACAGATTGCCCACATTAATCCGGACCTTTACCCTGAATGAGAGCATATCTTATATGTTTCCCACACCCTGTACATACAGATTGCTCACATTAATCTGGACCTTCACCCTGAATAAGAGTCTATCTTAAAAATCATCCTATCATCATCTACTGCATTTTCTAAATCTTTAAACATCCAAGATGGCGGCCCATGGAGTCTCAAGCTGCCTGCAAACAGGAAGTGTCTTCTGACTGTGCCGCCCTGCGTTCTGGGATTGCCGCCCTTTTCCTTACCCCAGCTCTGCTCTGTCTGAGCAAAGCACAGCTATAACCCTGTCCTCTGCATTTCTGACCCCTCTCCTTTTCTCAGCATGTGATGCTTCTGAGGCAAGATGGCGGCGCCCGTATCCTAGAGTGCTGGACAGAGTTGCAGCCCAGCGGGGGGAAAGAATAATAATTAAGGGACTAAAAACTTAAAATATATTAATTTTAGATGCTGGAGAATAGTTTTTTAAGGGTTTGGGTTTTTCATTAAATGATGCTGAAGGTCGGCTTTAAAATTATTTTGAGAAATGTAATGTTCTTAACTATTATAAATAAGCTTCTGAGAAGAAGAAGAAAAGTTTTGTTTGTTGCTGTGCCTCTGCCCACTTATGTAACTAAAGATGGGATCATTTATTTTCCTCATTGTGAACATGTAACAACCGGTCTGATATTTGTGAAGGTTACGTGATTAGCTTCAGTAATTATCCAAAACAACAATCTGCAGATCGCTGATCCAAACGCCCCAAAGCTGTTTTTATTACAGTACATAAGAGCAATAAAAAGAATGATTTACATAATTTCGAGAGCCGTGGGAGGGGCTGGAGAAAGCCGGAGTCACACTTTATTACACCATAAAGGGATAGATTGTTATTGTCGTCTGCTGGGAGTCGGCCTGTCAGGTCCATTTTGGGCTTGATTTTGCGTGGAGAAATAATGAAAAAATAATGCGCCATCTCAATGTCGTAAATCGAATGAAAGATGCTAATTAAATAGAATTAAAATAACTACTGAACTAAAAAATGAAAACGAAAAAAAAACTATAAAAGAAGAATGGAAAAACAAATGATCATCCATATAAACAGCCACATTCTCAATCTGTTACCCTAAATTACCAGGTAGATATTAAAGGGATTGTCTGGTTAAAATAAAAAATATATATATACAGCACCTGTTCTCTCCTGCAACAGCTGGTGTATTGTCCAACTCCTTAAAGTGAACTCAGCCCTAGAAACGGGGAGGCCGATTCATTAATAGCGCCAGGTAGCGACAGATGAGCGACCGTAGCGGTATTTTCACAGCGCCCGCTAGTATTCGCTGTGCTTGGCCGTTGTTCAGTTGTTGACAGCGACTCATTCGGTGTGCGGTAATGTTGAATACGGGGTTAGGAGTCGCTGTTTGACAGGTTCCGCGCTGTATGGGAGCGCATGACAGCGAATGGCCATAGCGAACGGCTCCCACCATATTCATTAACAAATCACGCTCAAAAAATTTTCGCGCAGTGAAATGCTTGTTTAAACCCCAGAGCGCTGGCGGCGATGGGTTTAAAGTTGTTTTTTAACCCCCAAACAACCATATTTTTGTAAAAAAAAAACAACAAGTTTTTTCAAACATTTAGTAATATGAATACAATAATATCAGACCTGTAATATCAATTCTGCACAAATTTATTATTTTTTTTTTTTTTACCTTAGAAAAAATATCTAACATTGCAGAAGTGGTCACAGAATTTTTGCCATTTAAAAAAAAAAAAAACATTAATAACAATTAATTATGAATATTTAAAGATTGCTCCATTGAAATGCATTGGAGAGCGCCAGTTAGCGAGAGGTCATACCTGGCGCTGTTCAAGGTCGCTCGCTGGCGCTGTGGGGTGAGGCTGGAATAATGATGAATGATTCGCTATCTGGCGCTCTGTCAGTCGCTAAGCAGGATCGGCTTGATAAATGTGTGATTGTGGTGGGGAGCCGGCGTTCTCGTGGCGGGGCCCGTCATTACCGTTCGCTCACCATTCGCTACCTGGCGCTATCCCTTGTTAAATAAGGGCCTAAAAAAGGGCCTTGTGCAAGTCTTCCCCATGGGCTTCCCAATCTACAATGCCTTGTTGTGTGAAACCCAGAAAATTGCCAATAATCTTAAACCGGACCTTCACCATGATTTAATGAAAAGCCCAAAGCCTTAAAAAACGATTCCCCAGCATCTAAAATTAATATATTTTATGTTTTTAGTCACTTACTTATTATTTTTTCCCTCACTGGGCTGCAACTCTGTTCAGGACTCTAGGATACGGGCGCCGCCATCTTACCTCAGAAGCATCACATCCTGGGGAGAGGAGAGGGGGGCAAAAGTGCAGGGGGCGGGGTTATAGCTCTGCTTTGCGCAGACCGAGCAGAGTTGGGGTCAGGGAAAGGACAGCAATCCCAGAATGCAGAGTGGCACAATCAGAAGGCACTTCCTGTTTGCAGGCTGCCTGATGCTCCATGAGCCACCATCTTGGATGTTTAAACGTTCATAACATGCAGTAGATGTAGGTAGGATGGTTTTTAATGTGAGCAATCTGTATGTACAGCGTGTGGAAAACATATAAGATAGACTCTTATTCAGGGTGAAGGTCCGGATTAATGTGAGCAATCTGTATGTACAGGGTGTGGGAAACATACAAGATAGGCTCTTATTCAGGGTGAAGGTCCGGATTAATGTGAGCAATCTGTATGTACAGGGTGTGGGAAACATACAAGATAGGCTCTTATTCAGGGTGAAGGTCCGGATTAATGTGAGCAATCTGTATGTACAGGGTGTGGGAAACATACAAGATAGGCTCTTATTCAGGGTGAAGGTCCGGATTAATGTGAGCAATCTATATGTACAGGGTGGGGGAAACATATAAGATAGGCTCTTATTCAGGGTGAAGGTCCAGATTAATGTGAGCAATCTGTATGTACAGGGTGGGGGAAACATACAAGATGGGCTCTTATTCAGGGTGAAGGTCCATATTAATGTGGGCAATCTGTATGTACAGGGGGGGAAACATAGAAGATAGGCTCTTATTCAGGGTGAAGGGCCGGATTAATGTGGGCAATCTGTATGTACAGGGTGTGGGAAATATATGATAGGCTCTTATTCAGGGTGAAGGTCCGGATTAACGTAAGCAATCTGTATGTATAGGGTGCTGGAAACATATAATATAGGCTCTTATTCAGGGTGAGGGCCCGGATTAATGTGGGCAATCTGTATGTACAGGGCAGGAGAAACATATAACATAGGCTGTTATTCAGGATGAGGGTCCAGATTAATGTGTGCAATCTGTATGTATTGGGTGTGGAAAACATATACGATATACTCTCATTCAGGGTGAAGGTCCGCTTTAACTCGATCCCTAGGCCTCCAGGGGCATACCCAGAACCCCTCCATCCATGCCAGGAGTATCAGAATGGCAGGCTGTGGGTAGGCATAGCAAGAGGGAGCTCCTTTCAATTTACTTGTCCAGAGGCATTAATAAGCAAGTCAATCAATGCTTATTGGAGAAGAGCCCACACATGTGCCACAACATCATGGATCGAGGTAAGATATATGCGAGGCAATCAATGCTGAATGGAGAACCCACACATGTGCTGTGGTAGCATGGATTGAGGTAAGCTGTCAGGCTATACTGGGGGTTTCACACACAGGAGCATCCATTAGATCCATTCATGGGTTGCCCACATGGAGCTTGGCTGATCCAGTACCAGCATGCTACAAAAAAATGATCAAAAAGGTTGAGGATTGACAAGAGAGAATCACTGACAAGGTCAAGTACAATGCTTTGGGAAGGCACTGGATGATCATAGTCAAAGTCAAGCCAAAGTTCAAGGGCAGCAGTGAAGGAGCTCTAGAAAGGTCAAGCTAAGGTTCAAGGCCAAACAGTGAAGGGTCTTGGTCAAGGTCAAGTCAAATGGAGGATCATAGTCAAAGTCAAGCCAAAGTTTAAGGGCAGGCAGTGAAAGATCTTTGGAAAGGTAAAGCCAAATGTCAAGAGCACCAGAGGACTATGGTCAAAGTCAAGATAAGGTTTAGGGCAAGAGGTAGAGGGGTTTGGGGCAAGGTAAAGCAAATGTTCAAGAGTAGGCAGTGAAGGATCTTGGTCGAGGTCAAGCCAAAGTTCAAAGCCAGACAGTGAAGGATCTTGGTCAAGGTCAAGCCAAATGTCAAATAGAGGATCAAAGTCAAACCAAAGTTTAAGGGCAGGCAGTGAATGATCTTTGGAAAGGTAAAGCCAAATGTCACCAGAGGACTATGGTCAAAGTCAAGATAAGGTTTAAGGGCAAGAGGTGGAGGATATTGGGCAAGGTAAAGCAAATATTCAAGAGCAGGTAGTAAAGGATCTTAGTCAAGGTCAAGCCAAAGTTCAAAGCCAGACCGTGAAGGATCTTGGTCAAGGTCAAATCAAATGTCAAGTGGGAGATCGTAGTCAAAGTCAAGCCAAAGTTTAAGGGCAGGCAGTGAAAGATCTTTGGAAAAGTAAAGCCAAATGTCAAGAGCACGGAGGACTATGGTCAAAGTCAGGATAAGGTGTAAGGGGAAGAGGTGGAGGGTTTTGGTCAAGGTCAAGTCAATGGTCAGGTGAAGGATCTTGGTCAAGGTCCAACCAAAGGTTAAGGGCAAGCAACAAAGCAATTTAGTCAAGATCAAGGTTTACACCAAAAGGTTATAACCAGGATAGTCAGAGTGATACTGGGAATGAGCACAGGTACATGGGTATAAACAATAGATCAGCCAGTGATCCCTCCATTCCTGGATCACTCATTGCTGCGTGTGTGTGTGCATAGGAACCCCCTATGTTGTGTCAGAACACTTGGGATGCTATGTGTGTTTAGGATATGAAGCAATGCGAGATCACCTTTTCTGCCAAAGAATTATACTAAAAAACTCTCATCAACCAATTTTTTTGCAGATCTTTGATGCCTTTAATCCTAGATTGCAGGACGCCAACAAGAAGGTCAATCAATATGCTCTGGAGTCGGCGGTGGTGATGATCCCCATTCTCAGAGACAGTCTGCACCACGTATTGGTGCCTTTGGTGACCGTCATCACCGACAACTTAAACTCCAAGCACTCGGGTATCTACACCGCCGCTGTGACCACCCTGAACACCCTCATCTCAAATATAGGTAAGATCATGCTTGGATTAGGCTAGCTTCTCTACTGACCATCTTTCCAGTCCATGCAAAGCTTCATGATAACTAGGTGAGTATCTCCTCAATTTGGGACATATAGGCAGTGGTAGTAGGTGGGCTAGAGTTCCTGCAGACCTGGAGTTGCCAGAGAGGGTTTAGGTCCACTTTAAATTATGAAGCATGAGACCAATTCTAATCATTCTCTTTCAATTTACAGTATATGACTTAAGATAGCCCAGTGATTGCTCAGTCAGGTATCATCTAGGGTAGGGGTTCCCAACCAGTGGTACGAGTACCACTGTTGGGTTATGAGGTCTCATAAAGTGGCAAAGCTACAGGCTGATCTGTACTGCAACCATATCTGCTGCCATCTACACTATACCCAAGCCTGGTTTTCATAATTAACACAGAACTGACCAAAAAGCTGACCAAAGCTATGTTCAATTTTGTGCATTTCATGAACTGTGAATGGTTGTGTCACAATACACTTACCTGTTCGCTCCCACGATGTCCCCTGTCGGTTGCTTGGGCGGCGTGCTGGTGCCCAAGCCAGCGTCGGCTCAAGCGACGGTGAGCGTTCCTTCCACTCGTGGCCGCACTTCCTGCTCGTCTGTCTTATGCCTTTCGGCTGCGCTGCAGACAACACGCTCGCTGGAGGTTAGTTTTAAAGCGCCAAGGAGCTCAAATGTTACTGTGGGCGAAGCGCCCTAAAGGTTCTCTGGGCAATCAGCCCATATATTGTTAATGGTCCAGTAAGACCAGTTCCCCCCTGGCCAATCCTGAACGTTCCAGCCCTATATAGGGTTTCCTACCTCACTCTCTCGACGCCCGTGATAGCCTATTTCTGGGTGCTATTATTCCTGTGACTCCTGATTGTTTACCGTTGCTGATCTAGCTTGCCTGACCAACTGTGACCGCTGCCTGAACCGACCCCTGCCTGGATCCTGACTATGAACCCGTCTCATGTCTTGTACTGCGAACTCTCTGATTACCTGTCTTGACCTTTGACCCTACTTATGCTTCTCCTTTGGCAGCCTCCGCTGCCATTACAGCTATTGCCCTTAAGAAACAGCTCAAGCGTCTCCTTGATGGCGCTATGGCTGGTAGGAGGAGGGAGGATT
Source organism: Gastrophryne carolinensis (assembly GCA_027917425.1). Classification (NCBI taxonomy): domain Eukaryota; kingdom Metazoa; phylum Chordata; class Amphibia; order Anura; family Microhylidae; genus Gastrophryne; species Gastrophryne carolinensis. The sequence goes on along the minus strand of CM051237.1, from coordinate 475,062,435 downwards.
ATAGGGCCCTCTTGCTTTGCTCTGATTTTGTTGCCTTTGTCTTTACTGCCATGGATGATGCGGTACGGATGTGTAGTAGGACCTCTGCCCTTTTGGTGGCTTTGCCTGCGTCAGTGGGTGGCTGATGCTGCTGCTAAGAAGGCTCTCACTGGGCTCCCCTTTACGGGGCTGCGGCTCTTTGGTGAGCGTCTGGATGTTCTAGCCAAGGATGGTAGGCTGCCTCAGCGTAGGAGGCAGCCTCTGCCTTTTCGGGGGTCCTCCTCTTCCATCCCCTCCTTTCGTGCTCCCAGAGGAGTTCGTGGCTCCCTCTTCTTGGGTAGCCGCAGAGATTCTTGAGGCCGTGGCAGATCCCGTGGTCGTCCCGGGCTCTCATGGGGTTCTAAGCCCAAACCTTCTCCCAAGCCCCCTCAGGCATGTGGAGGCGCCCTCGCCCATCCGGGTGGGGGGACGGCTTCGGCTCTTTGCTCACGTCTGGAGGCTCCGCGTCTCAGACCGGTGGATTCAGGAGGTGGTGTCCTCCAGTTACAAGATAGAGTTTGCAGCCTGCCCCCCCCCAAGATTTCTCAGATCCTGGATGTCTCAAAACCCTCTGTCAGCTCAGGGTTTGCGCCTTGCGGTTCAACGTCTGTTGGAGTCAGGAGTCATTTGCCTGGTGCCTTCCCAGGAACGGGGTCAGGGGTTCTACTCCAATCTTTTCACGGTCCCCAAAAAAGACGGGTCCTTGAGGCCCATCCTGGACTTGAAGGGTCTCAACAAGTTTGTCAGGTTTAAGCACTTTCGCATGGAGACGCTACGCTCGGCTGTCAGTATCCTTCGCCCGGGCGACTTCATGACCTCCGTGGACATCAAGGATGCCTATCTTCACGTGCCAATCTTTCCAGGTCATCAGTAATTTTTGAGGTTCGCTCTAGAGAGGATCAGCATTATCAGTTTGTGGCTTTACCGTTCGGTATCACCTCGGAGCCTCGTGTGTTCACCAAGGTGCTGGCGGGCGTGATGGCTCTGCTGTGGAATCATGGCATTTGCATCCTCCCTTACCTGGACAACATTCTGATTGTGGCTCAGTCTCTTTATCAGGCCGAGAAGGATACTCAGGTGGTGACTTCCACTCTAGAGTCCTTCGGCTGGGTGATCAACTTTCCCAAGTCTTCACTGTCTCCGTCTTTGGTGAGGTCCTTTCTGGGCATGACTCTGGATACCTATCAGATCAAGGTGTTCCTGCCTCAGCAGAAGGTGGAGGACCTTCAGATGCAAGCACGGGCTCTGCTCTTGTGTCCTCATCCCTCCATCCGTCTGGGGATGCAGTTGGTGGGCCTGATGGTGTCCTGCTTCGAGGCGGTCCCCTTTGCTCAGTTTCACATGAGACCTCTTCAGTTGCATCTCTTGTCAGTTTGGGATCGGGACCTGGATCAGGAATTTGCTCTGTCCCCCCTGGCCAGACAGTCCCTCTCGTGGTGGCTGGACTCAAGGAACCTTCTAGTGGGCAGGGCCTTTCTGCCTCCGTGCTGGGAGACTGTCACCACAGATGCCAGTCTGACCGGTTGGGGGGGCTTTTGGAAGTCTCTGAAGTTCCAGGGTCGGTGGGGCCCCCAGGAGGCCCATGCTCCCATCAATGTCCTGGAACTGACGGCGATCAGGTTGGTTCATTCTCAGCTGACCACACACCTTCAAGGTCGGGCTGTTCAGATCCGTTCGGACAACCAGACGGCGGTTGCCTACATCAATCAGACTCGGGGACTCGGAGCAAACGAGCCCTCAAGGAAGTGTCCCTGATACTGTCTTGGGCGGAAGAGAATGTACCTTGCATTTCGGCGGTCTTCATTCCGGGGGGGGGAGAACCAGGAGGCAGACTCCCTGAGCAGGGGGACGTCTTGGATGGGGGAATGGTCCCTCAGCAACGAGGTATTCCACTCCCTGTGTCTCCTCTGGGGTCAGCCGGATGTGGACCTGTTTGCGTCCCGCCACAATCACAAACTTCCCAGGTTTGTCTCCCTGTCACAGGATCCTCTGGCCTTCGCCACGGATGCGCTAGCAATGCCTTGGACGGAGTTTTTGTGTTCCCTCCCTTTCCTCTGCTGGGCAGGGTGCTGCGCAAGATAGCCCAGGAAGGGGTACCAGCCATCCTTGTGGCCCCCTGTTGGCCAAGGAGGGTGTAGTTCGCAGACGTTGTGCAGTTGGCAGTAGATCGGTACGTCTTGCCCAAAGACCCAGATCTGCTCACTCAGGGACAGCTGCGCTATCCCAATTTACAAACGCTGGCTTTGGCGGCTTGGCTGCTGAAACCTCCATCTTGATGGATAAGGGTTTGCCGGTCTCTGTTGTTGATACTTTGATTTGGGCTAAGAAGAAGTCCTCGTCCTTTATCTACTACAGGGTCTGGCATGCTTACATTGCCTGGTGTCGCTTCCTTGTAGGGTGTTTTCTATCCCCAGTATTGTGGAATTTTTGCAACATGGTTTGGATTCGGGCCTTCAACTTAGTACCCTCAAGGGACAGGTGTCAGCTCTGGCTATTTTTTTTTCCAAAGATCCTTTGCCAATCACCGGTTGGTTAAGACCTTTTTCCAGGGAGTCACTCATGTGCGTCCGTCACATAAGCCTATGCTACCGGTTTGGGACTTGAATCTGGTGTTGTCTGCTCTGCAGGGTCCTCCCTTTGAGCCTATCCGTGGGGCTGCATTGCCCATTCTGACTCTTAAAGTGGCCTTTTTGGTGACTATTACTTCGGTCAGGCGAGTTTCTGAGCTGGCGGCGCTTTCCATCAAACCTCCTTATTTTGAGCGGCATCAGGATAAGGTGGTGTTTCGGCTTAAGCCGGATTTCTTGCCTAAGGTTGTGTCTGCTTTTCATCTCAATCAGGACATTGTTTTGCCTTCTTTGTGTCCTAACCCTGCTAATTCCAAGGAACGGACCCTGCATTCTCTGGATGTTGTCAGGGCTCTGAAGTTTTATTTGGTTGCTACTGAGCCTTTCAGGAAATCTGAGGCTCTTTTTTGTTCTCACTTCTGGACCTAGGAAGGGTTTGCCTCCGGCTAAATCCACTATCAGCAAGTGGATCCGTCAGGCGGTGGAGCAGGCCTATTCTGCTAGGGGGAAGGTTCCTCCTTTTAAGGTTACTGCTCATTCCACTCGTGCTATTGGTGCCTCTTGGGCTTTTCAGCACCAAGCTTCTGTTGCACAAGTTTGTAAGGCCGCTACTTGGTCTTCTGTTCATACCTTTTCCAAGTTTTACAATGTTGATGTTAAGGCCTCGGCTGATGCTGCCTTTGTTCGCAAAGTGCTTCAGGTGGTGGTGGTTTGAACTGCCTGATGCTACTTTATGGAGATCCCACCCTACCTTACGGACACTGCTTTTGGACGTCCCATACGTAAGGACTTCTTGAAGCAGGCCGTGGCATGCAATAGGAAAAAGACAATTCTGTGAGTACTCACCTGTAGAATTGCTTTTACTATGCATGGCACGGCCTGCTTCACCCCACCCTGGTTATCGTTATTCTTGGTTGCCTCTTTATGGTGATTGTTCCAAGTTAGTTGGCGTTGTTACCTTTTTTACCTTTATTATCTCCCGGCTTCTTGTATAACTGCTTGTCAACGATGGAGAAGTCTATTGGTGATCTGGTTTTTATATGGTACCAGGAGGAGCCACAACTCTTCTGCAGTAAACTGAGCCACCTTGTGGCGGAATATCCCATACAGGAGGACTTCTTGAAGCAGGCCGTGCCATGCATAGCAAAAGCAATTCTACAGGTGAGTCCTCACAGAATTGTCTTTTTGTGTCTTATTAACAATATGGTTGGAACACCAACACTGTCTGCAGTGGAAAAGGTGAGTATCTATATGGGTGCTTCCTCCTTTGGATTAGATTCCCTTGCCAACCCCAAATAGAACACTATTGAAAAAATAAATAGGTAGGAGCACACCAGAGTAGAGTTATTTTGTGTCTGGATTAAAATTTTAACAGTAAAACTTTCAGGCACACCCGCTTACCTGCACCCTGCCTGTGCGCGGACACTCACATCTTTTATATGCCCTCCGGCGGCGATGCGGCGATGCGCTGCCACTGGGGGGAGATTTTAATGGGCCAATGAGTCCAACACTTACCTGGTCCACAATCCAGCGCCAACGATCACCCGATTGCACTGCCACCTTGCTTCGCCGCCTGTAGAGCATGGTCCCTGCACTGTGCGCTTTCCCGTCTGTCTATTCAGGTGAATGGACGGGTGGGAGCTCGCACTATGCACAGCTACAACACTAGGGAAGAGTGGCAGGATGGGCATTTAAAATGGGCAGTCTGGCTGGAATGTTTTTTCCCACCCACTGCTTGCTTGTCTTTGCCTGATCCTCTGTACCGCGAACCTACCGCTTATGACCTTGAACATCATTTGACCTTGTCTTTACCTGATCCTCTGTACTGCAAATCTACCGCATATGACCTTGAACCTCATTTGACCTTGTCCTTACCTGACCCTCTGTGCCGTGACTCTGATCTACTGTGTGTGGCCTTTGACCTCGTCTCCGCCATCCCTTTTGTACAGCAGCCATGTCTTCCTTGCCCTGCTTACCTTGATGCTGGTTTGGAGCGATGCCCCCTGTGCATGATTCTTGGCTATGTATCGACTGCCCTTGTATCACCTGTAAGAGGTGGCCCACTTGTAGTCCCTTGTACTTGTAGTCCCAGCCAGGGCTGGCCTTGGGATAAATGGTGCCCTGTGTGAGACTACAGCATGGCGCCCCCCGACTACACATCTGCACATCCTAACTACCGGCCCACTGCCCCACATGGTTGCTGACAGACACTGGGGTTCCATGGAAGCCCTCTGAGCATAACCTATCATAAGGCAGAGGTACCCACTTGCAGAAGCGCTCCCTAGCCATTGGCTGCTGCATGTGACCACCCATGTGGGGTGGTGAACTGACAGCCGATGGGGAGGCAATGCAGAAGTGGGGGAGTTCAGACACAAT